>CM061543.1:84392471-85127471 GCA_030864215.1 Capsicum pubescens | reverse complement strand
AAATATATACACATGTATACGTTAAATATATACGTCTATAGAAGATATATACAATATATTGTAACTTTTCGATTTTTTGAACTGGAATGCTACACGGTGCCCATGACCCCGAATGACCACAAGCTAACTCATGACTAATATCTATACCTGTAAACTGCATAATATAACATGAAAATGCGAAAACATGTACTGAATGGCCATAAGGTTCAAATCTAAATAAAAACATCTGATAAGAATAATGTCTGAAAATGGTATAATAATACCAAAAAAAATCTGAAATAACTGTCTGACATGCTATAGTCTAGAAAGCCTCTAAACTGTCTGAATAAGGAGTTGATGGAACATGTCTCCAACTAACTCCGTCTAGCAAAACTGAACTAAAATAATAAATGAAATAAAATAATATCGTCCTCGAATGGATGAGGACTCACTGCAACTCTACGACTGGAATTCTACCGCTGATCTGGACCACGTGCCTCTGAGCGTATGGTGGAACATAAGAGAAAGAACCATAGAGCAAATGCGTTAGTACGTTTGAATGTACTAAGTATACGAGTGAGGTAGGCTAAATGCAAAGGATTATATGCATGAACAATGCTGACTAATATAAACATGAGATTACATACATGCATACGTAACTGTAACTAAACTCGTGAAGATACGGACTACTGATTCCGAATACTGAAAACACGAGTGTACTAATACTGAGATACTGAATAGATGAACGACTATTTCTGATAGATCGAATTATGAAGAACTGGTCTGATTGACTGTGTCTGACAGACCTGAAGATAAATACTTATATCATGAATTTTGATAACTGATGTGACTGATACATGAGTTCGGAGAACTGATATAACTGATAGCATAAGTGATTGTATCTGACAATCCATAAATCTAAAGGAACTATCTGAGTTCCATTCTATTTCTGAGTTGACTGTATCTGACAGTCTTAAAATCTGAAGAACTATCTGAGTTCTTTTACTGAGACTGGGTGACTGTAGGTGACAGTTCTGAAATCTGTAACTGAAATTGTGGATGGTAGTTGTTTAACTGACATGCCTCATATATGCTATAACAGTTGAGCTGGGGTTCAATCTGTGCCCTGATTGGAAGGGTATCAATACCGCGCCACTGGTAAGGATAGCTGTAAGTAACCCTTATCTGGCAGGTACTCAAATAAGAATGGTGGGAACCGTAAACTTACAGGTTAAGCCACCTCATCAACCATAATCTGACAGGTTAAGATGTCTCAACCTATGCTGGCTACGTAGTTCTAGAACATAAGGATAATCACTAAGAATCACACCCTAAACTGGTAGGTGAGTTCCCATTATTGGGTTCACTCGGTGCTAACTTCTACTCCCATCTGAAGGACACTGAACTGAATAACTAAGCTGAACTAAATAACTGAATTAAACTGATAAGCTGAACTGATACTGATTAACTGGACTGATACTAATGGTATTATTTAGCGGAGCTAAACTAAGTTTACTGGATTCCAATTACTGACAGAATGTATTAAGTTCTGAGGACTGGTTGAGAGTACTGAAGTTACTGAGATTAACTGTGAATACTGAGGTTGCTGAGGTTACTGACCACTGAGATTATTGAGATTACTGGAATACCGAGATTACTGAGTTTTCCTAAGTCACATGACTGACTGAATTTTAGAGATAATGGCTTGACTGAGAGTATCGTGATAACATGATATGGCTTTAGGCACACAACTATATTTTTTTGGGTACAAGTACCCCCAGGACTCGATGGAAGGAAACTGACACAACTTGACTTTCTTGAGGACATGACCATCAATAACCATCCATAATATATGAGTGAGGCATTTCATGAAGTACATGGTTATCATAATATCTAAAATGAATAGGAATGCTTATAATCAAGTCATAAATCTCATATTATAATATCATAGGCATTTCGAGAACATATACTATTCATAACAATGGCATGGAAACTATTTAAGCATAAGGGAATGGCAAACATGTAACATTTAGTTCATATCGTAATAATTTGGGGATAACTCATGTGATACTTCAAAATCATGATCTTGTTCATATCATGGAAGGTATATAGACACACTATGAATCCATTCCCCAATCATCATGTGCATTCCATTAACACATATATTGCACAACAATGACAAGTGAGCTCTTTGAACATAATAGACTAGCATGAATTTATCATACAGTTCACCCCTAAGTATAATACATGATTTTTATCATTCTAGGCATTTTATCAAACACCTTACATGCACAATATTGAGCATAGGTGTACTTAACAAATTTAGAAATCTTGAACCACCCAAATTCATGGGTTACCAACTAACATGCCCATACACTTCTTGTAAACACATTTAGATACCATCTTGAAACACAATTAACAACCATCAACATGAACATAATCACACAACCACATAAAGATCATAATTTATTATTTAAAACATGGTTCTTGTGCTCCACGGATGAAAGGGATCCGTGGATGAACACTACGCATACCTTAGTGATTGAATCTTGAAAGAGATCTAATGTTTCTAAAGGTTCTTGAAGAAATCCTTAGGCTTTCTCTTGAGGAGATGATCTTGAGAGGAAACCCTAATCTTGTGGTTGAGAGAGCTTTTTGAGATGTTTAACTAAAGAGAATGGAAGATAATATGTTTCTTGAGGATTATAAGTCGTAGGAAGTGAAGGAAAAGGACCAAAATACCCTTACTAAAACGTCCCTCAATTGCTGGGAAAAATAGCTGATGACATCCGTGACTAGCCATTATACTGGTGATAGGTCATCACGAATTATCGTCACAAAAAGGTGAAATCTTGGTTTTCTGATTAAGGTAGACGACATTGGTGATACGTTGTCACGGGCATGACGGCTTGTCACAAAATGTCATCACTGGGGGTAAAAATCTCCCTAAGGCTATCGACATTGGTGATAGGCCATCACGGGGGTGACAGCTTGTCACAAAATGTCGTCACTGGGTTTTCCAGCCTGACATGCTAGAGTAAAATGGGCATAAATCCTTGCTCCGATATCGGATTTAGGCAAAATTGATATAGTTGGAAAGATAATTCAAAGAGATTTCATTTGATATATAGAAATCCACCCATTTAGTCATATAAAACGAGTTATGGTCGATTGATGTTGACCCAAGTTTTGACGCTCACTAAAACTTGAACGATAGGAAAGCTTTCAACTTGTACTTGAGTTAGGGGACCTCTATGATCTAAATTCATGCTCAAATAGATTCTCACACTACATAATTTATTAACACACTAAATTGACATAGGATTTGAGGATTTTGAAATGTCTACGCATAGAAATGACGGATTTTTATCATAGTCCGAAATATGGGGTATTACAATATCTCCCCCTTGGGAACATTCGTCCTTGAATGGGACTGGCTGAGATGAAAGAAAAGACAACTGACGTGGATATAGAGCATGAATGACTGATCATGATTTTATGGCTGACATGATTGATAAGCTGAACATATCATACTGAACATGCATATCTGATGTATGCGCAACTGATTTATAAGTACATGAGAGAAAGTACTGATAAGCTGATCATGTATATCTGATACAAAAATATATAAATGAACTAGCTCATGATCATGCAAACGAATATGCAATGGTAAAGATACCAAGTTTGAACTGGGAACTGAGCATGGAGCGGAATACCAAGTTTGTACTGAAATTTGAATATGAGAATGGGTAAGCTCAAAGAAGACTGTTACCATGAAATGAAAATACCGATGAGTCTGAGATTGAGATGAGTCTGAGATTGATTACTCAATATGCATGAGCGGAGACATAAGAACATAACTGAGTCTAGAACATGATACATGAACTGAACTGAGTCTCTAATGCGTGACATGGACAGAGTATTGAGCCATTGAGTACATAGATTACTGCTATGTTTTAAAGATAGAGAGTCGGATCATAAGTAATACTTCCTCTAAGATAGATTCATCAAAGAAAATGATATGTCTAAATCAAGAAAGTTTGGGGGCTATAGTTTATCTCCCCCTTTGGACACTATGTCCCTTGAAGAATACTGGACTGACCTTGCTGAGATATTGAGGAAGTTGAGGGGATGCACAAGGCACCTAGGTACAAAATCCTGACTGATTATCTGAGATCTGAAACTGATATGTGATGCACGAATGCATATATATACTAACTTATCTGATTAATTGAGTACCTGGTAACTGAATGTTGGGTATGCAAGCCTGAATTTTACTTAATCTGAGTAGCAGGGCTAAGTCTATAAAGTATTATGCATATGAGAAGGGACTGACTGAGTAACATGGGGTAACTAATCATGGACTTCATGAAAGCTATATTGTCTGAAAATGCAGGACCAAACGTATTACATGATTTGGAAATATTCCATAGACTGAGGTATTGGAATACCAATAATTGAGTAGCTGATAAGTGTATGCTATGGTTAAGAAAGTCTAAAACTAAACTGAATTTCTGAACTGAATACAAATCTGAAGCTGACACTATAACTTAAGACTGTTACTGGGATCCATACTGGAACTAAATGCTGGGTCCTGATAACTGAATAATGAAACTGAGGTTTTGACTGATACTGAAGTTCTTAATTCTGAGGCTGAGAACTAATTACTAAGTGTTGAGTACTGAAACTATAACTGAGATGGAAACTGAGTTATAATAGTCGTATAGTGAAGGCTGACATAAGTCAAGGATCTGAATATACATTCACACTCTGAAATTTTTTTTCCAATTCCTAAGTACTACCTCTTGCTAGCCCTTTGCTTGCATACTAATAGGTTATTCAAGCCTATCTTCGTATCTACACCCTCGTATAAAACATGCATGCAATAATCTGCTCTTAACATAAAACATTAACTCTCTCCTATCTAAGAAATTTCTCAACACTACACTGTTCTCATAAAGAGAGCTCATGAAGGGTTAAATCAGGAGAACCTGAAACATGAATGGATACTGACTGAACTTGACACATGACTGAAACCTGAGGAATAGAATATCAACAACATGGTTTACCAAAAATGTCTGAACTGAGTATATACATGATATAGTCTTAATTTATCTGATTAGTGAGGGCGTAGCATAGGTCATGGAAACTGAGTATACTGGGGAGCATGATATGTGGACATGAGTCATGAGCTGCATGACCTGAGTCTGGAATATCTGAGTTCATGGAACATAATTTGTAACACTGAGTGATCTAGAACTGAACTTCCTATACTGGGAACTGAAAGCACACACAATTCTATGGATTACATGTGAACATACGTTATATCCATAGAATCTGAGACATGAAGGATGCATAGGAACTATACTGATTGAAGTACAAAGCTTTACGCTGAGATAAGGATGGATTGGGAATAGCCTTCCCTAACTGCTTTTCTGTACATACTGGCACTACTACTCGAATTTGATAGCCTAACTTGGGTACTTAATCTACCATCTCCCCTTTGACTTTAAGCCATCATCATAAGTCTGTGAACACTTTACTAAGATCTGGACTGAACTGCAATCATCACCACATACTTACACTCTGTTCGACACATACTTTCCTTACTAAACATATTATCTTCTACTATTTCCACTTATACTACTAATATCGCATCCACACCTTTATTCCTAATTTCAAGTCAATAAACTTAAATTTCTAACTCCCACTGTTCAAGCCTACTGATTTATTCTGGAAAACTACCCCCACGCATACATAGTCTATTCAACCTCGATATCATTATCCTAACTTGTCTACTGCTAAACTCCGGAGTTCATGCTTTTAACTCTGGGTCACATGCTATCATAGGATTCTGAGAAGGGATCTGATGGCATATCTTAATATGGGTTTGAGAACGAGTTCTCATGATCAGGAATGAGATCTGTACAACTTTGGAACATAAGTGAACTGATGGGATACTGTTTGAGAAAACCCTATCTTTAGGACTTGAGCTTCACTGTTTCTATTACCTTGAAAGTAAGGTGGAATTAACATGAGTGAAGCATGATAAGAATCTACATGAGTTTCTTAGAGAACCTTGCTATAGCACGATCTAAGACATAAAAGAAGGGAAATTGTTCCTAAAACATCTCATAGCCTCCTGCACATAAGTGTGGTTCACAACATAAGCATGTACAAGACTCTACTAGATGCGGCTTTCAGACTTCCTAGAACTCTATTGAACCTTAGGCTCTGATACCAAGTTTGTAACACCCCAATTTTCTGAACCGAAATGCTACACGGTGCTCATGACCCCGAAGGACTACAAGCTAACCCATGACTGATACCTATACCTGTACACTGCATAATATAACATGAAAATGCAGAAACATATACTGAATGGACATAAGTTCAAATCTAAATAAAAACATCTAATAAGAATAATGTCTGAAAATGGAATAACATACCAAAATAAATCTGAAATAACTGTCTGACATGCTATAGTCTAGAAAGCCTTTAAACTTTCTAAATAAGGAGTTGATGGAACATGTCTCCAACTAACTCTGTCTTGCAAAACTGAACTGAAATAATAAATGAAATAAAATAATATCGTCCTCGAATAGATGAGGACTCACTGCAACTCTGCGACTAGAATTCTACTACTGATCTGGAACACGTGTCTTTGAACTTATGGTGTAACATAAGAGAAAGCACCATAGCGCAAATGCATCAGTACGTCTGAATGTTCTGAGTATATGAGTGAGATAGGCTAAATGCAAAGGGTTATATTCATGAACAATGCTGACTAATATGAATGTGAGAATACATACATGCATACGTAACTGTAACTGAACTCGTGGAGATACTGACTACTGAGTCTGAATACTGACAACATGAGTGTACTGATACTGAGATACTGAATAGATGAACGACTATTTCTGACAGTTTGAATTATGAAGAACTAGTCTGGTTGACTGTGCCTGATAGTTCTAAAGCTGAATACTGATATCATAAATTCTGATAACTAATGTGACTGATACATGTGTTCAGAGAACTAATATAATTGATAGCATAATTGACTGTATCTGACAGTCCATAAATTTAAAGGAACTATCTGAGTTTCATTCTATTTCTGAGTTGACTGTATCTGACAGTCCTAAAATCTGAAGAACTATTTGAGTTCTTTTACTAAGACTGGGTGACGTTAGCTGACAGTCCTGAAGTCTGTAACTGAAACTGTGGGAGGTAGTTGTTTAACCAACATGCCCCATATATGGTATAACAGCTGAGCTGGGGGCCAATCTGTGCCCTGATTGGAAGGGTGTCAATACCGCGCCACTAGTAAGGGCAGCTGTAAGTGACCCTTATCTGGCAGGTACTCAAATGAGAACGGTGGGAACCCTAAACTGACAGGTTAAGCCACCCCATCAAACCTAATCTAACTGGTTAAGATATCTTAATCTACGCTAGCTACGTAGTTCTAGAACACAAGGATGACTGCTAAGAATCATACCCTGAACTAGTAGGTGAGTTCCCATCCTTGGGTTCACTCGGTGCTAACTTCTACTCCCATCTGAAGGACACTGAACTGAATAACTAAGATGAACTGAATAACTAAATTGAACTGATTAGCTGAACTGATACTGATTAACTGGACTGATACTAGTGGTATTGTTTAGCGGAGCTAAACTAAGTTTACTAGATTCCGATGACTGACCGAATGTATTAAGTTCTGAGGATTGGTTGAGAGTACTGAAGTTACTGAGATTTACTGTGAATACTGAGGTTGCTGAGGTTACTGGACTACCGAGATTACTGAGTTTTCCTGAGTCACATGACTGACTGAATTCTATAGATTGTGGCTTGACTGAGAGTATCGTGATAACATGACATGGCTCTAGGCACACAACTATATTTTTTTGGGTACAAGTACCCCCAGAACTTGATGGAAGGAAACTGAGACAACTTGACTTTCTTGAGTATATGACCATCAATAACAATCCATAATATATGAGTGAGGGATGTCATGAAGTACATGGTCATCATAATATCTAACATGAATAGGAATGCTTATAATCAAGTCATAAATCTCATATTCTAATATCATGGGCATTCCGACGACATATACTATTCATAACAATGGCATGGAAACCATTTAAGCATAAGGGAATGGCAAACATGTAACATTTAGTTCATATCGTAATAATTTGGGGATAACTCATGTGATACTTCAAAATCATGATCTTGTTCATAGCATGGAAGGCATATAGACACACTATGAATCCATTCCCCAATCATTATGTACATTCCATTAACGTATATATTGCACAACAATGACAAGTGAGCTCTTTGAACATAATATACTAGCATGAATTTATTATACAGTTCACCCCTAAGTTATAATACATGATTTTTATCATTCTAGGCATTTCATCAAACACCTTACATGCACAATATTGAGCATCGATGTACTTAACAAATTTAGAAATCTTGAACCACCCAAATTCATGGGTTTCCAACTAACATACCCATACACTTCTTGTAAACACATTTAGATACCATCTTGAAACACAATTAACAACCATCAACATGAACATAATCACACAACAACATAAATATTATAATTTATTATTTAAAACATGGTTCTTGAGCTCCACGGATGAAAAGGATCCGTGGATGAACACTACGCATACCTTAGTGATTGAATCTTGAAAGAAATCTTATGTTTCTGAAGGTTCTTGAAGAAATTCTTAGGCTTTCTCTTGAGGAGATGATCTTGAGAGGAAACCCTAATCTTGTGGTTGAGAGTGTAGAGAGAGCTTTTTGAGATGTTTAACTAAAGAGAATGGAAGATAATATGTTTCTTGAGGGTTATAAGTTGTGGGAAGTGAAGGAAAAAGATCAAAATACCCTTAATAAAACGTCCCTCAATTGTTGGGAAAAATAGATGACGACATTCGTGACAAGCCGTCATACTGGTGATAGGTCGTCACGAATTGTCGTCACAAAAAGGTGAAATCTTTGTTTTCTGGTTAAGGTTGACGACATTGGTGATAGGTCGTCATGGGCGTGACGGCTTGTCACAAAATGTCGTCACTAGGGGTGAAAATCTGCCCAGGGCTGACGAAATTGGTAATAGGCCATCACGGGCGTGACGGCTTGTCACAAAATGTCGTCACTGGGTTTCCCAGCCTGACATGCCGGAGTAAAATGGGTATAACTCCTTGCTCTGATATCAGATTTAGGAGAAATTGGTATCGTTGGAAAGATAATTAAAAGAGATTTCATTTGATATATAGTAATCCACCCAGTTCGTTATATACAGCGAGTTATGGTCGATTGAATTTGACCCAAGTTTTGACGCTTACTAAAACTTGAACGATAGGAAAGCTTTCAACTTGTACTTGAGTTAGGGTACCTCTATGATCTAAATTCATGCTCAAATAGATTTCCACTCTACATAATTGACTAACACACTAAATTTACATAGGATTCGAGGCTTTTGAAATGTCTACGCATAGAAATGACGGATTTTCATCCTAGTTCGAAATGTGGGGAATTACATATATACGTACCACTCAATATATATGTACTACTTTAAATAAAATATACTAAATATATATACACTCTAATATATACACACACTATATATATAGTTATATATTAATTTATAAAACATATACACATGTATACGTTAAATATATACTACTTTAGAATATATATACACACATATTCGTACCATTCAATATATGTACTACTTTAAATAAAATATACTATAATATATACACTACAATATATATATACACACTATATATATAATTATATACTAATTTATAAAACATATACACATGTATATGGTAAATATATACGTCTATAGAAGATATATACACATATATACGTACCATTCAATATATATGTACTACTTTAAATAAAATATACTAAATATATATACACTACAATATATACACACACTATATATATAGTTATATACTAATTTGTAAAATATATACACATATATATGATAAATATTTACTACTTTAGAAGATATATACACACATATACATACCATCCAATAAATGTACTACTTTAAATAAAATATACTACAATATATACAGTACAATATATACACACACACTATATATATATAGTTATATACTAATTTATAAAACATATACACATGTATACGTTAAATATATACGTCTATAGAAGATATATACACAAATATACGTACCATTCAATATATATGTACTACTTTAAATAAAAAATATACTACAATATATATACTATAATATATAATTATATATATAGTTATATATTAATTTATAAAACATATATACACATGTATACGTTAAATATATACGTTTATAGAAGATATATATACACATATGTAAATTAATAATACTTGAGAGTAAATTAATAATATATTAAAACTATGTTTTAATTAAATCCAATTTAAAAATAAAATAAAAAATTAATCGGGCCGGGCTAAGTCGGTTTTGGTTCGAGTAGGATTAATCGGGCCCAAAACAAAAAATAATTCAGCCCGAAATCTAATATCCTATCGCCCGTGGGCTAACCGGGCCAGGTCATACCGGGCCGGGTTTGCTTAGTGGGCTGGATTAGCCCAGCCCGTTTGACAGACTTAGGTGTAATATTATCTAGCTATCATTTTCCATGCCCAAATACGACAAATAAGTAAATAATTAATTGAATTATGCTCTGTAATTCAGATTAACTACTTAAATAACAGGTCATCAAATTAGAATTAATGGATATATTGACCTGAGAGATTTTTCACACAATCTATGAGTACTTTGACAAATGTTGATTTGTTTTGATTTTTGCTATACCTGTCACTATTATAATTTATACCAGGGACAATAATCAATGCATAAAAGGGGATTATTCAATTTAAAAAGGTTAACAAGTAAACTGACTAGGATATCTTATTCAGAGCATTATGTTGGTCATTTCTGTAATGATAATGTTTTTATTTGTTGTCATTATTCATTTAATAATAAATATGTGCAGTGGACTAATCATGCACAACGGACAACGATTGAGGTAACCATCTGTAATGGGTAAATGTTGTGACAATATGTTTTTCATTTATTTATACTCATTATTTAATAGGGGAAAGGATAAAATTTACTCCTTTACTTTAAAAATTTGATTAAATGTATTATTTGTTATATTTTTATCATATTTTAAGGTTAAATTTACTATCGTTGTTAAGAAACTTTTCATTTGTGTCATTCCTTTAAGAGAAAAGCTCAAATGAACATTAAATGCATCACTTTTTTTTAAAATAAAACACACCTAAATCTAACATGTTTGATTTGACCCGGTGCACAAAAAATACACAAATAAATATCCCCCTCCCTCAATTCTGTTGGTCGAATTTTCTCAACTAGATTAGCCCTCTGGACATTTCTCAATGTATAACTTAAGAAAAAAGAGATCTGCATCAGTGCGACTATAAATAAATATATCCTTCCCTCAGTTTATGATCGGCATCAATAGAGCTCATAAAAATTACACTTAGCGGCCAAATATAATAAATTAGGCCCACTAGAAAGTTCTCTAAATAATTGAGTTAAGAGGTCTCTTTATGTACCAATCATGTCATCTCTTCATTCTAATTTTTTTATATACAATTTGGATCTACACAAAATTTCATTATATCAATTTGCTTAAAAAACTTATCTATTGATTTTAGAATTTAAAACAGATAGAATTACATATCAAATTTTGAAATTTGAACATAACAAAAACAGAAACAGTGTTTGTACTAGACATTTTCTCTACTTTCATGCTTTTGCGTTATCCTATTTCATTTTACTTTTTCTAAATAACCTACCAGTGTTGTACATTGAAAGAGAAATATATTTGTTCATTGAGAAAATCCAACCTATAGAACAAAGAGAGGGATATGTTTGTTTGTATTTTTTTTGTGGGGCAGATTGAATTAGGATGTGTTTTATTTTTAAAGATTGGGACATTAAATGTTGATTTGAGTTTTTCTGTTAAGGAAAAGGTACAAGTAAAAAATTTTTTAATAGAGAAAGTGAATTTGATCCCAAAATATGACATCGAGGATAAATTTGACACCAAAATATGACGAATGATACAATTAGCTAATGTATAGAGAGATAAATTTGGCCTTTTTCCTATTTAATACTATCATATAGGGGTATGCATTATTCAGAATAAATCAAAAAAAAAAAAAGAAATTGAATTTTAATTTGGATTAATTTTTTGGTCTTTTATTTTGATTTCAGATTAAGAATTTAATAATTTTATTTTATTTTTTGGTTTGATTTTGGACTTAAAAAAATAAAAATCAAAAACCCGAAAAAAATCAAATTATCTTTTATATACATATATAATATTTATGTTTGAAATTAGAATTTGAGTTTACTACTTTCAATCCATTCAACTATTTTAGTTTATATTTTATGTTTAAACATCTGTTGGTATACTTTTTACGTACTGTGTTTTAGAATTTTGTTCCACGCTTATATTAAAATATATGAGAGATTCAATATTATTACTTCTCCTTGTGCATAGTTTTTATTTTTTCTAGCATGCAAAGATAACTTTGATTATGTTGTTAATTAATGATATAACCAAATAGTCAATTAAAACAATAATTCAAAAAGAGAAAAAACAAAACAAAACAAATTTATTACGGTTCCGATTGGATTGCACTTTTTTAAAATCAAATATCAAAAAATTGAATCAAATAATACTAGATCAAACCGAAAGACAGAATGCACACCTCTACTCCAAACCAGTGTTTTAAAAGGCGTTCATAGGGTGAGCCCCGAACAGGCGTAGACAAAACGCATCGAGGTGAGAGTATCGAAAGGCATATGCCCCACTATTTGGGGCATTCGTCCTAAGCATTAGAGTGTAAGCCTAGAAAACTTTACAAAGTAAAATGACTTTTTTCTTTTAAATTCCTAATTTAAACTTACTACTAAAATATTATATTGTTAAATATTTAAATACTCAAATCAAAAGTAAAACAAAACTTAGAAGTCACACTTTCTAATATATTTATCGGTGGGTATCGACAACGCCGCTACTCGAAAACTTAAAAGTCACACTTTCTTCTTCCTAATTTTTTTTTTGTCTTTTAGTTCTTTTCATGACACATACTGATTAATTTTAAGACAAAATGGTTTGATGGACCCCTGTACTATGTCGATTTTGTAAGTTGGACACTTCTACTTACATGTTTGTCATCTAGACCCCTGAACCCACTAAAAAGCAATATTTTAAATACTTTTTCGGTGAGTGTAACACACTCGCCCCATGTCAGCTGTCATGTCTATCACGTCATCTTTCACGTCATTTTTATGTATAAAAATATTAAATATTAAAATAAATAAATGAATAAATAAATAAACAAACACCCCCCATTCTCTCTCTTTCCCTTTCCCATTCTTTCTTTCTCTATTTCTTCTTCTTTTCTTTTACTTGTTCTTCTTCCTCCTCTTCTCATTCTTACCTTGTATTGATGTTTATGTTTTAATATAGGTTCGATAAACCAAACACTTGCAGTACTCAACCCCAACCCCCCAACCAAATACCCCCACCCCACCTTAAGAAACCTCTTCTTCACTACTTCTATACTGTTGTTTGTACAAGTAAAACACCTGCAATAGCTTTCATCTATGTACTGTATCTGTCTATTTGTCATTCTACAAATCACTCATTTTTAACAAACTCAAAAATTGTGACTTGAAAATACCTATCAAGAATCAGGTAAAGCTTTTGTCATTTCATTCATTTTCTTGATTCTTTATTTTTCCACTGTCTTTGGAGCTGTATTATTCACTGATGGTTTATTTTTTTAATCATTAATGGGCAGGTTGGTGGTGTTTGTTTTAGCAAGATGAGCTAGAAATGAGTATAAAGAATTGATTTTTAGATAGTTGGTAGTGGTGCTGGTTTTCACTTTTGGGGGCAACACGGGAGAAGGCTGGGGTTGGGGGAATGGGGGGTAGGGGGAGGGTCTAGACGGGGGTTGGGGTGGGCTGGGGTGGGGAGGCTAAACGGAGGGGGGGGGGGAATTGGGGAAGG
This sequence comes from Capsicum pubescens, assembly GCA_030864215.1. Classification (NCBI taxonomy): domain Eukaryota; kingdom Viridiplantae; phylum Streptophyta; class Magnoliopsida; order Solanales; family Solanaceae; genus Capsicum; species Capsicum pubescens. The sequence goes on along the minus strand of CM061543.1, from coordinate 85,113,419 downwards.
GTTTTTTTAATTTTTTTTTAAATTTATTATTTTTAAAAATATTTTTAAATTAAAAAAAGGAAGAAAAAAAGACCACTTTTTTTTAAATATTATTTTAATTTTTTTTAAATTTTTTTTTAATATAAAATTGATCAAAAATCGACCCCACTCGCACCCTAGGCGCCTGCCTACACGCGCCTCGTCCTAGTCAGCTTTTTAAATGCCACATAGGCCTTGTCAATAGTCAAATGATTTTAAATATTGCTTTTTCGTGGGTTCAGAGGTTCAGATGACAAACATGTAAGTAAAAGTGACCAACTTATAAAACCGATATAGTACAGGGGTCCATCGAACCATTTTGCCTAATTTTAAATTTATTTACTTTTTTTTTTTTTTAAAATACAATATGTGATAAATGAGTGTGTAAATATATTGAGCGAGTAATGGGAGGATGAAGGTTGATTAATTATGTACTTATTTTTAGGCAAACTTATATTTTGAAGGACATATAATAATTTATTATATTAAAGGTTGACTTTATATATTGAATGTATTATGTGGCTTTGATTAGTCTTTTTTCGCTGAAGCAAACTTTGATACATCATCCACTTATTTTTTATAATTTTTATCTAGTTTTACTTTTATTGTAGTGATTTATTTTTAAAAAATATTTATTTTAATTATATTAATTTAAAAATATTAAAAAATAAAAGATTCATGAACTTATGTCCTATCGCCTCAGAGCTTATACTTCACCTTGTACCAGATAAAACACCTCACCTGCTCCCAACCTTTTAAAATAACCAAACTTAATAAATCCTAACCTTTTAAAATAACCATAGCCATGTTTTAGTCATCTAATGTGGCATTGATCATTATCGGAGCTAAATGTACTGGAACAAAGTGAGAGGGCCGATTGGATAGAACACCTCACCTGCTCCCAACCTTTTAAAATAACCAAACTTAATAAATCCTAACCTTTTAAAATAACCATAGCCATGTGTTAGTCATCTAATGTGACATTGATCATTATCGGAGCTTAATGTACTGGAACGAAGTGAGAGGGCCAATTGGATACTTTTTTTATCGAAATTTATATATATTATAAAGCAGAAGACGAAGCATCAAAAGAAATCATGTGGCAAAATGCTGAGCAGCTACGTAGAAGTTTTTAGGACAAGTTTAAAAGTATTGTAATAAAATCTTTATAATTAGTTAAATTTAAAAATAGAATAAAATCTTTATTATATATTTGAATTTGAAAATAGTAATACCTTAAAATAAAAATAATTTTTTTTTATTAGCTTAAACCTAACAACCATAGTTGAAGAGTTCTAAATAAACTCTAACTATTTGTTCATCGTCATCATCAACATCACTAATAGTAGAACTCATAATATTAAACAAAAGATAACAAAAATAATAATAATAACAGCAAAAACAACAACAACGACAATAAACAATAATAATTGTAGTAGTAATAGTAGAAGACAAGTAGTAGTAATTTTTTAATTTAGAAAAAAAAAGTTGCGGTAGTAGTAGTAGTTTAATAATAATAATAATAATAATAATAATAATAATAATAATAATAATAATAATAATAATAATAATAATAACAATAATAATAATAATAGGAGGTTATTGAAGAGAAAATATTATCATTATTATTATTATAATTCTTTTAAAAAATATTAGAATGTGAAAAATAATAGGTTTTTAGATTTAAAAATAAACATATTTTCATTAGCTTAAAACTAGAAAATCATGAGTGGAGAGTAGTAAATATATAAATTTATACTTTTTAAATGCTATAAAATATATTCTTATATTATATATAAAATAATAATTTTAAAAATTATTATTATTATCTTATTGATTTCAAATATTTATTTCAATTCAAATATATACATAAGATAACTATGTATTATATTTGTAAAAGGGAAGGATAAGAAAGACTAATAAACTAGATAACTATGATAGTATTTGAATTTTAACTTAAATGAAATTTGTATTGGAATGGAATTTCAACTTCTTAGTCTCTCTTATATATACTCCTATACATATCATTACCTTTATTCATGAATTCATTTACTGTATTTTTTAGTTCTTCATATTTTAAAAACTTTTTTTGATTTAACATTTTTATTTTTTATATGTAGGAAGAATATGTCATTTTTCATCTTCATCTTCCTCCATTAATGTTTAAGATACACCAATTTAATCAATCCGTTTTTCATAAATTTATAAAAGTCAACCTTTTGATATTTTTGAACAATGTATATACATGCATTACATGCTTTATTGTGCTAAACTATCTGAAAATTACAATATGTGAATGTTCATGGTGCCATAACAAATAATATTTTATATAATAATTGTATATCGTACTTTTCATCTATTTTTACATTCTAGATTCATGAATGTTGATCATTTCAAGTTACAAAACAAACATATTTTTGGTTCTATATAATAAAACTGTCAATTTTTTTTTTCGATTTGATAAATATATTGTTACAAAAGTACTATCATTTATACATAATATTTTCTATTTACCAGAAAAAATTCAAGATTTTGTGTACCATCATTCTTTATCTTTTATCACTGAGTTTTTTTAATGATTTTATGGATGTGTGTATTATGAAGGAATATAATTTTCATGAAAAATATTCTTTAAGAAAATAAATTGTTTCTTACTTATATTTTTTGTTTGTGACGCAAATAAGTTATATTTTTCTAAAAGCATATATATATATATATATATATATATATATATATATATATATATATATATATATATATATATATTCTAATGCTAAACAATAAAAATGAATAATGACAAAGAGATGAATATGATCGGAGAGAATATAAATAGGTGGGGACAGTGTAAAGGGGTGGTCTATGTGGGTGGAAGGAAGGGGTGGTGAATGTAGGTTTAGTTGGGGTGGGATAGGAAAAAAATTTCTTAAAGTATAAATTAAAGAGTTTAAAATTTATTTATTTATTTGGGGTGGGGGTGGGGTGGGGTTAGAAAAAGGTTTTCTAAAAATAAAAAATAAAATGATTTATTTTTTTAGAGGGGGAGGGGGGATATTCCTTAAGTATTTGTTTATTACTTAATAAAATATTTTATTAAGTATTTGTTTATTATTCCTTGTCTTGAGCCGGGGGTCTATCGGAAATAACCTTTCTACTTCTCCTGAAGTAGCGGTATGGACTGCGTACATCTTACTCCCCCAACCCAGACCCCACTATGTGGGAATACATTGGGTTTGTTATTGTTGTTGGGGAGGGAGATAGGGGGTTTCGTTATGGGGTGGGTGGTGGTGTAAAGAAAAAAAGTTTCTTTTTTTTTTAAAATAAAATAAATAATTTTTATTTTTATTTGGGGGGGGGGGGGGAGTTTGGAGGGAGAGTTGGGTGGGTGGGGGTTGGTAGGGTAGGAAAAAAACTTAAAACTTAAAAAATAAAATAAAAATTGTGGGGGGGGGGGGGGTGTGAAGGGATGGATGATTTTGAGAGTGGTATGAGAGATTTTAATTAAATTTATTTAGAAGATATAAGAATACGTATAAATAATCTACTTAAAATATTAATGATAAAATTAAACAATGAAAAAATTATGAGCAATTAAACTTTATTTGAAAATTTTAAAAAGTATTAAATTGTATGTGATTTATTTATTGAATTGAGAGTGGTGAAATTAAAATTTTGAAATTAGAGTTTTTTGTAATTGACACAATTAAGTGTTTTAAGATGAAATTGAAAGTTAAAACTTTTTTATAAAAAAAATGTAGTTAGTTGTTGAAGTTGAATTGATAGATTAAAATAAAAAAATGAATATGTGAAATAAAGGTAAAGACATTAATTACATGTCTTAATCTATTAAAAATATAAAAGGTAAAATCTCAACAACCAAATTAATAATTATTTACTATTAAATAATTTATTATATTTAAAATTAGGGGAGGGGGAGGGGGGAAGTTGTGGAGATGGTTATGGTTAAATTTTGGTGAGGGTTATATTTTTTTTTATAAATTATTTTTTTTATTGATAAATAATATGATACTTAATTTTTTTAAGGTAATATGATTTAATATGTTGGAACGAGATATGTCAATATAAAATAATTAAAAATAATATTTTAATATTATCCGTGCATCGTACGGATACGTATACTAATTTTTTTTTACTTAAAATCATTTCTCTTGATTACTTACTTTTTTTTTTCTATTCACTCTTTAATTTAAGGACCAGCTATTCCCGTTATTTCCATTTTCTCCACCCTAAGCTTTTTTTCATCTCAATTTATTCGTTGATATTTGAATTTTCAAAGCCAAATGAGTTAAAGTCTTACTATAATGTTTTATATATTTATTAAATATTTTAAATTATTAATTAATATCTTATATTTATATTGTTTTTTTATAATTTTTTAATATATAAATTTTAGTTTGAAAAACTAAAAGATTCAACTAAAGGCCACCTTTACCGTCCGGCTTCAACTACATGACATATTGCAATCAACTGATATACTTGGTAAATGGGATTGAATGTGGATTTAAAGTGTTATTAGTTCTTAGTGCAATTGGAATCCAGGGATAATCTGTCATAGTGGAGATATGGAGTTGAGAATTTGATCTAAAGCTGCATGAAAACTCACATGGAGAGAATGAAGTTTTCACTTCATGAAGGAACAATTGTAAGAGGAAGATACCTTTGGAAAATGAAAACTGTCAGTTCATTCATTTATTTTGTAATGTATATATACACAATTAAAGATGAAGAAGGAAAGTATCTACTCTATCTGCTTAAGCTAATTACAAGACTGTTACTCTAACTAACTTAAGCTTAGTTGAACTGTTTTAATTTAGATGTGAGATATTCACTGACAACTTGTGCATGTACTTAGAGGGTTTAGGTCAAGTTAGTGCCTTGGTTAGGATGTTAGCTAGCATCTTAGTTGTGGAAAGGTGTTGAAGGGAAATGAGCCCTTCTTACAACTTATCTCTAACCAAATGACGATTCACCTCTATGTATTAGGTTCGTTCATGAAACTTTAGATTCTTAGCTATGTTAATAGCTGCTTGACTGTCACATAACACTGAGATTGGTAACTGTAACGCCCCGAATTTGGAACCTGGAACGCTACACGGTGCCCATGACCCTAAACGACCACAAGCTAACCCATGGCTGATATCTGTAAGCTGAGCACTAAATAATAGTAGTAATATCGTAAATGCGGAAACATGAACTGAAAGGTCATAAGGTTCAATACTAGTACATAACTGAAAAATATGGTATAACAATACTAAAACAACTAAGATAATTATCTGAACATACTATAGTCTGAAAGCCTCTAAACTGTCTGAATAAGGATTTGATAGGACATGTCCCCAACTAACTCCAACTACTGAAATAAACTGAAAACTGAAATAGTAATGTGATCATTATGTCCCCGAAGGATGAGGACTCACTGCTAACTCTGATTGCTGAACTGGGATGCTACTGGTTCTCTGGAGCTCGTGCTTCTAAACCTATGGTATAAGTCACCATAGCGCAAATGCGTCAGTACTTTGAATATACTGGTATGCGAGTAAGGTAGGCTGAATGCAATAGGTTCATATGCATGAACAATACTAACTGACTGACTAATATGAACGTGAGAATACATACATGCATACATAACTGTAACTGAGATCATGATAGGACTAAATACTGAGTTCTGACTACTGAGTCTACTGACATTGACATCTGAGTCACTGATGAGTGAGAAATTGATACTGTATTACTGAATACTGAGGGACTGATACTATGTTACTGATACATAGATAATTATATCTAACAGTTCTGATTATGAAGAACTGGTCTGGTTAACTGTATCTGACAGTCCTAAATATGAATGCTAATAACATAAGTTTTGATAACTGATATAACTGATAACATGAGTGATTGTATCTGACAGTCCTGAACCTGATGGAACTAGCTGAGTTCCTTACTATATCAGAGTAACTGAATATGAGATCAGTCTTATCTAGCAGGTGATCTCTACATCTGATGATACTGATATTGATTGACCATAGTTGAGATCAATCTTATCTAGTGGGTGATCCCAGGGTCTATTTATAATGATAAGGATTGACTGTATCTGACAGTCCTAAATCTATACTACTGAGCTGAATTGACTGTATCTGACAGTCCTGATTTTATTACTGAAATTGTGGGATGTATTTATCTAACCGACATGCCCCATACTAAGCTAACTAGGGTCCAACCTATAACCCCAGTTGGAAGGGTGTCAGTACCGTACCACTGGAAAAGAAAACTACTGTGGAGTCTGTCCTAATCTAGAGGGTGACCCCTGGGATCAGTCCTATCCATTTAAATATGCTAACGGGTGATCCCTGAGTATGTCAGTCCTATTTAATGGGTGACATCTCATTCCTACACTGGCGACGTAGTTCTGGAACTTAGGGATTTCTTCTAGAGATCTCAGTGCTATATAGCGGGTGAGTCCCCATCCCTAGGCTCGCTCGGTGCTGAATCCTACTCCCATCTGAAAGACACTGAACTGAGCTGATTAACTAAAATGAGATGATTCTAATGGTATTGTTTAGCAGAGCTAAACAGAATTTACTGAGATCCGTTGACTGACGAAATGTACTGAGTTCTGAGGACTGATTGACAGTACTGAAGTACTGAGATTGATTGGGAATACTGAGGTTGCTGAGATTACTAAGTACTGATATCACTGAGATTACTGAGATTACTGAACTACTGAGATTACTGAGCTTACTGAGATTTTTGGGTTTTCCTGAGTCACATGACTGACTGAGTTCTATAGATCATAGCTTGACTGAGAGTATCTGGAAAACATGACATGGCTCTAGGCACACAACTAAATTGTCGGGTACAAGTACCCCCAGGACTCTATGGAAAGAAACTGACAAAACATGACTTATATGAATACATGACTAACAACACAATTCATAATTTATATGTTGAAATACTCAATCAAACATGTGATATGCATAAACTTGTACATAAATAGGGATTTGATAATATCATTCTAGTTGGGCACTTTTCCTTCATATAGGCACTTAATCAAACACTTGGTAGGCATAATATATGTAGACAACATTATCAAATAATTAAACAACATGATTCAATAGCTAATTTCATCATCCTAGAGTTTAATCATAGGTTCACATAAATATACATCTATACAAATCAATTCCACATAACATTGATCAGCCAACATGTATTTGAATTCAATTGATCATTCTCAGCATAAACAAAGCAAGCCCAACATGAAATTCATAAAGAAATCCATAAACTTGAACTTAGAAAAGAGATGCTTGGGCTTCATGGACGAAAAGATTCCATGAATGAACACTATGCATACCTGGTATGTGATTTCTTGAGGATTGACGGTGAAACCTTCTTGAATTTAAATCCCCAATAGAAACCCTAGCTTGTTCTTGAGAGAAACTTGAGAGAAACTAGTATATTTTTGGTGAAGAATGACTAAATCACGTGTTATTAGGTATATATAGGGGTGAGAAATTGACATTTTTAACCCTGGACGCGTCTTTAATTTCTGAGAAAATTTCCTGATTTTCATCCTTGGCACGACGTGCCACTATCGCGCCAAGTCACTGAAAAGTGATAAATGGGAAATTGCACGATGGCGTGATGCGGAGCTATCGTGTTGCCCCATTGTCTGCGACCTGGAAGTTTGGTGCGACACGCTCCTATCGCGGAGCAACACTGGAAATTGACAATTTCTATTTGAGCTATCTCCACGACGCGCTGAAGGCTCAGGTGATACACTGTCTCACTAAAAAGGCTCTAACTCTTCACCTGAGTGTCGGATTTGGGCGAATTTTGTATTGATGGAAAACTTATTCAATTCTCCACATGGTAAAAAGTGAGAATCTTGAAAATACCACGTGTACAAAAGTGGATTCATCTTTCAAAGAAAGCTTCTAACATTCTTCGGAAACTTTTCAAGCTAGGAAAAATACGGGGTATTACAGTAACATACATGGTTCACTCAGTTCTTTCCACAACCTTTCTAGCCAAATGATCTCTCCAACTACTTTTTTCATAGCTTTGTATTCTTCTTCTACTGACGATAAAGACATAGTGTTTTGCTTTTTTTTATTTTCATCCAATAGGACTATCACCTATGAACACAATGTATCCACTTATAGACTGTTTGGAAATAGAGCAGATTGCCCAATCTGAGTCATAATAATCTATGATCCTACAATATGCATTCTTTGAAAAGAAAATCCCCTGACTCAAGCCCTTTTTCAAGTATCTAAATATATGAAATACAACTATGAGATGTGTCTCTCTTGAGTTTATAGGAATCAACTTAAATGTTAAACATTATATGTGATGTCTATCCTTGAGAGAGTAAGAAAGTTTAGCTTTCCTATCAGTTTTATGTAAAAATTCGGATCAGTGAGAAGTTGGCCTTCAGTTGAGTTAAATTTTATGTTAGCATCAAGAGGTGAAGTTGTGGTGCAATATCCTGAAGAAACAAACTCTTTTATCAAGTCAGTAAAAAACTTTTGTTGTAAAATTAGTACCCCTCTTCTTTGTAGAAGATTTCTAGACTCAATAAATAGTGCAGCTTCCCCAAATCTTTGATCTTGAATTGGTCATGCAAGAAAGACTTCAAAAATTATATCTGTGCTAAGTCAGTTCCTGTCATTACGATACTATTAACATTGATAACAACAAACACATTACATGCTCCATCTTTCTTAAAAAATAATGAATAGTCACTTGTAGAATGAAAGTAACCCCTTGAGTAGAATATTGCAGCCATGTTCTCATACCATTGCCATTGCCTGCTTTAATCCATATAAGGACTTGTTCAACTTGTAGACTATGTTTTTGTCACTAACTATTAGTCCTTGTAGTAAGGTCATGTACGCTTCCTCATTGATATCACCAAGGTGGAAGGCATTGTTCACATCAAGTTGGTACAAATCCCAGCCTCTTTTAACTTCCAAACAAATGAGTGTTCTTACTGTGGGCATCTTTAGTACAAGTGAAAAAGTCTCATTGTAGTTACATTGTGAGATTTCATCCGTTCTTACTCTAATTCTTGATTAATTTCTCAAAACTCCAAAAATCTTAGTGCTTGATTTTAAATCCCGATTTCACTTTTTTTCACTTGAATAATATTTTATTATTATAATTACTATTTTTTCATTAATTTAACCTTCAAAACAACTTCGATTCTTGATTTTAACATAAATTTCAAAGATTTTACCTGGTAAAGCTCAAAAATGATTTTTCTTTGATTTGAATATCATTTTGACTCAATTTGACTTGGGATTTCAGTTGTAGATTCCTAAATATATGGAAAACACATTTGAAGTAAAGTTATGATTTTGCCCTTTTTTTGGAAAACCTATTTCGAGGGTCCGTTTTGACCCCAAACAATAGTAGTCAATATGGGTATCGTTAGCTTTGCTTTGATGTTTAGAATCTATATTTCTTAATTTTCGTTAATTTTGGGATAATTCATAGAAAGTAAGGTCATGGATTCAAAGTGGAGTGGATCGATTTCAGCATTCGAGATAGGTTATGACTTAACTCTTTTAGATTGAGCGAGGTAGTAAATGATGGTACAAAATGCATACTAAGGGTGTAAACTAATCATAAAAAATATATATCTATGTGTTGTGCCCGTGTGGGGGCTTATATGTGATTCAACTATAGCAATTAAGATATATGTGATATGTACGACCGTGTGGGGTTCTATATGATGTTTATAGCCTCGAATGCATGTAGATAATTGTATTGAGTTATTGAAAATGCCTATTATGGTACCTTTGATGTATTGTGATATATATATATTCATACTTTTGGCATATGAAATATTTGGAAATTCATAGATGAATAGAAACAATAAGTGAATATTGACTCATATTATTATGAAATCATTGTTGTTAGTTGTAGAAATATATCATGTGGTTGATTTTGGAAATATTCATTGTGATTTGTTGTGAGCATTACATCCTTATATCATACTCATTCATGAAAAAAATGTTATCACCATGGAAACACCCGAGAAATACTAGCAATACCTTTTTATGATAGAAAATGTGACATCTTATAAAGACCTTCTCGAGGGATGTACTAGGAAGGAGATATGGATATTGATATACAGATTAGAATATGGGTTGACAAACCCCCCATGAGTCCCACGCCAGGAGGCATACCTCTGTGGGTGCATACAGAGGTTGTGCGACTACCTTGTGCATCATCATCATTATCATCATATACGTTGCACTTGTTTTATTGTGTTTATGTTGGGCTTGTATTGCCATACTGAGTTGTTATCTATCTATTTGTTCTATATCTTGACTTGTTAATGTCTAATTATTCTATCTTCCTTTAGTTATACTTGATGATCTTGAATATACATTTTCATCTTTTGTTCTACTTATATGTGATATGGTGTATAATTGTATCCTTATCCGGTGTGTTATTATATTATGTATGGATATTGTAGAATAGTTAATGCAAGCAATTTAGGCTACCGTTGTGGGACATTTTATGATTGCAGGTAATATGCCCTTAGTATATATTTTTTATGCTTTATTTACTACTTTGCTTGGTCGGCCTATAATACCTACTTAGTATAAGTGGACCATACTCACCCTACTGCACCCTTTTGGTGCAAGTCCTAGCTTAAGTGTGCCTCAGATTGGTTGATTTTGAGCCTCTTTAGATTTCTTAAGGTAGCGGTTGGACATTCATGCATCCGGAGTTCACCTCTATCTTCTTATAATAGTTATGTCTTTATTTATATTTGTTGATAGATGTTGACCCTATGTTGATATTTCTAATGTATTTGACTCATGATTTGTATTGGTAATTCTTACACTATTGACACCTAGTTTTGGGGAATGTATGATATTTGTATATGTTTTTTATGCATGGTTATAATTACTTGTATGGTTTGACTTCATTCTAGAAGCCTTACCTTAGGTTATTTCTATCTTTTCCTTTTTTTATATCAGTTTGGGTGATAGGATTACTTGTCAAGGTACGTCGCAACAAGTGCCATCATAACCCTCATTTTTTAGTCATGAAAAAAATGGTATTAGAGCCAGGTTTTATTGGTCTTAGTGGTGTAAAAAAAGATGTCTAATAAAGTCTCATGGATTGGTACGTAGACGTTTGTATCTATCTTTGAGAGGCTATAGGATGTCTTTAGGAAACATTACTTGTCTTATTCCTTACAGTGTGATGTTCTTTCATATCTGGTGTTCTGAGATATGTTTAATTCTTTCCATACAGATGTTGTCGACTAGGTCCCACGAGGTCAATGATGTGGAGCCTACTTCTGGAGAGAAAGTTCAGTCAAGATGGCATGCCTCAAGTCATGGATGAACTCGAGGAAGGGGATAGCCCTGTGGCTCATCCCTTTCTAGAAGGAGTGATAAAGGATTCTCCTGCTCCACCCAAGTACACATGCAAGTGTACGTGGTCTCACCAAGTAATAAAATGGCCTTATAAAAAGCCGAATATCGATCCCTCAGAGACTTGCGTTGACAACTATCCAATTCTAGTTTACTATTGAGATTAAATTAGTGCAATCATAACCAAAAAAATTTGAGAGTTTATAATTAAAAGTGAACTAAAATAAAGAGGAAAAGTAAAGACTTTGGAATATTAATGGATGAAAACCTGGGGTTAAATCATTACAGAAAATTATACTATGCTACTGAACTTCATTGGTTAGATTACTTATCTTGGTTGTTGATCACGGGGTTGATAGTATGGTCATGGTATCTCGAGCCTCTGATCACCTATCTAACTTATCCCCATAACTACATCGTTGAGCGGGGATGTGAGAACTAAGCTAAACCCATTTACATTTCATCCCGTAGTGAACCAAATAAGGCTTCACGGTATATCTCTATCCTAGGCGCTAATTCAAATCCCTTATTTTATAAAAAAAATAAGAGCCTTACTCTATTTACCCCCCCATTCTATCCTATTGTTCCTCCTCTTGGGCTCACAAGACGACAATAGGTGTATTCTGAGGGTTGTGAATCCTTAAAATAGTTATAAAAAGGATAAATAAACAACCATATATGATAAGAAATCAAAACCAAATCAATTTAAAGCATTAGTAATCATGTTTTTGGCCTTAACCCAAAAAGGGGGTGTTTAGCCACTAATGGACATAACCGTTATCAAGATCAATGAATGTATGATATAATCCATAAATAAACTAAAGTAAAAGAAGAAAAACCCTAATTGATGTATTTTCCATTCCCTCTCCAAGCTTCAAAGTCGTCCAAGGTGAATAAAATCATGTTCAAGTGTCCTATTTATAGGTGAAGTATTTTGGCCATGTTGGGAACTAGGTGTGCGCCTCCCCTTTGTAATACCCCATACGTTATTAGTTTAGCTCAGCCCTTAGTGCTTGCATAAGACCCTTAGAATTTTAAAATAAAACTAAGTGTTGGGGACTTAGTCTCATTTTTGACCTCTGAACTTCGAGAATTTTTAAGTAGACCTTCCAGGCTCTGAGACATTGGTTTTTGAGTTGATTTAAGTTTAGGGGTGTAAGGAGAATATCTCGGGGTAGTTTCAAAATTTTCGGATAAGGTTTGAGCAGTATTTTGATTTTGATTCCAGTAGTTCAACACAATTCCACCATGTCGTGCCAGTAATAGAGGTGATACAGTCACTGCATCGCACTAAGACCATAAATGACATTTCAGTTGCAACTTTAATTCCCAGAGGGGAATTTAGGTCAATTATTACAACGCCCCAAAATCTGAGCTCCCGGGATGCCACATGGTGCTCCGAACTACAAGTAGTCCTGTGCTAACCCTGACTACCTTCTACTAAGTCTAGATCTCAAAATAGGAGATATGAATGTAAAATCATAATTTATGCGGAAATCTTATCTGAAACATACTAAAGTTTTGGTAAAACAATACTGAAGTATTATGAATACTGAATAAAATGTCTAAAACTGAATCTAGTAGTCCGACAAGCCTTTACTTTCTGAATCTAGAGAGTCACTGGGACAGACCCCAGCTAACTCAAACTATCTGAAATGAATAATAAAGCGTCTACTAATAACTAAAAATGTGACTAACTAAGTCCCCGAACTATCACGACTTACCAACTGCGGGGATGTTGATGAGATGCTCGAAAATCACTCACGCTGCTGAAACTGAGCACCTGAACCTATATTATGAGACAATGTAGCACATAGATGTATATGTTGATCAGCACTTTGATGATGTACTGAGTATATGGGGGTGAATGCAATAAGTAAACAATGTCATCACAATTTATAAAATCATGCATGCTAAATGTAAATGTTTCAAATAGGCTTGAGAAATCTGAAAACTGAAGATCATAATTCATGAACAATAAAGCATATAGTATAGATCTTGTGAGCCATTATATTTAGTTCTAAAATCTATTATTTTCTGAAAACTACTATATTATCTTGTCAACTGTAAGGGGAATAGTTCATCTCATGACTTTAACAATCTTAAAAACATAGTTTCCAAAACACATGTTTTTATCTTAACGCTTTCAAGCCAATAGACTATTTTAAGAGTAGGGGACATCTTTTAGGAGGTTCTTCTAGACGACATACACCATGTGAGCATCCATGGAGTCTCACGTCTTGCCCCCGTTGGGTAGGGCTATCACAATCTTAGTCATCCACGTAGATGTGGGGATAATCTTAATCCTACGGTGGCACATAGTTCTGGGGTATGAAACCGTAGTAACATACCTATCTCAGTGCTAAATACTACTCCCATTATTATGCTCAATATCTTAAGAAAATCCACTTCAAATTAGCACAACGGTTTACAAGAAAACAAATTATGCTTTTCTTTCTTTAAATATCAAGTCACATGAACAAAGTGGATTCATTATCTTAGATTAGGACAATCTTTATCAAAAATCTGAGAATAGTCTTATCTTAGAATACTCATAGAATAAACAATCTTGAAACAACAATCTTTAATAAGGGCTTAAAGATCCATGCATCAAACTCATGTTAAAATGCCAAAATGCTAATGCTTGATAATGTAAATATTGATAAATCAACTCAAAATCTTGAAATTTTAGCAATATGCATGAAAATATGAACATAACCTTGGAATTTAACTTCTAAATCATTGGGAATGTCATAAGCTTGTAAATAACAATAATGGCTATAAACCCTAACTTGAATTTCAGGGAAAATCATATCAATTTCAGTAAAATTTGAATTTAAAATAAGTTTTGGGCACAATGATGAAAGGATTATCCTTGTTCATACCCCACATACCTTAATTGGTGATCTTTGATGAAAAAATTGAATCTTGGATTCCTATTGATGCTTTGGAGATGAATTCTTAGGGACCTTGTATTGGGAATCCTCAATCTTGAATTTCTTTTGAGAATTAATGGAGGAATTTGGATTTCTTTGGGAGAAAGTTTGTTGAACTAGGGTTTTTCTTGAGAGAGATTTGATGAAAAATATATTTAAATTTCTTTGAAGTGGTTTAATTCATTGTTTAAGATGCATTAGGGGCTGGGAGAATGACCAAAGTACCCCCTTTTATCTTTTAGATGGAACTAGAAAAAGGGACTCTTTTTGCGAATTGGGTGACCACCACGACGCGCCACTATTATGGTAGCTCACTGAAAAATGAATGAGTGGGAACTGGGCTTTCTCCACGATGCTCCACGATCATGGAGCCATTTAGTTTGTCATTTTGACCACTGGAGCGACGCGCCAGTATAGCGAGGTCTCACTGGGAATTGCCAAATGGAAAATTGGGCCCCTCCGTGATGTGCCAAAATCACGCAATATCACTAAAAATTGACAATTGAGATTTTATGCTTCTCCGCAATGCGCTAAGGGCCCAAATAATAGTGTTTTACGACTAGAACTTAAAATAGCCATAACTTCTTACTCGGTTATCGGATTTAGGTAAATCTTATATGGTTGGAAAGCTTATTCAATTTCACACACAATGGGAGGTATAAATCTAAAGAATTCCACCCGAACTAAATAGTATTCATTTTGGGAGCTATCCCTTACCATTCTAGGGATGAATTTAAGCTAAGAAGGTATGGGGTATTAGAATATCTCACCCTTGGAAACATTTTTCCTCGAATGTTGCTAGTTAAACTAAGAATAATAAGGAAATATGAGATTATAAGCTATCATGCACAACTAAAATAAACTAAGCAACTTAATCTAAATCATTCTAAGCTTCTGAGTTGTTCTGTGAGTGCATGAACTTACATAAGGACAACTATATAGCTGAATCTATGATTAGAAAAGAACTGAATCAAGGAAGAGTATTACCTCTGGCTAAATTTGAGTTTGCGGAGGAGAGATGAGGGTACTTGGCTCGCATATCTGCTTCTTCTTCCCAAGTAGCACCCTCAACAAACTGATTCCGCCAAAGAACTTTGACCAAGGGAACTTTTTTGTTCCTCCGTCTACGGATCTAATGATCTAAAATCTTAACTGGATTCTTTACATAAGAAAGGTTGTTCTGAATATCTGAGCTTTCTAAAGAAACTACAACGGTGTAGTCACCGATACACTTCTTAAGCATAGAGACGTGGAATACAGGATGAACAGTTGACAAATTTGCTGGCAAATCAAGCTCATAAGCTACTTTCCCAACATAACTCACAATTTTATGAGGGACAATATATCGGGGACAAAGTTTCCCCTTCGTTCCAAATCTCTTCACCTCTTTAATGGGTGAAATATTCAGATACACTGAATCACCAACCTCAAACTCAAGGTCCCTTCTTCTCACATCTGCATAGGATTTCTGACGACTCTGAGCTATTTTCAATCTTTTCTAATCAATTTAACTTTTTTCATAGCTTCAAACATTGCGTCAGGCCAAAGCAAAGCTACCTCATCCACTTCAAACCAATCTATGGGTGATATACATCTTCTCCTATCTAGAGCGTCAAATGGGGCCATCTGAATTCTAGAATAATAACTGTTATTATACGCGAACTCGATCAATGGAAAATGCTCATCCCAAATACCTTTGAAATCTAGAGAACATGCCCTCAACATATCCTCTAAAGTTTGGATGGTCCTATCTGCTTGACCATCTGTCTGAGGGTGGAAAGCTAAACTAACATAGACTTGGTTACCAAGACCCTTCTAAAAATCTCTCCAAAACTGGAAAATAAACTGAGTACCCCTATCTGAGATGATAGACAAGGGAACTCCATACAATCTGGCTAAATCTCAAATATACAACTAAGCATAATCCTCAGCTATATAGGACACATGAACTGGCAAGAAATGCACCGACTTAGTTAATCTGTCTACGATAACCCAAATCGAATCATGTGGGTGATGCAAATGGGGTAAACCATTCAAAAAATCCATATTCACTTTTTCCCACTTCCAAGTGGGGATACCAAACTCTTACAATGTACCACCAGGTCTTTGGTGCTCTACCTTAACCTGTTGATAAGTCGTATACTTAGATACTAACTCCTCTATATCTCTCTTCATACCACTCCACCAATAGATTTCCTGTAAGTGGTGGTACATCTTGGTAGCATCTGGATGAATAGAATAACACACACCATGCTCTTCAGCTATAATTCTCTATCTTAACTCATCAATACAAGGCACACACAATCTTTTATGGTATCTCAACATATCATCTCCCCCTTGGGAGAAAACCTCTACCTTTTGATCTTTAACTGAATCCTTCAGTTTGACCAAACAAGAATCCAGGTCTTGCTTCTCCTTTATTTTCGAAACTAGGGAAGATTCGAAACTACTCTAAATCCAAACATTCCCTTCAGCTGAGTCAACCAACTTAACACCCAATCTAGCCAAACGATGAAATTCTTGAGCTAACTCTTTCTTATCATTATCCACATGAGCAACACTGCCCATAGACAATCTACTAAGGCCGTCTGCCATTACATTGGCCTTGCTCGCATGATACAATACACTCATGTAATAATCTTTCAACAATTCTAACCATTTTCTCTGCCAAAGATTCCTCTCCCTCTGAGTAAACACATATTGCAAGCTTTTGTGTTCTGTGAACACATAAACATGCACACCATATAGATAGTGCCTCCAGATTTTCAATGCAAACACCATATCAGCTAATTCAAGATCATGGGTTGGGTAGTTCTTTTAATGAGGCTTAAGCTGTCTAGAGGCATAGGCTATTACCTTACCTCTATTCATCAACACACAACCAAAACCAACTCTAGAGGCATCGCAACACACCACATAACCATCCGTACCATCAAGTAATAATAAGACTGGGGCTGTAGTGAGTCGAGTCTTTAACTCTTGAAAACTCTTCTCGCAGGAATCTGACCACTGGAACTTAACTTTATTTTGGGTCAATCTAGACATCAGGGATGCAATAGATGAGAAACCCTTGACAAAATGTTGGTAATAACCAACTAGACCTAAGAAACTCCTAATGTCCGACGGAGAAATAGGTCTAGGCCAATTTCTTATGGATTTTGTCTTTTGGGAATCAACTCTAATGCTATATGGGGAAATAATATGACCAAGAAAGGCCATTAATCTTAGCAAACATTCGCACTTGCTTAATTTGGCGAACAATTGATGATCTCCAAGAGTTTGCAAGACAATTCTAAGATGATCTATATGGTCATCCTCACTATGGGAGTATACAAGGAAATCATCTATGAATACTATAACAAACATATCTAGATATTGTTTGAACACTCGGTTTATGAGGTCCATAAAAGTTGCTAGAGCATTGGTTAGCCCGAAAGACATGACTAGAAACTCAAAATGTCCATAACGGGTTTTGAAAGCTATCTTTGGAATATCACATTCCCTTACTTTAAGCTGATGATAGCTGGATCTAAGGTCTATCTTTGACAAATAACTTTTACCTTGGAGTTGATCAAACAAGTCATCAATTCTAGAAAGAGGATACTTATTCTTGACTGTGACCTTATTTAGCTGACGATAGTCAATGCACATTCACAAAGAATCATCTTTCTTTATCACAAATAAAGAAACACTAGGCCTTATGAATCCTTTATCTAAAAGATCTTTGAGTTGCTCTTTCAACTCAAGCTCTGCGGGATCCATACGATATGAAGGGATAGAAATAGGCTGAGTATCTGGGAGAAGGTCAATACTGAATTCTATTTCCCTATCGGGAGGTACCCAGATCTTCTAAAAAACTTCAGGAAATTCATTGGCCACTCGAACAGACTGAAGGGTTGGAGTCTCAGACTTTGTGTCTTTAACCCGAACTAGATGATAAATACAACCTTTGGATATCAACTTTCTGGCTTTGAGAGAAGATATGAAATAACTTTTGGGAGATACTGAATTACCTGACCACTCAAAGACTGGCTCATCTAGAAACTAAAACTTTACCACACAGGTGCGACAATCTATAGAGGCATAACAAGAATGGAGACTCCCTACCAATGATAAGATCAAAATCAACCATATCTAACTCTATCAAGTTTGCTAACATGACTTTATGAAGGACAATAATAGGACATTTTTTATAGATTTTTTTAGCAATAACTAACTCATCTATTGGAGTAGAAACCAAGAAAATCTCAAGGATCTTTTCAGAACTTACCTCAAAATTCACAGCAACTAATGGGGTCACATAAGAAAAACTCGACCCAGTGTATAATAACTCATAAACATCAAAATGAAAGACACGAAGCATACCAATAATTATATCTGGTGAATCCTCCGACTCCTGATAGGACGATAAAGCATAAAATTGATTCTGGCACTGACCACCACCAGTACTGGATGATGCTTCCTAAGAAGGGGCTGGACGACCTAGAGGAGATGGTGCACTATTAGACTGAGTCTGAGGGTGAACATCCTTACTTACCTGTCTAGCATGCAGGCACTCTTTGATTCTGTGACCCGGCTTGCCACAACCATAACAACCTTTTCGGCCCCACAAACACTCGCCTGGATGGGTCTTACCACACTTAGCACACTGAGGATAACTGGGACTACCATTCACACTATTCTAAGATTTGGACATAGAAGACTTAACCCACTGTTCCTACCTATTTTTGGGTGCATGAGCACTGGCTGAAGAAGGGGAAGGCATAGATGACCTATTCTGAAACTGCAAATGATTTCCTTCCCCAGACCTATTTTGACCATGATCAAATTTCCCTGTTCTAGCCCTATTATTTACTCTCTCTCTTTTCTTCATTACCTTTGCCTCAATCTGCTGAGCATGCATCATCAATATAGGAAGATCCATATCTCCAATGAGCATAGTAGTCCTACATTCCTTAATTACCAACCCAGACACACCGATCACAAACTTACTCATACTTAACCTAGAGTCAGCCATCTGTTCGGGGGTATGCTTAGACAACTAGTTGAACATGATAAAATACTCTGTCACTGTCATTGAGCTTTGTATCAGGTTCATAAACTCTTCTATCTTAGCTTTCCTCATCTTACATGGGAAGAACTTGTCTAAGAACGCATCCTAAAATATCTGCTAGGTCATGTAAGCTGCATTCTCCCCTCTACTTTTCTTCCATATTACTACCCAATCATATGCAACATTCTTCAGACTATAGGATGCTAATTCTACACTCTCTTCTTAAAAAACATGCATAATTTGGGAGATCTTCTTCACCTCATAGAAATACAACTTTGGGTCCTTACCTACCTTCGACCTAAAGAATTCTGGAAGGTTCATCCTCATAAAATCTTAGATTCTGGCTGCATCTAAATCCCTATCTTGTTGAGGTAGGACTGTAGACTGACGATTGCCCTGAACATTAGTGTCATAGCTTGTGCTAGCGCTTAAAAGGCAGCCCAAAACTCTACATGTGACACATTC
Organism: Capsicum pubescens; assembly: GCA_030864215.1. Lineage (NCBI taxonomy): Eukaryota > Viridiplantae > Streptophyta > Magnoliopsida > Solanales > Solanaceae > Capsicum > Capsicum pubescens. The sequence goes on along the minus strand of CM061543.1, from coordinate 85,093,536 downwards.
TCATTCAAAGAATTTGTGGGCTGAGGTGGCTAATTATTATTTCTGTGGGCGTTAGCTTGACGAGGAGGCATTTTCAACTATCACATAAAAGCACGAGTTAGAAGAAGATAGAGACACTGAATGTACGATAAATCATGAAAGAAGACATGATTTTCCTAAGAACGCTCTATAGACTCTTGCTCATAGATGTGGCGCGCTTCACACTGATGATCAAGGCTCTACGTAACGCGGCTTGTCTGACTCCCTAGGACTCTCTAAACCTTAGGCTTTGATACCAAGTTTGTATCACCCTAAAATCGTAGCTCCCAAGATGCCACACGATACTCTAAACTACAAGTAGTCCTGAGCTAACCCTGACTGCCTTCTACTAAGTCTGGATCTCAAAATAGGAGATATGAATGTAAAATCATAATATATGCGGAAATATTATCTGAAACATACTAAAAGTTTTGGTAAAGAAATACTGAAGGATTCTGAATACTGAATCAAATGTCTAAAATTGAATCTAGTAGTCCAACAGGCTTCTACTGTCTGAATATAGAGAGTCACTAGGACAAGCCCCAGCTGACTCAAACTGTCTGAAAAAATAACAAAGCGTCTACTAATAACTGAAAATGTGACTAACTAAGTCCCCAAACTATGAGGACTTACCAACTACGGGGATGTAGATGAGATGCTCGAAAATCTCTCACGCTGCTGAGACTGAGCACCTGAACCTACATTATGAGACAATATAGCACATAAATCTATATGTGGATCAATACTTTGATGATGTACTGAGTATAAGAGGGTGAATGCAATTAGTAAATAATGTCAACACAATTTATAAAATCATGCATGCTAAATGTAAATGACTCACATAGGGTTGAGAAATCTGAAAACTGAAGATCATAATTCATGAACAATAAAGCATATAGTATAGATCTTATAAGCCATTACATTCAATTCTAAAATATATTATTTTCTAAAAACTACTACATTATCTTGTCAACTGTAAGGGGAATAATTCATCTCAAGACTTAAAGAATCTTTAAACCATAGTTTCCAAAACACATGCTTTTATCTTAACTCTTTTAAGCCAATAGACTATTTTAAGAGTAGGGGACATCTTTTGGGAGTTTCTTCTAACTGACATACACCATATAAGCATCCATGGAGTTCCACATCTTGCCTCCATTAGGTAGGGTTGTTCTACCCTTGCAATCAGAATAGAACTTCTTATCTTATGTGATCACAATCTTAATATTCCACGTAGAAGTAGGGATAATCTTAATCCTACGGTGGAACATAGTTCTCGGGTATGAAACCGTAGTAACATACCCATCTCGGTGCTAAATACTACTCCCATTCTTATTCTAAAAATCTTAAGAAAATCCACTTCAAATTAGCACAAGGGTTTACAAGAAAACCAATTATGATTTTCTTTCTTTAAATCTCAAGTCACATGCACAAAGTGGATTCTTTATCTTAGCTTAGGACCAAAAGTTCAAATCTTTATCAAAAATCTGAGAATAGTCTTATCTTAGAATACTCATAGAATAAACAATCTTGAAACAACAATCTTTAATTAGGGCTTAAAGACCCATGCATCAAACTCATGTTAAAATGCCAAAATGCTAATGCTTGATAATGTAAATATTGATAAATCAACTCAAAATCTTGAAATTTTAGCAATATGCATGAAAATATGAACATAACCTTGGAATTTAACTTCTAAATCATTGGGAATGTCATAATCTTGTAAATAACAATAATGGCTATAAACCCTAACTTGAATTTCAGGGAAAATCATATCAATTTCAGTAAAATTTGAATTTAAAATACGTTTTGGGCACAATGATGAAAGGATTATCCTTGTTCATACCCCACATACCTTAATTGGTGATCTTTGATGAAAAACTTGAATCTTGGATTCCTATTGATGCCTTGGAGATGAATTCTTAGAGCCCTTGTCTTGGGAATCCTCAATCTTGAATTTCTTTAGAGAATTAATGGAGGAATTAAAATTTCTTGGGGAGAAAGTTTATTAAACTAGAGTTTTACGTAAGAGAGATTTGATGAAAAATGGATGTAAAGTAATTTGAAAGGGATTAATTCATTGTTTAAGATGGATTAGGGGCTTGGAGAATGACCAAAGTACCCCCTTTTATCTTTTAGATGGAACTGGAAAAACAAACTCTTTTTTCGAACTGGGTGGCCACCACAAAATGCTACTATTGCGGTGTCAAACTAAAAAATGGATGAGCGAGAACTGGGCTTTCTCCGCGACACACCACGATTGCGTAGCCCTTTAGTTTGTTATTTTGACCACTGACGCGATGCGCCAGTATCGCAAGGTCTCACTGGAAATTACCGAACGTGAAATTGGGCCGCTCCGTGATATGCCAAAATCACGAAGACTCACTAGAAATTGACAATTGAGATTTTATGCTTCTCTGCGACACGTTAAGGGCCCAAATAACGATGTTTTATGACTGAAATTTAAAATAGCCATAACTTCTTACTCGGTTATTAGATTTAGGCGAATGTTATATCGTTGCAAAGCTTATTCAATTTCCCACACATGGGTGGCCTAAATCTGAAGAATTCTAGCCAAAATAAATAATACTCATTTTAAAAGCTATCCATTAACATTCTAGGGATGAATTTAAGATAAGAAAGTACCGGGTATTACAATTACCCTCACCCTAAGTCATAAAATTAGAAGATTAGACATTATTATAAGCATAATATACTCATTCCTCACCAAATTTCTCTCAGAGAAACCCTAAAACATCAACTTAACTCTAAGAAATCCAAAGCTTCATCATTTCCTCATCAAGATAATCAAGAATCAAAGTTTCCAGGTTCAAAAAAGTTCAAGAAAAAAGCTTCAAGAACATCATTAGGAATTCAAAGTTCATATTTCCACATTAATATAACCTAATAAGGTATGTGAAATTATGAACAAGGATACTCCTTTCATCCTTGTTCCCAAAACTAGTTTTTAAAGTTGAATTTATATGAATTTACATGAATTTCAATTTCGGGTTCATACCCAATTATAATTGTTTGAAGTTTATGATGTTACAAGTGATTTAAGTGTTGAATTTCATAACTACGTTCACAAATTTATGCGTGTGATTTGATTTCATAGATTGAGAATTGAATTTCATTATCTTGATTAGAATTGTTAAAGTATTTCAAAATTATTATTACTAAGCATGAAGTTTGTTGTGATTTGACATGAGTTTCAAGAATTGGTTTGAATCCCTAAGTTTAAATCTTGATATTTCAAGAAAGATGATGTTTAGGCATTCTTTGATAAGTATGTATTCAACTTTTAAGTAAGATTTGATCTTTTGATCCATAGAAAAGATATGTAATCCACACAAATTAGTTTTAATTACAGTTTAAGAAAGATTGATGCATAACTGGTTTTCTTTACAAACCCTATGCTCTTTTAAGGTGGATTTTTCTAAAGTCTGAGTGATAAGTATGGAAGTAGCATTTAGCAGCGAGTTGGGTATGATTACCAGATATCATGCCTCAGAATTACGCGCCACCGTAGGTTTAAGTGCCCATGGTGGGCTAAGTCAGTGATTACTTAAAATAAGATTCTATTCCGATGGCAAGGGTAGAACAACTCTCCCCAACGTAGCTAAGACGTTGGACTCTATGACAATTCATATAGTTTATGTCGGTTAGAAGAAACTCCTAGTAGAAAGAGTAAAAGTACAATTTTTAGAACCAAGTGTTGTGACTCACAAAGATTTTCTATGCTTTACATACTCATGTTTTATTATTTTGCAGTACGTGTTTTATTCGAGCTAAGGTGAGACATTTACACTTAGCATGCATCCTTTGAAAGTTTAGTATCAATATTGAATTAATATTTTATTTATGCATTCACCCCCATATGCTTAGTACATTCCAAAAGTACTGATCCACATATACGTCTGTGTTCTACATTGTTTAATAATGTAGGTTCAGGTGCTCAATTCCAGCATCGTGATTGACCACGAGAATCTCTATCAATATCTTGATAGTTGATGAGTCCCCATAGTATGGGGACCCATTTATTTAGATTCCCAACTTTATAAAGTAGTTTGTTCAGTTGTCTTTAGTCAGTTAGAGTTTGTTGGAGGTCTATCCTAGCAGCTCTCTAGTTAGTACTAGTAGAGGCTTATTTGACTATTAGATATATTTCAGATTTTAACTGTTGGTTTTCCAGATTTCTAAGTTAAATGCTTTTAGATATTATGTTCAATTAAACTTAGCTCGTTTCAGATGGTAATTTAGTATTTCTGTGTTATCGCATACCTAGATTTTCTTTGTTTGAGTTTCAAAACTTGTAGAAGGCTTACAGGGTTAGCTTGGGGCAACTCGTAGTCTCGAGCACCGTGTGACATCTCGGGATATATTTTTGGAGTGTTACAAACTTGGTATCAGTTCCTAATGTTTAAAGAGTCCTAGGGAGTCAAACATGCTGCGTTACGTAGAGTATTGATCGTGGGTGTGAAATGCACCACATTTATGAGCAAGAGGCTATAGAACAATTTAGGAAAATATCTTTTTTATTTCATGATCTATCATGCTTACAGTTTTCTCTATCTGTATTAACTCGTGATCTTATGTGACAGAATATACCTCTTCACTGAGCTAATGCACGTAGAAATAATAACCAGCCACCCCAACCTACTGATCCTCTGAATGAGAATGTGTCTCGTGCTAAATTTTAGGCTGCCTTTTAGGCGTTGGCCCAAGCTATTACTGCCAATGTTTAGGGCAACCATAAGGATGCAGTCCCACTTTAGTAGAATGGTGATTTAGCTGTGACCAAAATTTATACCTTCATGAGAACGAATCTACCGGGTCAAAGGTAGGTGAGGACCCACAGCTCTACATTGATGAGATGAGAAAGATCAACCAATTTATACATGTTACTGAGGAGAAGAGTCTAGAATTGGCATCTTATAGGCTGAAGGATGTTGCCAATGATTGGGTTGTTATGTGGAAGAATGGTAGAGGGGAGAATGTAGCTTCTATGAGTTGGCAGGTGATTCAGGATGCATTTTTAGATAGTTTTTTTCTGTATGAGTTAAGAGAAACAAAGGTTGAGAAGTTCATGAATATGAGGCAGGGCTTGATAATAGTGAAAGAGTATTTCCTTAAGTTTAACCATTGTCTAAGTATGCTTCTGATTTGGTAGCTGACCCTAGATCTAGTATGAGTAAGTTTGTTACTTGAGTGTTTGGTTTAGTAGTCAAGGAGTGTAAGACTGCCATGCTTATTGGGGACATGGATCATGCTAGACTGATTACTCATGCTCAATAAATTAAGGCAGAGAAGTTGAAGGGGATAGAGGGGGAGTAAGAAGTCTAAAACCAGACAGTTTGAGTATGGCCAACCAAGGTCTGGAGGGGAAATCGTTCATAGTTTTAGGGTCACTCATCTATGCCAGCGCCATCTTCATCTAGTTCCCCTGCACCCAGAACCCATCAGGAGTAGAGGGGCAGGACTTCTGTTGCTAGATCTCAGAGTAATGTGGGTGGAAGGATGAATTATCCAACATATGATAAGTGTGGTAAAACTCATCTTGGTGAGTGTTTATGGGGAAAGAAACGTTGTTATGGAAGTAGTAAGTTGGTTCATGGAATCAAAGAGTTCCTGTATGCTAAGCAAGGAAATATGGATGTTCGTCCCCTGAATCAGGATACTAACGCACCAGCTCTACTAGTCTGCCCAATCCCTCCATAGGGTACATTATCCAGTACCAATGGCGATCAGTGCCAAAATTAGTTTTATGCTTTACCATCCCATCAGGAGCAGGAGAGTTTACCAGGCGTTGTTACTAGTATGCTTCGTGTCTTTCATCTTGATGTTTATTGTTGTTAGACCCCAGGTCAAATCTCTCTTATGTGATTCCGTTAGTTGCGGTAAATTTTAGGGTAGGTCCTGAAAAGATCCCTAAGTCCTTAGTTTCCACCCCAGTAGTTGAGTCAATTATTGCCAAACAAGTCTAAAAAAATATCCTATCACTGTCCTTCATGAGATTATATTAGCTAACTTAATAGAGTGAGACATGGTCGATATTGACATTATTCTGAGAATGGATTTGCTCCATTCTTATTATGTATCTATAGATTGTTGTACCCGAGTGGTGATGTTTCAGTTTCCAGATAAGCCAGCCTTTGAGTGGGAAGTTAATTTGGTGTCTCCCAAGAGTCATTTCATATCCTATCTTAAGGCTAGAAAGTTGATATCAAAAGGGTACATTTATCATTTAGTTTGAGTCAAGGACACTAAGTTAGAGGCTCCAATAGTTCAGTCAGTCCATGTAGTCAATGAGTTTCCTAAAGTTTTTCCCAAAGTTCTGTCGGGGGTACCTCCCAACAGAGGAATAGAATTTAATTTTGATCTTATTCCTAATACTCAACCTATCACCCTTTCTCTATATTGTATGGTTACATCCTAGCTTAAAGATCTAAAAGAGAAACTTAAAGACTAAGGCCCAGTGTCTCTCCATGGGGCGCTTCTGTCCTATTTGTGAATAAGAACGATGATTCTCTCTGAATGTGCATTGATTACCATCAGTTGAATAGAGTCATAGTAAAAAATAAATATCCTCTTCCTAGAATTGATGACTTATTCACCCAAATCCAAGGTGCAAGTTGCTTCTTTAAAATAGACCTTAGATCCGGCTATCATTAACTTAGAGTAAGGGAATGTGATATTCCAAAGATAGCTTTCAGAACCCATTACGATTACTTTGTGTTTCTAGTTATGTTGTTTGGGCTGATAAATGGCCCAACAACCTTCATGGACTTGATGAACAGAGTGTTCAAATAGTATTTGGACATGTTTGTCATAGTCTTTATCGATGATATCCTTGTCTATTCTCGAAGTGAGGTTGACCATGCATACCATCTTAGAATTGTGTTGCAAACTCTTAGAGATCATCAGTTGTTCGCCAAATTCAGCAAGTGTGAATTTTGGCTAAGATCAGTAGCTTTACTCGGTCATATTATTTCTGGTGCTAGTATTAGAGTTGATCCCCAAAAGATTGAAGTCGTGAGAAACTAGCCTAGACCCATCTCTCCATCAGACAATAGGAGTTTCTTGGGTTTAGATGGCTATTACCAATGGTTTGTTGAGGGGTTTCCATCTATTTCATCCCTTATGTGTAGATTGAATCAAAATGAAACTAAGTTTCAGTTGTCATATTCCTGTGAGAAGAGTTTTCAGGAGTTGAAGGCTCAAATCACTTTAGCCCAGTTTTAGCTCTACTTGATGGTACAGATGGATTTGTTGTCTATTGTGAAGCTTTTATAGTTGGTCTAGGGTGTGTTTTGATGCAGAGAGATAAGGTCATAGCCTATTGCTCTAGACAACTTAAGCCTCACGAAAATAACTATTCTACCTATGATCTTGCAGTATGTATTTTCAGAGAGGGAGTTAAATCTCCATCAGAGAAGGTGGTTCAAATTGCTGAAAGATTATGATATGAGTGTTCTATATCATCTGGGCAAGGCCAACGTTGTGGTATACGCCCTTAGTATAGTGTCAATGGGTAGTGTTGCTTATGAGGAGGGTGATAAGAAAGAATTAGTTTGGGAAGTTCATCAGTTGTCTAGATTATGTGTTCAATTAGTTGACTCAATTGAAGGGAATATTTGGGTCTATAGTAGTTCAGAATCTTCTTCAGTTTTTGAAGTGAACGAGAAGCAAGATAAGGACTCCAATTTGAGTAAGCTGAAGGAGTCGGTTAAGGTCAAAATGTAGAGGTTTTCTTCCAAGGGGGAGATGGTGTGTTGAGATACTAGAGTAGACTATGTGTGACGTGTGTTGATGGTTAGATGCAGCGAATTATGGAAAAAGCGCATGGTGTGCGTTACTCTATTCACCCAGGAGCCACTAAGATGTACCGCGATTTGCGGGAAGTCTATTGGTGGAGTGGAATGAAGAAATATATGACAAAATTTGTGGCCAAGTATGCTACTTGTCAACAGGTTAAGGTGGAGCACCAAAAACCTGGAGGCACCTTGCAAGAGTTTAGCATTTCCACTTGGAAGTGGGAAGAGATAAATATGGACTTTGTGATAGGGTTACCTGATTTGCGTCGTCATCATGATTTTATTTGGGTTATTGTAGATAGATTGACCAAATTAGCCCATTTCTTACCAGTTCACCTACCCTACTCAGTCGAAGACTATGCGAAGCCATATATTAAAGAATTGGTATGATTGCACAGAGTTTCTTTGTCCATCATATTAGATAGGGGTACTCAGTTTACCTCTCACTTTTGGAAAGCCTTTTAGAAGGGTCTTGGTACCTAAGTTCATCTCAGTTCAACTTTTCACCCTCAGAAAAATGTTCAGGCAGAGAGGACCATTCATACCCTAGAGGATATGTTGAGGTCATATGTTATTGACTTCAAGGGTAGTTGGTATGATCAATTACCATTGATTGATTTCGCCTACAATAACAGTTACCATTATAGTATTTAGATGGCCATATTTAAGGCTCTTTATTAGAGGATAAGTAGGTCACCGATCGGTTGGTTTGAAGTGCGTGAGGTCGCTTTGATAGGGCCAGATGTGGTATTTGAAGCCATGGAAAAAGTCCAATTAATTCGAGAGAGGTTGAAAATAGCTCAGGTCATCAAAAATCTTATGCAGATATGAGGAGAAGGGATTTTGAGTTTGAAGTTGATGACTTCATTTATTTGAAAGTTTCACCCATGAAGGGGGTGAAGAGATTTGGAAAAAAGGGGAAGCTTAGTCCCCGATATATTGTCCCTTACAGGATATTGAGTCGTGTTGGGAAAGTGGCATACGAGCCTAAATTAACTGTTGATTTGTCATCCATTCACCTAGTGTTTCATGTCTCTGTATTAAAAAAGCATATTGGTGATACAAATGTTGTAGTCCCTCTATACACCACAGATATTCAGGATAGCCTTTATTATGAAAAAGTTCCAGTTGAGATTCTTGATCACCAGATTCATAGACTAAGGAATAAAGAAGTTCCCTTGGTCAAAGTTCTTTGACGAAATCAGTCCGTTGAGGGCACCATTTGGGAGACGAAAGTAGATATACAAACCAAGTACCCTTATCTCTTTTCTGCAAGTCCAGACATAGTTTAAGGTAACAAGTTCCCTCAGATTACTTCTTTTCCAATCTCAATTCCAATTGTATATTATCATATTCATGTCACCTAGTCTATTCATGAATTAATTCAATCATGTAATAATGTTTTCATTCATGCGAGTTTAGTACATAATCTTAATCCCTCAGTATTCTTAGCTTATCCAATCTCATTTGAGGATGAATGATCCAAAGGGGGAGATATTATAATACCCCATACGTTCTTAGTTTATCTAAGCCCTTAGTGCTTGCATAAGACCCTTAGAATTTGAAAATAAAGCTAAGTGTTGGGGACTTAGTCTTATTTTTGACCTCTAAACTTTGAGACTTTTGAAGTTGACCATTCGGGCTCTGAGATATTAGTTTTTGAGTTGATTCATGTTTAGGGGTGTAAGGATAATGTCTCGGGGAAGTTTCAGAATTTTTGGATGAGGTTTGAGACGTGTTTGGATTTTGATTCAAGCTTCTCAACGAGATTCCACCACATCGCGCCTATGATAGCGGTGAGACGGTCACCACATCGTACCTAGCCTATAAACGACATTTCATTTTCGACTTTAATTCCCAAAAGGGAATTTAGATCAGTTAACCTCACCCCAAGTCATAAAAATATAAGATTTGATGTTATTCTAAACACAATATACTCATTCCTCACCAAATTTCTCTCCAAGAAACCCTAAAACTCCAACTTTTACTCCAAGAAATACAAATCTTTATCATTCTCTCTTTAAGATAATCAAGAATCCAAGTTTTCAAGTTCAAGAACTTCAAGAAAAAAACTTCAAGAACATTATTAGGAATTTAAAGTTCAAGTCTCTACATCTATTTAACCAAATAAGGTATGTTGGGTTATGAACAAGGATACTTCTTTTATCTTTGTGCCCAAAACTAGTTTATAAAGTTGAATTTACATGAATTTCAATTTAGAGTTCATACCCAATTTATCATTGTTTGAATTTTATGATGTTACAAGTGATTTAAGTGTTGAATTGCATAACTACATTCACAAATTCATGCGTGTGATTTGATTTCATATGTTGATAATTGAATTTCATTATCTTGATTAGAATTGTTAAATTATTTCAAGATTATTGTTGTTGAGCATGAAGTTTGTTGCTATTTGACATGAGTTTCAAGAATGGTTTTGAAACCCCAAGTTTAAATCTTAATATTTCAAGAAAGATGATGTTTAAGAATTCTTTGATAAGTATGTATTCAAATTTAAGCAAGATTTGATATTTTGATCCTTAGAGAAGATATGGAATCCACATAGATTAGTTTTGATTATAGTTTAAAACAAATTGATGCATAACTGTTTTTTTTACAAACCCTTGTGTAATTTTAAGGTGGATTTTCCCAAAGTCTGAGAGATAAGTATGGACGTAGTATTTAGCAATGTGTTGGGTATGTTTCCTAGGTATCATGTCCCAGAACAATGTACCACCATAGGTTTAAGTGCCCATAGGGGGCTAAGTCAGTGATCACTTAAGATAAGGTTCTATTCCAATGGCAAGGGTAGAACAACTCTCCCCAAAGTGGAAAAGACGTTGGATTCCATAATATCTCATATGGTTTATGTCGGTTAGAAGAAACTCAAAATAGAAAGAATAAAACTACAACTTTAAGAACAAAGTGTTATGACTCATAAAGATTTTCTATGCTTTACATACTTATGTTTTATTATTTCACAGTACATGTTTTATTCGAGCCAAGGTGAGTCATTTGCACTTAGCATGCATTCTTTGAAAGTTTTGTATGAATATTGAATTATTATTTTATTTATGCATTCACCCCCATATGCTCAGTACATTCCAAAAGTACTGATCCATATATACGTGTGTGTGCTATATTGTTTAATAATATAAGTTCAAGTGCTCAATTCCAGCAACGTGATTGACTTCAAACATCTCTATCTTCATCCCGATAGTTGGTGAGTCCTCATAGTGCAGGGACCCAATTATTCAGATTCCCAGCTTTATAAAGTAGTTTGTTCAATTGTTTTCAGTTAGTTCGAGTCAGCTGGGGGTTTTTCCTAATGGCTCTTTAGTTAGTAGTAGTAATAGAAGCTTGTCTGGCTGTTAGATATATTTTAGATTTTAAGTGTTGGTTTACCAGATTTCTAAGTTAATACTTTCAGATATTATGTTCAATTAAACTTAGCATGTTTCAGACGGTAATTTAGTTATTTAGTGTTATTGCATGCCTAGATTGTCTTTGTTAGAGTTTTAAAACTTGTTGAAGGCTTACTGGGTTAGCTTGGGGCTACTCGCAGTCCCAAGCATCGTGTGATGTCTCGAGACACATTTTTGGGGTGTTACAAACTTTGTATCATACCCTATAGTTTAAAGAGTCCCAGGGAGCCAAACAAGACGTGTTACATAGAGTCTTGATCGTTGGTGTAAAGTGCACCACATTTATGAGCTAGAGACTATGGAACAATTTAGGAAATCATCTTTTTTCTTTAATGGTCTATCGTACTTGCTGATGTATCTATCTACTTTAACTTGTGATCTTACGTGAGAAAATATGCCTCCTCACCTACCTAATGCATGCAAAATAATAACTAGCCACCCCAGCCTGCTGATCCTCCAAATGAGAATATGTCCCATGCTGAATTTTGGGCTGCCTTTCAGGCTTTGGCCCAAGATGTGATTGCCAATGTTCAGGGAAACCATCAGGCTGCAGTACCACTTCAACAGAATGGTGATTTAGCTGCAGCCAAAATTCATGACTTCATTAGAATGAATACGCCTGAATTCCTTAGGTTAAAGGTAGGTGAGGACCCATAATTCTACATTGATGAGGTGAGAAAGATCACCTAATTTATTCATATTAATGAGGAGGAGAGTGTAGAATTGGCATCCTATAGGTTGAAGGATGTTTCTTATGATTGGTATTGTTATATGGAAGAATGGTAGAGAGGAGAATACAATTCCTATGAGTTGGCATGTGTTTTAGGATGCATTTCTGGAAAGGTTCTTTCTGCATGAGTTGAGAGAAGTGAAGGTTGAGGAGTTCATAAACCTAAGGAAGGGCTCGATAAAAGTGAAGGAATATTTCCTTAAGTTCAACCAGTTGTCTAAGTATACTTCCAATTTGGTAGCTGAACCTAGATCTAGTATGGGTAAGTTTGTTACTGGAGTGTCTGATTTGGTAGTCAAGGAGTGTAGGACTTCCATGCTTATTGGGGACATAGATCTTGCAAGACTTATGACTTATGCTCAGCAGATTGAGGTAGAGAAGTTGAAGGGGAGAGAGATAGGAAATAAGAAGGCTAGAACAAAATAGTTTGAGTATGGCCAACCAAGGTCTGGAGGGGGAAATCATTCACAATTTCAGGGTCTCTTGTCTATGATATAACTATCTTTAATTAGTACCCTTACACCCAGAACCCAGTAGGAGCAGAGGGGATGGACTTTTGTTGTTAGGTCTTAGAGTACTGCAGGTGGAAGGCCCAATTATCTGACATGTGCTAAGTGTGGTAAAACTTATCCTGGTGAGTATTTGTAGTGACAAAAAGGTTATTATGGATGTAGTAAGTTGGTTCATGAAATAATAGAGTGCATGTATGCTAAGAAAGGAAACAAGGATGTTCGTCCTTAGACTTAACAGGGTGCCACTTCTAGGGCCACCAGTGGTCAATGCCAGAACAGATTGTATGCACTCTACTCCCGACATGATCAGGAAATTTCTCCTGATGTGGTTCCAGGCACGTTATAGGTCATGGATGTTTATGTTTATGTTTTATTAGAAACCAGAGATTTACTTTCTTTTGTAACCCCTATATAGCTGTAAATCTTGGTGTTAGTCCAAAAACATTAGCAGATCCTTTCTCAGTATCTACCCCAGTGGGTAAATCTATTACAACCAGATAGGTATACAGAAATTACCTGGTTACAATAGCTTAGAAAATTACTTCAGTAGACCTTGTGGAGTTATAGATGACATTCTGATGTCATTCTCAACATGGATTGGATCCACTCATGTTACGCCCCAGTTGACTGTAGAAATAAAGTTTTTCATTTTCAGTTTCCTATTGAACTAGTTATTGAATGGAGGGGTAGTATCTCAGTGCTTAGGGGTCAAACCATTTTATATCTTAGAGCAAGAAAGATGATATAAAAGGGATGTGTTTTTAGACCCCTTCTCAAAATCCTATAACTTCATATGATCAAGACTTAGAGGCATGAACCCAGAAGTTTAGCAGTAGTAAAGTAGGGATAGTGTTATCTGAATTTAGTATATTTTGTATCCATGGGGTTAGTTGTATGATAGGTGAACCAGAAGGCTTGAAATAGTGTATTCAAGATTTTTTGTTTATTGATTCAAAATTAAGTATGATAATGTTGGTGTGATTTAGAGATGTGATATTAGTAGGCTATGAAGGAAGCTAGTGTGGTTCATTAAAAGTTTGGGGATATCCATATTAAGTGTTAAAATCTAAATTTGAATCTTTAAAGATTGAGATAATAGAAAGTAGTGTTGAAATTCTTAATAGTGCGAACTCATGGCATGGTGATACTCATGAGGATTCTAAGTTTGTCACTGTTTAAGTTATTATATGATGACTATTGGGCTATAAAAAGTTAAGAGTTGTTTCTCAAAAAGGTGTATTAGTAACGGGTTTTTCACTTTCAAGTATATCCTTTTAGGGTGAATTTATTACTGATGAGTATGGTCATATTCCAAACTTCAGAGTAAAGTGGTTGTAGTTCAGTTTAGAGTTTACCAAAAGGGTCCTAGAGACTTAGAGAGATGACTTATAGCTAAGGGGAAGATGATAGAATAAGTAACCAAATCAGGCTCTCAAATTTCTATAGTGATGCCAGTATGTTGTAGAACATCAGTAGGCGAGAAGATGCTCGACCCATTCTTATCTCAGTGAAAATATTATACTTCGGTCCTCACGATATGTACTCATTCCTTACATATCAGCCACATGATCTTAACTCATATTCATACACTTTCAGTGGAATCATATACGTTTCTAGTTCCTAGTATAAGGAATTCTAATTTGCTCATCTATATAAATCATATTAAATGAAGTTTATGAACTTTAAACTCAGGTCATGCAACTCATGACTCATGTACTCATGCTTTATAGTATGTTCAGTTCCAGTACTCATGTTACACTCTTAATGATCAGCAAAATTCAGATTATGTTATGTATATCCTCAGTTTTACCTCTCTAATCAATCCATATCGTGGATACTCTATTTATCAAGCCTCACTCAAGTGTCCAACTTAAGTATAGTATTCTTTCATACTTTAGGTCCTTATGCTCTAACCTTTCAGTGACCTCTCCTTATGAAATGGTAGTGGTTATGAATAGTTGTTTACATGGGAAAGAGTAAATATTTCATGTTTAGGAAAGATTGTTGTATGCTGGTTTGAGCTAAGTTTATAAGTGTGGAGTAAGATTGAGGTCAAGTTTTTGATATATGTCATGGCTATTTGAAATTTTGTGTGTGATTTTCTTAAGAATATCGCATGGAAGTTATTAATGATAGAAGTATTAGAGAGTACAAAAAAGATGCCTTGATGGGTATTTTCCTGGAAGTTTGTATATGGTTATAATGATAGGCTTGAATGTCATGTTGGTGTATATAAGTGGATGGGTGCATTGTGCATTAGTGAATTCCTAGTAAGATGTTGAATTTAGTTGTTGAAGTGGTAAGAAGAATTATTCTTGAGATGAGAAGTTGTGAAAATATAGGGTGTATTGAATTCATGATTCTGACTAGTATTATTGTGTTATAGGTGCACTTTGTTGATTCGAGTTGGCTTGAACGTAGTGAGAGAATTTAGTTCAGCTCAGACTTCAGTAGATAGAGTTATCAGTGCCCATGTGCACATTTTCAGTAGCCTCGACTGAAGTGCAGTATTGAAGTGGAATATATAGTTGAGGGAGTATTTGAGGAGTATGTCTAAGCTTGAGAGTAGAAGTTGCATTATCTAAGGTATAGCAATTTCAGGTTATGTTTCATAGGCCTATGTTCAATGTTACAGAGTTATAGCCATACTAAGAGTCCTTACTCATATATCTTATTCAGATCATGCCCAAGTTCTTTGCTTCCTACTATTTTTATAACTTCTTAGAAAGAATGTTAAGGAAATACTCCAGCTGAGCATAAGATTTCAGTATAATTTAGTCCGTATAGCCAGAAATTCAATTTAATAGTCACACAGACAAGCTCCTATGGTTTTTCCATCTTTTGATCTAGTCTTACTATTAGAAGTTTCATGAATATTGCCATTCCAAGAGATAGTTTGTTTGCGTCCATGTAAATTTTGAATTTATTTCAGTTCATGCATCATGATTCAGATTCAGACATTCAGTCATGATTTAGTTCATAAGTTACTCGTGTATTATCTTAGTCTTTCCTTAGTATTTCAGCCAAGTACGTATCATTCAGGGGATGGATAATCCCAAGAGGGAGATGCTGTAATACCCCGAGTTTTCCTATCCTAAACCTCTCAAATTTTCTTCACAAAACTAGATCCAGCCTGAAGAAATGGTTACTCAAAATATGACTCTCTCGTGTCTATCTCAGCCTTATGACTATTCTCATGTCATTGCATGTATTCAAGGAATCAGTCTAGTTTTTGATATTTAATTCATGTATCATGTATCAGACTCAGTCATGCAATCATGCATGTTAAGTATTTGGTCTCAATTTTTTCAGAACTCTCAGCCTAATCAGTCTCATTCGAGGACGAATGTTCCTAAGGGGGAGATATTGTAATACCGTGTATTATACTTAACTTAGTTCAGCTCCTAGTTGCATGCATAAGAGGATTAAATCCTGATAATTTCACTAAGTATTGGGGACTTAGTCATATTTTTGTTTTTTAACTTCGCAGATTTTTAAATTGGTATTTACGACCCCGAAATGTTGGTTTTTGACTTAATTCATGTTCAAGAGTGTAAGGAGAATGTCTTAAGGAAGTTTTGGATTTTTCATACGAGGATTGGGTCATGTTTGGATTTCGATTCTAGTAGATCACCACAATTGCATCCATCGCGCTGCTGATAGTGATGAGACACTCACTGCATCGTGGTTCCCTTTTAATCTGTATTCCAGTTACGAATTTAATCTCCTGAGGAAAAGTTATGTCTTTTTCCAATGATCCAATTCGTAAAAACACAACTTCAAGCTTCAGTTAGGGCATTAGTTGCCCATATTCTACAATCTCATCTCAAAGAAACCCTACCCCTTCCCCAAAATCATCAAATTCCATTCCTTTCTCTCCAAGAAAACCAAGAAATCAAGTTCCCAAATCCAAGAACCTTTAAGGAAGCTTAAAGATTTGTGCTTCTCTTTCAAGGTTCAAGGTTTAAGATATGTGTGATGTTCATCAATGGGCCCTTTTCACCCATGGAATCCAAGAATCCATTTTTATGTTTTACATGATGAATCTTACATGTTTATGATGAATTATCTCTATGAAGCTCTTATAAATTTCGATTTATGTATTGTGTTTACATATGTTTTGGTGGAATGAGCCTTTACACGTTTAAATAATGAAATTTTCATGTTAAATCCCTAAATCATGGTTTTAATATTGTAATTATGTTATTATCACATCAGTTACACATTCCTATGTTTAAGTTCATGACTCTCATGTGTTTGATGAAATGCCTAAGTGTTGAATTTTGAACAATGATCCCCAACTATGGTTTCAAAGCCTTTATATGTTCATCTTGTAATTTTTATCCAATGCTGGAGGGTTATGAATACCCGATACTTAGCTAGTTACATAATTTCAGTATCTTCAGAATGAATTCATATATACCATGAGCATTATCATTCAGTCAATTGTTATGACCAGTTGTTTGTTCAGTTAACTTAGTTCAGTCAAATAATCAGTGTCAGTTTAGTTTAAAGTAAAACTTAGCACCGAGTGAATGTAGGGATGGTGTCTCCCCCATTAGTTAGGCATAAGGAACTTGTCTCCCCCATCAGTTAGGCATGAGAGGTTAGGGGCAGTCCCTAAGTTCAAGACCTATGGTTCTACCATATACTTTGAGGGGTCCCCCATCAGTTACGCATGTCACCCTAGTCCTTCGAGACATCAAATTAGTGGATCTACATAGCCAGCATTAGTACCCATGGCATGGTACTGACACCATTCCAACTGGGGTTATAGGTTAGACCCCAATAATAGATTTGAGGCATGTCGATTATAGCTAGCTCCCACAGTCTCAGTATAGTATTCAGTATAGTTTCAGTTCAAGTTTTCTTGACCAAAGCATATAGACTCTCGGCTACTCAGTTATCAGATTTTAGTATTTCAATTTACATTTTATTTCAAATGTGTATATATATATGCTTGGTCTTGCATTCTTAGTATTTTAGTTTTCATGCATGCTTACTCAGTTATCTCACATTGTCCAGTCAGTCATTACTTTTTGCACAGTTAACCCATGTATTTCAGCCTGACCTCATCTCATATACCAGTATATTTAAAGTACTAACCTCATAATTTTCTTTGCACTATGATGTCTTATATCATAGGTTCGGATGCACAGTTTCCTAACTGCGCTTAGACAGTTTAGGTTATCAGAAGCAGCAGTCGTAGTGTGTCCTCATCTATTGAGGACATGATTGTTTCATTCCAGTTTATCTCAGTAGTTTAGTATTTCCATTTAGTCAGAGTTAGTTGGGGTTTTGTCCCATAAACTCCATAGTCAGTTAGTTTGAGGCTTTTCAGACATTCAAACAGTTAGTCGATTTATCAGTTGTTTTATCAGTCTTTTTAGTATGTCTTCATATGCTCCAGATCTATGATTTAATCATGTTTCATTATTTAAAACCTTATGTCACTATGAATTATTTTTTTGCATATGTTGTTTATTATGAGTTTAGTCAGTGCTTACAACAGATACCAGCTCATGGGTTAGCTTATAGTCACTTGTGACCATAAGCACCGTTGTCAGGACTAGGGGGTAACTTTGGATTGTGACAAAACTTGGTATCAGAGCCTAAGGTTTTACAGTGTCTTAGGGAGTCTGTAAAGCCGCATTGAGTAGCATCTTGTGCAAGGGTGTGAAACGTGCCACACTTATGAAAAAAAGGCTACATGATGTGTTAGGAAAAGTTTCCCTTCTATCAGTATTCATATCATAAGAATGAGAATAAGATCTATTTAAAAATATCTGTCTGACTCATCCTTTATTTTGTTTATAGACAATGCCTCCCAAGAGAAACAACTGAAGAAGGAATGGGAAGAAGCCCACACATTCGCCTATTCAGAAAGATCCCCAAAATGACCATGTCTCTCACGCCAAATTCAGAGCTACTTTCACTACCTTAGTCCATTCAGTGGTTGTTCAGAATAATCAACAAGATGTTGTCCTAACTAGGCTTATAGTTAATGCTTAGCATAGTGAGGATGAAAAGCCTCATGAGAAAAAGAGAGAATAATAGGGATAGAATAGGTAATTTTTAGTCAAGGTAAGAGAGTGGTAACTGTTCATTGTTCTGTCAAACATTCTCAGTCCCAGCTCCTTCTTTAGTTAGTGTGCCAGTGCTAAAGTTCAGGAATGAAAATGGCTCTAGACCCTAAAGTAGAATGAATAATGGTCGAACTAATCCACTCTGTGGGTAGTGTGGTTGGAATTATTAGGGTGTGTGTAGGGATTGTAGTGGTGTGTTTTGGATGTGGCAATCTAATCCATAAGGTCAGGGATTGCCCGAGGGCTAGTCAGCAGGGCCAGTCTAATCTGTCATCAGCTCCAGCAGGTCGCCCAACTTAGCAGGGCCACTTCTAGTGCCACCAGTTGTCAACGCCAGAATAGATTGTAAGCACTCCAGTCCTGACATGATCAAGAAAGTTCTCCTGATGTGGTTACAGGTACATTACAGGTCATTCATCTTCATATTTATGTTTTATTAGATATCGGAGCTTCGATTTCTTTTGTAACCCCCTATATAGCTGTTAGTTTCAGCATTAGTCCAGAAATATTAGAAGAGCCTTTTTCAGTATCTACCCAGTGAGTAAATCTATTATATCCAAACGATACACAAAAATTTCCTGATTATAGTATCTCAAAAATCTCTTCAGTAGATATTGTGGAGTTATAGATGACTGATTTTGATGTCATTTTCGACATAGATTGGCTCCTCTCATGTTATTCCCCAGTTCACTATAGAAATTGAGTCATTCATTTTCAGTTTCCCAATGAACCAGTTATTGAATGAAAGGGTAGTATCTCAATGCTTAGGGGCCAGATTATTTTATATCTTAGAGCAAGAAAGATTATATATAAGGGATGTGTTTTCAGATCCCTTCTTAGAATCCTATGACAGAATATGATCTAGAGTTAGAAGCATGAACCCAGAAGTTTAGCAGTAGTAAAGTGGGGATATTTTCATATTAATTTAGTAGATTTTGTATCCATGGGGTTAGTTGAATGATAGGTGAACTAGAAGGCTTGAAATAGTGTATGCAAGAATTTATGTTTATTGATTCAAAATTAAGTATGATGATGTGGGTGTGATTTAGAGATATGATATTAGTAGGCTATGAAGGAAGTTAGTGCGGCTCATTAAAAGTTTGGGGATATTTATATTAAGTGTTAGAATCTAAGTTTAAATCTTTGAAGATTGAGATAATAGAGAGAAGTGTTGAAATTCTTGAAAGTGTGAACTCATGGTATGGTGATACTCATGAGGATTCTAAGTTAGTCACTATTTAAGTTATTATGTGATAACTATTAGGGCAATAAAAAGTTAAAAGTTGTATCTCAAAAGGAAGTATTAGCAGTGGGTTTTGCAGTTTCAAGTGTAGTCTCTTAGGGTGAATTTATTACTGATGAGTATGGTCATATTCTAAACTTTAAAGTAAAGTGGTTGTAGTTCAGTGTAGAGTTAACCAAAAAGGTCCCGCAGACTTAGAGAGATGGATTATAGCTAAGGGGAAGATGATAGAATAATTAACAAAGTCAGCCTCTCAGATTCAAGTAGTGATGCTAGTATGTTGTAGAACATCAATAGGGGAGGAAGATGCCCGACCCATTCTTATCTTAGTGCAAATTTTGTACTTCAGTACTCAGGTTACAGGTCAGCCCCGTCATCATACTCATATTCATACACTTTCAATAAAATTATATACGCTTCCAGTTCCTAGTATAAGGAT
This sequence comes from Capsicum pubescens, assembly GCA_030864215.1. Taxonomy (NCBI): domain Eukaryota; kingdom Viridiplantae; phylum Streptophyta; class Magnoliopsida; order Solanales; family Solanaceae; genus Capsicum; species Capsicum pubescens. The sequence continues at coordinate 85,073,266 of CM061543.1, read as the reverse complement.
TTCCAGTTTTCTCAGCTGTATGAATCATATTTCATGGAATTTATGAACTCCAAACTCATGTCATACAACTCATGACTCATGTATTCATGCTTTATAGTATGTTAAGTTCTAGTAGTCATGTTTTACAGTACGTGGTCACGCAGAATAACCTTAATCTCCATCAGAGAAGGTGGCTTGAATTGTTGAAAGACTATGATATGAGTGTGTTATCAACCAGGTAAGGCAAATATTTTGGCTGATGCCCTTAGCAGGTTGTCTATGAGAAGTTTTGTCTATGTTGAGGATAATAAGAAAGAGTTAGTTTGCGAGGTCCATCAGCTGGCTAGATTGGGAATTCAATTAGTCGATTCGGCTGAAGATAGTGTATGGGTTTAGAATGGCTCAGAATCTTCTTTAGTATTTGAGTTAAAGGAAAAGAAGACAGAGATCCTATTTTAGTTAAGTTGAAAGAGATAGTTTAAGATTAGAAGGTTGAGTTTTTCTCCCAAAGGGGAGATAGTTTACTTAATTGTTAGGGTAGGTTATATGTTCCAAATATACATGGTTTGAGGTAGCGAATGTTAGTAGAAGCACATGATTCATGATATTCTATTAATCCAAGAGAAACTAAGTTGTACTGTGATTTGCGGGAACTCTATTGGTGGAATGGTATGAAAAGGGATATTGCAGAATTTGTGGCTAAGTATCTGAATTATCAGTAGATTAAGGTTAAACATCAGAGACCTAGGGGTACACTTCAGGAGTTTAGCATTCCTACTTGGAAGTGTAAAGTGATAAATATGGTTTCCTCGTATGCGTCGTCAACATGATTTGATTTGGGTCATTATTGATAAAATGCTCAAGTTTGTGCATGTCTTGTCAGTCCATACTTCATATTCAATCAAAAATTATGCCACACTTTATCTCAGGGAGTTGGTGAAGTTTCATGGGGTCCCATCATTTCCTAGAGAGGTACCCAGTTCATCTCTCAATTTTGGAATGCTTTTCAGAAGGGTCTTGTTACATAAATTTATCTCAGTAAAAATTTTCATCGGTGAGCTGGTCAGATAAAAAAGATAATTCAGACCTCAGAGGACATGTTGAGTACTTGTGTTATTAATTTGAAGGGTAGTTAGGGTGATCATTTAACTTTGATTGAATTTTCCTACAATAACAACTATCACTCCTGTATCGAGATGGATCCATTTGAGGCTCTCTATGGTAGAAGGTATAGATCTCTTATTGGTTGGTTTAGGGTTTGTGAAGCTACATTGATAAGGCCAAAGTCAGTGTATGAGGCGATGGACAAAGTCTAGTTGATCCAAGAAAGGCTGAAATATCCTAAAGCCATCAGAAATCCTATGCTGATGTGAGGATAAGGGAGCTTGAATTTGATGTTGATTTGGTGTATCTAAAAATTTTGCCCATGAAAGGGGTGAAAATATTTGATAAGAAGGGGAAGCTTAGTCTCCGCTATGTTGGCCCCTATAGGATTGTGTGCCATTTTCAGAAGGTAGCCTACTAGTTAAAGTTGCCTATAGAGTTAGCACCAGTGCATCTAGTGTTTTATGTCTCTCTATTAAAGAATTGCATTGGTGATCCAGCTTCAGTTGTCCCTTTAGAAAATATAAGAGTGGAAGATAGTCTCTCCTATGAAGAAGTCCCAGTTGAGATCCTTAACAGTTAGATTTGTAGGTTAAGAAATAAAGAGGTTTCCTTAGTTAAGGTTCTATGGAGAAACCAGTCCGTTGAGGGAGATACTCGGGAATCAGAAGACGATATGTGAGCCAAGTATCCCTATATATTCTTTATGAATTTAGATTCGTCTTGAGGTAATAGTTTTTTAGGTTAATTCTCTTATTTTCTATCTCATCTATCTAACCATCGTCATATTATAATATGCATTCATAAATTCAGTTCAGTCTATGCATCGTGTGTTTAGATTTAGAATTTAATCATGATTTAGCTCATAAACCATCAGCTCATCATCTGAGACTTTCTAGTACTACAACTAAACTATTTTCATTTTAGGAAAATGATTCCAAGGCTGATATATTGTAATACCCCAAACTTTCAAGATCTAGACCCCTCAAAAGTTAGACCACTAAGTTAAGTTTCCAATGCTTCTAGTCTCGCCTCAATCCAATGTCGGGGAAAAAAGTTGGGGAAAATTTCGTTTGAGGGCCTAATACACTACCGTGATGACAACTCAGGTAACGAGTCGTTACCACTCGTGATGAATCATCATAAGTGAGTGATAATCACTCCTATAAAGCTCCAAGTTTGAGCCCAGTGGCTATGACTAGACCTTACGGCTCATAATCAGTGACTATAACTCATAGGGAGGGACGTGTAGCCTGACTAGTAAAGGACCAAAGATTCAAGATTCAGACTACGTCTCCATCTTACGACTCATAGTCAGTCATGACAAGTTGTATAAGGGAAGTCATAGTCATACCAGAAAAGGACCTCAAACCTTAGATTCTATCTTACGACTCAGACTATGACTCAAAGTCAGTCCTAACGAGTCGTAGGGTGAGTCGTAACGACAGGGAACCCAATTTTCAACATGTATTTCCAGGGACTTTTATGTCCATAAATCAGTTATCCAATTATTTAGATAATTTCTGTACATTTTTATGCTTGGTCATGCGCTCTATTTCCATGTTCATGCTTTCATGCTTAGTTTACATATATATCAGTCAGTCCTTATCTCACATACCAGTACATTCAAAGTATTGATTGTATACTCTCTTTTGCGCTATATTGTCTTATAACATAGGTTTGAGCAATCAGTTCCCCGATCGTACTTAGACAGTTTGTGTGCCACTCATCTGCAGCATTAGTGAGTCCTCATCAGTCGAGGACTAATTATATTATTTATCAGGGTTTCCAATATTTTAGTTTATGTTTATTTTAGTAGTCATAGTTAGTTAGGGACCTATCCCAACAACTCATCATGTTTAGAGGATTTCAGACAGATAAATAATGAGTTATGTTTTTTCAGTGATGTCTTTCAGACGTTTTTGTTATTGACTTGACTATTTAAATATTTATTAAATGACTACCGCAAAATATTTTGTTATCCTTCTTTAATATTTACAGTTTGTGCCAGATCATGGGTTAGCTTGGGATTACCGTAGCCTTAAGCAGCATGTTGCGACTTGGGGGTAGTCTCGAATCGTGAAACCTAATCATAGGGAAATTTTTTTGAGTATGGTCGTGGTCATATTCCAGCTGTAGAAAAGGATCCCTAGCCCTCACAGGTTAAGAAAAAATCCAGGAAATGGCCTTATGAGCAACCCTTTGAAAAGCAAAAGTCCTAGTTCTGGCAATATACCTAGTCCTAGTTCTCAAAGGAGAGAGGCAAGAAATATAGCTGTAAGACCCCGTAAAATTCTAAAGCTTAATATAGTCCTTTAAGCGTGTCAAGGGGGTCCTAGACTTAGAAAATTTTAGCTACATTCCAGACTTAGCTTAATTTTGACCTTCAAAAGTTGGCAAATTCGTTTTGCCACCTTAATGTCCTTTAATGGTCCATATTTTTATTGATTCATGATCAAGAAGGTCAATAGGTCTTCCTGAACAAGTTTTGGATTTTTCAAAAACTCTCTTAGATCAAGATTGGAAGTCCAAAATAGTGGACCAACACAATCTTGGCACGCCACATCGCCAATCACGTTGGTCACCAGTTGTACAAACTGCCAGGCCAAAACAACTGAGGCTCGATGCGTTCATAACGCGCCGCGTCAGGTATAGTATCGCAGCCCTCGACGCGCTATGTCATTCATACGTCGTTACACAGTTATTTTGTCATTAAATGTCCATATTTTTAAGGGCAAAGGGGTAATTTTCCCAACCCTATATAAGGCTTAAACACGGGATTAAGCCTCATTTACACCAAAATACATCCTTTTCTCTCAAAATCCTCTCAAGAATACATTAGGGTTTTCAATTGGGGATCCATGTTCAAGCAAATTTCTCCGTGAATCATCAAGAATCTTCCATCTAAGGTATGCATAGTATTCATTGATGGACTCCTTTCGTCGATGAAACCCAAGAATCAAGTTTTAAATTACGAATTGTGATATTCATTCTATGAATTGAATTATGTTCATGTGTTGTTGTATGAATACCAAGATGGAACCTTTATTATGTCTTTATGAAATTACGCTACTATGTGGACTGAAATCATGAAATTCGGTTGAATTACGAAGTAAGGTTGTATTAAATTCATGCTCATGCCTAAGCCTTAAATCATGCAATCTAAGTGTTTGATAAAATTCCTAGGTGAATAGAAATTATGCTTGATAGTTAAACTGTGTCCCAAATTATGAATGTACGTGTTCCCCTATGTTTAAAATAATTTTTATGAGGATTATTGTGTAATACAATTGCGTGATGATATAATTATGATATTAAAATGATGAAGTTAAGGCATGATTATGTTCCTAAGATATATGCAAGATTATGATAACCATATGCTTCATGAAATATCCCCTACTATCGTAGTATGAATTGTTGATGTTGGCCATGTATTCAAGAAAGTCATGCTTTGTCAGTGTCCTTCTATCGAGTCCTGGGGGTACTTGTTCCCAAAAAATAATAGTTGTGTACCTAGAGCCAGTATCATGTTTCACGATATCCTCAGTCTAGCCATGATCCAAAGAACTCAGTCAGTCATGTGACTCAGGAAATCTCAGCAAATTCAGAAATCTCTATAGTATTCCGTTAGTCAATGGAACTCCATGAAATCAGTCTAGTCCAGTTTGGTTAATTATGTTCAGTATCTATTCAGATGGGAGTAGGAATTAGCACCGAGAAAACCTAAGGATGGGAACTCACCTGTTATATGAGGGTGTGATTCTTAGAAACAATCCTTGTGTTCCTGAACTACATAGCCAGCATAGGTTGAGACATCATAACCTATTATATAAGGATAGATGTGGTGGCTTAGCCTGTTATATGAGGGTTCCCATCGTTCTCACTAGAGTTATCTGTTATATGAGGGTTACTCAAGATTTTCCTTACCAGTGGCGCGATATTGATACCCTTCCAATTGGGGTTACAGAGTGGACCCAACTCAGCTATATTGTGATTATTTGGGGCATGTCGTTAGATAACTACTTCCCATAGTTTCGATTATAGAATCAGGACTATTAGATAGAGTTATTCAGTCTCAGTAATAGAACTCAGATAGTTCTACAGTATTCAGGACTGTCAGATATAGTCAACTCAAAATAGTACAGAACTCAGCTAGTTTCATCAGAACATAGAATGTCAGATACAATCACTCAGTATCAGTTATATCAGTTGTACCACTTATCTCAGTTATATCAGTTATGTCAATTATTAGTAACTGATGTTACCAGTAATTTATTTCAGGACTGTCAGATACAGTCAATTAGACTAGTTCTTCATAACCAGAACTGTTAGAAACAATCATTCCTCTATCGGTAATATACCATCAATTTCCCTAGTATTCAGTAGACTCAGTTATCAGTATCAATAAACCCAGATGTTATTAAATCAGTACTCAGAACTCAGTACCAGTGTTAGTATGGTCTCAGTTACAGTTACTTGTTCATGAATTTATTCTCACATTTATGTTATATAGTATTTAGTATTATTCATGCATATTAACCCTTGCATTCAGCCTACCTCATATGCATACCAGTACATTCAATCGTACTGACACATTTACGCTATGGTGTTTTACTTTACGCCATAGGTTCAGAAGCACGAGCTCCAGAGAATCTGTAGCATTCTAGTATCCACAAGTCAGAGTTATCAGTGAATCCTCATCCTTTGAGGACATGATCATTACTTTATCATTTCAATAATTAGTTTATTTTAGTATTTGGAGTTAGTTGGGGATATGTCCCATCAACTCCTTATTCAGACAATTTAGAGGCTTTCAAACTATTGTATATTCAGACAGTTTATTTCAGTTTTGGGTATTTCTATACCTCGTTTAAACATTGTTTTATCACATTTTATGTTTCACATTTGAACCTTATGGCCCTACAGCTTATGTTTCCGTATTTATATACGTATATTATGTAGTGTTCAAGTACAGATATCAGTCATTGGTTATATTATGGTCTTTTAGGGTCATGAGCACCGTGTAGCATTCCGAATACCAGATTTGGGGTGTTACAAACTTGGTATCAAAGCCTAAGGTTCAACAACATCCTAGGAAGTCTGAAAAGCCATATCTAGTAATGTCTTATACATGGGTGTGTTGTGCACCACACTTATGTGTAGGGGGCTATGAGATGTTTTAGGAATAGTTTCCCTTCTTTCAGTATTCATGTCGTGCGAGTGAGCATTAGCTCAAGTTGAGCTCTCAGTCTAATTCGCTTATTCCTTTTAATTACAAAATATGTCTCCCAAAAGGACTAACGAAAGAAAGACCGAGCAACAGTCGAAACTTCCACCCGTCTAAGCAAATTCCCTAGACGAGTATGTATTTTATGGAGAATTCAGAATCAACTCTCTTACTATATCCTATTCAATGGTAGCTCAGAGCAATCAGTAGGCCATTGTCCCACCCAGGCACGTGATTTGCGCCCAGCAGACCGAGGTGGGAAAGCATAGTAAGAAAGAAAGAAAGAAAATAAAAGAGCTAAAACAAGTAGCCTCAATTTCAACCAGCCTAAGTCAGAGGGTGGTAACCGCTTTTAGTTCCTCCAAAAGTTTTCAGTTCCAGTTTCTTCCTTGGTCAGTACTCCATTCCCTAAATTTAGAGATAGGACGCCAGGTCCTAAACCTAAGAGCAATGTTAGTAGTGCCCAAAGCCATCCCCTTTATCAGACTTGTGGTAAGTATCATAAGGGCATATGCAGAGTCAACAGTGATGTGTGTTTCAAATGTGGTGAGTCAAGTCACAAAGTCCGATAATGTCTTAGGCTCAGTCCTCGAAGCCAGCATAATCATTCTTCAGCTTAGTTTGGTCGCCTGAATCAGCAGGGTGCATCCTCCAGCTCCATCAGTGGGCAATGCCCAAATAGATTCCATGCTCTTCATCCCTGAAAGAATCAGGAAAGTCCTTCTAATGAGGTCACTATCAACATTGAAGTCAGACCAAGTGTTAACAGGACCTTTCTTAGTCTCCGCCCTAGTGGGTCAGTCTATCATAGCTCGATATATATACAAGAACTATTCGGTTATGAAAGCTCAGAAAGAGTCAGGCTTTCAGATTCCAGTAGTAGTGCCGGCATGTATAGGAAAGCAGTAAGGGAAAGCTGATTCCCGACCCATCCTTATCTAAGTGTAATGTTTCATACTTGAGTCAGCATGATGCCATCGAATGTCTTAGATCTCCTTTCCATTAACCCAACTTATATTCACACTTTTTCCATGAAATCATGTACGATTCTAGTTTCTAGCATAAGGAGTTCAGTTTTACACCCCTCAACAATCCAAATCATGACCCACAAATGCAAAAAATTCCAAACTCTGGTCATGCAGCTCATGACTCATGTACACATGTCATGCTTTATAGTATACTCAACTTTCATGACTCATGATATGCTCCTACTGATTAGTTAAATCTAGGATTTGTCATGTATCCACTATATCCTTAGTTTAGACCTTTTGGGAAAATCCAACCTATTGATATTATGTTCCTCAGGCCTCATCCATGTGTCAAGTTCAGTTATTATTCATTCATGCTTCAGGTCCTCCTGATTTAACCCTTCATTAAGCGCTCTTTGTGAAAATAGTGTAGTGATGAGTAGTTTCTTAGAAGAAAGAGAGTAAATATTTTATGTTAAGAGAAGATTGTTGAATGCTTATGTTACCCAAGGGTGTAGTAATGAAAATAGTCTTGAATATCATGTTAAGTGTGCAAGTAAAGGGCTAGAAAGAGGTTGTAATTAGAAGTTGGGAAAGTATAGAGTGAGAGTACACTTTCAGATCCTCGACTTATGAAAGTCTTCATTGCATAACTATCAAAACTCAGTTGCCATCTCAGTTACAGTTTCAACATTCAGTACTAAGAAATAAGTGTTCAATCTCACAATTAAGTACTTCAGTATCAGTCTAAACCATAGTTATCAATGTTCAGTTATCAGAAACCGATATTTAGTTCCTGTATGAATCCTAGTTATAGTGTCAGCTTTAGTTCAGTAATCGGATCAAAAACTTAGTTCAGTTCCAGGCTTGCTTGATCATAGTGTACAGTTGTCAGATACTCAGTTATTAGTATTTTAGTATCTCAGTCTATGAAATGTTTCCAATCATATCATACACTCGGTCTTGTATCCGTAATTAATACAACTTTCACAAAATTCCTGGTCAGTTACCTCATGATACCCAGTCAGCCATGAAATTCTGTGTATAATACTCTATAGTCTCAGTCCAGCTATTCAGACCAAGTACATTTCAGTCTTACATGCCTAGTATTCAGCTGTCAGCTATCCAATTAATCAGATAAGTAGTACATTTATGCACTCATGTTCAACATGCATGTGAATCTTTTCAGTAATCTTAGTTGCAGTGCAAGAGTCTTAGTCATTTCATCTTAAATGTTGTTCGTAGGACTCAACTCATCTTACCGAACTTTAGCCGTGTAATTATTTTATCATTCAGCTGTCTTATTTAAACAAGACCAAGATTTCCTTGTGCCCTAAAGGCTCTAGAAATCTATAGAAAGGGTGTTAGAGAAAATGCTTCAATCGACTATAATCTTTCAGCATGAGTTAGTTCATAAAACCAGTAATTCAGTTTAGTAGTAAGACGAACAAGTTCACATGGTTTGGGTTCCTATCCCTTCCATCTAGACGTACCATCTGAAGTCTCATGGATATAACCATTCTAAGGTGAACCAATTAGATTGATGCAAGCTCAGCTCAGTTCATGTATCATGTTTCAATTTTAGATCCCAGTTATTCAGTTAAGACTCAGTTCGTAGGTTTCTTGTTCATCGCTTCAGATTCCCTAACAACTCATCCAAGTCAGTATTCTTTGAGGGACATAATGTCCCAAAGAAGAGATACACTATAATCCCTCGAACTTTCATAACATGAGCATCCTATTCTCTCTTCACGTAATGAATCCAGTTTGGAGTAGGGGATACTCATAAGTTAACCCTGAAGTTCCAATATCATCCATGATCCATGTATTTAGAGGCTCAATTCAGTCCATGATATTGAGTTCACAGTATTTAGTTCATGCATCACATTCCAGACTCAGTTCATGTCATCCATTACAGACTTAGCAATGCTCTCATGTTTCTATTTATGCGTGTTCAAGATTGGTGACTATGTGTATCACAAGATCTCTCCCATGAAGGGAGTGAATTAGTTCGGCAAAAAGGAAAAGCTCAGTCCCCTATATGTTGGTCCCTTAAAAAATTCTCAGCCGTTACAGCAAGATAGCTCATAAGCTCGAGTTGCCTTTAGATCTAGCCTCAGTTAATCCAGTTTTCCATGTCTCTAAGCTCAAGAAGTGTATAGGTGACCTAGCAATTGTAGTCCCTATTCAGAGCGTAGATGTTTAGAATAGTCTCTCTCACGAGGAAAATCATAGTTGAAATCTTAGATTACCAGATTTGCAGAATGAGGAACAAATAAGTCCCTCTAGTCAAAGTTATTTGGTGGAATTAGTCCATTGAGAGAGCTACTTGGGAAGCAGAAGCAGACATGCATACCAAGTATCCTCACCTCCTCTCCGCTAATTCAGACTCAGTCCAAGATAAAAGCTTTCCTTAAGCTTACCCAGTTTACATGCTTAGTTTCATTACGAACTTGGTATTCATTTTCATGCTTAGAATTCCATTATAAACTTGGTACTAAGTACCATGGCATAATAAGTCATGCATCATGTCAGTTACGGATTTATGCATTAGATATGCATTCTCATCATGAGAAAACCCAACTTATTAGAACACTCAGTCATACATTCACGAATCAGTTGCACATGCATCAAATATGCATGCTAAGTATGATATATTCCGATACCAGTCATGTCAGTCATAAAATCATGTTCCAGTCATTCATGCTCAGTATGTTTTTTAGTCTATCATTTCTCCTCTCCCAGTCAGTCTTATTCAAGGATGAATGTTCTCAAGGGGGAGATATTGTAAGACCCTGTAAAATTCTAAAGCTTAATACAGTCCTTGAAGCGTGTCAAGGGGGTGCTAGACTTAGAAAATTTTAGTTACATTCAAGACTTAGCTTAATTTTGGCCTTCAAAAGCTGAAAAATTCATTTCGCTACCTTAATGTCCTTTAATGGTCAGTATTTTTATTGATTCATGATTAGGAAGGTCCATAGGTGTTCCCGGACAAGTTTTTAGTTTTTTGGAAACTCATTTAGATCAAGATTAGAAGTCCAAAATAGTGGACCAATGCGATCTTGGTGCGCCGCATCGCTAATCGCATTGGTCACCAGTTGTGCAGACTGCCAGAGCCAAAACAACTGAGACTTGATGTGTTCATGGTGCGCCGCGTTGGGTATAGCATCGCAGCCCTCGATGCGCCGTGTCACTCATAGCGTCGGTGCCCAGTTATTTAGTCATTAAATGTCTGCATTTTTAAGGGAAAAACGGTAATTTTCCCAACCCTATATAAGGCTTAAACATGGGATTAAGCCTCATTTACACCAACATACACCCTTTTCTCTCAAAATCCTCTCAAGAACACATTAGGGTTTTCAATTGTGGATACAAGTTCAAGAAAATTTCTCCATGAATCATCAATAATCTTTCATCCAAGGTATGCATAATGTTCATTCATGGACTCCTTTCATCCATGAAGCCCAAGAATCAAGTTTTAAATTACGAATTGTGATATTCATTCTATGAATTGAATTATGTTCATGCGTTGTTGTTGTATGAATTCCAAGATGGAACCTTTATTATGTCTTTATGAATTTACGCTAATATGTGAACTAAAAATATGCAATTAGGTTGAATTGCAAAGTAAGGTTGTATTAAATTCATGCTTATGCCTAAGCCTTAAATCATGCAGTATAAGTGTTTGATAAAATGCCTAAGAGAATAGAAATTGTGCTTGATAGTTAAACTGTGACCCAAGTTATGAATGTACGTGTTCCCCTATGTTTAAAATGATTTCCATGAGGATTGTTGTGTAATACAATTGCATAATCATATAATTATGATTTTAAAATGATGAAGTTAAGACATGATCATGTGCATTCTAAGCTGTATACAAGATTATGATAACCATGTACTTCATGAAATATCCCCTACTGTGGTAGTATGAATTGTTGATGTTGGCCATGTATTCAAGAAATTCATGCTTTGTAAATTTCCTTCTATCAAGTCCTAGGGGTACTTGTACCTGAAAAATAATAGTTGTGTACCTAGAGCCAGTGTCATATTTCACGATATCCTTAGTCAAGTCATGATCCATAGAACTTAGTCAGTCATGTGACTCAGGAAATCTCAATAAATTTAGAAATCTCAGTAGTATTCCATCAGTTAATAGAACTCCATGAAATCAGTCTAGTCCAGTTCAGTTAATTATGTTCAGTGTCTATTCAGATGGGAGTAGGAATTAGCACCGAGTGAACCTAAGGATTGGAACTCACCTGTTATATGAGGGTGTGATTCTTAGAAGCAATCCTTATGTTCCTGAACTACGTAGCCAACATAGGTTGAGACATCATAGACTGTTATATGAGGGTACATGAGGTGGATTAATCTGTTATATGAGGGTTCCCACCATTCTCACTAGAGTTACCTGTTATATGAGGGTTACTCATAGATTGTCCTTACCAGTGGCACAGTATTGACTCCTTTCTAATTGGTGTTATAAATTGGACCCCAACTCAGCTATATTGTGATTATTTGGGACATGTCGATTAGATAACTACTTCCCATAGTTTCAGTTACAGAATCAGGACTATCAGATACAATTATTCAGTCTTAGAAATAGAACTCAGATAGTTCTGCAGAATTCAAGACTGTCAGATACAGTCAACTCAAAATAGTATGAAACTCAGCTAGTTCTATCAGAACACAGACTGTCAGATACATTCGCTTAGTATCAGTTCTATCAGTGATACAAGTTATCTCAGTTATATCTTTTATGTCGGTTATCAGTAACTCATGTTACCAGTAATCAGTTTTAGGACTGTCAGATACAGTCAATAAGACCAGTTCTTCATAATCAGAACTGTTAGAAACAATCATTCCTCTATCAGTAATATATCATCAGTTTCCTAGTATTTAGTAGACTCAGTTATCAGTATCAGTAAACCCAGATGTTAGTAAATCAGCACTCAAAACTCAATACCCAGTGTCAGTGTGGTCTCAATTATAATTACTTGTTCATGCATGTATTCTTATGTTCATGTTATAAAGTTATTTAGTATTGTTCGTGCATATGAACCCTTACATTCAGCCTACCTCACATGCATACTAGTACATTTAATCGTACTGACACGTTTGCGCTATGGTGTTTTACTTTACGCTATAGGTTCAGAAGCATGAGCTCCAGAGCATCAGTAGCATTCCAGTATCCACCAGCCAAAGTTAGCAGTGAGTCCTCATCCTTCGAGAACATGATCATTACTTTATCAATTTAGTACTTAGTTCATTTCAGTAGTTAGAGTTAGTTGGGGACATGTCTCATCAACTCCTTATTTAGGCAGTTTAGACATTTTCAGACTATAATATATTCAAAAAATTTATTTCAGTTTTGGGTATTTCTATACCCCGTTTAAACATTGTTTTATCAGATTTTATATTTCATATTTGAACCTTATGGCCTTACAACTTATGTTTCCGCATTTATATATGTATATTATGCAATGTTTAGGTACAGATATCAGTCATAGGTTAGCTTGTGGTCCTTCGGGGTCATGAGCACCATGTAGCATTCCAAGTACCAGATTCAGGGCGTTACAATAGCCCATATTCTTACAATTATGGAAGTAGAACAAGTCTTAAACTTGAACTAGTAGGAAGTCCTTCACGTGATGGGAGGGGAAGTTCAGAGCAATAGAGGAGGTTTGCACCTTACTAGTTTTCTTTGATTTTGTTTAGCCTTCCTTTTTGGCATCTCTGTGCTCCATCATTGGTTCTAAATTATGATATCATCCTAATAAGTGTTTTACTTCAATCATATTGTTGGTGATATAGTTGTTCACCTCTAGCTTAGGAAAGATCGTGCTTTTAATTTTCTCAAAGTTGTTTTGATCCTTAGAGTAATGTACGTAGGATAGTTCTGTTGAAAGTGGTTCTAGTGGAATTATACCTTGAAGTTGCTGGAGAATCAAAGTAGCATGTGGTTTTAGAACCACTGTAATATACCTTGGAAAATTGACTTTGGTTTTGGAAGTGATTTAGAACTGCTACTGTAACGCCCCAAAAATGGTCTCAAGGCGTCACACGGTGCTTAGGACCATAAGTGATCCCAAGCTAATCCTTCTATGGGCATAAATCATAAGTAATTGAATAAAATACATAAATCTAAATGTAATAAGCGGAAGATAACTCTTTTATGAATTTGATCAATATAAAACTAAATTAAAAATAATTACAACACTTCTTTTACAAACAAAACTGGAATCAAATACCTTAACTCAACTAAATTTCTATGAAGGCTCTACTAGTATTGACCATAAGTAGCCAGGACACGACCCCTATCTATCCCAAATCAATACAACTGAATAAAGAAAAATAAGATACTACTCAAACACTATGACTGACTTGAGCCCTTGAATCAAGAAGACTCATCACCTACTGACTGGAAGCTGCAATCTGTCTGAATATGGTATGCGTGCTACAACTAAACTGATACCTACATTATGAGATAATGTAGCACATAGACATATATATGGATTAGTACTTTGAGGATGTACTAAGTAAATGGCGGTGAAATGCATAAGTAAAATATCATATCATCATAATTTGTTAAATATTGCAAGATAAATGTAAATGTCTCACATAAGCTGGAATATCTGAAATACTAAAATATGAGACAATAAGAAGAAAAAAATACTTTATGAATCTTATGAGCCATAACATTTAGTTCTAAAAACTGTACTTGTATTCTCCCTTTAAATCATACTGTCTAAGTGTAGAAAGGACTCACTCTTAATCTGTAAGCTGAAAACTGTAGCTAATATCTTTTGGTAAAGCATAATCTGAGTAAAACTTGTGACCCTTAACATTTAGTTTTCTAAAATCTTTTTTGTTACTCATTCTGTTCTAGATTCTGTAGTCTGTAAGCTTTAAAACTTTAGGGAAAACACTTTATCTGAAGAGAGATACTTTAAAACTATTCTTAAAATCTTTACTATTAAGTTGTATGGAAATCTTTCAAAACTTTAGGACATAGAAACTTTGGGACTTTGGGAGTTTTTTCTAACCGACATAAACTATGTGAGCTGACGTGGAGTCCAACCGTTCTACTCTTGCCATCAGAATAGAACCTTAACTTAAGTGATCACTATCTTAGCCCGCTATGGGCAAATCATAAACCTATGATGGAACATAGCTCTAGTGCCTGAGACCTTGGAATCATACCCAACTCAGTGCTAAATACTACTCCCATACTTATTGCTCAAAACTTTTAGGAAATCCACCTTAAAATAGCACAAAGGTTAGTAATTAAAAACAATTATGATTCTCTTTGTTTTAAATCATAAACCATATGAATAATGTGGATTCCTATCTTAGCTTAGGATCAAAATATCAATCTTTGTTTTTGAAAGAACTAATCAAAACTTGTCAATAGGACTTGAGATCATAATCTTCTTATAAAATCATCAATAATTACATCAATAATCAGATTCAATATGCTCAATAATCATCTTAAAAATTTTCAACAATCTCAGTCAAGATAATGGTATATAACTCATAATATGAATATTATAATTTCAAACATGAAAATATGTAAATTTCTTGTAATTAGATCCTTAAATATCATAATAATTCCATAAACTAAAATAATGAGGATTTGGGTATCAACCCTAACTTAAATTTCATGAAAAATCATAGAATATTCAGTAAAATTAAAACCATAATTAAGTTTTGGGCACAAGGATGAAAGGTTTATCCTTGTTCAAATTCCCAAAAACCTTGGATGATGAACTAGATGAATAAGTTTGCGTTTCGGATTCTATTTGCGCTCTTGAATGATGATTCTTGGTGTTCTTAAATTGGGAACTTTGAATCTTAAACTTATTTGGGAAAAGAATGGTGGAATCTTGGGGATTCTTGAAGTTGAATGATGAAGCTTAGGGTTTTGGTTGAGAGAAATTTTGATGAATATAAGCATAGAATGCTTGTAATAGGGTTAAATCTTATGTTTGGACGGAATTGGGGGCTTGGGAATTGACCAAAATACCCTCTTGAGATTTTAAATGAAACTGGAAAATGTAATTTTTTTTTTGATTTGGTTGGCCACCATGATGATCCACAATTGTGGTGGCTCATTGGAAAAGGACAAGTGGAAACGGGTCTTTCTCCGCGACGCGGAGCTATCGTGGTGCCCTATAGTTTTGCCATTTTAGCCACTGGCGCGACGCGCCACTATCGCGTAGGCTTGCTGGAAATTGACAAATATGAAATGGAACTCCTCTGCAATGTGGTGGAATTGTGGAGTCTCACTGAAATTTGACAACTTCCAATTTTCTTAGCTCCGTGATGCACTGAGAGTCCAGGTGACACACTGTCAACTTAAAAATACATAACTCTTTCACCGAGTGTCGGATTTAGGCGAATTCGGTATCGATGGAAGTCTAATTCAATTTTCCACACAATGAAAAGCTGAAATCTTAAAAATTCAACATGGAATAAATATTATTCATTTTTGAACCTATCCCTTAATATTCTAGGAACGAATTTAAGCTAGAAAAAATATGAGGTATTAGAGCTACTTTGTATTTTTTATTGTTTACTTCATACTCTGTTCTCCATTTGATACTGATCTGGTAAGGCTTGGGCTTTGTCATTCTTAGCTAGCTTTACCAATAATTTTTCCCCTCTTCAATGTGACGATTAATTAGTAAAGTTTTCATGTAAAATAAATCATTAGTAGTATTAGTTAAATATGAGTGTTTAATTTTTAGAAAATTCTCTGTTTATTACAAGACAAATTTTAGAGTTTAGAATGGTTAGTTTTGTTCTAAAACAAATTATTATTAGTAAAGTTTGACGCACTATTCTATTATTGTATGTTGATATTATTACTCATGCTAATGGTAGCCAGACACACGTAGAGAATCCTACCTTTTTTATATATTCTATTTGTAGAAGAGTGTTGTCTTAGTCTCATACAACTTAGTGTTTGTTATAGAATCAACTAATCATTCTATGAATCTTTTTAACTGTTTTTCTACTCACCCCTCCAAAATAAAGGTACTATCCAGGCCAGTACCTCGACTAGTCCTTGGGCACCTACTTCATCCGACTCATCTCAGGTATTTGGTAACTCTACCACCTTGATTCGCATATGGTGTTAATTCAACTAATATTTTCATTATTGGGATACAATAAATGGATTCACAAATTTTAGATAAACAAACCTACCAACCTCAAACCTTTCAACCAATTCATTTGGACTACTTAATCCTACATTTAGTTAAGTCTATCCATGTCCAAGATGAAGAGGAATGGTGAGATAGTTTCGTATCTAAGAATCTTTAAATCCTACTAGAGATCTATTAACCAACACGAAAAGCTAAACTGTAGGGATGCTGAACTTGATCTATCTGATACACCTATCACCAGACCCTATTTTCCTTAACGTAGAGATAAAATATGACCAATTGAGTTGAACAAAAGCTTTCTCTATGATCCAACTTGCAAAAAAATACATGCTTCCCTACCTTTTAGGTTCCAATCAAGAACTACATTAGCAGTCAAAGTTACATCCGTAATTTTCTTGTCTTGAATGAGATCATCAGTAAAGGGCCTAGCTTTTATTAACACTATCTCTTAGGTACTAATGATGGAAAAAAGAATAAACTAACTTATTTAAGAACTTTGAAAATTTTGCAAACACATTTAATTTCTTCTATTTCTGAACTTTTTTTATAAATCAATAAGGAAAAGAAGTAAAAGAAGAGCATAGAAAAAGAATATACTCTAAATTTCAACAAAAATTGTGGTTCTTGAGATTACCTGACATCTTGCCCCAACTCGTGAAGGACCCCTATAAAAATCTCAGGTGATTTGAGAAAGGATCCTCATAATAACATCTGAATTAAAATTATATTCCAAAATTTATAGGTTAAAGCTGAGACAATTATGAGATATTCATAAACTAAATAATTTTGTAAAAACAAATAATCTATACCCATAACTATTTAGGCTGTATGATGAGTCTATTGTGCAGGTCCCTCATGTCAGCTTATGGTTGGACCTGACCATGTGTAATAGGCTAGTCCATGGGAGGAATCTCAAGTTCAAAGATGTTGCCTCGGAGGGAAAGATTGATATCCCAATCTACGAAGTAGATATTGATGAAGGTTGTGAGTCAACAGGGCCATAAGTAGCTGTACATGAGGAACTAAATGTCTAATATTGTATCTCGAGATAAAATTGGTTGTATGCATGTGGGGTAGCATGACCTGATGTGGGCCCTATCATAGGTTTATATGGAGGTTGCTGAGTATATGCTAGTGATGGATCCATATAGGACGACATAGAATGGATTGCAGACATTTGGCTATATATAAGACTAATCAGTTGGTCTAGAATGCCGATATATTGGTGCACCCCATGATGGATGAGATGGTGTGGAGCCTGATATAATATGTATACTCGTTGGTTCTTTGTTGATCATACTAGCACTTAAACTTAAATATAAGGAAAATATTAAAAATATTTAATGGCATGGTTCTATACCCAAAAAATAGCTTAACCTCTACATAGTTTTAAACTTGAAAAACCCACATGCTGCAAAAACAAAGAGCATGTTCAAATTTTTTTTTTAGTAATCAAGAAGCATAAAAAGAAAGTGATTTCCAAAAGAAAGTGTCTTTAGTGTCATAAGCAGATGGCAATGAAATTCTAAATCACTGAAGACATGTTCAAAGTTCAGATGGTTCAAAGACAGCTTTACTATCACAACTCTATTCCGAAGAATTTTCTAGGTGGTCATTAGCATTCCACGCAGTCCAGTTATTTCCATAAATGTACACATTTTTATTATATAACTGTATGTGAGGAAAACCAAACCTATGACATATATATGGTGTAACACATATAATATCAATGAATAGAAATTTACTTCAAAATAACTTTTGTAACTTCTTACTAAGAGAAAAACAAAACCTGAACAACTATCAATGCACAGAGACATAGACACAATAATATATTTTAAGAAACATACCATTCAGAGATTTAAGTGGGAAGTTTCACTTCAAGATCTCTGAACAAAACATTAAAATAGGAATAACTTTAATTCAAGCCAATAATTCTCAGCAAAAAAACACATTAATGGATATCAAAAATAGAAATAGAGTAAACAAAAATGGCATTGATCAAATTAGAGAAATAAAAGAGAATAAACTAAATCAAATAAAGAAATAAAAAATGAAAATGTTTTATTTTTAATTATTATTCCTCCTCCTCGTCATCCTCCTTTTCTGACTCTCTTTCTTCTTCTGACCATTATTCTTCATCTGTCTATTCTTTCTCATTAGTTATTCATTTTTATCATTTAATTCATCCACCTCTTTATTTGTTTCCAATTCTACTTCTTCTATATCAACCTCTTCTAATATGTGCTCAGGATGCTCTAAATTATCTTCTATATCAACATACACTGGTTGGTGAACACATGATATGTCATCGGCTTGCTATGCAACATCTAACATAATTTCAACTTCAACCTGACCCACATGCTTGATTTTGATTATCGCCCACCAATCAGATTTATCTAGACCTAAGGGATAAGGAACATAGTACACTTGCTTAGTGTTATATCCAATGATGAAAGAATTGTATGCCCCATACTCTTGGGTGTGCCCTACTTTGATGATATTATATCGTTTGATTTCCCTCGTTACTCTATTAGGGGTAGGATCAAACCACTTGTATCTAAACAATACAATTCTTTTTTTTAGCCAATAAGAACACTCCATTTCTAAAATCTCCTTAAGTACCCCAGAATATTCAAACCCATTTTGATCTCCATCATCACTTTTTACCCAAACTCAGCTATTATTAGTTTTTTTTTTATGTTTGGAGCATTCTTTGGTGTTGAATTTAAAATCGTTCAATGTATACTATGGAATAGACCTTAATGGGCCCCCAACATAAATCCTTTAAAATTGGTAAAATTAACCATTTCATGTATCATAAACCTCTAAGTAGTGAAGTGTAGAAAATTTGAATTAATCAAATGTGGAATTTCTAAAAATAGTAGCATTATGAAAAAATTACAACAATTACATAATCTTTAAACCATGTTGAAAAATAGTCAAAAACTTTACATTGTTATACAGCTGCACAAAGTAGTTGTCAAAGAGGAAGGAAATTGAGTCAGTTTTTTATCTTGTAATTACATATGTAATGCAAAATAATTACAACTTACCCAAGAAATAGTTTAACTTGTAGGCAATTCAACAAGACATGTGTTGATGCAGACTTAAACTCCACTGAATTAACATGCTTCCTTGTATGATTTTTTGAACTTTTGCCTGGTTGATTGAAGATTGACTGTGGATCTATGGTAACCTTACCACCATATTCATAACATTGTGACTATTGAGTTAACATGACACATCACATGAAAAGTTATACATAAAGAAATTGGTTGTTTCATTGCGATAGCGTCGTGTCACGCTAAAGGTCCAGTTCAGGAAATTTTTATAATTTTACAAAGTGCATCCAAGGGTTAAAAGGGTCAATTTACTACCCCTATTTAATCCTTTAACACGTGATTCTGCCATTTTTCACCCCAAATACAGTATCTTCTCTCAAAAACCTCTCAAGAACAAGCTAGGGTTTTCATATAAGATCCAATTCCAAGAAAGTTTCTCCGTCAATCTTCACGAAATCACAAACTAAGGTATGGTAGTGTTCATTCATTGAATCCTTTCTTCCATGAAGCCCAAGAATCTCTTTTCTATGTTTACATTTATGGATTTCTTTGTGAATTTCATGTTGGGTTTGTTTTGTGTATGTTGAGAATGATCAATTGAATTCAAATCCATGTTGGGTGATCAATTTTATGTGGAATTGATTTATATAGATGTATATTCATGTGACCCTATGAATAAACCCTAGGATGATGAAATTAGAGATGAATCATAATGATTAATTATTGTATAATGTTGTCTACATGTGCTATGCCTACCATGTGTTTAATTAAATGCCGAGATGAAGGAACAATGCCCAACTAGTATGATATCATAAAATCCCCATGTATATACAAGTTATGCCTATCACATGTTTTGATGGAATGCTTCTATAAATGTATTATGGATTATGATGTTAGTTATATGTTCAAGTAAGTTATACTTGGTCAGTTTTCCTTCCATCAAGTCCTAGGGGTACTTGTACCCGAAATATTAGCTGTATGCCTATAGACATGTCATGTTTCCACGATACTCTCAATCAAGATATGAATCCTTAGACTTTAGACAGTCTTATGACTCAGGAAATCTCCATAATCTCATGAACTCAGTCAGTTGTCAGATATCATTAATATTCCATCAGTCAACGAAATTTAGTAACTCAGTCCGTGTTCAGTTCAGTAAATTATATTCAGTGTCTATTCAGATGGGAGTAGAAATTAGCACCGAGTAAACCCAAGGATGGGAACTCACCTGTTATATGAGGGTGTGATTCTTAGAAGAAATCCTTACGTTCCAGAACTATGTAGCCAACATAAGTTGAGACATCATAGCCTGCTATATAAGGGTAGATGATGTGGCTTAGCCTGCTATATGAGGGTTCCCACCGTTCTCACTAGAGTTACCTGTTATATTAGGGTCACTCACATGTTGTCCTTACCAGTGGCACGGTATTGACACCCTTCCAATCAGGGCATAGATTGGACCCCAATTCAGCTATAATGCATCATTTGGGGCATGTCAGTTAGATGACTACCTCTCATAGTCTAAAAATCAGTCTTAGTAAAAGAACTCAGATAGTTCTTCAGAATTCAGGACTATCAGATACAGTCAACTCAAACACAGTATGAAACTCAGATAGTTCCATCAGATTCAGGACTGTCAGATACAGTCACTCATGTTATCAGTTTTATTCAGATTCAGCAATAATGTTATCAAAGTATTAGTGTCAGTTGTTATGTCCCATGTATGTATTTTCACACTCATGATAGTTAGTCAGTAATTATTATTGTTCATGCATATGAACCCGATGCATTCAGCCTACCTAACATGCACACCAGTACATTCAAAGTACTGGCCTATTGGCGCTATGGTGTCTTATACCATAGGTTCAGAGACACAAGCTCTAGATCAGCAGTAGATTCTAGTTTCAGCAGTCAGAGTTAGAAGTGAGTCCTTATTATTCGGGACATGATTATTCCCTATTATATTATTAATCAGTTTTATTAGTTGGATTTAGTTGGGGACCTGTCTCATCAACTCCTTACTCATTCAGACAGTCATGTTTAGAGGCTTTCCAGAATATCATATTTCAGACTTCAGTATTTTTATTTTTGTTTTAGGTATTCTATTACCCCACACAGATGTTATATTATTCAGATTATGTTCAGTTTTGAACCTTATGGACTTTCTGTGCATGTTTCCGCATTATTATGTCATATTATGCAGTGTACAGGTATAGATATCAGTCATGGGTTAGCTTGTGGTCCTTCGGGATCATGAGCACCGTGTAGTGTTCCGAGTACCAGATTTGGGGCCTTACATTGAATTATACATGGTAGTAATTTTTTATAAATGTCTTTTTGTTCCTTATTAAATTACGGGATTTTAATACCCCAAGGGTATTTCAAAAATTTTATGGTGCAATATATATATATATTAGTTTTATCCTTATTTTTATGGTGCAATAAAATGGTTACACATGATTATTATTTTTTTCTTATATTTATTAGTTTTGTCCTCTTGTATTATTTTAATAATATTTTTATTTAGACCTTTGTAATTGAATTATATATGATAGTATTTTATTTATAAACATCTTTTTATTCCTTATAAAATGACTATCAAGGGTATTTCGATAATTTTATGGTGCAATAAATATTTCAAAATCGATATATGACTCCTCAACTTATATATTTGAAACTTTCAAATGAGATGTACTTTTTCAGGAATGTCCACTTATATAATCACTTTTGTATAGGTAGGACTAGCCTAGAAAGCAAAATTTTGTTCCACACTGAATGTATATATTATGTTAACATCAATTCATTGTACAATATTTTTTTTCTTTTACTCCTATACTAAACAATTAAAACAAGTATGAATTAATCTTTCCCAAAGTTGGATCTCTTTGGCACATTAGTGTTGCCAAAATGCCCATGCATTGCACGGGCAAGGGTATCTAGTGTGTTATATATATATATATATATATATATATATATATTAACTTTGCACTTGATAAAATACTGAAATACAACATTTTTTAATAATAAATATTTATTTATTAAAATTGTAGCTACCTCACGAGGACAATGTTTAAAACACTATTGTCCCTCTTTACATTTTATAATTTCTTTTGGCACTAACTTTTCTCCCATTTTCTTCCGACCTCTTGAAGTCCTTAATATTGTGTTGCTGAATTTTTTTATTATGTACCGACTTCAAGAGGTCTCTTTATTTATAAAAAAATTAAAAATAAATAGAGGGATAAGCAACCTCATGAGGTCTCTTATTTTCAGCATATTTTTTAGGTCTCTAATTTTGGTCACTTTTTATAGCTTTTAGTAGTGATCTATTCTAAAAGAAATAATTCTTGAAAAAAGAAAAATTAGCAAATGATCATAATAAGGAGGTAATGTGCTCTTAAAGAGACTACGACATAACACTTCATGAAACCTTATGAAAGGTTTAGGTAACTAAAAATAATAAAATGATGAGATCTCAAAATGTTATGTCACATTGTGAACCGATACAAAATGATATATTATTGATAATATATTTGATTTAGTGTTGGCACAATATTGTAAAAGATTATGCGGATATAAATTCTACGTTTATTTAAGCATACTGACATAGAATATTTATCAAGTGACATGAAAGGATGCATCTTGGTAAGAATAAAACTTATTTTATTTTCATGTCAGATACTTAAATATGTCACACATGAATTGCGAAATAGTCACTTGACAAAATTTATGTGAAAACTTTTTGAGGACTCAAAATGTTTGAAGAATATAAAAGTTTCTAGGAAGCTTTTTTATAATCCTTATATTTGCATAAATTTATAACTTGAAAATTATTGGAACTCTTGATGAGTTTTCAAAATCAATAGATTATTTGTTGAAATAAAAAATAAACCAAATTGGAATGATTATGAACTATCATATCTTAGTTCAATTGGTATAGTAATATATCTTGCAAATACTACAAGGCCTGATATAGCCTTTTTGATTAATTTTTTATCAAGTTATATTTCTACTCATACTAGTGGACATTGAAATAGGAACAAACAGATATTGCGGTACCTAAAAGGAACTATCGATAGGTAACACCCCAAAAATTCCAAGCCAATATTACAACTTTGCTTCAAGATCATGCAAAATCAAAAATCATGTTTTGTTTGTTTGATAAGTTATTTGGATATATATTAAGACCTCAAGTAACTCCTAGCTCATGGACAAGTCAAAACCTCCCTTACCGATTGACTTCTTGTGAAGTATCTTGTTATAGTCAACTTCAAATGAGTATAAAATTTAGATTACTGAGTTTTTTTAGCTCAAGCCCCACAAAAAAAATATATAATTGATTTATATTTACAACTCCACCAGTTTCCTCAATCTGATATCAGAGTATAAAGTTATGCTCGATTTACCAAAAGGGTATCTACCTGCTAGGGTGCGATGGCTCGGGTGATAAATCGTCGCACCAGTGACGGCTCGGGTGATGGACCATCGCACCAGCGATGGACCATCAGGACAATCCATCTCCCTTAATTAGAAAGAATGAAATTTGTTTACTTTGAGATTGTTGGAGTGATGGTTGGTCACGGGAGTGACAGTCTGTTGCCCAAATCGTCAGTCGGGATAGTTCTGCACTGTTATAATATTTTTAAAGGGTTTTTTTGGGAATTTTCCACTATTTTAACTCCAAAACAAGGTCTTTTAAGCTATACCAAGGCTGAATATTAATAATAAATGACTCTTAATCCCTTATTCACAACATAACACACGAAATTACTAAGATAAATAAGCAATTTTCTCTTCTCCAAAGCAAGAAATTAGGATTTTTCATCGCCAACTTCAAATCCTCACCACTTTAGTTCAAGAATCAAAAGTAATTAGGTATGTGGATATTTAATGAAGATCTCCTTTCATCCTCATGCTCAAATTATGATTTTGTTCATGAATTTTATGATTTCCATAAACTAGGGTTTTTACGCAATTATGATTCCAAGCTTAAGTTCAGTCCTCCCATGATATATTTTTCATTCATGAGCTTGTTTTAGTGATCATTCATGATTTTTTAGGGCCATATTATATCATTTATTCTATTCTCAAATCCATGCACGATTTACATAATATTAGTTAAGATTTTAAGCATATGATCAAACTATATAAGATGTATTAATTTTTAAGACTATTAAGCATTGTTTATCATGATTTCGCAGATTTCAGTTAGGTTGAGACCTTTGGTAGAAGTTCCTAAATTTCATAATTATGGATCCACCATAGCATCTAAAAGGCCATCCATCAGACCAGGATTGATACCTTAGTCCTTTTCGACATCAGTTTAGAGGTACATTAGCAAGGTATTCTGGGCCCCTTTTGATGGGGTTTATACATTGGATTTCATGTTTACCTCACATGGTTCTATGTCGATTAATAGTGTCTCCTATAGTTCAAACTCAGTTATTACATGAACTTGTAACTAGTTTATTCATTACAGTATTGCTCAGTTACATATTTATTTACTTGGTCATTGCATCTGTTTACATCCCACAGTTTGACTCAGTGTTCATGCATAATCCCTAATTTATGTAACGCCCTGAAAATGGGTCTCAAGACATCACACGGTGCTCAATACTATGACTAGTCTCAAGCTAACCCTGTAAGCCTTCTACTAAATCTGAAACTCATAATAGAGAAATATAAATATATAATCAATGCTGGAATGTTGAATTCTGTCTGATCAAAACTGGAATTAACTGAACATAATATCTGAGAATACTTGACTTTTCCAAATCAATAAATTATTTATTGAAATGAAAAATAAACCGAATTGGATTGATTATGAAGTATCATATCTTAGTTCAATTGGTATACTAATGTATCTTGCAAATACTACAAAACCTGATATAGCCTTTTTGATCAATTTTTTATCAAGTTATATTTCTGCTCATACTAGTGGACATTGAAATATGAACAAACAGATATTGCGGTACCTAAAATGAACTATCGATACTACTAATAACTAAAGAGCCGCTGGGATAGACCCCAGCTAACTCAATCTGATTGAAAATAACTGAATAAACTACTTTAATAAATTGAAAGTCTGAATGAATGGGTCCCTAAACTATGAGTACTCACCAACTATGGGGATGTAGATAGAGATGCTCATAGTCGATCACGCTGCTAAAACGGAGCACCTGAACTTACATTATTAAAAAATGTCGCACATAGACATATAGGTGGATCAGTACTTTTGGAATGTACTGAGCATGTGGGGTGAATGCATTAGTAAAATAATATCTCAATGTTCATAAAAATTTATGAAAGAATGCATGCTAAGTGTAATGACTCACATTGGCTTGAATAACTAAAAGCTGAAAATAATAAATCATAAATGATAAAGCATACTGTGTAAGTCTCGTGAGACATCACATTTATTTCTAAAAGCTGTACTTGTATTCTATCTTTGCAGTCTAAGTGTAGAAAGGACTCACTTTTATATCTGTAAATTGAAATCTGGAATCTCATGACTAATATTTGATATACAATAATAGCTGAATGAAACTGTGAGCCTTCACACTTAAATTCTAAAGCTTTTATATAAGTATTTGCTATTAGGGAGGTTCTTCTAACCGACATAAACCATGTGAGCTATCATGGAGTCCAACATCTAGTTCCCCTAAGGGGAAAACCTCATGTTGAGGAGAGGTGTCATACTCTTTCCAAGGAGTATAACCTAAGCTAAGTGATCATAATCTATATCTGTATCCATATATAAATAAAATATAATCTGAATATGTACCTACGTTGGCTCGTAGTTATGGGGAAGTAAGATGAACTAAACCCACACTTCCCGCTCAGTGCTAAATACTGTTCTCTTTAATCTGTATGCTCATTTTGTAGGAAATTCACTTTAAAACAAGCTTAAGGGTTTACTATGAAAACTAGTTATGCATCTGTTTACTTTAAACTGTAATCACAACTATAATTAAAACTGATAAGTGGATTCCATATCTCAGATAGGGATCAAAAGATCAATTTTTTTAGAACACTGAATATAAACTAATCATAGGATACTTATAATCATAATCTTCTTGGAATATCAATATTTAAACTAGGGCTTAATAACCCATGCTTTAACTAATGTCAAATCATCACAAGGTTCATTCTTGATAATCAAAATCTTGAAATTCCTTTAACAATTCTAGTCAAGACAATGAAATTCAATTCCCAGTATATGTAAAACCAAACCAAACATATGGATACGTAAAATAGAAATGCAATTCAACATTCAAATGACTTGTAACATTGTAAGCATCAAATAATGACAATTAGGTATAAATCCTATACTCAAATCATGTATATTCATGTAAATTCAAGTTTAAAAACTAGTTTTGGGCACAAGGATGAAAGAGTTATCCTTGTTCATAACCCCACATACCTTAATTGACTAAATTAATGAAGGCACTTGACTTTAAATTCCTATTTGTGTTCTTGAAGATTGTTTCTTGAAGTTCTTGAACCAAAAAACTCGAATTTTGAATTATCTTGGAAAAGTAACGGTAAATTTTGGATATCTTGAAGTTTAAAATTGAATCTCCAGGGTTTCTTGGAGAGGAATCTGATGAATAATGAGTCTATTTTGCTCAAAATACACTTAATCTTTTATTTTCACAATTTAGGGGCTTGTTAAAAGACAAAACTACCCTTGGGGATTTAAATCCCACAACTGTAACGCCGATCACGACCTTGCCGCGATGCGCCAAACGGGTCATGCGATACCCACCTTTACATGGTGAAATTATGGTGACTCACTAGAAATAGGATCATTGATGATTTGGGGGTCAACGCGATACGGTGAGTGGGTCATCACGATACCCATCGCGATGCGGTGGAATCGCAGTGACCCTATGGAAACTGACAAATGTCTTTTTACACTCCACCGCGATACGGTGGAACTCTTGACACCATACTCATCGCGACGCAATGGAATCGCGGTGAGCTGCTAGAATTCCAATGCAGACACCTTCCAATCCTAGTTCAAAAAATCCAAAACTTGTCTGAGACATGCTATTTACACCCTTGAATATAATTCAACTCAAAAATCATGGTCTCGGGGCCTGGAAGGTCAACTTAAAAATTCTCAGAGTTTAAAGGGAGTCAAAAGTGACTAAACTCCTGAAAACTTAACTATATTTTCAGGTTCTAAGTGCTATGGGAACGTACTAGGGGCTGAGCTGAACTAGGAAAGTACGGGGTATTACAGTTTAGTTTACTTTCTCTTATGCCATGAATTTTCAGACTATCATTGCACATTAGTATATATGTATTTTATGTAGGGTTATTGTACTATAGTTCGGCTTCATGCATTCAGTTTGTACTCCAGCTCATATCTTTATTTTAGTTAACATTCAATAAGATTTTACAGCATATTCAACATTAACTTTAGATTAAATATAATAGTTATGCTTTTATTGCTTCCCAGTTCACAGAAAATTTTTAGCTCATGATTAAGAGATTTCACTATGCCTCACAACTTTTTCAAAATGACATGTTTTAAATGCATATTTCAACAAATGGCTTATGTCCTCATTTTTAACACATATTTAAATTGTTTTCATGAATAGTTCATAGCTCACATGCTCAGTATATTCCAAAGTAATGATCACATACCTATTCTGCCTACATTTTTCATGTGATGTAGATTCAGCTGCTTGCTATCAAGATGATAGTCAATAAGATCATAGCATTCAGTCAATAGGTGATGAGTTCTTTTATTTTGAGAACTCAAATCAACTATCGTTCTAGTATTTTATTTTCTTATTCATATGTATTGATTTGGGATAGTTGGGGATCATGTCCTGACTACCTATAGTCAGTATTATTAGAGGCTTCATAGATAGTCAGCTAGAGTTATTATATGTAGTTCCAGCTCCCTTTTTTTCGGATTACAGTATTGTAAAGTTTGAATAGTAACATATTGAAATATCTTATCTTATGATTATGCCTCTTCTCAGTCAGTTTAGATTTTAATATATTTTAATCAGTTACTCAAACATTATACTAGTACCATGGGTTAGCTTGGGATCACTTGAATTTCTAAGCATCGTGTTATGACTACAGGATAGTCTCGAGTTGTGACAAACTTGGTATTAGAGCATAAGGTTCAAGTTTTCAAGGGTGTCTAAGAAGTCATGTATCGTAAAGTCTTACGAAACAGTATTGAGACGTCTGTACTTTTATATGAGAGGCTACAAAGCATATAGGAAATATTTCCCTTTCTTCATATTTCAAATCGTGCAGTGGAGATATTCTTAATGAAACTTATAAAAATTCTAGCTCTACTCCATTTCTGTTGTCTGTACCTTATTTTGAGGTAATATAAATAGTCAAAGTCTTTACTCATACATTCCCTATAGATATTTAAGATATTACACATAGTTTTGAAAGTATCCCACCAGTGCCTTTAAATTCAAAACATTATAAGAGAGCATTCTTATTTATGAAAATCATACACTCAGCCAAAGACAGATGTACCCTCAGATGCCTTCTTAGAATCCTATGGAAACATGACCTAGATTTATAAGCATGAAACTAGAAGCATAGCAACAGTAATGTGGGATAGTATCTTTCTGAATTTAGTAGATTATGTATTCATGAAGCTAGAAAGGTGTTGTGTAGATTATATAATAGTACTTTGAGAGAGATTTACCAATTAAGGGTCTTAGAGTATGTTAATTACTTAGCTAGGATCAAGATTAGGCAGTGAACAAAAAGACAGAGAAACATGTTAAGGTTGAGTATGTTCATAAAATTTTGAGTGGACTAGTGTAGAAAGACAGAGAAGCTTGTTAAGGTTGAGTATGTTCATAAAATTTTTAGTGTACTAGTGTTTCATGATTCCTTTCTAGTAGTAGTGAGTGGGTATTAGTGTATGAGAAGTTGTGTGGATATCCAAGTTGAGTGTTAAAATCTAAGTTTGAATTGTGGATGCTTAAGATAATAGAGAAAAAAGTTTTGAATACTTGAAGGAAAAGGTGTGTACTAAGGGTATTATGATATTTCAGAAGACGTCAAGTTAATAAGTATTTAAGTTATTGTTTGATGACTATAGAGGCTATAGAAAATTTAAGGTTTTATCTTATAAGTAAGTACTAGCAGCGAGTTTTACACTTTCAGATATAGCCTTTCTAGGGATTTTAGTATTTATGTATACTTTTATATCCCAAACTCTAGAGTAGAGTGATCGTAATTAAGTTTAGATTTTATTAAATAGGTTCACAGACATAAAATGATGGCTTAAATCTAAGAGGGAGATGATAGAAAAAAGAACCAAATAAGGTTTTGCAATTCTTGTCATGATGCTAGTGGGTTATAGAACAACACTAGGGGAGGAAGATACCCAATCCTTTCTTATCTCAGTATAATTTTTTTTTACATTATTCAATAAGACACTGTACTCATGCCTTTCAAGTCAGATCCATGATCCTAGCTCATATTCAAGTAATTTGTATAAAATCGGGTCCACTCCTAGTCCTAGTATAAGGAGTGATAATTTAGTCAGTAGTTCAAATCATATTCCATGAATTTATGAATTCCAATCTCAAGTCGTACAACTCATGACTTATGTACTACTCTTTTACAACATGCTCATCTCCAGGTACTCATGATACATCCTCAATGACTAGTGAGATCACATTACATCATGTATGCTCTCAGATCATATCTCTTGAATGAGTTTATTCTAATTATAATTTAGTCCACGGTCCTCAGTTATGTGCTGAATTCATGAAAATATTAAGTTAAAATTTCAAATATCCTTTTCATATCAGACCTTTTGTTCTAGCTCTTCAGTGACCCCTTTTATGCTTTGATGGTGATGTTGTTGGTAACTAAGTAATAAAATTGGATGATTTATTGATATACTCGCAAATAATGGCTTATGGTGGTTAGTGAATCTTTGATTAGTGCTTAAGGTTGATTGTTTAATGTGGAAAAAAGAAGTGTATATTTGAGGGTGATAGCTCCAAGTGAATATAAAATATAGTATTTTCGTGGTTAAGACTAGTGTAGTCCCTCAAGTGGTGGAGCCTAGTAGCTCTAAGTTAAGACTGGATAGAATGAGAGAATTTAGTTAGGCTAGACATAGATTTTAGAATTCATATGTAGTGTACCTGTAATAAAGTTGGAAATTTTAGTTATCTAAGTGTGGTATGTCCATAAGAAGGAATCATGGTTGAGAAATTTTGCTAAGTTAGAAGTTATCAGTCTTTTTGCTAAAGAATAGTATTACTATCCTTACTTTTGACCTAAAATACTCTTGTTTCATTAAAGGTAGCTTTAGACCAGAGATGTCTCATGTTAAACTTTAAGTCATTCCTATTTTATGAGCTTAGACTAGAGACTTAGATGCTCAAACCATGTTAATTTAGATACCTTATTAAGATTATGCCCAAAATTTTTCCCTTCCTAATGTTATTAGATACTCTAACAAAGAGTGTTAAAGGTAACAAATATTCCTTTTTCAGTGACTATTAGACATTTCATGTCATTATCTATCACTTATAATTCTACATACACGTTCTACTAGGAATACTTAATTTGAGTTATAAACTCTCAATATAAGTCAGTCTGTATAGCCAGTAATTTAGTTCAGCGATCAGACAAAAAATCCAGACAATACTAGTATGTAAGAAGTTATCAGTTAAGACCTTACTCCCAGTCTAAATCATTCCCAACAATAAAAGATATCTAGATTCAGAAATCAGTATAATGTTAGTTATCCAACTTCAAAAGTCAGCTAGATAGTACTAGTACATTCTCTAATTTTTAGAATAGTCTAAGTTTAAGTTAGAAATTTAGTCATAGTGTTTACATTCAGATCTTAGAATTAAATTTTCGTGGTTGCACCTCATTCCCTGACCTTTTAACTTAGATAGTTTTCATCTAGGGATAAATGACCCCAAGAGAGAGATATTGTAACACCTAAAAAATTTAAGCTAATTTTACAACCTTGATTAAAACTCATGAAAAATCAAACATCATGTTTGGTATTTTTATAAGTGATTTGGATATATATTAAGACGTCAAGTAACTCCTAGCTCATGGCCAAGTCAAAACCTCCCTTACCGCTTGACTTCTTGTGAAGTATTTTGCTATAGTTAGCTTAATGAGCATAAAATTCAGATTATAGAGAGTTTTTCATATCAATACCAACCAAAATATATATAATTTAATTAGCTTTTCAACTACACCAGTTTCTCATTAATCCAATATCGAAGTAAGAAGTTATGCCTGATTTACCAAAGGGTATCTATCTTCCAGGGCACGATGGCCCGTGTGATAGACTGTCACACCGGCGATGGACCGTCGGTCCAAACCATCACCATTAAGAAGAAAGACCAAAATTTGGTCATTTTTGGATGGTTGAAGTTTCGGTCCATCACCCAAACCATCAGTCGGGAAAATTCTGCACTATTATAACATTTTCATAAGGGTGTTTTGGCCTTTTCTTCTCTTTAAACACCAAAAAAATGTCGTTTAACCTATCCTAAGGCTGAATATAAAGCCTAAATGACTCCTAGTCCCTCATTCACAGTATAACACACGAAATTACTCAGATAAATATGCTATTTCATCTTCTCCAAAATAAGGAATTAGGATTTTTCATCTCCAAGTTTAAATCCTCAAAACTTTAGCTCAAGAATCAAAAGTAATCAGGTATATGGATATTCAATGAGGATATCCATTCATCCTCATGCTCAAATTTAGATTGTGTTCATGAATTTTATGATTTCCATAAACTAGGGTTTTTTACCCAATGATAATTCAAAGCTTAAATTCAATCCGCCATGATATTTTTTCATTCATGAATGTGTTTTAATGATTATTCATGATTTCTTAGGGACACATTATATCCTCCACTCTATTCTCAAATCCACACATGATTTATATGATATTAGTTAAGATTGCATGCATATGATCAAACTATATAAGATGTATCATTTTTCAAGAATATTAAGCATTATTTATCATGATTATGTGAATTTCAGTCCATATTATTTGTTATACCATATTTTTTCATGAAATTTAGTATTTTTGCATACTTAAAATTATGAACCTCGATATGTTGACAAATTTATGATTTTGGACTTGAGTTATGAAATTACCTATTATATTTAGATTATAGAATTTATACTATTAGTTGTATTCTTTAGAGATGGAGGGTTGTAAACATACAATGACTTAGGATATCATGCATTGTCAGCTAATCAGTCATCCTTTAGTTTTCATGATTTAGAATAATTATAGACATAGAAACTATCTTTCAACCTTAGGACTTCAGTATTATTGAGCTATTTAGTATATCAGTTTATATTCTATTGGGAGTAGTGCATAGCACCGAGAGAATGCATGGATGGAGGCTCACATGTTAGTTAGGTTGAGACCTTTAGTAGAAGTCTATAAGTTCTTGAACTAAAGAGAAACCGCAGGTTCTAAAGGGTCACCCATCAGGGCAGGATTGACACCTTAGACCTTTTGGATATCAGTTTAGTGTTACCACGTTAGATCAACCTTTATACCTTTGCAAGATATATTGAGCCCTTTTCGATGGGGGTTTATATATCGGACTCCACGTTTAGATGACATGGTTGTATTCGGGTAATAGTGGCTACCAAAGCTCAAACTCAACTATTGCATGACCTTGTAATCAATTTATTTAGTGGAGTATTACTAAGTTACATATTTATTTACTTGGTCATTGTATTTGTTCTTATCCCACAGTTTTGGACCCAGTATTTATGCATGACCCTTAATTTAGTTTGACTTTCTCTTATACCATTAATTTTAAACTATCATTACACATAAGTATATATGTATTTTATATAGGGTCATTGCACTATAGTTCGGCTACATGTATTAAATTTTCACTCAAGTCCATCTCATTATTTTCAATTAGCATTTAGTACAATTTGAGCATATTCAGTATTAACTTTAGATTAAATATAATAGTTATGCTTCTATTGCTTCCCAGTTCAAAGAAAAGTTTTAGCTCCTAATTTAGAGATTTCACTGCATCTTATATCTTTTGCGTGCAAACACATTTTAAATGCATATTTTTGTAAATGGTTTATTCCTCAGTTTTAAATTATGTTTTAAGTATTTTCATGATTAGTGCATATCTCACATACTCAGTACAAGTCAAAGTACTGATCGCATACCTCTTCTTCCTATATTTTCTAGGTTCTTACTATCAGGATTATCATCAACAACATCATAGCATTAAAACATTAGGTAATGAGTTCTCCTATTTTGAGAACTCTTATCTGCTACATTTTTCAGTATTTTATTTTCTTATTTGTATCTATTGATTTGGGATAGTTGAAAGTCATGTCCCAACTACCTATAGTCAGTATTAGTAGAGCCTTCATAGATATTCAGTCGTAGTTATTCTATGTAGTTCTAGTTCCCCCTCATTCATATAAAAGTGTTGTAAACTTTGAACAGTAACATATTGAAACAACTTATCTTATGATTATGCTTCTACTCAGTTAGTTAAGCTTTAATATATATTTTAATAATTTTCTCAAACATTATGCAAGTACCATGTGTTGGCTTGGGATCACTTATGTTTCTAAGCACCGTGTTACATCTAAGGGATAGTCTCTGGTCGTGACATAATATGGGCTTATTTTATTCTAAAGATAGTAGTCCCAATCTTGTAGGTTGTGCGGATGTTGGGTATTCATCTGAATCGCATATATCAAGGCCACAAATAGGCTATATGTTCATATATGGGGGTATAACCATATCTTGGAGATCTATAAAGAAGCCTATCATAGCCATTTTATTGAGCCATGCTGAGATAATAGTTATTCATAAAGCAAGCTGAGAGTGTGTGGTTGAGATTTATGATGCATCTCATTCAAGAAAAATGTGGTTTGAAATATGATAAACTACCCACAATTTCATATGAAGATAACGCAACATGCATAGCACAACTTAAGTGAGGATTAATATAAGGAGATAGAACAGAGCACATTCTGCCAAATCTTTTCTAAACACATGAGCTCCAAAAAATGGTGATATTAATGTGCAACAGATTCTTTCAAGTGACAATATGACTGTTTTATTCACTAAGTCTCTTCCAGCTACAACTTTCAAGAAGATGGCACACAAGATCGGGATGCAAAGGTTCAAGGATGTTCTCATTAGGGGAAGTTAATACGCATTGTGCTCTTTTTTCCTTATAATTTTTTTTATCCCCAATGGCATTTCCTTTTAAGGTTTTTAATGAGGCAGCCTATATGCGTATTATTAGAGATGTATAATCTTTTTCCTTCACAAGATTTTTCAGTAAGGTTTTAATGAGATACTTTATCTATCAATTATACATTCAAGCGGGATTAGCATAAATGTATTAGTATATATAGTGAATGTCTATCTTTATAAAATTTAGAAACCTTAACTTTGGGACAAAGTTAGTTTTCCCCTATAAATAAAGGGGTTTTCCTTCATTGTTATTCACCCATCAAGAAATTCCTAAGAGAAATAAGAATTACTTTCTCTTCACTCTCCATTTCTTTTTCTTGCTTTATATTTTATAACAGAGAGAGTTTTTTAAAAATATATTTATGGATAAAATAATTTTGTAGCTATAATTGTGGAATTAGTAAAAAATTTTGGAATCAAATATATAAAAATATTTATTATTCAAATAATGATTAGAGTCTTAGTTTAGTTAATTAAATCTTAACCATTTATTTTAACTCATGGCATGTGTGTCTCATTCAAGTAGGAATTTGGTGAAAGTGAAGAGGAGCCAGATACATGAAAAATTTACTATCCAAAAAAAGGGGAATAGTTTGAAAGTTAAAAAACTATAAGGACATATATTATTCAAACTATAGTTAGAATGTTTCTTTGATTAACTAAATTTTAATTATTATCTTTTAACTGTGATGCATATCTTTCATCCAAGTAAGAACTTGAAAAAAAAGTTTTAGAAAAAAAATAGAGGATCCTCATCCTTGCTATTCGATCTCAATTTATGAGTAGGCATCAACACCGAAACCTCCATGATATGGTGATATTTGAATAAAATAAGAAAGAACACCTGAACCAAAAATAATGTATCTATGAGAAAATAAAACAAAATAATGAATACAAGTACTATGACCATATTTTCAGTAATTAAACTAAGGGAAAAGTATCAAGCTAAACCAAAATCATACAACCAAAAACTATTACAAAGTCTCAATTTCAAATAAATTAGGAGGATCGTACAACGAGAAGTAGAAATTTGCCAGTCGACATGACATTTCAAGTAAAATAGCAAAATTCATCATCGTGTCTATGATTTGTATCAAGTAAATAAATATCTTCCCTTTTTTCTCCAGTTACTCCATGCTCTTAAGTCATATCCAAATCATCTGAATTTATTTGATATGGGAGTCTCTATCAAAATGATAGAGCAACTGAGCTAGAGCATGTTCAACATTAGCTAAACCAAATAGCATTGCTGGATACATTTTTGTACTGCATCGCATGGAATAAACTAACAGCTAGTTCTCGTGAAATCAATAGAAGAGTTTAAAAATCTCTCTGGTATAAAACTTGCAGGATCATCCCAAATTTTAGGATCTCTCACAAATATTCACACATTAACCAGTATCCTAATCTTAATAGGTATAATGTATCCGTCAATATCTTTCTTCTCCCTACATTCTCTAGATCCTAAAAATGATCTTGGATTGTGCCTCGATGTTTCCTTAATCACTAACTTTAAGTATGTCAACTTTCAAGAACTTCTTCATCATAATTTTTATTTCCTTTCAAGATTTGTCTCACTTCACTTTGAGTCTTGGCCTTAGTATTTAGGTTCTTCATCAAATTTGACAATGTCCAAGTAATATTTGTAGATGAAGATTCACTTCCACCAAGAAAAATTTCCTACATAATAAACAACTAAAGTAATTAATAGATCATGTCATACATAAACAAAACAATGAGGTGGAATTAAAACAAGGTGAACTTACAAAAAGCTCAACTTTTAAAATATTCATTCTTTATTGGAAATTGAAACTCTGCATTGTCCTTAATCCCGAGGAGAAAATCCACCACATCTTTACCATGAAAGCGGGCATTTCTAAGGATGTTCCCAGATGCTTTATGTAGAGATATTCTAGGCATGAGTTGTAGAGATATTTTATTTCTGATTTAGTCATCTTTATATAACTAGAAAGTTGTTTGACTCTAGTAATATTTTTAAAATAGGAAGGCTTATTTTATGTTCTTTATTGTAGGGTAAATAGCTAGTTTTGACTTCTTTTCATGTACTGTAACTTAGAATTAGATTTAGCTATATATTAATGTACACTTTCTTCTTTGAGAAATAATAGAATACAAAATAAAGTAAATATTCTGCTCAAGACTTGTCTTGGTATCAGAGCAACAGGTAAATTAGATGTTTTCAATTCTACTCTGATTATCATTCAATCTAAAAATTCTTCTTTTGATGCAAAAATTGTTCTAAATAAAATAAATTGTGATATGTGGCCTTAAATTATGGAGATGTATATTACCAAAAAAGAGAAACTCTCATTTATCTGTGGGAGTATGCAACCACCTACAGAAAATGATGAAGGATATGCAAAGTGGTATGTTGACAATCAAAAGGTTAAGAGGTGACTTTGATGTCAATGTCTCCTGAGATTATGAAGCGATATATTCTCCTCGATACTGCTCAAGATATTAGAAGTCTCTGTCAGCAGCTTTTTATGATGGAGCAGATGAACTTAATGTCTTCACTTTGAATCCAAAGGCTTATTCTGCCAAACAAATGACAGATATCTCTCTTCCTATTATGGAGAATTATTTGAAATTTTCGGTGATTTGGATCACCGTGATAAGGTTATCTTTGAAAAAAAAAGGATGTCACTTCTTATCGCAAGTCTATTCAACAAAAAAAGATTCACATCTTTCTTGATGGTTTAGATAGTGAATTTGAATAAATCTGTGGTGAAATTTTGAGAAAGGATCATGTTCTAGAATCAGAAGAATGTTACTCAATGGTTCGTTGTGAATCTGTTCAAAATGTTATACTTGACAGAGTACTTGAAAAATCTAAAGTGTCAGCCATGGTGAGAAAAAGTAGATCAAATCAAGTTTGGTTCTCTCAGATCAACAAAATCAAATAATGTCTAACTATATCAACAAGTTCACATATAAGTGTACTCATTGTGATTGACCAGGACACACAAAAGAACATTGATTTGAAGTTGTAGCATACCCAGATTGGAAGATTCACAACCATGATTTAGGAAAGAGAAATGCAAATAAAAGATCCATTATTTCACTTGTGGAAACAAATATTGGGGGAGATGTTGCTGGAAAATCCACAGCTTTGGCAGAGACGAGTGGTAACAGTTGTAAGGCTTTAAGTTCATCTGCACATGTTTCTAATAGTACATTTATAATTGATTCTAGATCTATGAATCACATGACAATTGATTCTAGATGAGTTTTATCACATAAACCCTCATCACAAAAGTATATTTCCACCGCTAATGGTTATTCAACGACTATAATTGAGGAAGGATCCTTTTCTCTACTTAATAATTTGAATTTAGACTCTGCCTTATGAGTTCCATCGTTGGTATATAATCTTTTGTCTGTTTCTAAAATTATTTCTTCTTTATATTGTGTTGTGATATTTTACCCTAAATGTTGTGTGGTTAAGGACATCTAGATAGGGCAGGCGATTGGTTACGCTACTAAACGAGAGAAGTTGTACTTCTTGGATTTTTACCAAAAAGCTCTAATAGTTATGCCAAACATTATCAGTAGTTGTGTTTAGTTTTGAGGACAAAACAAGGAAAATTGAAATTATCATGATCCAAACCCACTGTGTGTGGGACCCACATTACTCACCCAGTGGGAGAACCATCTACCCTAAAATACCATCTTTAAGTCAACACTTAAGAAGATAATAAAACTAATCCACCAATAAATATTTTCCTATCTATTTCAAAACATAAGTACAAATGAATGCGGAACATTGTACTTAAATAAAATCATCCCTAAGAACCCAAAGTCGTCTATATCAAAACTCCTAAAGATTGTCAAGAAGGATATGAAACCCCAAACCTAAAAGAAAGTACATAATGTCTAACAGAAAGGACTATATCATAAAGGATAGATCTCATGGTAGCTTAGATATACCGCTCACCCTGAAATTCAAAGTAAACCACTGGAATCACAAGTGAGGTCTCATAGAAGCCTCTGAATATACATTTTACTCAAAAAAGTAAGAGTATGTGTAGTATAAGCATACCAGAAAATAATAGTGTAACGATAGGGTCATTTTTCCAACCCAAGATGAGAATATGGACACTTGACAAAAATATAGTGCAACCAGTTAATTCATGCTCAAATAACATACACTTAGCATAACAAGTATCAAATAAGCAACTTAGGATTTCAATAAACAAGTCAATAGATTATCACCAAATCAAGATTAGTCAAGCCAAGTCAAGACAAATTATATAATTTATCAAATGTATAAATAAATTCCCCAGTTCACTTATGTAACCACCAAACTCACTTGACCCTTTTACATACATGCTATGGGTAATACATCTACATTCTAGCCATGGCCTACAGGAGACAAATTCCATCTATGTATGAAAATCCCAGATACAAGTATCTACCAACTTTGTTTCTCCAATAACTCATAAGAATGTTCTGGTTGTCGTAACATTCCACATTAAACAATAAGGTTGGGAAAATCATACCATAACATCATTTGTATTAACCACACTAAACAACATACATTAATAAGACACAATACATGGTAGTTAACATGCAAATATATAGCACAAATTAGATTAAAATACAATAACATCACCTACCTCAAACTCGCTTGCATAACTCCTATAAGGCGGAGCTTTGCCTTTCCGTGTAATTTCTGCATTTTTTTGGTCTAGAATATGCATATAAATGCATAATCAATCAAATGACCTACCAAGTTGGGAATTATAACTCACACCTAACCCCTAAGGTCAAGTCCATGATTATTCCCTTTCCTTTATAGGGCTTTTGTACCCAAGTTTACCTAAAACTACAAATTCTATGGATAATTTAGTGAATTAATGAAACCCAAGGGTAAATTATTGGTTAATAATCAATTCCCATTAACTTATTACTTAATTTGCTCCTTGCACTAGAAAATAACCAAATCAGCCACAAAACCCTCCTCAACTCCATAATTTAGCAATTTGCAATCTTAATTATCAAATACTACTTAATAGGGATGAAATCTTTACCTTAATGAAGATGACCAATGAAAATCTAGTGAAAATCGCCCCAAATCATCCCTCTTTTGCCCCAAATAAGTTTTAGAAAAATAAACTCTTTTGGTAAAAAATTAAATAAATCAATGACTTTCTCCGGTATAGCGACATACGTTGTCATAGAAGCATGGCTATAGTGACACCTGTCGCTGTAGAGAACGTTGACCGAGTGGACCACCGCTAGAGCAAGAATTTTGTTGTTATAGTGATGGTTTGTATAGTATTGTGTAGGACATTATAAAGGCATCGATGGGATAGAATATCTAGTTTCTCCCAAAACTCTCAATTTTTGCAAAACATCTTAAACCTGGGACATTCAAAATAATGCCTTTTACGCTAAGATTAATTCTAAGAGTTCTACTAGCCCAAATTCAATTTTGTTAGTTCCTAGGGATTATATATCATATAAGCTAATGATAAATCAAATAATACCCCACCAAACATGTACAAATCATTCTTGTATTTCCTAGACCACACATCTCTAATTTCACTCAAAACTAGCCTAAAACTAGCCTAAAACTAGCCTAGGCTATAATTTTTAACTTCAAATCCAAAAAGAATTTTAATATTAGATTTTGAAAGTGAGGTTTATACATAATAATGAAATGGTCATTATAACATTTACCGATTTATCCATTATTTGTCCCTAAATGATCTAACACAAAAAATGATCCAAAGTAAGGAGAAAAAAGAGTACCTATATACTAAAACAAATAGGGGTACTTCTATCACATGTCCTTTCCGATTTCCCAAGTAGCTTCCTAAATCGGATGATTCTTCCATTGGACTTTAATAGAATGAATTTTCATCGACCTAAATTTCTGAATATCCCAATCTAGATTGGTATGGGTTCCTTCTTGTAAGCCAAGTCCTTATCTAAAAGAACTGAGTCTAATTTAATAATATAGTCTTTATCCCCATGATATATTTTAAGCATATAGACATTAAATACAAAATGGAATTACAATAATTATGGTATTAGAGGTAACTTGTACATAACTAGACCCTTACCTTCAAGAACCTCAAAGGGAATAATATACAGAGGGCTGAGCTTGCCCATATTGCCAAACCTCATGACTCCCTTCATGAGAGACCTTAAGAAAAATTTTCTCCCCAACATTGAAGTCTATGTATCTTACCTTACAGTCTACATACTCTTATGGCCTACTTTGAGCAGCTAACAACTTGGTTTTAGTAAACCTTCCTTTCTCTTGAGACTCATTTATTGAATCAGTGCTTAAAGGTTTAACATCTTCATCCTCAAACTACCCAATGGGTGACCTGCACTTTCTTCCGTAGAGAGCCTCAAATGGTGCCATATAGATGTTGAAGTTATAGATATTATTGCATGAAAACTTACACAGTGGAAGAAAT
The DNA here is from genome assembly GCA_030864215.1 of Capsicum pubescens. Classification (NCBI taxonomy): domain Eukaryota; kingdom Viridiplantae; phylum Streptophyta; class Magnoliopsida; order Solanales; family Solanaceae; genus Capsicum; species Capsicum pubescens. The sequence continues at coordinate 85,032,046 of CM061543.1, read as the reverse complement.
TGGTCCTATTAATTACCAAAATCAATCATGTAGGAACTTAACATGTCCTCTAGAACTTGAATCATCCTCTTATATTGTTGTTCATATTGTGAGCTTGGTGCCCAACTCCTCATGCAACTTGTCACAAAATTTACAAGTGTATTTGGCATCTCTATAAAAAATAATGGTAAGTGGAACCCCAAAAAGTCTCATAATCTACTTGACATAGATTTTAGATGATTACTAAGAGTTATAGTCTTCCCGAATTGGTAATAATTGAGTTGATTTAGTTCGTCAATCCTCTATCACCAAAATAGAGTTATATTTTCTCAATGTCTTACAAAATACATTATAAAATCTATAGCAATGTGCTCCTATTTCCATATAGGTATAGGTATCCTCTAAAGAAACCCCACAAGTATTTGTTGCACATACTTTACATGCTGATAATTTTGACACTTGGACACAATTTAATATGTCCCTCTTCATTATGGGCCACCAATAAAGCTGCCATAAGTGCTGGTACTTCTTGGTTGTACTCGGATAAATAGAATAATGCAAAGAAAACACCTCTAAAAGTACATCACGAATCAAGTCACCAACTCAAGGAACACATAACCTTCCCTTAAACCACAACACCTTACTCGGGTCAAGAGTGGCATTCTTTGCCTCCTCACTTTCCACTTTATTTTAGAGTGAATTCAACCTCTTTTCCTCAATTTTTTGTAAAAATCTTTTTCTCAAATTGCTTGGCCTTAATGTGCTCCAGAAATGTTGACCTCACCTTAACACTATACAATACTCCACCCCTATCTAAGACTTGAAATTACATACTCTAAGATAATAGAGTTTGAGAGTCTCTATCTAAAGGTCCCCTGGAAACCCTTAAGAATGACAAATTACCCATACTTACAACTTTCCAGCTTAATGTGTCTGCCTCCACATTGGACTTACCTTGTTGGTACTAAATATTTACATCACAATCCTTCAATAGTTTTGTCCATCTCAACTACCTTAGATTCAAATACCTTTTTTAGATTTTCTCACATTGATCCAACCAAACAAATGGAACTTTGTAAGACCCCTTAAAATTTTGATCATTTTATTTTTGACTTTCTCGCATCCGTAATATCGATTTTTGACTTTAATTGTGTTTAGGGATGTTAAAAGTGTATTTGGAAAAAGTTTTGGGAATTTTTGGAAGGGGTTCAGGATCATTTTGGGACCCTGATATAATGAGGGTCCATGATATTTGTGAGCTACAGTGGTTAGCCTCCGCGATAACGCCGTGCCATGATAGTGGTTACATTTCATCAAATTTTATTTTTTTCACTTAGGGGTCAGTGGCGTTTGGTCTGTTTTCCCATTTCCACGACTTATAAACATAAAATTGAGATTTTCCCCTTCATTTAAGAAGATCAAAGACTCTTATTCTCTTCTCTAACACCAAAACTAGGGTTGTTCAAAAGCTAACTACAACTGTTAACCCAATCACAAAATTAATTTATTGGCTTATTGGTAATGGGTTGTTGGATTAATGGTAGAGAATGGATTAAAATTCTATAATTAATAGCTTATTGGTGCAGGGAGGATTACATAATTTTCTTATTGGGTTAATCATTAACCCATTAAGAATTATTATAATTATATTTTTACCCCTAGATATATCAAGTATCTTTTGTCAATCCAACATATAAAACCCTATTTATTATTCTATTCACTTCTTAGTTTAGAAAATAACATGCCACTTCTTGTGATATCTAATCATAAAGTTCAATCAGACTCCCTAAAATGTAAAGAAAACCTGAAATTAATTCTTAAACCAAAGCATAAATTATTCTTGACAACACAAAGGACTGCAACAAAAATGAAACAACCAAAAGTGTCCTTCACAAAGTTTGGTATAAAACATAAAATTTGAATAATATTAAAGTTTTGATTTTTCTGTCGTTCCAGTAATTTAAAATGTTTCTACATACATTTTAGATATAGAAGAATTTTTTTTTATTCTATGTTTTAACATATTAAATAACTATACAAACAAAATTTAAGAAGCATAAAAGATTGATAAATAGATCAATCAAAGTATACAAATAATTTAGTCGGTGAATAAATTGAGGAACTACCAATAATTGCTCGATATTTCATTGTATCTTAAATTTATCCATTACACCGTCCAATAACCGTTTGTAAATTGGTAATCCTATATCGAACAAACCGTTATCTTATTGGATGACTAGTGAATTAGTATATTTAAAATCCGATAATCAATAAGTCAAACAATTAAGTATAATTATCCAACCAATAAAAAGCCCTAACCAAAACTAAAAAAACTTAAGGGTTTCTCAAGAAATCACTTCTCTAGGCTACAAACTTCAAATTGACTTCAATCTCTTTTGTATTTTAGGCACGTTTCTCTTCCTTAAACTTTAATGTTACACTGTCTCATAAATTGAATGGGTTTCGTGAGATTTAAATTATGGGTTTTTATATTAGGTTGAGAGGTTTTGGCTATTACTGATTCTATTACTTATCCCATGTTTTGTATTAATTATTGATGCTTTAAATTGATTCTTTTGGGATTTAATTGATACATTATATAAATAATTGGAATAAGGGACATGAGTTTCCCTAAATTGTATGAATTTTTTCTTGGAATGGCAGAAACCTCAACCCACTTTCTGAATTTGATTTATACCATGGAAAAATTGCATGGTTTAACTTGCTTTTGAACTTAATGGATAATTTGACATAAAAATGGATTTATATGGCCTTGGTGTCCATATTTGGATTTTAATAGAGCTTGAGAGCCTAATTTGGTTGTGTGAATTGGTTTGGCATAAATATATTACTTTCAAGCTTATTGGTATGACGATACCAATTGGTAAATCTATTAATAAGTGACTCATGGGTTACTGGTTGATTGTATGTACAAATTATTCTAATTTGGGCTTAAAGGGAATTGTGTAGCTCATCATAAAGGTGTAAGTCTCAAGGGGGTGAACAATGGAAAACACATTTACCAGTGTTGGGGTTGTATATGATCGTGTGCTTGACACAGGGGTTGTATATGATCGTGTGCTTGACACACACTTGATATATATATTTAAAATGACTATTACTCATGCTGGCTTCAATTTTCCCTCAAATTCTCCTTGGCTCATGCAGCTAACACATACTAGGCCCTTTTAGTAGGGGATCTGAACCTGTTAGACGATATAAAATTCTAAGCTTGACTCAGGCCTTAGAGCTTGATAAGGGGTCCCATACTTAGAAATTTCAGCTAAGTTCTTACACTTAGAATTATTTTTAGCCTCATAAGTTGATGATCCTATTTCCTGACCCTGAAGACCTTAAAGTGTCAATTTTTAGGTTGATTCATGATCAGTTATGTTAGTCGGTGTTCTCGAGCAAGTTTCAGATTTTTTAAACATCGTTTGAATCACGTTTGGAAGTAAAAAACAATGGATCAACACGATCTCAACGCGCCGCGTCGCCTATCGCATTGATAAATATTTTTTCTAGCTCCCAGTGTCAATTTCCAGTGAGCGGATCCAGACTCGACGCGATGCTACGACCATCCGTTGACCCCATAAATGTCGCGCATCGGGCTGCGTGTCACTGGACCTATTTTTAGTCATTAAAACTACGCATCCTTAAGGGTATTTGGGTCATTTTCCCACCCCTATTCAGCCCCAAAAACATGAAATTAATCACTCATAGGGCAAAAACATTCATTATTTCTCTCAAATTACTCAAGAATAAAACCCTAGGAGATCTAATTTCAATTCAAGCTTCAAGAAATTCATCATCAACATTCATTAATTCAAGTACCAAGGTATGTGAAGTGATCATCGAAGGTTTTCCTTCCACCCTTGGAGTACAAGAAACTCTTTTAAATTGGAAGTTAGATGATTTCATAGATTTCATGTTGGATTTGAATGTAATCTTGATTATGATATTAAATGGGTTTTCAATTCCATGATTTATCACAAGTTCCATGAAAACTAGTTAATTGTGGATTAAATTATGTGAACTTCATGTTGAACTCTTGAATTACAAGTTGAATGTAGTATCCATGATAGTATTACATGTATATTGATATATGAAATACCCATGCTTCCCAACTGTTTGTTAAAATGCTTATGTTAATTGACTAGTGCAAGCATGACATGTTATTATGTGATTTCATTCATGCACAAGCTCATGTATATCAAGTGTTTGAAAATAATGTCTAAATTAATACATTATTAGAAAGCAAGTACTATTATGCTACTAAAGTCATGCAATATGTTACTTTTCATATTATCGAGTCCTGTGGGTATTCAATACCAAAAAATCTATTTATTTACCTAGAGCTATAGTAGTTACAAAATAGTCTTAGTATTGTCACGAATATTAATACTCAGTAATCAGTCCCAGTCTCGGTTCAGTAGTTAGTCCAGAACTTAGTGAACTCATTTCAGTTCAGTTAGACAGTACTATCAGTAACAGTTTATTCAATCCTAGCATAGTTTAGAAATTAATTCAGTGTCTATACAGTTAGGAGTAGGAATCAGCACTGAGTGAACCCAGCGATGGGGGCATTCCTGCAAGCTTAGGGTTTGACCCTTAGTAGCAATCCTTGAGTTTCAGAACTATGTAGCCAGTGTAGGTTGAGATATCTTCCTGCCAAACAAGGGTCGATACAACTCATATGAGTTTTCCTGCCAGCGAGGGTTGACGAAAGTACTTTCTATCAAAGAGGGTTAACTTACAACTTGTCTTTACCCGTGGTACGGTATTCCAATTGAGGTTACAGGTTGGACCCTAAACTATTTGGAGAGGGGTATGTCAGTTTGATAACTACCTCCCACAATTTTAGTTTTAGTCTCAATATAAAACTCAGTTCAGTTTTATAGATTCAGGACTGTCCGACACAATCACCTAGCTCAGTATAGAACTCAGTCCCATTCTACAGTATCAAGACTATATGAAATAGTCACTCAGTTATTAGTACTACAGTTTTAGTAAACTCAGATATCAGTTAATAAGTATACGGAACTCAGTATCTAATGTTAACATGATTTCAATTATAGTTTATGTATTCATGCATGTACTCTCATTTAGTTACATCGATGTTACTCTGTGAGTTGATGTCCATGCATATGAACCCATGCATATCAGCCTACCTCACTTAGCATACTAGTACATTGAAAGTACAAATGCATACTTTCTTTTATGCTATGATGTCTTATATCATTAGTTCAGGCACAGGGCTCCTGACCGCACTTAGCAGCTCAAATTATCAGTAGTAGATTTAGTGGTGAGTCCTCATAGTTTTAGGACGATGTTATCTTTCAGCATTTTAGTAGTTCAGCACATTCAGTAGACAGAGTTAGTTGGGGACTTATCCCATCAACTCCATATTCTGATAGTTAGAGACTTTTAGATTAGAGTATTTCAGACAGATATTTAGTTTTCAGTATTCATTTATTAGAATTTAGTATTTGTTTTCCGTTGTGAACCTTATGGAGACTTCAGCCTAATTTCCACATTTATTTAGTATTATTATTATTACCGTGTGATTATTCAGTGCTTACAACAGATATCAGTCATGGGTTAGCTTGTGGTCCTTCATGGTCGTAGCATCCGGGGTACAAGCTCGAGGTGTTACAAACTTGTTATCAGAGCCTAAGGTTCAATAGAGTCTTAGGAAGTATGAAAGTCGCGTCTAGTAGAGTATTGTATATGGGTGTATAGCGCGCCACACGTATGGACAAGATACTATGAGTTGTTTTTAGGAAAAGTTTCCCTTCTTTTAGTATTCATGTCGTGTGAGTGAGCATGAGATCAAGGCACACTCTCAGTATAATCCTTTTATTTTTTCGATTATAGAACATTCCTCCCAAGATAAACAGAAGAAGAACAGGAAATCAGCTAGCCCCTCAGCCCATTCAGGCAGATCCTCTAGATGAGCATGTCTTCCATGCAGAATTTGGGGCTTCATTTACTACTTTAGCCAATTCAGTAGCAGCCCAGAATGAATGCCCAGATGCCGTTCTAGCCAACCCAATGGCCAATACTGCTGTAGCCAAGATTAGGGACTTCACCCGAATGAACCCTTTATTATTTATCGGGTCTAAGTCAGATGAGGACACAGAGGAGTTCCTTGATCAGGTGTAGAAGGTTACAAATATTATGAGGGCAACAGTAAGTGAGAGTGTTGAATTTTCCACATATCATTACAGGATGTGGCTCACTCATGGTTCAAGCAGTGGAAGGCAGAGAGGGATACAAATGACGGGCCTATAGAATGAGAAGAGTTTGCCACTGCTTTCCTTAATAGGTTCTTCCCATTGGAGTAGAGGGAAGCTAAGGTTTTAGAGTTTATTAATATGAAGCAGGGCAACATGACAGTGCAATAGTATTATCTTATGTTTACTCAGTTAGCCAGATATGCCCCTCACGTGGTAGCAGATAGCATATCTAAGATGAGTAAGTTTGTATCGGGTGTGTCTAATAGTTTGGTCAAGGAGTGTAGGATCATAATACTGATTAAGGAGATGGAGATATCCAGGCTCATGGTCCATGCTAAAAAAATAGGAGAGGCTAAGAATAAAGAAAAGGAGAGGGAGAACAAGAGAGTGAGATCAGGTAGCTTTAAATTCACTCAGCCTAAGTCAGAGGGTGTTAATCATTCTTAGTTCCACCTAGAATCTTCAGTTCCAGCTCTGTCATCATCCAGTGCTCCAATGATGAAATTTAGAAATAGCCATAGAGATAGAGCATCAGTCCCTAAGCCCAGGGTAGTATTAGCAGTTTCCAAAAAAATTCTCTTTGTTTGAGATGTGGTAGAAACCATCAGGGTGTCCGCAGAGCTGGCAGCGATGTGTGTTTTGGATGTTGTAAGCTAGGACATATGATTAAAGAGTGTGTTCAGGTGAGTTTTAAGAGTCAGCATAATTGTTTCCCAGCTTAGTGTGGTCTCCTGAACCAGCAGGGTACCGCTTCCAGTACCACCAGTAGGCAATGCTCAAATAGACTCTATGCACTTGAGTCCTAACAGGATTAGGAAAGTTCTTCTGGTGTGGTCATTGGTAGATTACAAGTTTATCATGTACATGTTTATGCTTTCCTAGATCCAGGAGCTTCTTTGTCCTTTGTAATTCCTTATATAGTCGTTGACTTCAGAATAAGTCTCAAAATTCTAGCAGAGCCTTTCTCAGTTTCTACCCCAGTGGGTAAATCTATCATAGACTGGCGGGTATACAGGAACTGTCTAAACTGTCTGGTTATGGTATTTCATAAAGTTACTTTAGCAGACTTAGTAGAGCTAGAGATGACAAATTTTGATGTCATTCTTGGCATGGATTGGATTCGTTCATGATATGCTTTAGTTGAATGCAAAAATAGAATTCTTTAATTTTAGTTTCCAAATGAACCTGTCCTAGAGTGGTGGGGTAGTACTTTAGCACTTAGGGGTCAACTTATTTCGTACCTTAGGGCTAGGAAAATAATATCTAACGGATGTGTCTATCATCTTGTTTGAGTTCAAGACTCTAGTTTAGATACCTTTAATCTTGAATCAGTGACAATAGCATGTGAATTCAATGATGTATTTCCCAAAGATCTTCCTGGAGTTCCTCCTGAGAGGGAAATTGACATCTAAATAGACCTTCTTCCAAAAACTCAGCCCATCTCTATCCAGCCATATAGAATGGCTCTAGCAAAACTCAGAGTATTAAAATAAACAAATAAAGGATCTCCTAGATAAGGGATTCATCAGACCCAATATATCCCCATGGGGAGCACCATCCCTATTCGTGCGTAAGAAAGAAAATTCTCTTAGAATGTGTATAGACTACCGTGAGCTAAATAAAGTCACGGTCAAGAACAGGTATACATTTCCTAGAATCGATGACTTATTTGACCAACTTCAAGGTGCCAGTTACTTTTCTAAGATAGACTTCAGATCAGGCTATCATCAACTCAGAGTCAGAGAATGTGACATTCCGAAGATAGCTTTAAGAACTCGATATGGTCACTTCAAATTCCTAGTCATGTCATTTGGTCTTACCAATTCCCCATCAGCTTTCATGGACTTGATAAACCCTGTGTTCAAGAATTACTTGGACACTTTTGTCATAGTATTCATTGATGACATTCTTGTCTACTCCCTCAGTGAGCATGACCATGTAGTCCATCTTAGAATAATGATACAGACCCTCAGAGCCCATCAGTTGTTTGCCAAATTAGTAAATGTGAATGTTGGCTAAGTTCAGTACCTTTCCATGGTCATATCATTTCCGATAATGGCAATAAAACTGATTCTCAAAAGACCAAAGCAGTGAGAAACTGGCCCAGACCCATCTCTCTATCAGATATTAGGAGTTTCTTGGGCTTGGCCAGCTATTACTGACAATTTATTGTGGGATTTTTGTCTATTGCATCCCCTATGTCCAAACTAACTCAGCAGAAAGTCAAATATCGGTGGTCAGATTCTTTTGAAAAGAGTTTTCAGGAGTTGAAGACTCTACTCACTACAACTCAAGTTTTGACTCTACCAAATGGTTCAGACGGGTTTTGTGGTGTATTATGATGCTTCCAAAGTGGGTTTGGGGTAGTTTTGATGCAGATAGGTAAGGTTATAGCCTATTCCTCTAGAAAACTTAAAACCCATGAAAAAAACTACCCTACTCATGATCTTGAGCTAGAAATTATAGTGTTTTCCTTAAAAATTTGGAGACACTACTTGTATGGGGTGCATGTTGATTTATTCATAGACTAAAAGAGTCTATAGTATCTGTTTTCTTAGAAAGATTTGAATCTACGTCAGAGGAGGTGGTTAGAGTTGTTGAAAGACTATGGCATGAGTGTTCTATATTATCCGAGAAAGGCCAATGTAGTTGCGGATGCCTTCAGTAGGATGTCTATGGGTAGTGTTGCTCACGTGGAGGATAGCATGAAGAAGTTCATTCAAGAAGTCCATTAGCTTGCCCGACTAAGTGTCCACTTAGTCGATTCAGTAGAAGGTAGTGTGTGGGTTTAGAACAGTTTAGAATCATCTTTGGTTTCTGAAGTTAAGAAAAAGCAGGAAGGAGATCCCAGTTTAGCTAAGTTAAAATAGGCAGTCAGAGATCATAAAGTAGAGGTTTTCTCCTAAGAGGGAGATAGTGTGTTGTGTTTCTAGGGTTGAATTTGTGTGCTAGGTGTAGATGACTTTCGGTAGAGAATTATTGCAGAAGCATATTGTAACATCCCAAATCTAGTACGCGAAATGCTACACGGTGCTTATGACCCCGAAAGACCACAAGCGAACCCATGACTGATATCTGTACCTGTATACTACATAATATACTGAATAATGCAAAAATATGAACTGAAAAACCATAAGGTTCACATAACTGAAGTAAAACATAACATCTAAAAGGGGTATACAAAAAAACAAAAACAATTGGAATAACTGCCTGAACATAATAGTCTGGAAAGCCTCTGACTAACTGAACTATCTTAGTAAGGAGTTGATGGGATATGTCCCCAACTAAATCCAACTAATAAACTAATTAATGAGATAATAGAGAAATAATCATGTCCTCAAAGGATGAGGACTCACTGCTAACTCTGATTGCTGATATATACAATCTACTGATGCTCTAGAGCTCGTGTCTCAGAACCTATGGTATAAGACACCATAGAGCAAATGCGTCAGTACTTTGAATGTACTGGTATGCCTGTGAGGTAGGCTAAATGCATGGGGTTCATATGCATGAACAATATTCGCTAACTGACTAATATGAACGTGAGAATACATGCTTGCATACATAGTAACTATATAAAAAATCATGATAACATGAGTATGTTGATGACTAACATGGGTAATGACTGAATTCTGATAACTGATAACATGAGTGACTGTATCTGAAAGTCCTGAATCTGATTGAACTAGATGAGTTTCCGTACTGTATCTGAGTTGGATGTATCAGAAAGTCCTGAATTCTGAAGAACTATCTGAGTTCTTTTACTGAGACTGATAGTAAGACTGTAGGAGGTAGTCATCTAACCGACATGCCCTAAATGACGCATTATAGCTGGATTGGGGTCCAATTTGTGCCCTGATTGGAAGGGCGTCAATACCGTGCCACTGGTAAGGACAACATGTGAGTGACCCTAATATAACTCTAGTGAAAATGGTGGGAACCCTCATATAGCAAGCTAAGCCACCTAATCTACCATCATATAGCAGACTATGATGTCTCAATCTATGCTGCTACATAGTTCTAGAATACAAGGATTGCTTCTAAGAATCACACCCTCATATTAAAGGTGAGTTCCTATCGTTGGGTTCACTCGGTGCTAATTTCTACTTCCATCTGAATAGACACTGAACATGATTCATTAAACTGAACATGGACTGAGTTTCTGACTTTTGTTGACTGGTGGAATACTACTGATATCTATCAACTTACTGAGTTCATGAGATCATGGAGATTTTCTGAGTCATCAGACTGTCTGAAGTCTAAGGATCATAGCTTGACTGATAGTATCATAGAAACATGACATGACTCTAGGCACACAACTAATATTTTGGGTGTAAGTACCTCCAGGACTCGTTAGAATGAAACTGACAAAACATGACTTACTTGAACACATCACTAACATCATAATCCATAATACATTTATTGAAGCATTTCATCAAACATGTGATCTTTATAAACATGTACATACATGGGGATTTCATGACATCATGCTAGTTGGGCATTTTCCTTCATCTAGGCATTTAAACAAACACATGGTAGGCATGGTATGTGTAAACAACATTATACAACAATTAAACATCATGATTCAATTCTAATTTCATCATTCCATGGTTTAATCATAGGTTTACATGAATCTACCTCTATACTAATCAAATCCACATAAAATTTATCCCCCAAAATGGAATAGAATTCAATTACTCATTATCAACATGAACAAGAGCATCCCAATCATGAAATTCATAAAGGAAATCCATAAACTTAAACTTTGAAAAGAGATTCTTGGGCTTCATGGATGGAAAGAGTCCATACGGAAAGAGTCCATGAATGAACACTATGCATACCTGGATTGAGTTTTCTTAAAATTATTGAACTTGAAGAATTTGAATCTCTTAGTTCTTGAAAAAGATATGGATTTTGTTCTTGGAGATTAATGTAAGAGAGAAAACCCTAGTTTTGTTGTTGTGAAAGAATAATGAATTTCTGAGCTTTGGTCGGATATAATTGGGTATATAAACGGGTGGTAAAAAATAAAAAACCCCTTTTAAAATGGCTTTAATTTACTAAATTAGGACCTGCGATTGCTCGTGCGAAGGTCCGTCGCTTTGACCATCGAACGTGGACCAAGAAAGGGGTTATTGCCTAAGTAGTGATGGCCTGGGTGATGGTCCATCGCAAGTTCGATGGTCCGTCAACCTACCCATCGCACCTTATCCAGAAGGTGGCCTCACTGTTTCCCTTGCGAAGGTCATGGGTGATGATCCATCGTTAGTCCGATGGTCCATCAGCCTCACTATCGCACCTAGGTGGTTTTTTACTGCCTTCTATATTTTGGCCATTAGTTTCTCCTCCAATGTCAGATTTTGATGAAAATCTTAAAAATACTACATGTAAAAAAGTGGATTCATCTATCAAAGAAAGCTTCTAAAATTCTTGAGACGATTTCAAACTTTAAAAAGTATAGTGTATTACATGCATGGTGCGTGCTACTTGATTCATCCAGAGGCGACCAAGATATATCGCGATATGCTAGAGGTCTATTGGTAGAGAGAGATGAAGAGAGATATTGTAGAGTTTGTAGCTAAGTGCTCGATATATCTTTAGGTTATGATCGAGAATCAGAAGCCTAGTGGGTCTATACAGGTGTTTAGTATTCCTACTTAGAAGTTGGAGGAGGTGAATATGGATTTTGGGACGGGTTTTCCCCGCACTCATCATCAACATGATTTGGTTTGGGTCATCAACATGAAAATCTTAAAAATACCACATGTACAAAAGTAGATTCATCTTTCAAAGAAAGTTTCTAACATTCTTGAGACGATTTCAAGCAAGGAAAAGTATGGGGTATTACAAATCTCCCCCTTAAGAACATTCGTCCTCGAATGAGACTGAGTGAGGGGAAAGAATAACCAATATACATACTAAACATGAATACTGAAACATGATCTCATAACTAACATGACTGATTATTAAACATATCATACTGAACATGCATATCTGATACATGTGTAACTTATTCATGAATGCATGACTGGGTGTTCTGATAACTAAGTTTCTCACAATGAGAATTCATGTCTGATGCATAATTATATAACTGATCTGATACATGAATGCATGACTGAATATGCAATGGTATTTAATACATAGTTTGTGACGAACACTGAATATGAATCTGGGAGTCTGAAGTACTGTTCTGAGATGGTCTGCATAATCTCGCTCACTGAAGGAATATACCAGAATATCATCAATGAAGACTATGATGAACATGTCCAAGTACTGCTTGAATACACGGTTCATCAAGTCCTTGAAAGCTACTGGGGCATTAGTGAGACCAAAGGACATGACTAAAAATTCAAAGTGACCATACCAAGTACGGAAAACTATTTTCAAAATGTCGCATTCTATGACTCTGAGATGATGATAGCCGGATCTGAGGTCTATCTTGGAGAAATAGATAGCACCCTGAAGTTGGTCAAACAAGTCATTGATTCTGGGAAGAGGATACTTGTTGTTGACTATGACCTTATTAAGTTGATGGTAGTCTATACACATTCTGAAAGAACCGTCTTTCTTGTGCATGAATAATACTGGAGTACCCCACGGGGACACGCTAGGCCTGATGAATCCCTTATCTAAGAGATCCTTCAACTATTCTTTCAGTTCTGTGAGTTTTGCTGGTGCCATTCTTTATAGCGGAATGGATATAGGCTGAGTTTCTTGGAAGAAGATCAATGCCGAAGTCTATTTCCCTTTCGAGAGAAATTCCAAGAAGAGCTTCGGGAAAGTCATTTCAATATTATTTCACGACTGGTACTGATTTAAGACTTTCTAAGTCTTTATTGAACCTTAGGATCTGATACTAAGTTTGTAATGCCCCAAATCTGTTACTCAAAATGCTACACGGTGCTCATGACCTCGATGGACCACAAGCTAACCCATGACTGATATCTGTACCTGTATACTGCATATTATACTGAATAATGTGTAAACATAAACTGAAAGGTCATAAGGTTCATATAACTGAAGTAAAACATAATATCTAAACGGGGTATAAAAAACAAAACAACTAGAATACTTTCCTGAACATAATAGTCTGGAAAGCCTCTAACTGACTAAGCTGTCTGAGTAAGGAGTTGATGGGACATGTCTTCAACTAACTTCAACTAATAAACTAATTAATGGGATAATAGAGAAATAATTATTTCCTCAAAGGATGAGGACTTTCTGCTAACTCTGACTGCTGATATCTGGAATTTACTGATGCTCTGGAACTCGTTTCTATGAACCTATGGTATAATACACCATAGCGCAAATGCGTCAGTACTTTGAATGTACTGGTATGTATGTGAGGTAGGTTGAATGCATAGGATTCATATGCATGAGATATACTAGCTAACTGACTAATATGAACTTGAGAATACATGCTTGCATACATAGAAACTATATTTGAAATTGTGATAACATGAGTATGCTGATGACTAAACTGACTAATGACTAAATTTTGATAACTGATAACATGAGTGACTGTATCTGACAGTCCTGAATCTAAAGGAGCTAGCTGAGTTCCGTACTGTATCTGAGTTGGTTGTAATTGACAGTCCTGAATTCTGAAGAACTATCTGAGTTCTTTTACAGAGACTGATATTGAGACTGTTGGAGGTAGTCATCTAACCGACATTCCCCAAATGACACATTATAGCTGGATTGGGGTCCAATCTGTGCCCTGATTGGAAGGGCCTCAATATCGCACCACCGGTAAGGACAACATGTGAGTGACCCTAATATAACAGGTAGCTCTAGTAAGAACGGTGGGAACCCTCGTATAGAAGGCTAAGCCACCTCATCTACCCTCATATAGAAGGCTATGATGTCTCAACCTATGTTGTCTACATAGTTCTGGAATGCAAGGATTGCTTCTAAGAATCACAACCTCATATAAAAGGTGAGTTCCCATCCTTAGGTTTGCTCGGTGCTAATTTCTACTCCCATCTAAATAGACACTAAACATGATTTACTGAATTGAACATGGACTGAGTTACTGACTTCTGTTAACTGACAAAATACTACTGATATCTGACAACTAACTAAGTTCATGAGATCACGGAGATTTCCTGAGTCATATGACTATCTAACGTCTAAGGATCATAGCTTGACTGAGAGTATCGTGGAAACATGACACGGATCTAGGCACACATCTAATATTTCGGGTAGAAGTACCCTCAGGACTCATTAGAAGGAAACTGACAAAGCGTGACCTACTTCAACACATCACTAACATCATAATCCATAATAAATTTATTGAAGCATTTCATCAAACATGTGTTCTGCATAAACTTTTACATACATGGGGATTTCATGACATCATGCTAGTTGGGCATTTTCTTTCATCTATGCATTTAAATAAACACATGATAGGTATAGTATGTGTAAACAATATTATACAACGATTAAATATCATGATTCAATTATAATTTCATCATTCAAGGGCTTAATCATAGATTTACATGAATCTACCTCTATACTAATCAAATCCACATAAAATTTATCCCCCAACATAGAATAGAATTCCATTACTCATTATCGACATGAACAAGTGCAGCCCAATCATGAAATTCATAAAGAAAATCAATAAACTTAAACTTTGAAAAGAGATTCTTAGGCTTCATGGACGGAAAAATTCCCTGAATGAACACTATGCATACCTGGGTTATGTTTTCTTGAAATTCTTGAACTTGAAGAATTTGAATCTCTTAGTTCTTGAAGAAGATATAGATTTTGTTCTTAGAGATTAATGTTAGAGAGAAAATCCTAGTTTTGTTGTTATGAAAGAATAATGAATTTCTGAGATTTGGTCGGATATAATAGGGTATATAAACGGGCGTGAAAATACCAAAAATCCCCTTTTAAAATGACTTTAATTTGCTGAATCAGGACCTGCGAGGGCTTGTAGGAAGGTCCGTCGCTAGGGCGATGGTCCGTCATTTTAACCGTCATACGGGGACCAAGAAAAGGGCTTACTACCTAAGTAGCGACGGCCTAGGTGATGGTCCATCGCAAGTTCGACGGTCCGTCAACCTTCCCGTCGCACCTTATCCAGAAGGTGGCCTTACTCTTTCCCTTTTGACGGCCGTGGGAGACGGTCCATCCCTAGTCCGACGCTCCGTCGGTCTCACCGTCGCACTTGGGCAGATTTTTATTTCCTTCTGTATTTTGGCCATAACTTTCTCCTCCGATGTCGGATTTTGATGAAATTGGTATCGTCAGAAATAAAGCTTCTAACATTCTTGAGATGATTTCAAGATAGGAAAAGTATGGGGTATTACACGCATGGTGCGTGCTACTTGATTCATCTAGGGGCCACCAAGATATATCGCGACTTTCCAAAGGTCTATTGGTAGAGCAAGATAAAGGGAGATATTGCAGAGATTGTAGCTAAATATTCGATATATCTGTAGGTTAAGATCGAGCATCAAAATCCTAGTGGGTCTATGTAGGTGTTCAGTATTCCCACTTGGAAGTGGGAGGAGGTGAATATTGATTTTGGAATAAGTTTTCCCCACACTTGTCATCAACTTGATTTGGTTTTGTTCATCAATATGAAAATCTTAAAAATACCACATGTACAAAAGTAGATTCATCTTTCAAAGAAAGCTTCTAACATTTTTGAGATGATTTTAAGCTAGGAAAAGTACGGGGTATTACAATATTTCCACTTGAGAACATTCATACGTGAATGAGACTGAGTGAGGGGAAAGAATAACCAACGTACTTGCTGAACATGAAGACTGAAACATGATCTCATGACTGACATGACTGATAACTAAAGATATCATACTAAACATGCATATCTGATGTATGTGTAACTGATTCATGAATGCATGGCTGGGTGTTCTGATTAACTAAGTTTCTCACAATGAGAATGCATGTCTGATGCATAATTATATAACTGAGCTGATACATGAATGCATGACTGAATATGCAATGGTATTTAATACCAAGTTTGTGACGAACACTGAACATGAATCTGGGTAAGCTTAAGGAAAACTGTTACCTTGAGCTTGCTCTGAGTTAGTGGAGAAGAGGTGAGGATACTTGGTACGCATCTGTGCCTTTTTTTCCCAAGTAGCTCCCTCAACAGACAAATTTCTCCAAAGAACTTTAACTAGAGGGACTTCTTTGTTCCTCAGTCTACGAGTCTTATAGTCTAGGATTTCAACTGGAATCTCTTCATAAGAGAGGCTGTTCTAAACATCGATGCTCTTAATAGGGACTACAACTGATGGGTCAGCTATACATTTCTTGATCAAAGAGACATGGAAGACTAGATGAACTGAGGGTAGATCTAAAGGCAATTCAAGCTCATAAGTTACCATACCAAAGCAACTGAGAATCTTGAAAGGACCGACATATCGGGGACTGAGCTTTCCCTTCTTGCCGAACCTCTTCACTTACTTTATGGGAGAGATATTTAAATAGACATAGTCACCAATATAGAACTAAAGATCTTTACTACGAGCATCTGCATAAAACTTCTGTTGGCTCTAAGAAACCCGAAGTCTTTCTCTGATCAACTGGACTTTCCCTTAGGCATCGAATACCAAGTCAGGACCTATAACTGAGGCCTCACTATCTTCTAACCAACCAATTAGAGATGTACATCTCCTACCTTAGAGATCTTCGAATGGAGCCATGTGAATACTGGAATGATAGCTGTTGTTGTATGCAAACTCAATCAAAGGCAAGTGGTCATCCCAAATACCCTTGAAATCAATTGCACACGCCCTTAACATATCTTCTAGAGTCTGAATGGTCCTTTCTAATTGACCATATATTTGAGGATGGAAGGCGGTACTAAGATGAACTTGGGTACCAAGACCCTTTTGGAGTGCTTTCCAAAAATAAGAGGTGAACTGGATACCTCTATCTGAGATAATAGATAGCGGAACACCGTGCAATTTGATCAACTCCCTAATGTAGAGTTTGGAGTAATCCTCATCTGAATAAGAGGTATGGACTGGAAGGAAATGGGATAATTTGATCATTCTATCTATAATGACCCAAACTGAATCATGCTGATGACGAGTTCAAGGAAAACCCAACACGAAGTCCATGTTCACTTCTTTCAACTTTCAATTAGGGATACTAAACTCTTACATGGACCCACTAGTCTTCTGATGCTCTATCTTAACCTGCTGACATATAGAGCACTTATCTATAAACTCTGAAATGTCTCTCTTCATCCCACTCCACCAATAGATTTGCCGCAAAATACGGTACATCTTTGTGGCCCCTGTATGAATAGAGTAGCATGCACCATGCACTTCTACAAGAATTCGCTGCCTTAAGTTATCTATAGATGGAACATACAGATGACCCTAACAACGCAGAACACCATCTACCCCTTGGGAGAAAACCTCTACTTTATGATCCTCGATTGGCTCTTTTAACTTGACAAGGCTAGGATCCCTATCTTGCCTTTCTTTTACCTCAGAAACTAGAGATGATTCTGAACTACTCTGAACCCATATATCACCCTTGTCTGTATCGACTAAAAGAGTACCTAGTCTTGCAAAATGATGGAATTCCTGGGCTAGCTTCTTCTTACTATCCTCGACATGAGCAACACTACCCATAGACAATCTACTAAGAGCGTCGCCACTACGTTGCCTTGCCCAAATGATAAAGGAATCTCATGTCATAATATTTTAAGAGCTCTAACCATATTCTCTGATGAAGATTGAGATATTTCTGAGAAAAGACATACTAAAGGCTCTTATGATCCGTGAACACATCTACATGAACATTGTATAGATAATGCCTCCAAATCTTTAAGGTAAATACTACGCCGGCTAACTCAAGATCATGAGTAGGATAATTCTTCCCAGAGGGTTTAAGTTGTCTGGAGGCATAGTCTATGACCTTACCATGCTTTATGAGGACAAAACCAAAACCTACTCTGGATGCATCACAATACACTACGAACCCATTTGAACCATATGGAAGAGCTAGAACTGGATTTGAGATGAGTCGAGTCTTTAACTCCTAAAAACTCTTCTCGTAAGGATCTGACCACTGAAACTTGACTTTATTCTGAGTCAATCTGTACATAGGGGATAAAATAGAAGAAAATCCCTCAACAAACCATCTATAATATCCAGCCAACCCCAAGAAACTCCTAATACCTGATGGAGAGACAGGGCGAGGCCAGTTTCTTACTGCTTCGATCTTTTGAGGATCTACTCTAATTCCATCACTAGAAATAATATGGAAAAGGAATGCTACTGACCTTATCCAAAAATCGCACTTACTAAATTTGGTGAATAGCTGATAATCTCTAAGAGTCTGAAGTACTGTTCTGAGATGGTCTGCATGATCTCACTCACTGTGGGAATTGACATGAATATCATCTATGAAGATTATGACAAACATGTCTAAGTACTTCTTGAACACACGGTTCATCAAGTCAATGAAATCTACTGGGGCATTGGTGAGACCAAAGGACATGACTAAAAATTTAAAGTGACCATTTCGAATACCGAATACCAAAAGTTGTTTTCAAAATGTCACATTCTCTGACTCTGAGATGATGATAGCTGTATCTGAGGTCTTTCTTGGGGAAATAGCTAGCACCCTAAAGTTGGTCAAATAAGTCATTGATACTATAAAGAGGATACTTGTTCTAGATCGTGTCCTTATTAAGTTGATGGTTGTTTATACATATTCTGATAGAACCATCTTTCTTGCGCACGAATAATACTAGAGTGCCCCATAGGGATGCACTAGGCCTAATGAATCCCTTATCTAATAGATCCTTCAACAATTCTTCCAGTTCTCTGAGATTTGCTGGTGCCATTCTGTATGGCGGAACAGATATAGGCTGAGTGTCTGGGAAAAGATCAATGCCGAAGTCTATTTCCCTTTCAGGAGAAATTCCAGGAAGATCTTTGGGAAAGACATTTGAATATTCATTCACGACTGGGACTAATTCAAGACTTCCTAGGACTCTATTGAACCTTAGTCTCTGATACCAAGTTTGTAATGCCCCAAATCTGATACCCGGAACGCTACACGATGCTCATGACCTCGAAGGACCACAATCTAACCCATGACTGATATATGTACTTGTATACTGTATAATATACTAAATAATGCAGAAACATAAATTGACAGGCCATAAGGTTCACATAATTAAAGTAAACCATAATATCTAAATGGGGTATAAAAAAATACCAAAACAATTGGAATACTTACCTGAGCAAAATAGTCTGGAAAGCCTCTAACTGACTGCTCTATTTGAGTAAGGAGTTGATGGGACATGTCCCTAACTAACTCCAACTAATAAACTAATTAATGGGAGAATAGTTAAATAATCATGTCCTCGAAGGATGAGGACTCACTGCTAACTCTGACTGTTGATATCTGGAATCTACTAATCCTCTGGAGCTCGTGTCTCTGAACCTATGGTATAAGACACCATCGCAAAAATGCGTCAGTACTTTTAATGTATAGTATGCATGTGATGTAGGTTGAATACATAGGTTTAATATGCATGAACAATACTGGCTAACTGACTAATATGAATGTGAGAATACATGCTTGCATACATAGAAACTATATCTGAAATCATGATAACATGAGTATGCTAATGACTAACATGACTAATGACTAAATTTTGATAACTGATAACATGAGTGACTGTATCTGACAGTCCTAAATCTGATGGAACTAGATGATTTCCCTATTGTATCTGAGTTGGTTATATTTGACAATCCTAAATTCTAAAGAACTATCTGAGTTCTTTTACTGAGATAGATACTGAGACTGTGAGAGGTAGTCATCTAACCGACATGCCCCAAATGATACATGATAGCTGGATTGGGGTCTAATTTATACCTTGATTGGAAGGGCGTCAATACCGCACCACTGGTAAGGACAACATGTGAGTGACCCTAATATAACAGGTAACTCTAGTAAGAACGGTGGGAACCCTTATATAGCAGGCTAAGCCACCTCATCTATCCTCTTATTAGTACTTTGAATGTGCTGGTATGCATGTACGGTAGCCAACATAGGTTGAGACATCATAGACTGCTATATGAGGGTAGATGAGGTGGCTTAGCCTGCTATATGAGGGTTCCCACCATTCTTACTAGAGTTATATATTTATTAGGGTCACTCACATGTTGTCCTTAATAGTGGTGCGGTATTAACGCACTTCCAATCAGGGAACAAATTAGACCCTAATCCATCTATAATGCATTATTTGGGGCATGTCGGTTAGATGACCACCTCCCACATTCTCAGTATCAGTATCAGTAAAAGAACTCAGATAGTTCTTCAAAATTTAGGACTGTCAACTACAGTGAACTCTGAAACAGTATGGAACTCAGTTAGCTGCATCAGATTCAGGACTGTCATATACAGTCACTCATGTTATCAGTTATCAGAATTTAGTCATTAGTCATGTTAGTCATCAGCATACTCATGTTATCATGATTTCAGATATAGTTTCTATGTATGCAAACATGTATTCTCACGCTCAAAGTACTAGTACATTCAAAGTACTAACACATTTGCACTATGGTGTCTTATACTATAGGTTCAGAGACACGAACTCCAGAGTATCAGTAGATTCTAGATATCAGTAGTCTGAGTTAGCAGTGAGTCCTCATTCTTCGAGAACATGATTATTTCTCTTTTATCCCATTAATTAGTTTATTACTTAGAGTTAGTTGGGTACATGTCCCATCAACTCCTTACTAAGATAGTTCAGTCAGTTAGAGGCTTTCCATACTATTATGTTCAGGAAAGTATTCTAGTTGTTTTGTTTTTTTATACCCCATTTAGATATTATGTTTTACTTCAGTTATGTGAACCTTATGGCCTTTCAGTTAACGTTTCCACATTATTTAGTTTATTATGTAGTATACAGGTATAGATATCAGTCATGGGTTAGTTTGTGGTCCTTCATAGTTGTAAGCACTGTGTAGAGTCTGGGTACCAACTAGGGGAATCACAAACTTGGTATCAGAGCCTAAGGTTCAATAGAGTCCTAGGAAGTCTGAAAGCCACATCTAGTAGAGTCTTGTACATGGATGTGTAGAGCGCCACACTTATGGACAAGGAGCTATGAGACATTTTTAGGAAAAGTTTCCCTTCTTTCAGTATTTATATAGTGTGAGTGAGCATGAGATCAAGCCACACTCTCAGTCTAATCCTTTTCTTCTTTTCTATTGTAGAACATGCCTCCCAAGAAGAATGAAAGAAGAATAGGAAATCGGCCAACCCCTCAGCCCATTCAAGAAGATCCTCTAGATGAGCATGTCTCCCATGCGGAATTTAGGTCTGCATTTACTACTCTAGCCAATTTAGTAGCAACCCAAAATAAATGCCCAAGTGGTATTTCAGCCAACCCATTGGCCAATACTGTGACAGCCAGGATTTGAGACTTTACCCAAATAAACCCTCCATCATTTACTGAGTCTAAGTCAGATGATTACCTACAGGAGTTCCTTGATTAGGTGAAGAAGGTTATAGATATTATGGAGGTGATTATAAGTAAGAGTGTTGAATTACCCGCATATTAGTTACAAGATGTGGCTCACTCATGGCTCAAGTAGTGAAAGGCAGAGAAGGCTGTAGATGCAGGACCCATTGAATGAGAAGAGTTTTCCACTACTTTCTTTGATAGGTTCTTCCCATTGGAGTGGAGGGAATCTAAGGTTTTAGAGTTTATTAATTTGAAGCAGTACAACATAACAGTGCAAGGGTATTCACTTATGTTTACTCAGTTAGCCAGATATACCCCTTGTGTGGTAGTAGATAGCAGATCTAAGATGAGTAAGTTTGTGTCGGGGGTGTGGAATAGTATGGTCAAGGAGTGTAAGACCATAATAATAATTAAGGAGATGGACTTATCCAGGCTCATGGTCTATGCTCAACAAATAGAAGAGGCTAAGAATAAAGTGAAAGAGAGGGAGAATAAGAGAGAGAGAATAGGTAGCTTCAAGGTCACTCAGCCTAAGTCAGAAGGTGGTAATAGTTCTCAGTTCTGCCCAAAATCTTTAGTTCTAGCTTCGTCCCTAGCCAGTGCTCCAGTGATGAAATTTAGAAATGACAATAGAGATAGAGCATCAGGACCTAAAACCTAAGGTAGTGTTAGCAGTGCCCGAACAAATCCTCTTTGCCAAAGATATGGCAGAAACCATCAGGGTGTCTGTAGAGCTAGTAGTGATATGTGTTTCAGATATAGTAAACCAGGCTATAGGATTAAAGAGTGTGTTCAGGTGGGTTTTCAAACTAAGAATAATTGTCCCCCAGCTCAGTCTAGTTGCTTGAACCAGCTAGGTGCCGATACCAATACCACCAGTGGGCAACACCCAAGCAGACTCTATGCACTTCAGTCCCGACAGAATCAAGAAATTTCTCTTGATATGGTCACTGGTACATTACAAGTTTATCATTTACATGTTTAGTTTTTGCTAGATCTAGGAGTTTCTTTGTCCTTTGTAACTCCTTATATAGCTGTTGACTTTGGAGTCAGTCTCAAAATTCTAGCAGAGCCTTTCTCAGTTTCTACCGTAGTGGGTAAATCTATTATAGCCCGGTAGGTATACAGGAACTGTCCGGTTATGGTATATCATAAAGTTACTTAAGAAGACTTAGAAGAGCTAGAGATGGCAAATTTTTAAGTCAATCTCAGGATGGATTGTCTTCATTCATGATATTCTTCAGTTGACTATAGAAACAAAATTGTTCAATTTCGGTTTTCGTATGAACCTATCCTAGAATAGAGGGATAGTACTTCAACACTTAGGGGTCAACTTATTTAGTACCTTAGGGCTAGGAAAATGATATCTAAGGTAAGTGTCTATCATGTTGTTTGAGTTCAAGAATCTATTTTAGATACCTCTAATCTCATGGTTTTGCACATGAGAAGAATGAATACTAGGCAAAATTCTAGCTTTTGGGTTAGGAAGTAACAAGGGTTCTTTGTGGACAAGATCCACAATCAATCATTTATTTCCCTTTTCTACTTCACTACCTATTGTTTTCTTTTCCCTTTCCTTGTTTTCTTCATAGTCTTCTTGTATCTCAATATTAGGATTCTCTCCATCTTGAAAACCAACCTCATCACCCTCGGATTCTATCACCATATCTTCTCTTAGTTGTATGGGGTAATTTCGGTTTAGTGGATCTTGGGGAGGAGGAATTGGATTACATTGGTGATGTATTTGGATTTGTGGCGTGGGATTTTGTGGAGTGTGGTGTCCTTGGTAAAGTGGATTTGGGACTTGGTTGTTTCAATTTTGTGAAGGCTTTGGTGGATATAATCTATCAACCCTCTCTTTCATTCTAATCACACCACCCATCTAGAATACCATTTCACCTCTCATAGCATCCATATTACTTCTCAAGGCATCATTATCATTCTTTATTTCCCTCCTCAAGGCATCATTATCACTCCTCATTTCTTGGGCAAAGGCCTCAAACTGAACCATCAAGGCTCTAATAGCATCATTTCCCAAAGGTTGGGAAGTAGTACCTTCAAATTCCATGGAAAATGTACCTAAAAGTACAAAAAAAAAGCAGCAAGAAACACAACCTACAAAACGAGCAAACAAGTTAGTTCAAAAGCCTCACCACACTCTCACAAAACCTCACATAACACTTGGCTTAACAAGTGTTGAATAATTGGCAATACTTCGCAAGTTAATTGAGTGGTGAATAAGCTTTGGTCTGGAATAAATTTTTGTTTGATATGACTCAAATAAAAATGATGTACGAACTTGAACCAACAAACTACTACGAATTAAAAAATGAGAAAAGCACACAAAAATCAAAGACATGAAACGAAAAGACTCTAATCTAATTACCAAACTAGTAGGTACTTACTAGATTACTAATTAGGGATAGAACCAACAAAATTGAAACTAGAAACAACAATTAAAAACTAGGAAATCTAAATTTAAACATAATTCGGTTGGTTACCAAAGTGATGACGTGGAAGCTTGTGGTTGTACGTGGCTTTCAAAATTTTTGAATTCCCAAATTCTTATCTCGGCCAAACAAAACTTAAGGAGAAGAAGGATTTCGGTTTTGAGGGTATAAGGATGCAATTTAGAGCTCTTTCAATCCTTCAATTGAAATGGAAAATAATTGGTCCCCCCTTTGAACTTGCAAGTGTACTTTGTTGTCCCCTTGTCCACTCCTTCTTTTGGAAGAAGGGAATATTCTTTGAATATGCTTTTGGACTAACAACTTTTTCACTCTCTTTCTTCCCTCTTTTGGATCAAACAACACTTTTTAATATTCTTATTCACTAATATATGAAGACCATGGATGAACAAGATGATTATTCAAGAGTTGACCAAGTTTGACGAACAAGCAAATGAACTCTAAATCTGATTTTTTTTGTAAATCTAGGTTCCTTAGGACAAAACAAACTCAACCCACTAAAAATCAGCCACAAAAATTCATTCAAATATCAAGGTCAATTTCGGATCTTATCTCAAAAGCTTCAAATACACCATCGCCATGGAGGATCTTAGCTCAAACTCAACCAAACTTCACTCTAAAAGTAGATCTAGACTCCCTAGGTATTAGAGAGAAAGGATCTAGTACAAGAAAACAACAAAACACAATAAAAACTTGTAGATCTAACTTTAAAATTTTGGATCTACAACAAACACGCAAGACAACATTTTTTTTGTACTTTCAGATTTTGACTCTTTTTTGTTGAGATTTTCTTAATAAGAACACTAAAGCCAAGATTTAGAGATATAGGAACACCCCTAAACAAGGCATTTATACCAAATGATATCCTATAGACTACCAAAGACACTAAATTGACACAAAAAAGCAAAAAAAGGCAAGCACATAAAGAGAAAAACAACACACTAGAAGGAGATGAAGAAGAAGAATTGCATCAACATAAAGATAGTAGAGAGACCCTTACTCTTACCAAGTGAATAGCACAAGACGGTGTTTCAAACCTTAAAACACACAACACCAATATAAGATCAAACCATTTTCTTAGGTGACCCAAAGGACTCACACTTCCTCTAGCACACCTTTCTTGCCAAATTACCCAAGACAAGTGAGAACCAACTTTCAATTGCTATTAGGGTTTCAAGTTTCGGTTTTATGCTAACAACTACAAGACTAAAGCTACAAAATATGAATAATATTCAATGTCATCAAAAGTCTAATGAAAAATGGAAGCAAAGGATCTATTTATACTATTAGAACAAATGTCTAAAACACCCTTAATGAAGGGTGATCCTTTGGAGTGTAGAAAGGTAGTCTCAAAAGACCATATTATCCCTAAGTTGAGGCTCTTTTAGAGTGTATTCAAGTCTTCCTTGGAGTGTATTAAAATCTCTTCTTCACGTTTTAGCAAATACACTCCCTTGACTGAAGGCTTCATGCTCTCATAATCTCCCATTTGCATGAACAAGGATTGAAAAGGCTCCAAAAGGGTCTTCAATCCGAAGCTTGAACCTTTGATAATGCCTTGTATTCTTATTTTATCTTTATGCTTGTATCATTTTAAGTACCAGAAGTTGTATACAAAATTTTCTAAGTGTGAATTTTTGTTAAGTGTTGTGACCTTTCTTGGGCATATGGTATCTTATGACAGGATCAAGGTAGATCCACAGAAAGTTGAGGTAGTTAAGAGGTTTCCTAGACCTATGACTCCAACCAATATTAGGAGATTTTTGGTCTTGGCTTGGTATTATGGGATGTTGGTGGAGAGCTTCTCTTCTATTATGTCTCCATTGACAAGGTTGACTTAGAAGAAGGTTAAGTTTTTGTTTTCTGATGCTTTTGAGGGTAGTTTTGAGAAGTTTAAGTATAAGTGACTTTTGCAATAGTTTTGACCCTACCTAAGGGTATTGATAGTTTTGTGGTATTTTGTGACGCATCCCGTATGTGATTGGGTTATGTTTTGATGAAACATGGTAAGGTTATGGTCTATTCTTCTAGGAAGCTCAAGGTTAATGAGATGAACTATCTGACTCATAACCTAGAGCTAGCGGATATGGTTTTTGGTTTGAATATTTGGCACCATGATCTGTATAGGGTGCATGTGGATATCTATACGGATCATAAGAGCTTCCAGTATATATTTACTCTAAAGGAATTGAATCTTAGGAAACTAAGGTAGATTGAATTTCTTAAAGACTATGACATGAGTCTTCACTACCATCCAGGTAAAGCTAACATTTTTTCCGATGCTCTTAGTAGGTTTTTCTATAAGAAGCTTATCCCATGTTGATAAGGATAAAAGAGGATTAGTAAAGTACATTCATATGTTGGCTAACCTAGGAGTTTATCTTTTAGACTCTAAGGATGGAAGAGTCATTATTTAATAAGTGGTTAAATTATATCTTAGTGTTAAGGTGAAGAAGAAGCACACTCTTGATCCCATACTTGTATAGATTAGGGATGATGTGGATTATCAAAAGGTTATGTCTTTTGAGATTGGGGAGAAGATATTTTGAGGTATCAAGATAGGTTGTGTATTCCTAATGTTAATGGGCTATGGGAAAGGATTTTTATCGAGGCTCATGAGCCTATATATATGGTTCATCTAGGTTCAACTAAGATATACGATAACTTGAAGGAAATATGTTGGTGGAACAATATGAAGAGGGATGTAGAAAATTTTGGGGCTAAGTGTATGTTTTGTCAGCAAGTTAATCTTGAACACTTGTATCCTAGTGACATATCTTAAGAAATAGAGTTTCCTGTATGAAAGTAGGGGATAATTAATATGGATTCATTATGGTTCTTCTGCGGTCTCGTAATCAGTATGATTCTATTTGGGTCATTGTGGATAGGATGTCTAAGTCTTCTCACGTCTTGCCTATGAGGACTAACTACTCAAGAGAGGATTATGCTAAGTTGTTCATTCAGGAGATTGTGAAGTTTTTGGTGCACCAGTGTCCATTATTTCAGCCCGAGGTATGAAGTTTTCTTCTTATTTTTGATAATTTTTGTAGAAAGATTTGAATACTCGTCTAAACCTTAGCACCGCTTTCATCCCTTAAATAGATGGACAAGCAGAACATATTATACAGACTTTGGAGGATATGCTATGATCCTGTGTGATTTATTTTAAGAGAAGTTGGGTGTATCATTTACCTCTTACAGAGTTAGCATACAAAAATAGCTATTATTCTAGAATTCAGATGGCTTCTTTTAAGGATCTTTATGGTAGGAGGTGTAGGTCTCTTACTGGATGGTTTGAGATTGGTGATACTAGGTTGTTTGGTCCTGAATTGGTTCACCAAGCCATGGAGAAAGTAAAGGTGATTAGAGAAAGACTTTAAAATGCTCAAAATCGCCAAGTCTTATCTAGATATGAGGCAATGAGAGTTAGAATTTGAAGTAAATGATTGGGTATTTTTGAAGGTATCTCCTATGAAAGAAGTTATTAGGTTTGGGAAAAAGGTTAAGAACATTCCCTATTATGTTGGACCATATTATATTGTAAGAAGAGTTGGGAATGTGCTGTATGAGTTGGATTTACTTGTGAGTTTGGGATCTATTCATCTCATATTTTATGTGTCTATGCTGAAAAAATATATGGGTAATCCTTCATTGATAGTGCCTATTGACGATATTGGTGTTATGAATTCCTTGTCTTATGAGGAAGTCCCGACTAAAATATTGGATATGCAAGTTTGTAAATTGAGGACCAAGGAAGTAGCTTTGGTGAAGGTTCTTTGGAGAAATCAAAAGGTAGAAGACGCTACTTGGGAAGCTGAGGAAGACATGAAGTCCAAGTATCTATTTTTGTTCCCCGTGTTGGATGAAAACTCTTAACGTATGATTTTTATTTTCCTCTTGTTACCTTTTGAGTTTGTCAATTAATTCTGGTGTGTTGTTTCTATTCTCATACTAAAATTATCCTAAGTCATTATTCAGGGACGAATTATCCAAAGAGAGGATAATGTTAGATCCCTTAAAATTTGGATCATTTTATTTTTTACCTTTCCATATGCGTAATATCAATTTTTGACTAGAATTATGCTTAGGGGTGTTAAAAGGGTGTTTGGGGAAAGTTTTGGAATTTTTGAAAGAGGATCGGGGTTATTTTGGGATCCTAAGGCAGTGAGGGTCCACAATATTGGTGTACCATAGAGGTTAGCCTCTGTGATATTGGCGTGGCAAAGAGGCTACTCTCCGCGATAATGTCGTGCTACGCTGGTGGTTAAATTTCATCCAGTTTTCTTTTCACTTAGGGTGAGGGGCTTTTGGTCTTTTCACACTTTTCATGACTTATAAGCATAAAATTTACCGATTTCTCTTTAGTTAAAAATATCAAACACTCTTATTCTCATCTCTAACACCAGAACCAAGAAAGCTTAAGGGTATTTCTTTACTTTGGGCTCCAAACATCAAATTGACTTTAATTTCTTATGTATTTCAGGGATGTTTCTCTTCCCAAAACATTGATTTAACATTGTGACATAAAATGAATAGGTTTTCATGTGATTTAAATTGTGGGTTTTGAAATTCCATTGAGGGATTTTGGTGTTTGCCAATTGAATTACTTGTCCTATGTTTCAAATTGATTATTAATCCTTTAAATTGATATTTTTGGGACTAAATTGATACATTATTTAAATGGTTGGAATGAGGGACATGGGTTTCCTCCAATTGGATGAATTTTAGCTTGGAATTTCATAAACCTCAACCCACTTTGTGAATTTGATTTTTATTATGGAAAAATACATAGTTTAACTTGCTTTTGACTCAATGCATTGTATTAATGTATAATTGGATATAAAAATGGATTTAGATGGAATTGGTGGAAATGGTTTGGATTTTAATGGAACTTTGGAGTCTAATTTGGTTGTGTGAATTGGTTTGACATAAATATATTAGCTTGCAAACATATTGGTATGACGATACCGGGTGGTAAATGCCTTAATGAGTGACTCCTAGGTTACTGGTTGATTGTATGTGGTAACGGTTTAATTTAGGCTTAAAGAGGGTTGTGTAGCTCACTGTAAATGTGTAAGTCCCTAGGGGATGAACACTGGAAACCATGTTTGTCGGCGCTAAGGGTCTATATGATCGTCTATACACACACTTGATATATATTTTTGGGATGGCTATTACTCATGGTGGCTTTAGTTTTCCCTCTGGTTATCCTAGGTTTGTGTGGCTAAAATACACTGGGTCCCTTTCAGCAGGGGAGAAAACCCATACTGCCCATGGGTTCCTTTAGGACAGATCGAGCTATACATTCTAGGTTAATAGTCTAAAACTCTCATGTTCATGACACATACCCTATCTCAACATATTATATATATATATATATATATAAATATATGAATGTGTGCATGTGGTTTTCACTGATTTTGGATATGGTATTATTTTATCACTTTCCCTGATTTACATGCCAATGCTTATCCCACTGACTTTCCTAAGATGCTACATCGTTTCATGATGTATGGTCTAAAGACTTTTATGTTGCTCCTGTGCAACATTTGATAGATTAGCACGACTGTTGAGTTACCGTGAATTGGTGATCCTCCATCCGTTTTAAGGCTTTATCAGTTAATTACTCTTTCTTTGTTGATTCAGTACTTTTGGATTCTTTTTGGTCATAGTCGGGAGCATGTTCTGACTTAGATGGTATTTTGTTTTTTGAGGATATTGTGGACAATTGTGGGTCGGTTCGTTATTGTTTTGACTCTTAGTATCATTGAGTTACCAATACATCTTGTTATTACTGTTGATTATCTTCCACTTGATTTGTTATTATAGTGCTCTTAAGGTTAGTATAAGGCGGTGGTCTCCGGTCCATAGTGGGCTTAATATACCCGTCATGGCCAAGCCCTTGTTTGGGTTGTGACACACTTTCTTCTAAGTTAACCGTATCTAGTGTCTTGTGTTGCAATAGATGCAAAGTTCTTGAAAAACCTATAGTAATACTAGAAAGACCCGCAAAGCACCTTACCTCAGTCACTAAACTAAGTTTAATCCAATTCTTAACTACCTTAGTCTTCTGGGGGTGCACCATTACCCTTTTTTCGAAAACCATGTTCCCTAAGAAGGTAGTTGAAGAAGATAGTATTGATTCATATTTTGATAAATTGACAAATAACTGCTTGTCCCTTAGAATCCCTAAAACTATGCAAGGATGACTTGGATGATCCTCCTTACTTTTGGAGTAGACTAGAATATCATCAATAAGCACGATAACAAAAGAATATATAAATGACATAAAGATATCATTTGTTAAGCTCGTAAAGGCTACAGGTTCATTGGTTACCCCAAAGACATCACCAAAGCCTCATAATAACCATATCGATTTCTAAATGTTGTCTTTGGTATATCCTTTAATCTACTTTTTAATTAATGATAACCCGACAAAAAGTAATTTTAAAAATTACCGTCATGCCATACAATTCATCAAACAAGTCATCTGTGAGAGGAAAGGGATATTTATTCATAATAGTAACCTTATTCAGCTATCTATAACCAATGCAAATCCTCATACTACCATCCTTCTTCTTAAGAACAAGGAGAGGAGCACCCCAAGGTGAAGAACTTGGATGAATAAAACCTTTATCAAGTAGTTCTTATAATTGATTTTTGAGCTCCCTCAACTCTATTGGAGCCATTCAATGCGGAGTAATTGATATAAGGCAAGCGCCTGGCTCTAAGAAAAATACAGAAATCGATATCTCTATATGGAGACATCCTCGATAGGTCTAAAGAAAACACATCTTAGAATTTAGAAACTACTGACATTGACTCTATATAAAGGGACCTCGCACAAACATCATGGAGATAAGCTAAAAAAGTCGAACAACACTTTCCCACTAACCTTATGGTTTGGACAAATGATATAATTCTCATTGACTTGATCTTATACACTTCATCCTACTCCAGTTTATCCATTCTCGACATAGCTAGAGACATTGTCTTAGCATTATAATTTATAATAGTGTGATATGAAAAAAACTAATTCATACCTAGAATTACATGAAAGTCGAACATATCAAGAATAATTAAGTCAACCCAAGTCTAAAACCCACAAACAACATAAATAGGAACGGTAAACATGGGTTACTACTACAGACTCACCAATCAAAGTAGACACATAAACAACATAATCAAGTACATCAATAACAAGATTTAGAAACACCAGAAATTGTACAGACACATATGAATAAGTAGACCAAGAATCAAATAAAATAGAATCCATTTGGTCACAAATAGAAATAGCATAAGTGATCATCGGGTTAGAAGACTCAACGTCATTCTTTCCTAAAAATGAATAATAGTAAGCTCAATTGTCAAACTGAGCTAACTCCTTCCCTGGATGTGCTCCTTCTACTACGCCACTATCTCCTCGAACACCTGTCAGACCCCACAAAATTCCTAAGCTTAATCCAGTCCTTTAAGCTTGTCAAGGGGTCCCAGACTTAGAAATTCCTAGCTAAGTTACCAGGCTTAGTTTATTTTTGGACTTTGAATGTTGGAAATCTTATTTCATGACCTTAATGTCCTTTGATAGTATATATTTTTGTTAATTCATGATCAGTAAGGTCATTAGGTGTTCCTTGACGAGTTTTAGATTTTTTTAGAACTCATTTAGACCACGTTTGGTGTCTCAAAATAGTGGACCAACGTGATCTTAGCGCGCCGCATCATCTATTGTATTGGTTAACATTGTTGAAGGTTGACAAAGTCAAAACTACTGAGGCTTAGCGCGATCAGCGCGTGATGCAACGGGGATTGCATCAATGCCATCGACATGCCACGTCGCCAATCGCGTTGATGCCCAATTTTCACTCATTAAATGACCGTGTCTTTAAGGATAAATAGGATATTTTTCCCTGAACTAGGTCAGCCCCAAACATTAAATTGATCCCTAAATGACCTAAATATTTCATTATTCACACAAGTTTCCCAAAAATTCCTCATTCTCTCTCAAAAGCAAGAAACCCTAGTTTCAAAATTCAAGAACAAGGCTCAAGAATTCCTTCAAGAACCCTTAAGTATATATGTTCTAAGGTATGTAAAGTGTTCATCCAAGGATTCCTTTCATCCTTGAAGTCCAACAATCTAAAAATTTTAAATATAAATTTTGATATTCATGTTGTGGATTGATTGTGATCACGTTGATATGTTGTATGATTCCCAAGTTAGAATCTTTAGTGTGTTTTCTTGATATTGTATTAGCATGTGGATTGAATTTCATGAAATTGGTTTGATTAATGTAGAAATGATGTAAAAGTGTTAATGTTCATGATGAAGCCTAAGTATATGCATTCCATGTGTATGATAAAATTCCTAAGTGACTAGAATTGTGTTTTATGAACCCTTATTGATCTACATGATGAACTTAGTCTATAACTACATGTTCAAAATGACTCCCATGCTAATGTTATGCTTTGTGATGAATTGATGGAGTGTTCATGAGACTAGATTGTGAACTTATGATACTTTGGGATATATTTCTATTCATGTACAAGACTATGAGTATTGAGTGCATCATGAAATCCTCAATGGTTGTATTATGAATTGTTAACAATTGTTATGGCTCAAGAAGTATCATGTCCTATTTATTTTCATGCTATCGAGTCCTGGAGGAATTTAATACCCAAATAATTTAGCTGTGTTCCTAGAGCCAGTGTCAGTTTAAGATAATCTCAGTCATGCCATGATCAGTAGTACTCTCAGTCAGTTTTAGAACTCAGTAGAATTTAGTCAGATATATGAATCAGGAAAACTCAGTAATCTCATGAACTCAGTTAGTTAACAGACATCAGTACTATTTCATCAATCCACAAAACTCAGTGAACTCAGTCCAGTTCATCTCAGTATAATCAGTTCAGTGTCTATTCAGTTGGGAGTAGGATTCAGCACCGAGTGAACCCAAGAATGAGGGCATACACTGGTAGTTGAGGGTGAAACCCTTAGAAGCAATCCTAGCGTTCCAGAACTATGTAGACAACATAGGTTGAGACATCAAATCTGATAGTTGAGGGTTGATGAGGTGGATTACCATTGCCTGTTGAGGGTCCCACCGTTCTTCTTTGGGGACACTGTCAGATGAGGGTCACTCATAACTTGTCTTTACCGGTGGCTCGGTATTGACACCCTTTAAATTGGGGTTACAAATTGGACCCCAACTCAGCTATATTGCTTTATTTGGGGCATATAGGTTATATGACTACCTCCCACAGTCACATTAATAGTCTCAGTCTCAATAATAGAACTCAGATAGTTCTATAGATTTTAGGACTATTAGATACAGTCACTCAGTTCAGTATGAAACTCAACTAGTTCCATTAGAATTAGGACTCTCAGATACGGTCACCCAGTATCAGGTATATTAGTTATCAGTAATCCATGTTACCAGTAAAACTCATTATTCATAATTCTCATAATTTCAGTTAAAGTCTATATAGTCATGCATGTGTTCTCATTCAGTTGTTCTCATGATATTTAGTCAGATATAGTTCATGCATATGAACCCTTGCATTCAGTCTTACCTCATTTTGCATACCAGTATATTCACACGTACTGACGCATACTTTTATTTTTTGCTATGGTTTTTTATACCATAGGTTCAGATGTACGAGCTCTAGAGCATCCTTAGAAGTTCAGATTCAGCCAACAGCAGTAGATTGCAGTGAGTCCTCATCATTCCAAGATAGCATGATTATTTTATTATTTTAGTTCAGTTTTTAGTAGATGAAGTTAGTATGGGATATGGCCCATCAACTTCTTATTCAGACAGTTTAGAGGCTTTCAGACTAGATGTTCAGGCAATAGAATGTTCAGACAGTTATATCACTTTTGGTATTATTATACCGCATTATCATTTATGTTTTAGTTTTGAACCTTATGGTATTTCAACCCATTATTTTGCATATTTCAGTATCACTATATAGTTATTGTAGCATGTATCAATCATAGATTAGCTAGTGGCCCTTTGAGATTGTTAGCACCGTGTAGTATCCGAGTTACCAAACTCGGGGCATTACAAACTTGGTATCAGAGCCTAAGGTTAAATAGAGTCCTAGAAAGTCTAAAAGCCGCATCTAGTAGAGTCTTGTGTATGGGCTTGTAGTGCGCCATATTTTTGTATAAGAGGCTATGAGATGTTTTAGGAACAGTTTCCCTTTTTTTAGTATTCATGTCGTGCGAGTGAGCATAAGCTCCAGTTAAAATCTCAGTCTAATCCTTCCCTCTCTTCTATCTATAGAAAATGCCTCCAAAGAGGACTCAGGGTAGAGGAATAGGGGATTAGCCATCACCTCAGCCTGATCAGCCTAATCCTTTAAGCAAACATGTCGCCCGTGTATAATTCAGAGTTGAATTCACTATTCTTGCTAATTCAGTTGCCGCCCAGAATAAATGTCCAGCTGTCGTTTTAGCCAACCCAGTGGCCAACACTACTGCAGCTAGGATTCGGGACTTCACCCAAATGAATGCTCCATCCCTTTTTAGGTCTAAGTCAGATGAGGACCCTCAGGAATTCCTTGATCAGGTTTAGAAGGTTACAGATATCATGGGGGTTACTGCTAGTGAAAGTGCTACGCTAGATGCATATCATTTGTAGGATGTGTATCACATATGGTTCTTCAAGTAGTGCAAAGAAGAGAGGGTCAAAGATGCAGGGTCCATTGAGTGAGAAGAGTTTGCCACTGCCTTCTTAGATAGATTCTTTCCCTTAGAGCTGAGAGAAGCTTAGGTGTAAGTGTTTTTCAACCTTAGGTAGGGAAGCATGACAGTGAAAGAGTATTCTCTTAAGTTTTCTCAATTAGCTAGGTATGCTTCTCATATGGTGGCTGATAGCAGGGCTAAGATGAGTAGGTTTGTTTCTGTGGTGAGTGATAGTGTGGTCAAGGAGGGCAGAACTGCCATGTTGATTAGTGAGATGGATCTATCTAGGCTTACGATACATGTTCAATAGATAGAGGGACAAAAGGTTAAGAAAAGGGAAAAGTAGAATAAGAGGGATAGAATAAATAGCTTCAATTTTAGTTAGCCTAAGTTGGAGAGTGGAAATCATTCTTAGTTTTTCCCAAAGTCATCCATTCCAGATCCTTCCTCAGCCAATGCTCCAGTTCTTATATTTAGGAATGGTAACAAAGATAGGGCACCCGGCTCTAAGTCTCAGGGCAGTGTTAGCAGTGCCCGCACTCATCATCTTTGTTAGAATTGTAGCAAGAACCATCAGGGTATTTGTAGAGCTGGTAGTGATGTTTGTTTTGGATGTGGCAAGCCAGGTCACAGAGTTAGAGATTGTCCCTAATCAGGCTTTCAGGGTTAGCAGTACCATTTCTCAGCTTAATCCTGTCACCCTAACTAGCAGGGTGCTATTTCCAGCACCACCAGTGGGCAACACCCAAATAGACTATATGTTGTTCAGTCCCAAGAAAATCAAGAAAAATTTTCTAATGTGGTCACTGGTACGTTATAGATCTTTTATATACATGTTTATGCTTTGCTAGATCCAGGAGCTTCTTTGTCTTTTGTTACACCTTATATAGCAGTTGATTTCAGAATCAGTCCTAAAATTCTAGTAGAACCCTTTTCAGTCTCTACCCTAGTAGGTAAAACTATCATAGCCCGTTGGGTATACAAGAATTGTATGATTATGATATCTCAGAAAGCCACTTTAGTAGACTTAGTCGAATTTGAGATGATTGATTTTGATGTCATTCTCGGCATGGATTATCTTCAATCCTGCTATGCCACAGTCGACTGCAGAAATAGAATTGTCCAGTTTCATTTTCCGAATAAACCCGTCTTAGAGTGGAGGGGTAGTACTTCAGCCTTCAGTGGTCAACTTGTTTCCTACCTACATACAAGGAAAATGATATCTAAGGAATATGTCTATCATCTTGTTCGAGTTAAGGAATCTAGTTTTGAAAATCCCAGTCATGAATCAGTCCCAGTAGTGAATAAATATTCAGATGTCTTTCTCGAAGATCTTCCAAGAATTCCTCCCGAAAGGGAAATAGACTTCGACATCAACCTTCTTTCAGATACTCAGCTTATATCTATTTCGACATATAGAATGGCACCATCAGAACTCAGAAAATTAAAAGTGCAGTTAAAAGATCTCCTAGACAAGGGGTTCATCATACCCAGTGTGTCCCAGTGGGGTGCACCAATTCTATTCATGAAAAAGAAAGACGGTTCTATCAAAATGTGCATAGACTACCACCAACTTAATAAGGTCGTAGTCAAGAACAATTATCCACTTCCCAGAATTGATGACTTGTTTGACCAACTCCAGGTTGCCAGTTATTTCTCTAAGATAGATCCTATATTAGTCTATCATCAGCTCAGAGTTAGAAAATATGACATTTCGAAAATAGCATTCCAAACTCGATATGGTCACCTCAAATTCTTAGTCATATCCTTTGGTCTTACCAATGCCTCAGCCGCCTTCATGGACTTGATGAACCTTGTGTTCAAGCAGTACTTAGACATATTCATCATAGTCTTCATAGATGGCATTCTTGTCTATTCCCGCAGTGAGCGTGATCATGCAGACCATCGAAGAATAGTATTCCAGACTCTCAGGAATCATCAATTGTTCGCCCAATTTAGTAAGTGTGAATTTTGGCTAAGGTCAGTAGCATTCCTTTGTCATATCATTTCTGGTGATGGTATTAGAGTTAATCCTCAAAAGACCAAAGCAGTAAGAAACTGGCCTCACCCTATCTCTTCATCAGATATCAGGAGTTTCTTGGGTCTGGCTAGCTATTACATATGATTTTTTGAGGGATTTTCTTCAATTGCATCTCCTATGTCCAGATTGACTCAAAAGAAAGTCAAGTTTCAGTGGTTAGATCCTTTCAAGAAGAGTTTTTAGGAGTTGAAGACTCAACTTACCTCAGCTCCTAGTTTGGCTCTTCCAGATAGTTAAGATGGGTTCGTAGTGTACTGTGATGCATCTAGAGTAGGTTTGGGTTTCCTCCTCATGCAACATGGTAAGGTCATAGACTATGCCTCCAGGTAGCTTAAACCCTATGAGAAGAATTATCCGACTCATGATCTTGAGTTAGCAGCCATAGTTTTTGCCTTAAAGATTTAGAGGCATTACATGTATGAGGTGTATGTAGATGTGTTCACAGATCACAAAAGCCTTCAGTATTCATTCTCTCAGAAAGATCTTAACCTCTGTCAGAGAAGGTGGTTAGAGCTCTTGAAAGATTATAACATGAGTCTCATTTATCATCTGGGCAAGGCCAATATATTGGTTGATGCTATCAGTAGATTGTCTATGGGTAGTGTTGCTCATGTCGAGGACAATAAGAAGAAATTAGCTTAGGAAGTTCATCATCTTTCTAGACTAGGTGTCTTCTTAGTCGAATCAGCAAAAGGTAGTGTATGCATTTAGAACAATTCTGGAGCATCTCTAGTTTCCTAAATTAAGGAAACAACAAGATAGAGATCCTAGTTTAGTTAAGTTAAAAGAATCAGTCAGGGATTAGAAAGTAGAGGTTTTCTCCCAAGGGGGAGATGGTGTTTTACATTGTCAGGGTCGTCTCTGTGTGTCGGGTGTAGACGACTTAAGGCAGTGAATTCTTGAAGAAGTTCATGGTGTGCGTTACTCAATTCATCAAAGGGCCACTAAGATGTACCATGATTTGTGGGAGATCTATTGGTGGAGTGGGATGAAAAGAGATATTGCAGAATTTGTGGCTAAGTGCTCTACATGTCAACAGGTTAAGATTGAGCATCAGAAGCCTAGTGGGTCCATGTAGGAGTTAAGTGTTCCTACTTGGAAGAGGTAAGAAGAAAACATAGACTTCGTGATGGGTTTTCCTCATACTCATCGTCAGCACGATTCAGTTTGGGTCATTGTAGATAGAATGACCAAGTTAGCTCATTTCCTTTCGATTCATACCTCTTATTCAGACAAAGATTATGCCAAACTTTATTTCAGGGAGTTGGTCAGATTACACGGTGTTCCATTATCTATTATTTCAGATAGACGTACCCAGTTCACCTCTCATTTTTGGAAAGCATTCGAAAAGGGTCTTGGTACCCGAGTTTATCTTAGTACAACCTTTCATCCTCAGACAGATGGTCAAGCAGAAAGGACCATTCAGACCTTAGAAGATATGCTAAGGGCATGCACAATTAATTTCAAGGTTAGTTGGGATGACCACTTTTCTTTGATTGAGTTTTCATACAATAATAGCTATAATTCCAGTATCCAAATAGCTCCATTTAAATATCTCTACAGTAGGAGATGTAGATCTCCAATTGGTAGGTTCAGATTGGGTGAGGCTGTAGTAGTAGGGCCTGACTCTATCTTTGATACCTTAGAGAAAGTTTAGTTAATCATAGAGAGGCTCAAGACAACTCAAAGCCAACAGAAATCATACGCAGATGTGCATAGAAAGGATCTCGAGTTTGAGATTGGTGATTATGTGTACTTAAAAATCTCTCCCATAAAGGTAGTGAAGAGGTTCAGCAAGAAAGGGAAGCTCAGTCCCCAGTATGTCATTCCCTTCAAATTTCATAGTCATTGCGGCAAGGTAGCTTATGAGCTTGAATTGCCTTCAGATCTACCTTTAGTTTGTCCAGTCTTTCATGTCTCCTTCCATAAGAAGTGCATAGATGACCCAACAGTCATACTTGCTGTTAAGGGAATAAATATTCAAAACAGTCTCTCATATGATAAAATTCCAGTCAACATTCTTGATTATCAGACTCGTAGACTGAGGAACAAAGAAGTCCCTCTAGTCAAAGTTCTTTGACAGAATCAGTCCGTTGATGGAGCTACTTGGGAAGCAGAAACAACCATGTGGATCAAGTATCCTCACCTCTTCTCCAGAAACTCAGACTTATCCCAAGGTAATAGCTTTCCTTAAGATTATTCAGTTTCATGTTCAAATTTCTGTTACAAACTTGGTATTCAGCTCCATGCTCAGTTTTCATTACAAACTTGGTATTTTACCATCACATGTTTAGTCGCATATTCATGAGTCAGTTTAGTTATGTATTTATACAACAGATATGCATGATGAATTTATCAGTACTCTCAGTCATTCATTCATG
Source organism: Capsicum pubescens (assembly GCA_030864215.1). NCBI lineage: Eukaryota > Viridiplantae > Streptophyta > Magnoliopsida > Solanales > Solanaceae > Capsicum > Capsicum pubescens. The sequence goes on along the minus strand of CM061543.1, from coordinate 84,992,762 downwards.
TATCATCTCATTTATGAAATCATGCATCAGATATGCATGCTCAGTATGAATCTCAGTAGTGTCAGTCATGTAGTCATGTTTCAGTTGTTCATGTTCATCATGTACTTTAGCTTATCATTTCTCCCATCCCAATCAATCTAATTCGAGGAAAAATGTTCCCAAGGGTGAGATATTGTAAGACCCCATAAAATTCCTAAGCTTAATCCAGTCCTTTAAGCTTGTCAAGGAGTCCCAGACTAAGAAAATACTAGCTAAGTTTCCAGACTTAGTTTATTTTTTAACTTCGAAGGTTGTAAATATTATTTTGTGACCTTAATTTCCTTTAATATCTTATATTTTTGTTGATTCATGATCAGGAAGGTCATTAGGTGTTCCCAGACAAGTTTTGGACTTTTCAGAACTCGTTTAGACCATGTTTGGTGTCTCAAAATAGTGGACCAATGCGATCTTGGCATGCTGCATTGCCTATCTTGTTGGTTAACATTGTTGTAGGTTAACAGAGTCAAAAATACTGAGTCTTAGTGCGATCAGGGCTTAGTGCATTGGGTATCGCATTGATGGCATCGACGCATCGCATCGCCAATCGGATTGATGGCCAGTTTTCAGTCATTAAATGACCGCGTATTTAAGGGTAAATAGGTTATTTTCCATGAACCAAGTCATCCCTAAACACGAAATTGATCCCTAAATGACCTAAATATTTCATTATTCACACAAGTTTCCACAAAATTCATCATTCTCTCTCAAAATCAAGAAACCCTAGTTTCAAAATTAAAAAACAAGGCTCAAGAATTCCTTCAAGAAACCTTAAGGATTTATGTTCTAAGGTATGCAAAGTGTTCATCCAAGGATCCATTTCATCCTTGAAGTCCAAGAATCCAAAATTTTAAATTCTAAATTTTGATATTCATGTTGTGGATTTATGATCACGTTGATGTGTTGTATGATTCCCAAGTTGGAATCTTTAGTGTGCTTTCATGATATTGTGTTATCATGTGGATTGAATTTCATGAAATTGGATTGATTAATGTAGACATGATGTAAAAGTATTAATGTTCATGACGAAGCCTAAGTATATGTATTCCATGTGTATGATAAAATGCCTAAGTGAGTAGAATTATGTTTTATGAACCCTTATTGATCTACATGATAAACCTAGGCTATATATACATGTTCAAAGTGACTCACATGCTAATGTTATGTTTTGTGATGAATTGATGGAGTGTTCATGAGACTAGATTATGAACTTATGATATATTGGGATGTATTCCTATTCACGTACAAGACTATTAGTATTGAGTGCATCATGAAATCCCTCAATGGTTGTATTATGAATTATAAACAATTGTTATGGGCTCAACAAGTGTCATGTCCTATTTATTTTCATGCTATTGAGTCCTGGGGGTATTTAGTACCCGATAATTTAGTTGTGTGCCTAGATCCAGTGTCAGTTCAAGATAATCTTAGTCATGCCATGATCAATAGTATTCTCAGTCAGTTCCAGAACTAAGTATATTTAGTCAGTTACATGACTCAGGAAAACTCAGTAATCTCATTAACTCAGTTAGTTAATAGACTTCAATAATATTCTGTCAGTCTACGAAACTAAGTGAACTCAGTCCAATTCATCTCATTATAATCAATTCAGTGTCTATTTAGTTGGGAGTAGGATTCATCACCGAGTGAACCCAAGGATAAGGGCACACATTGATAGTAGATGGTGTGACCCTTAAAAGCAATCATTGCATTCCAGAACTATGTAGCCAACACAAGTTGAGACATCAACACTAACAGCTGAGGGTTAATGAGGTAGATTAACCCTGCCAGTTAAGGGTCCCACCATTCTCTTTTGGAGATACTGTCAGATGAGGGTCACTCACAGCTTGTGTTTACCAGTGGTGCGATATTGATACCCTTTCAATTGGTGTTATAGATTGGACCCCAGCTCAGCTATATTGATTTATTTGGGGCATGTCGGTTATATGACTACCTCCCACAGTCACAGTCACAGTCTCAGTCTCAGTAATAGAACTCAAATAGTTCTACAAATTTTAGGACTGTCAAATACAGTCACTCAGTTCAGTACGGAACTCAGCTAGTTCCCTCAAAATTAGGACTGTTAGATACAGTCACCCAGTATCAGTTATATCAGTTATTAGTAATCCATGTTATCAGTAAAACTCAGTATTCAGAATTCTCATGATTTCAGTTACAGTTTATATAGTCATGTATGTGTTCTCATTCTGTTATTCTTATGATATTCAGCCAGATATAGTTCATGAATATGAACCCTTGCATTTAGCCTTACCTCACTTTGCGTACCAGTACATTCACACATACTGATGCATACTTTTCTTTTGTGCTATGGTGTTTTATACCATAGGTTTAGACGTACGAGCTCCAGAGCACCCTTAGCAGTTCAGACTCAGCCAGCAGCAGTAGATTGCAGTGAGTCCTCAGCATTCAAGGATAGCATATTTATTTCATTATTTTAGTTCAGTTTTCAGTAGATGGAGTTAGTTGGGGATATGTCCCATCAACTCCTTATTTAGAAAGTTTAGAGGCTTTCATACTAGATGTTCAGACTATAGCATGTTCAGACAGTTATTTCAGTTTTGGTATTGGTTTACCACATTATCAGTTATGTTTCAGTTTTGAACCTTATGGCATTTCAACCCATTATTCCGCATATTTCAGTATCATTATACAGTTATTGCAGTATGTACTAGTCATGGGATAGCTAGTATCCTTCGAGATTGTTAGCACCATGTAGCGTCTGGGGTACCAGACTCAAGGTGTTACACCACCCTGACTGCCTACCTGATTTCCCTATCCATCCTATGGATGACCCCTACCATGACTTCCTCTTCCTCTACCTGCTAGAACTATATCCTAATTTTGTAACTGCTCCTAGGCATTTTGCTATCACATAGGACACTCCCATTTAAAGTCACCAACAAAACCATAATATTAATATCCTCCTTTAAGAAAAGGCTGAATGGTAGAAGAGTAAGAAGCCCCTTGGCCCCTAGCAACCTATGCTTAAGAAGAAACCTTAGCTTGAACCACAGTAGAAGATGGAAAGGCTGTCTAAATTAGACTAGTTAAATAGGCTTATTGACCATGTCCCTTAGACTAAGTGCCTTTGAAATTCCCAACATTGCGAGACTTTTTAGCTAACATCATAACCCCATCCAACTTCTTCATATAATATGTCACTTCATTGAACCCATTCCATGAAGAAGTCATATGCACAAGTAGAACCTAAAGATCTTAATTTTAAATCCTTAACATAGCTTTGAATCCTCTCCTCTTCATTAGCCAACAATTGAGTAACATAGGGGACAATATAGGGAACTTGACCACATAGGCCACAATTGATATATCACTCTTCTCTAATGCCAAAAATGCATTCTTATTACAATCACAGAGGTCCCATGGCACTTACTTCTATAAAAATAGGGCATGAAATTACTCCCAATTTAATAGAGGTAGAACTCATGATCGATATTCAATGTATGCCCTCCACCATTGCTTAGCATCCTTCTCTAATAGAAAGGTCACAAATCCAAATCCATGTTGCTGAACAATATCAATCTTGTGAAGTCAATAATTAACTCAAAGTATCATCAAACTCAGTACCCTAAAAAGTAGGTGGTTTTATCTTCAAGAACCTAGTCAGCAGATAATATTCTGTACCAATCATCACAAAACCCAAAACAAAAAAGGAAACACAGTAGTCCCTTAAGCCTCATCCATCCTTAATATCTATGACAATAGTAGGGTAAGCAATCAAAGACTAAAAAGTTTGTAAAGTAGGATGGGCTCCAGTCCCAACCAACCCACTCAGAAAAGCTAAAACCTATTAAAAAACCCATTCAAACATTGGAAGTAAGGCTGAAACCGCCACCTTAAGCTTTATCCCCTGCTCCTATATTACTTCTATTTCCCCAAAATGATCCTAAGGTGAGGGAGGGGATGTTGACATTTCAAGATCCTATCCAACAACTTCCCAAGCTTTACCCCTAGTGTGAATCTTCCCCTTTATAGCTTATCTCTTTCCTGACTTATCCTTTTTCTCTTATGGTTGGCTCCTCAGCTGGAGCGATCGGGGCAGGGGTTGCTTCTTGGGTTCCATTGGACCTAGTGTTTACCATCTATGGACAATCGACTATAGAAATCAAATTCCAATTTAGATCACCGAATATCAATTGGAATCAAGTTATAACATAAAAGAAAAAAGAACAAAAGATTTTTTATAGCCTCATGAAGAAAAGTATAGATATTTTTGTACCATTCCATAACACTCTACTCGACCCATTTTTGTACGACAAGATCGATGAACCCTGACTTTGATATTAACTTTGTCAAAACCCAAACCCATCGTGAGTTTCCCATACAACTCACCCAGTAGTAGAAACATTTACCCCAAGATACCATCTTTAAATTAATACATTAAAGAGATAACAAAACTAATCCACCAACAAAAATATTCAAGTCCAAATTAAAATATAAGCATAACTGAATGCAGAACATTATACTTAAATAAACCCATATCTATGAGCCAAAATTCATCTGTACCAAAACTACTAAAGATTTTCCAAAAAGTCATGCAACTCCAAAACATAAAGAAAGTGCCTAATTTCCAACACAAAGGACTATGTCATAGAGGAATGATCTCATGGTGGCTCAAATATTCCGCTCACTTTGAAATCTAAACTCAAATGCTAAAATCACAAGTGATGTCTCGTAGGAGTAGCAAGAATATGCACCACACTCACAAAAGTAAGAGCAAGTATAGTATTAGCACACAAGAAAATAACAGTGTACTGGTAAGGTCATTTGTCCAACCCAAGATAAGAACATGGATACTAAACTAAAACATAGTACAATAAGATAATCCATGCTCAACAAACATAAATTGCACAACAATTATCGAATAAGAAATTAAGATTTCATTCAACAATTCAACATACTATCACCAAGTCAAGTTGAGTCAAGCTAAGTTGAGACAAGTCAAGACAAATTATATAAGTTATCATCGTGTAAATAAATTCCCTGGTTCACTCATAGAAATGTCAAACTCACCTAACCCTTGTACATACATGCTATGGGTTATAGAACAACCCTCTAGTCATGACTTGCGAGGGACAAATTACTCCCATATATTAGAACCCCAGAGACAAGTATCTTCTAGCTTTATTTCACCCAATAACCCATGAGACTAAAACCCTAGACACAAATGTCTACCAACTTTTTTTTGCCAATAACCCATGAAAATATTTTAACTATTGAAACATTCTGCATTAAGTAATAAAGTAGGGAAAATCATACAATAACATAAGATCATTTACATGACCAAACCAAACAAAATGCACTAACTAGCCACACTACAAGGTATTTAACATGGACATATAGCATGGATTAGATCAAACTACAATGACATCACCTACCTCGAACAAAGCTTGCACAACTTCTCTAGGTCGGAGCTTTGGCTTTTCTTGTAATTTTTGCTTGTTCTTGGTCTAGAATACGCATATCAACACATGATTAAGGAAATAACCTATTATTTTGGCAATTATAACTTATAACCAACCCCTATGATCAAGTTCATGTTATTTTCTTCCTGTTGTAGGGTTGTTCTATTGTAATTCATGTAAAAGAACCAAGTCAATGGATAAATTAGAGATTAACAAAATGCGTAGGTAAATTAATGGTAAATAATCAAAATTGATTAACTTATTACTCAATTTTCTTTCTTGCATAAAAAATAACCAAAATCAGCCCTAGATCCCTCATCAAACTCTGTAATTTTAAAATTTTGAGGCTTCATTATCAAATACTAGTTAATGGGGATTAAATTTTACCTCAATGAAATAGAATGATGAAAATGTAGTGGAAATCATCCCAAATCTCCCCTTCTATGCCCTAAAAATGTGATTTTAAAAAATAAACTATTAATAGGGGAAAAATTAATAAATTTGCAAATTTTGCCAATATAGCGGCATACGTCACTATAGTAGTGTCACTATAATGGCACCTACTTCTTTAGAAGTCGTTGGTCGAGTTTGACAACAATTATAGTAGGAATTTATCCATCATGATGGTGGTCACTATAGCAGCGTGCATGCCACTATAGTAATGTCGACCATCTAGTTTCTTCAGAAAAATCTCAATTTTTGCACCACACCATAAAGCTTGAGATATTCCAAATAATGTCCTTTATATTAAGATCAATTTTTGGAGTTGTACTTACCGAAATTTTATTTCATAAATGCCTACGGGCTTCTTATTGTATTAGCTAACTAGAAATCAAATTTGTAATACCCCGTAATAGCCTTAGCTCAGTTCAGCCCTCAGTACATGTACAAGAGGCTTAGAACCTAAAAATTTGGCTAACTGTTGGAGACTTAACTTTATTTTTGGCCTCTTAACTTTGATAATTTTTGAAGTGACCTTCCTGACCTGGAGACATAGGTTTCTGAGTTAATTCATGTTCAGGGGTATAAGGAGTATGTCTAGGGTAAGTTTTGGATTTTTCGAACGAGGTTTGGACCATGTTTGGGTTTTGAAAATAGTACGTCACCGCGATTATGGCACGCCACGGTGGATTAGGGGTGGAGGCCTTGGCGCATCATTGTGAGGGCCTAATTGGCATTCCAATTATGAATTTTAATTTTAGAGAGGTAGTCTCCTCATTTCCCATTGCTCCAATCTGTAAAAACATGGGATTTGAAGCCCCCAAAAGCGTATTGCATCATCTTTTACACAAAATCTCACAAAAGAAAACTTCTTTATCTTAAGAAAAAACTCTAGCTCCTTGAAGATTCAAGATCAAGCTTCAAGAAATTACCAAGTTCTTTTGCAAATTCGTTAATTAGGTATGTTAGATGTTTATCCATGGGTCTTTTTCACCCATGGAGTACATGAATCCATTTTCAAGTTTAAAATCATGATCTGTACATGTTAGCATGAATTATATCCATGAATTCTCATGAATTTCAAGCGTACACCATGTTTATATGTGTTTTCATTAAAATTAGACCTTGACATGTTTGAAGGATGGAAATTGCATGTTAAATACTTAACACATGATTTTTTTATTCAAGTTATGTTATTATTCCATGAATTAAACTATTTTCATACTTAAACTCATGAATTCTAAGTTCTTGATTAAATGCCTAAATGTTTTGGGTTTGGAACAACGACTACTAATTATGGTTTTTGAATCTTCAGTATGCTCTTATTATTATTTTCATTGAGTCCTGGGGGTTATGATTACCCAAAAACATAGTTGTTTACATAGTTTCAGTAAATGTAGAATGATTTTATATATCTATAAGCATTATCCTTCAATCAGTTAGTATGATAAGTTGTTGGTTCAGTCATGATTAGATTAGTTCAAGAATCAGTGTCTTTAATTGGGAGTAACACTTAGCACCGAGTGAACTTAGGGATGGAATCTCCCCCATCAATTAGGCATGAGGCATTAGTAGCAGTCCCTAGGTTCCAGAACTATGATGCCATTGTAGACTTTAAGGGGTCCCCCGTCAGTTTGGCATGACACCCTTGTCCTTTGGGACACCAGATAGTGGATCTATACAACCAGTGTTAGTACCCATGGCATGGTACTAACACCCTTCCAACTAGGGTTACAAGGTGGACCCTAAAAATATATTTGGGTATGTCATTTATAGTTAGCTCCTACAGTTTCAATTAAGTCATCGGTGTAATTCAGTTCAGGTTTGTATTGACCATAACATACAGTTATCAGTTATTCAGTTACTAGATTTTAGTTATTTTAGTTTACAGACTATTTCTGTATCATATATATGCTTGGTCATGCATTCTCAAATTTTACAGCTTTCACGTATACCATATATCAATTATGTCGTGTTATTCATTCAGTAAGTTATCATTCATGTACATGAGCCCATGCATATCAGCCTCATACTCATTTTTTGAGCTATAATGTCTCATATCATAGGTTTGGATGCTCAGGTTCCTGATAGCACTTAGACATCTTAGCACAATAGCAGTTGTAGCAGTGATGAGTCCTCATACTTTGAGGACCAATTATGTTTATTTCAGTATTTCATTTTAGTTCAGTAGTCAACCAGAGTTAGTTGGGGACTTTTACCATCAACTCCATAGTCAGTTAGTTAGAGAATTTTAGATACATTCAGACAGTTAGTCAATTTTTCAGTTGTTATTGACAGTCTATAATGTATTTTTTCCAGACAGTTATTTCTGACTTAAACGTTCAGTGATGTTTTAGTGTTTTAAAACCTTATGGCATATTCATATATTCTACTCATGTGTATCTTTTATTATCAATTTTATCTAGTGCTCATAATAGGTACCAGCTCATGGGTTACTTTATGTCCACTTATGATCGTAAGCACCGTATGGCGTATGGGGTATACTCCTAGGGCATTAAAAACTTGGTATCAGAGCCTAAGTTATAAAATATCCTAGGGAGTCTGAATCTGCATTGAGTATAGTCTTGATAGGTGTGAAGTACACCACACTTATGGGCAAGAGGCTACAAGATGTTTTAGGAAAAGTCCCCTTTCTTTCAGTATTCATGTCATACGGATCAGCATGAGTTCAATTTAAACTCGATTTAGAATTCAATATTCTTTTCATCTATAGAACATGCCTCCTAGAAAGAATAACAGAAGAAGAAACTGGAATCAGCCTGCACCTCCGTCTGTTCAAGAAGATCCCCTGAACGAGTATGTTTCTCATGTCGAATTCATAATTTCCATCACAACTTTATCTCACTCAATAGTAGCTCAAAATATCAGCAGGTTATTTTCCTAGCAATTCCAGTGGCTAATACTGATGCAGCTAGGATTCGGGACTTCACTGGAATGAATCCTACTTTATTTTTAGGATCCATGTTTGATAAGAATCCACATAAGTTCCTTGACATGGTTCAGAAGGTAACTAACATTATGGGTGTGACCTCTAGAAAGAGTGGAGAGTTAGGTACTTACCAATTACAGGATGTAGCTCACACCTGGTATAAGCAGTAGAAGGGGGTAGAGGCACAGATGCAGGGCCTATTGAAAGAGAGGAATTTGCTACCACCTTTTTAGATAGGTTATTTTCTTTGTAGTTAAGGGAAGATAAGGTTCAGGAATTTATTAACTTGAAGTAGGGTAACATAAGTGTGAGGGAGTATTCTCTTAAGTTTACTTAGTTGGCTAGGTATACTCCTTCGATAGTGGCTGATAAATGGTCTAGAATGAGTAAGTTTATCTCTGATGTAGCTGATAGGATGGTCAAGGAGTGTAGGACCACAATCTTGATAAAGGATATGGACTTTTATAGGCTTATGGTTCATGCTCAGGAAATTAAGAAGGGGAAGGTTAATGAAAGAACAAGAGGGATAAGACAGGTAGCTTTAATTTTACTCAGTTGAGGTTGGAGGGTGGTAACCATCCTTAATTTCATTAAAAATCTTCAGATCCAGCTCTATCTTCAACTAGTTCTCCAGTGCCAAAGTTTAGAAACTATAATCGGGACAGGGTGCCAGGCTCTAAGACTCAGGGTAGTGTGAAGAGTGGTTGGACTAATCCCCTTTGCAAGAGTGTGGTAGGAATCATCAAAGGGTATGCAGGGTTGGTAGCGATGTGTGTTTTGGATATGGAAATCTAGGACACAGGTTTAAGGAATGTCTGACAGGTATGTGGAAGGTAGGAATGATCGCCAGCTGGGTCATACTAACTCTTTAGCAGCACCAACAGGTTGCCCAACTCAGCAAGGCGCCACTTCATGTGCCACCAGTGGTCAACGCCATAATAAACTGTATGCACTCCAGTCCCGTCCTGATCAGGAAATTTCTTTTAATGTTGTTATGGGTATGTTACAGGTCTTTCATTTACGTGTTTATTCTTTGTTAGACCCCAAAGATTCTCTTTCTTTTGTAACTCCCTATATAACAGTTAATTTTGGTGTCATCCCTGATACATTAGCAGAACACTTCTCAGTATCCACTCCAGTAGGGGTCTCTATTGTATTCAGACAGGTATATAGGAACTTTTTGGTCACAATATCCCAGAAAGTCACTTCTGTTGATCTCCTAGAGTTAGAGATGACTAATTTTGTTGTCATTATCGGCATGGACTGGTTTCACTCATGTTATGCTTCAGTCAATTATAGAAATAGAGTTGTTTATTTTTCAGATTTTGAATGACCAAATCCTTAAATGGAGGGGTAGTACTTCTGAACTTAGGGGTTAGTATGTTTTGTACCTTAGAGTGAGAAAAATGATATCCAAGGGGTATGTCTACCATGCTGTTTGATTTAAACACTTCAATTTTGAGACTCCCAGTCTTGAGTTGGTTTCAGTATTGAGAAAATTCCCTGATGTGTTCCCTGAAGATCTTCCCGGAGTACCTCCCGAAAGGCAAATTGTCTTCGAAATACACTTTCTTCCAGATACACAACCTATCACTATTTTGACCTACAAAATAGCTTCAGATAATCTTAGGGAGTGAAAGGATCAGTTGAAGGACCTCTTAGACAAAGGATTCTTCAGGCCCAGTGTTTCCCCATGGGAAACTCCAGTTCTTTTCGTGCAAATGAAATATGGTTCTCTCAGAATCTATATTGATTATCGTCAGTTGAACAAAGTCACAATCAAGAATAAGTATCCACTCCCTAGGATTGATGAGTTGTTCAACCAACTTCAGGGTACCAGTTACTTCTCTAAGATAGATGTCAGATCCAGCCAGTATCATCTCAGAGTAAGAGAATGTGACATTCCAAAAACTACTTTCAGAACTCAATATGGTCTCTTCGAATTCCTAGTCATGTCTTTTGGTCTTACAAATGCCCCAACATCTTTCATGGACTTGATCAACAGAGTGTTCAAGCAGTACTTGGACATGTTTGACATAGTCTTCATTGATGATATTCTTGTATATTTCTGTAATGAAAATGATCATGAAAACCATCTTAGAATAGTAATGCGGACTCTTAGAGCCCATCGGTTGTTCACCAATTTAGTAAGTACGAGTTTTGGATAATCTCAGTAGCTTTCCTAGGCCATATTATTTTCGATGATGTCATTAGAGTCAACCCTCAAAAGACCAAAGCAGTGAGAAATTAGCCCAAACCTATTTCTCCATTAGATATAAGGAGTTTCTTGGGTTTGGCTGGTATTACAGATGGTTTATTGAAGATTTTTCTTCTATTGCATCTCCCATGTATAGATTTACTTGGAAGAAAGTTACGTTTCAATGGTCAGATTCTTGTGAGAAGAGTTTTCAGGAGCTAAAGACTCAAGTCACCTCAGCCCTAGTTTTGACATTGCCCGATTGTTCAGATGGGTTTGTTATTTTCTGTGATGCTTTCATAGTTGTTTTGGGTTGTGTTTTGATATAGAAAGGTAAGGTCATAACCTATGCTTCTAGACATCTTAAGCCCCATGAAAAAAATTATCCTATCCATGATTTTGAGTTAGCAGTTGTTGTTTTTGCCTTGAAAATTTGTAGGCATTATATATATAGGGTACATGTTGATATGTTCATGGATCACAAAAGTTTGAAATATGTGTTTTAGTAGAGAGAGTTAAATATTATACAAGAAGGTGGTTAGAGTTATTGAAAGATATAAGTGTTTTGTATCATCCGGCCAAAGCTAATGTAGTGGCAGATGCCCTTAGTAGATTGTCTATAGGTAGTGTTGCTCATGTTGAGAATGATAAGAAGAAGTTGTTTTAGGATGTACATCATCTTGCTTGATTAGGTGTTTGGTTTGTTTATTCAACTGAGGGTAGTGTTTAGGTTCAGAGTAGTTCAGAATCTTCATTGGTTGCCGAAGTAAAGGAGAAGCAGGATAGGGATCCCAATTTAGTTATGCTAAAAGAATCAGTAAGAGATTAGAAAGTTGAGGTTTTCTCCCAAGGGGGAGATGGTGTGTTGAGTTGTCAGGTTAGGCTGTGTGTGTCGTGTATTGATGATTTGAGGCAGTGGATTCTTACAGAAGCGCATGGTGCGTGTTATTATATTTATCCAGGGACCACTAAAATGTATCATGATTTTTAGAAAATCTATTGGTAGAGTGGAATGAAAAGGGATATTGCTGAGTTTGTTGCTAAGTGTCCTAATTGTCAGCAAGTTAAGGTTGAGCCCCAAAGTCTTAGTGGCTCTATGCTGGAGTTCAGAATACCCACTTGGAAATGGGAAAAGGTGAATATGGATTTTATGACAGGGTTGACTCGTTCACATCGCCAACATGATTCAATTTGGTGTATTGTAGATAGAATGACCAAATTAATCCATTTCTTGCCAGTCCATACCTCTTATATAGTCGAGGACTATACAAAGATCTTTAATAGAGAGTTGGTTAGGTTGCATGGAGTTTCGTCGTCCATCATTTTAGAAAAAGGTACTTAGTTTACCTCTCACTTTTGGAAATCTTTTTAGAAGGGTCTTGGTACCCAAATTCGTTACAGTACATCCTTTCACCCTTAGATAGATGGTCAGGTAGAGAGGACCATTTAGACCTTAAAGGACATGTTGAGAGCTTGTGTTATTGACTTTAAGGGTAGTTGGGATGATCACTTGCCATTGATTAAGTTTGCTTACAATAACAACTATTATTCCAGTATTCAGATGGATCCATTTGAGGCTCTCTATGGGAGTAGATGTAGATCTCCTATTAGTTGGTGTAAGGTAGGTGAGATTGCGTTGGTAGGGCCAGATTTAGTGTTTGATGATTTGGATAAAGTTCAGTTGGTCAGGGAGAGGCTTAAGACAGCCTAAAGCCATTAAAAATCCTATACATACATGAGGAGAAGAGATCTTGAGTTTGAGGTTTGAGATTTGGTATATTTGAAGATCTCTCCCATGAAGAGAGTGAAGAGATTAGGAAAGAAAGGGAAAATTAGTCCCCAATATGTAGGCCCTTGTAGGATCTTGAGTCATTTTGGAAAGGTATCTCACGAGCTTGAGTTTCCTGCAGATTTGGCATCAGTGCATCTAGTGTTCTATGTGTCCTTATTGAAGAAGTGTATTGGTGACCCATATTTGTTTTTTCCTTTAGAAGGTAATGATGTTCAAGACAACCTTTCTTATGAAGAACTCCCAGTTGAAATCTTAAATCGCTAGATTCGCAAACTAAGGAATAAAAGAATTCCCATATTCAAAGTTCTTTGGCAAAATCAGTCCGTTGAGGGAGATACTTGGGAAGCAAAAGCAGACATGCGTACCAAGTACCCTCACCTTTTCTCCGCAAACTCAGACTCAACTCAAGGTAATAGTTTTCCTTAGATTATCTCTTTTCTGTTCTTAGTTTCATCCATGTAGTCATCTTTGTGTCATTGCATGCATTGATAAATCAATTCAGTCAGTCACCATATTTCAAACTCAGTCATGAAATCATGTTTTAAGTTAAGCATATTCACCATCTAATCTCAGTACTTTAGTATTTCTAAATTTAATCAGTCTCATTCAAGGACTAATATTCCCAAGGGGGAGATAATGTAATACCCCGTATTAGCCTTAACACAGTTCAGCCCCCAGTATATGTACAAGAGGATTAGAACCTAAAAATTTAGCTAAGTTTTGAGACATAGTTTTATTTTTAGCCTCTAGACTTTGATGATTTTTAAAGTGACCTTCTCGATCCCAAGGCATAGGTTACTGAGTTAATTCATGTTTAGGGGTGTAAGGAGCATGTCTCAGGTAAGTTTCACATTTTTTGGATGAGATTTGGACCATGTTTGAATTTGGCAAATAGTACGTCACCCCGATTGTAGCACATTGCAGTGAGGGCACAATTGGTGTTCCAGTTATGAATTTTAATTTCATACAGGCAGTCTCGTCATTTCCCATCACCCCAATCTATAAAACCACAAAATTTGAAGCCCCTAAAAGCATATTTGATCATCTTTTAAACAAAATCTCTAAAAAGAAAACCTCTCTCTCTCTCTCAAGAACCAACCGTAGCCCCTTCAAGATTCAAGCTCAAGCTTCAAGAAATTACCAAGTGATTATGCAAATTCTTCAATAAAGGTATGTTAGATGTTCATTCATGGGTCCTTTTCACCCATGGAGTCCAATAATCCATTTTCATGTTTAAAATCATGATATTTACATGTTAGCATGAATTATATCCATTAACTCCCATGAATTTTGAGCTTACACCATGTTTCTATGTGTTTTCGTTAAAATTAGCCCTTGACATGTTTGAAGGATGGAAATTGCATGTTAAATCCTTAACCCATGATTTTAGTATTGAAGTTATGTTATTATTCCATGAATAAACTATTCTCATGCTTAAACCCATGAATTCCAAGTGCTTGATGAAATGCCTAAATGTTTTGGGTTTGGAATAATGACTACTTATTATGGTTTTTGAAGCTTCAGTATGCTCTTATTATTATTTTCATTGAGTCCTGCGGGTTATTATTACCCATAAACTTAGCTATTTACATAGTTTCAATGTTTGTAGAACAATTCTATATAAACTATAAGCATTATCCTTCAATCAGTTAGTATGATTAGTTGTTGGTTCAATCATGATTAGATTAGTTCAAGAATCAGTGTCTTCAGTTGGGAGTAATACTTAGCACCAAGTTAGCTTAGGGATTGTGTCTCCCCCGTCAGTTAGGTATGAGGCATTAGTATAAATCCCTACATTCCAGACATACAACACCACCGTGGACTTTGAGGGGTCCTCCGTCAGTTAGGCATGATACCCTCATCCTTCAGGACATCACATAGTGGATCCACATAGCAAGTGTTAGTATCCATGGCACAGTACTGACACCCTTCCAACTGGAGTTATAGATTGGACCCTAATAATATATGGGGGCATATCTGTTATAGCTAGCTCCCACAGTTTCAGTTTAGCCTTCGGTGTAATTCAATTCAGGTTTGTATTGATCATAACATACAGTTATTAGTTATCCAGTTACCAAATTTTAGTGATTTTAATTTAAGGACTATCTTAGTATCATATTATATGCTTGGTCATGCATTCTCAGATTTTACATCTTTCACGTGTACCATGCATCAGTTATCTCATGATATTTATTCAATCAGTTATCATTTATGCATATGAGTCCATTCATATCAGCCTAACCTTATCTAGCATACCCATACATTCAAAGTACTGACTGCATACTCGTTTCTTTCATTATGATGTCTCATATCATAGGTTCGGATGCTCAAGTTCCTGACCGCACTTAGACATCCCATCACATCAGCAGTGGTAGCAGTATTGAGTCCTCATACATCGAGGACCGATTATGTTTATTTCAACATTTTAATTTAGTTCAATAGTTAGCCAAAGTTAGTTGGGGACTTGTCCCATCAACTACATAGTTCATTTAGTTAGTGGCTTTAAGATACTTTCAAACAATTATTCAGTTTTTCAGTTGTTATGGACAGTCTTTACTGTATTGTTTTTAGACAGTTATTTCGGACTTAAGAGTTACGTGATGTTTTAGTGTTTTTAAACCTTATGGCATATTCATATATTCCACTCATGTGTATCTTTTATTATTAGTTTTATTCAGTGCTCATAGCAGGTACCAGCTCATGGATTAGCTTGTGGTCGCTTGTGACTGTAAGCACCGTATGGCGTCTGGGGTGTACTAGGGCATTATAAAATCAAACCCCACCAATCCTGTCCAAATCATTCCTATATTTCACTAGTCCACACCTTGCTCCAATTTCATTGAAACCAGCCTAGCTTAAAATTTATAACTCCAAACCCCAAAAGAGTTTTAATATGGGATTTTCATTAGAATGTTTATAAATAACAATAGAAATTGTCATCACAGATATTTGGATATGACATCAATGATTAGTGCATGCTTTTTTTGGTTATCTTAAGTAATTATTTCCTAAGATATTTAAAAAATTGATGTTTTTAGTTTCTATTGTGATATATCTGCGAACTTTTGTAATACCCCATAAGATTATAGACACGTTTCTATAAGACGCCTGATTAAAGGGGTCCAAGGTATAACTTCACACGAAGTACAAAAGACTTATCCATTTTAAGACCCCAAGAATGGAAACATTTTATTTTTAGCCTTTTCGAGTCTTAAACATTGATTTTTGAGTTGAAATATGTTTAGGGATGTTAAAAGTGTCATTCGAGAGAGTTTTGAATTTTTGGAATAGGTTCGGGGTATTCTTCCCCATTCCCCCATCAATTAACACGTAAAAACTCATCCCCATTCCCAAGAATATAAATTCAAGAATCTTCCCAAGGATTCAACCATTCAAGGTCCCAATACCAAGCTTCTTCTTCAAGAACTCAAGATATTAAGGTATGTGGGATATTCATCAATGGGTTCCTTCCACCTATTGAGTCCCAAAAATCCCTTTTTGTTCAAGTATGAACTCTTTATCCCCTTTTCATGAAATTTAAATGTTAATTACGAATATACTCCATGTTATCTTACTAGTTTTGAATTCAAGCCATGCACATATGTTTCCCCATGTGAATTATGTTATTGTATGCTTTGAATTTAAATCACCCATATAATATTCAGTTGACACTATGTTAATTTACTAATTAAGGAATTAAACCATGTAAGTATATTGTCCTCCCAAGTTTAGCATATTCCCGTATTCAAATTCATGGATTTCGTTAGTTTATTGAAATGTATTATATTTTGGGTCTTTGAATCATGAATTTCCTTAGAGTATTTTAAATGATGTTATTGTATTTAAAGTATCATTTAGTGTTGGAGGGTTATGAAAACCCGATACCTATAAGTTTTTACATGTTTCCATTTTCAAGTAACAAGTCAATCAGATCATGATTTATCATCATATTCAGATTACCATGTTCATGCTAAGCATTTATCACTATAGTACCATATCATTTTAAACAAATAATAATACCAGTGTCATTAAGTAGGGAGTAAAACTTACCACTGAGTGAGCGTAGGTATGGGAGATTCCCCACCAGTTAGGCATGAGTCATTTGTAGTAGTCCCTAAGTGCCAGACCTACGGTGCCACCATAGATTATGAAGGGTCCCTCATCAGTACAAATATGACACCCATGTCCTTCAGGACATCAGCCTTGTGGATTCACATTATCAATAATATGTTGATACCCCTAGCAAGGTACCAGCACCCTTCCAACAAGGGCTATAGGTTGGACCCCAATTTTCTTAGATTAGGGCATGTTGATTGTAGTTAGCTCCAACAGTCTCAATACAATATTCAGACCATATCAGATAAGGTTTGCATAACTAAGTGTATTGTTTACCAGTATTTAGTTGTTCAGCTTTTTATATTATCTTCATTTATGATTTACTTGGTCTTGAATTCTTTTTACATGTTCAAGAATCCATGTCTAGTGTCCCTATGTATTTTAGTTTTCCCTACCTCATGTACCAGTACATTAAAAGTACTAAACGTATACTCTCTTTGTGCTTTATTGATTTCACAATATAGGTTTGGATGCTTAGTTCCCCGATCGCCTTTGGTCAACTCAGCATTAATTAGCAATATTTGTGGTGAGTTATTATCCATTGAGGACTTGTATTTATAGTTATTTTCCATATTTCTTTAAATTTTTTAGTTAGTAGGGGGCTTGTCGAATCAACTCCTCATATTTTAAAGGCTTTCAGATATTTAGATATTTCAGATATTCATACTGGTTTTCATGTTTACTTAGTAATTCAGACATATTGGAATTTGTTTAAGTATTACACCCTAACAATATTTATAATATTAGCTTCCACACATGATGTTTCATTATTATCTTATTCAATGTACACTATAGATACCAGATCATAGGTTAATTAGGGGTCACCTATGGTCTTAAGCACCATGTTATGACTAGGGGGTATTCTCGGGTTGTGACAAAACTTGGTATCAGAGCCTAAGGTTTTAAAGTTTCCTAGGATGTCTGAAAACTGCGTTGATTAGATTCTTGGGAATGGGTGTGAAATGTTCCATACTTATGGGGAAGAGCTATGAGACGCTTTAGGAAAGTTTCCCTTTTTTAGTATTCATGCCGTGCGTAAGAGTATGAGCTCTATTGAATTCCTTTTATAACTCGTCCTTCATCTATTTATAGAAAATGCCTCCCAGAAGAATCAACTAAAGGAAAAATAGGGATCATCTCACACCACCACCTATTTAGAAAGATCCCCTGAATGAACATGTTTTTCACGCTGAATTTAGGGTTTCTTTCACAACTTAGACCCATTTTGTGGCTTCTTAGAATAAAAAGAAGGTTGTTTCTCCAGCCAACCTAGTGACAAGTACAACTTCAATTAGGATCTGAGACTTTACTCAGATGAATCCTCCATTGTTTTCTAGATCAAAATCTGAGGAAAATCTACAGGAGTTTCTAAACTATGTGCAAAAGATGACCTACATTATGGGTGTCACTTCGAGTGAAAGTTCTAACTTAGCTTCTTATCATTTGTGGGGAATAGCTTATACTTAGTTTAAGCAGTAGAGGGAGGACAGAAGTGTTGAGGCAGGACCTATAAAATGGGAAGAGTTTTCCAAAAGTTTATTAGACTAATTCTTTCAACCTCACTTGGGGGAGGATAAGGTGTAGGAGTTCATCAATTTGAAGCAAAGTAGTATGAGTGTGAAAGAATACTCGCTCAAATTCACTCAATTGGTGATATATGCTCTAACTATGGTAATCGATTCTAAATCTAGGATAAGTAAATTCATGTCAAGAGTTTCTTAGAAAGTGTCTAAGGAGTGTAAGACAATTATGTTGATAAAATATATGGATCTCTCTAGGTTGATGGTCTATGCTCAACAAATTGAGGAGGAGAACCATAAGGAGAAGGAAAAAAGAATAAGAGAGATAGAACAGGTACCTTCATCTTTTTACAACAGAGGTTTTATAGTGGAAATCATTCTTAGTTACGCCAGAAATTTTCAGCCCTAGCCCCATCTTCAGCCAGTGCCTAAGTTTAAATAGGATAATAAGGATAGGGCACCAGGCTCTAAGTGCCATGGTAGTATAAACAGTGTTCACATAAATCACTTTACAGGGAGTGTAGTAAGAATCATTAAGGTTAGTACAGGGCAGGTAGTGATGAGTGCTTTGGGTAAGTGATAAAGCTTAAATTACACACTTGAATGGGTGGAAGCGATCGTTATCAATATAAAACCCAACTAGGTTGTGGTCGAATCCCATTGGGAATAAGGTGTGAACCCAAGTCGTTTGCGATTTAATTCACTGATAGTTTAATGTATCCTGAAATAGGGGGGTTTAAGTGTCACGAATAATTGTTTATCACTTTAATTTCAATGTTTGTAATCAAGATTTTATGAAATAACCAGAATTATGTTCACTAGGGCTTACGGTACATGATAGATGCTAAAGGTGATTCAAGATTATTATGGTGGGTAAGATAATAAGCTATCTTTATCGGTGTTATGCTCAAATGTCTCTCAACCTACATAAGCGTTTAATTTCCTAATCCTCTCGGACTTAGGGAATTTCTATTCACTGCCTAGATTTTACCTCAGGTTAACCAACCTTGTTACAGTGCTGATTATTAAATGAAGTATTTCTTAGTCCCTATTGATAATTCATTCCCTACTATATTAGTTTTTTTTCTCAAGCAAGTCAAAGCAGGTGTGTTTACTATTTTCAACAAACAGATGTTAATTAAAGCATTAGAATTATCAAGAAATCTTACCACCTATTGAATCTTGAATACCTAGCACCTTATCAAGACCTAACCCTAGATCCCATAATTTAGGTTAATGGAGTTTAGCCTCTCATGACGCAAAGAATGAAACAGATAATTGAATTCATGATTTGAAAGATAAACTTACAGTTATGAATAATAAACAGTGAATCGTAGATTAGATCACAAAGGACAAATCCCCCAATACTGATAATAATCTCTCCAAATAGTTGTGAAGTTAAGTCTAGAAGTAAAGAGAGAAAATATCAAAGTATGTTCCCAAACTCAAAGTGTCGAATAATAATGAATAATGGTTCTTAGAAAACCCTAAAAGAAAGATTTAAATAATCTAACCTAATTATGGAAACAAAATCAAGGTTACAACTTTTCCTTGGAATAGATGACGACATCCGTGAGAGCTTATCAGGAGTCTGACGACTTATCATGGATGTCCTCATCTCCTCTTCACATTTGGATCTTGTTGTCTAAGGCTGACGACGACGATGGCTTATCATGATTTTGACATCTTATCACAAATTTCATCAAGACTTCTTCTTAGCTTCCATGTTCTGCCTAAGTCTGACGGTATCCTTGATTCCTTATCACCATCCTGATGCCTTATCATAAAATCTCATCACAACTTCTCTTCAACTCCTATTCTCTGGTTAAAGCTGACATTGTCCTTGATAGATTATCATCAGGCTGATGACTTATCATGAATGTTGTCAGCCAAACTTGTCCTTTGTTTTCTTCAAAATTCAAACTTTTTTCTTCCATTATTGTTGGTTCCCCTGCATCTCATCTGTTACTGCAAAAATCAAAGTAAACTAATCAAAAAACAACTAAAGTTTCTCAAGACCTTGCAATTATTTAGAGTTAAAAGCTTCAAATGTGTTAGCATAGGCTCAAACATCAACACCCTCAACTTAAACAATTGTTTTTCCTCAAGAAACCATAACATAACTAAGAGAATACAAAGTAAAATCTTATAGCTAACTACTCATATTAGTTCAGAATATATTCACCATCTCCATGGTGAGTCAATTTAAAACTCACTGTTGATGTTTTGAAGAAAAAACATGCAACTCACAAATATCAAAATACGGCAAAAATTCAGCAATAACAACCGTGCCATACCAAGATCACAGTATCTAAACAAGTCAGTGACTAGCAACATACCCAGCATTCCCTCACAACAATGAAATCCATTTTTCACTCATTTCAGAATTTACATACATAACATAGGGATAATCATAAGACTTACTATCAGAATGAAATTCCAAACATTGCATGTCAAATGCCATAGGCTTTCCCTTATAGTCGGTACCTAAGTCTTCGGATAGGTTAGTTAGGATCACTATCGGGCTTTTCTTAAGCTTGTAACATAGGTTAGGCACCGGTATGATATTTATGGATATTTTAGAGTGACTATGCCTCCTTGACACTACACTAAACTCTTGGGGTTTCAACTCTCAACCTTCTTTTCTTCCTCTCTTTTATTGATCACACAAGCTTAATATGGATACGGTCTTTCCAATTATCATATTATCTTTTTATTATCTTTTACATATCTTTTTCTTTTCTTATTCCTTTTTCACCACACCTAAATTTTTATTATTTTCTTTTATTCTTCCGTTCTTCATACTCATTTCGCATCACACACCCCTATGATAGCCATCCTCAACTTAGGTTGTTTGCCTAATTTAAGATGCACAGTATCCAAGGAGGACCAGGGCCAAAACAGGTTCATTATGATGTAAACGGGAAGGTGAGAGGTGTCGTAGAAAGAAATAGGCTAATTAGTCTCAAAACGGGGATCAAAAGATATTATGCACATAAGAAAGGTCATTTTGGCTAAAGTGGGCTAAAATAAAAAATGGCCTATGAACCTTTCCTAACTCTTATCCTATGACCATGGCAAGACTAACATGGCAAGTTTAAGCTTCAATACACAATGGGAACTGAGTAAGACCTTACAAACACATGGTACACAAGTATCTCGCATATCACTACTTATTTGGTTCATTCACTTGTTTAATAAAGGTTATTTAGTTGCCAGACTAATGCAACAAAAAGATACACCGTGGTCACAAATGGATGCAATTCACACAATAAACAATATATTAGACCAATGGAGAGGTACTCAAAAGTCACAAAATAAGTTAACTGTCTCAAGTACCTGTATTACTCCTAATTATCTACCAAAATTTTTTTTTTACAACAACATTCTGCCCTATACCCTCAACTTAAATTTGAAAATAAAATGAACTCAGGGTTTAGGGCATACCTGGAGTGAATCAAGCGTGAGGATTATGGGACTCCGACCCTGCTGCTGCATCATCTACTGTTTTCTCTCCCTCAGGAACACCTAGCCTTACAGTAGTTGGAGCCCTGATAGATGAGGTACCTGCAGCCCTAGCTCGGATGGTTTCCTCTCATTTTTCATTGTCCGCTTAGGACTCCATTCTTTCTTTATTCAATTCCTCCTTTTCGACCTTGTTTTTCACCTTATTTTTCACTCTTCTTTCTTCCTTGCTGTCCGGGTCTACTCTCTTATCTTTCCCCTTCTTCACCCTTTTTTTCTTATTTTTTTTGGTGAATCTCTAGTGAGGTCAAGTATTGGAATTTCTTCCTCAGATTCATCCACAGCCAGACCTATTAGCACCATAAATTGGTGCTTCTGCAACACCCCAACATCTGTCTTTACCTTGTCTAATGCTGCTCTAAATTTAGCAAGATCAGCCCCTGACATTTCTTTTTCCCGTGCATCAAATCATTTTTTCAAATTTGTAACCTGTTCAAGAAAAGTCACAAAAGGATCAAGGACAGCCTTAATTCTCTTGTCTACTGCAGCAGCAAACTGTTTAGCAAAGGTAAGAAGCTATGCCTCACACCATTTGGCTTGTTTAGCCACTTTTCTTATGTCGATCGGTTGAAATGCAAATCCTACTGATGCTGTAGGAGCTAAGGGGTTGGATTTATTCTTAGGCACTGAACCTACCTGTGCTGAAGAAGTTGGTAGCACAGCCTCAGAATGTTGTACTTCGACAAGAGGTGTTGCACTGGCATTTGTAACTGGAGGGTCTACTTCTACCTCTACACCTCTATCAAGTCTCAATCCTGGCAGATTTTCATCATACCATATGGGGTTGTGAGTCTTTTGGGCAGGGATGTCATCATCAACCCCTTCAATCTTTGGTATATTAGCAGCTCGGCACAACTCTGTGATAAGACAAGGAAAAGGATAAGCAGTGTCGGCTCTCGACATTCTAATCTTCATCTTATCAGTAATGATTTCCCTAAAATTTAGGGAGAGATTATTCACCATTCTTGCTACTAGGATAGGTTATTCATCACCCAGAATGTTGTCTCCATCAGTGGGGATCATCCAGATACGTACTATACCCCACCAAATCTCTGCCTCTTGAGTCAAAGAGGATTTACTGATTCTCTCATTTAGGTGGGTCACCCATGCTGATATTCCTTCGGTTATGATATTGGCCAACCACGAATATTGTTTTGCTTGATTCTTAATCTGAGCATAGATTGATGGTGCAGTGTCTTGAGGAGTGAAGTTAGGGACATGCAAGAACCTGTTGATGGTTCTAATTGAGACACAAACTCTTATGCCCCTTACCTGAACTCTATCTGACAAGGGACGTTCTGTAACTTTTTCTCCTGATCTACACATGTTTTCTAACTGAGCTTGGTAGTTTGCATAAAACTCCTGGACCAATGCAGGGCAAAATGAGCCTCCCCCTTTTTTGGTCCATCCCAAGCCGTACTCTTGTAACTCATGTTCCACTTCAGGGTACCTGCTCAACCCTTGGGTGATAATCCACTTTTCTTCCTAAACTAGCCTTTTAACTCTTCTTCTATCAGTTCTGTGAAGCCCAGCAATGAAGATGCCCTCTGCTTTGGGAATTTTCCATCTAGTATTGTCTCAAACTTAAGAGTTGTTATATTTGATAAGTGTTCCACAAGCTGGGGACTCTTCATCATCTTGTTGTTCTGTGGATGGGGATCCAAATACTATTCCCTAAGACTCAGACTCCTCAGAACCTTCCTATTCATCTTTTTCAGACTCAGTATGTTCAAACTCATGCTGCTCATGCTTAGAATGTTCAGATACCTCCTGCTCAGAAGCTGCTGTTATTTTAGTGTCATCACTATCCTCCACCTTAACTGGTGGGGGTGGTGGAGGTTTTGTAGGGATGTACTTCTTTTTTCGCTTCATGAGCAGAGGTTCTTCCTTTTCATAATCAGACTCCTCATCTATGAGTTTCCATCATTCAATTTTCTATTGATCCTTCTTGGTAAGATAAGGACTCTTTTCTTTGGGTGCCATTATAAGGTTCCTTTATCAATATAAAAATATCATTCAATCCTCAAGAGCATAAGTACAAACACATTAATCATTTAAGCTTCACATTCTTTAAGAAAGATCATTCATGCTTCAGGATCCATCTATGACGATATTTCTTGATAAGCCATCATGACTGTGATAGCTTATCACAGTTGTTTTCAACCTCAGAAAGAACCTACAACACTTTATTAAATTCTTAAGACATCTTTGATAAGCCGTCATAATTGTGATAGACTATCACGAATGTCATCATCTCTAAATAGAATCCACTTCATTCTCTGCAACCTTTGACGATATTTATGATAAGCCATCACAGTTGTGATAGCTTATCATGAATGTATTCAGCTTTTATCAGAACCCCACTTTTGACCTCAACTTAATTTTTGGTCCCATTATTTTGCAAAATCCACTCGAGTTCTGATTTATGAGATGAACTTTAAACCTTAGGCTTGCATAGCAAACCCTAGGTGCAATTTTTAGCTCCTAACCAAGTTGAACTTGGTTCAAGCCTCTTAGGAACTTGGTTTTTCATCACTCTATTACTTACCTCAAGAATAGAAAAGTTAAACTTAGAGCATACCCGATGGGAGCCCACACCGAGATTACACGCACAAGAGGAAGTAGAAAAAAATTCTTGATTTTGAATTGCAAACCCATACTCAAGGGAACTTGTTTTTCTTGATTAACTTTGGGAAATTATTTGGAATGAGTAAGTAAATAAACTAAGTAAAGAAAGAATAAACTAAAGAAGGAAAGAAAATAACATAGGCAGAAATATGAGAAGGTTCGACTATGGGCAGGGTCAGATTTTATGAACTGGGCCCAAAATGGTCTAGCAATGCTTTCAAATTCTTCTTGATGACATCTTATGATGTCTTATCAAAAGTGTGATTGCTTTTCACTAATGTCGTCATCCTTACTATAAACTGGATCAAGTTTGGCCTATCTGATGATATTTCTCATAGCTTATCACAGTTGTGATGGCTTATCAGAGATGTCGTCATGACCTTTCAGATGACATCCTCATTTTTCACCTTCTTTATACTAAATCCTAATTATAAAAGTAAAAACACTTGCTTAAACATAACAACTTTGGGTTGCCTCCTAATAGCGCCTAATTTACTGTCGCGGCATGACTTGGTTATCTTGACTACTCAGAATTTGCCAAGACAACCTGTTGATACCCCTTTACCATTATCATAGAAGACATAAACGATTGAAAGAGCACTCATCTCTTTTTGCTGAATTATGGATGAGTATATTTTGAAACGTGGTTCGTTTTCATTGAACCTGAACTTTAGCTAGTTCAACTCCATGTCTACCAGCACTCTTCTAGTTTCAAGTAATGGCCTACCCAAGATGATGGGTACTTCAAAATCCACCTCACAATCTAGGACCATAAAATCAGCAGGCAGAATAAAATCGTCTACCTTTACCAAAACATCGTGTAGTATGCCCACATGAAGCTTCACAGACCTATTTGCCATTACCAACAACATTTTGTTGGGATAGGATCCCCCAAACCCAATTTCTTGTACACAACCAGTGGCATTAGATTTATACTAACTCCCAGATCGCACAGTGCTTTTGTGAATTTCAGGGAACCAATAGTACACAAAATGCTAAATGCTCCCGGATCTACCTTTTTCTGCACTAAAGATCTTGTAGAGATAGAACCACAATGGAGAAGATTGTCCTCCGGATCATGGATAACCTTTCGTTTCTTGGTTACAAGGTCTTTCATGAACTTCGCGTATCCTGGCAATTGCTCAAGTACCTCAATCAAAGGCACACTTAATGTCAATTGCTTGAGCATTTCCATGAATTTGCTGAATTTTGCATCCTCAACCTTTTTCTTCAATTGTTGAGGAAAGGGAGGTGGTGATCTTGGAATATTTTTTAACACCACTTTCTCTTCCTTCTCATTTTCTTTATCCAAAGCATCAACCGAACTATCCAGCTTCTCAGACTTCACTGGATTACTTTCTTCAAATTTATCAACAACTACTTCACCATATACAGATTTTCCCACATATGGTCCAAGTAACATCTTACCACTCCTAGTGGTAATATCCATACATGAGCCATCATTCCGTGAATTCTAAACTAAATCACTAGGTAAAGACCATTTTTTCTCTGTTTTAGTATTGTGGAAAGTTGGCTCCTCTGTTCCTCTAACTACTTGATAGAAGTGGAGTGTGAACTAACTAGCTGACTCAGGGTAGAGAATTCACTCTTCATATTAGTTACCCCCGAGTTGGTAGCTTCAAATCCCTTCAATAATTTTCTATCATGTCCTTCATGGACATCTTGCCAGATCTAGTTGGTGCAACATCCCGACTTCCAGGAGAAACATATAAACCACTCCTATCATTATTGGTTCTCCAATTTCCTTGCTCCCTATCTTTATAATCAGGCTTGTCATAAAAGTTCTGACCTTGATTCCCTTGGATACTTCCTCGGAACCCCCCTAATTTCCCACATAGTTTGCCTCCTTATTTGCATTAGTAGCCACAGTGCCCTATGCTTCCATAGGTTTAACCTTTTTAGTCTTTCCTAATAAAAAAGTGTTTGATCAGTAAGTCCATTTGTGTTTTTAGGTGGGCCATTTCTTGGTATCGCTTCTCATCTCTTCTGCACTGCTCCGTAGTTATACCAATATAAATAGTCAGGCTAGCTATCATAGAATCCCTGGTATGCTAAGTCTGACTCTGTTTGGTCATCCTATTCAGAATATCTAAGGCATCTTGTAAAGACAGATTAACAAATGAACCACCAGCAGCATTATCTACAATCGGCTTTGTTACAGAGTTGAGAGCCCTGAACAAAGTCTCCATCAAGTATAGGTCCATCATATTGTGGTTCGGACACTATGTCATCTTCTTCTTGAACCTATCCCATGTCTCATGCAAAGCTTCGGTAAGGAGTTGTCTAAAGTTATTAATCTCATCTCTCAACTGTACCCTTCTGGAGGGTGGAAAAAACCGTTATAGGAATGCTTCTTTCAACTCCCTCCAGTGGTTGATGGAACCAAATTGTTGCCTTTTCAGATAGAGATAATGGAAACAATCTCAACCGGATCGCATTCTGGCTCACTCCCAGATTATCAAAAGATTTGCAAATGATGATAAATTTCACCAAGTTTATGTTCGGATCATCACCAGGCAAGCCACCGAACAATCCCTTCAGATTCATGATTTGAATCATAGTACTTGTTATGCTAAATTTTGCACCAGGTGCCAATGGTGAAGGAATGATAGCACATGTTCCACCTGCTCCATCCATTCCTTCATCAACCTCGTATTGGAAAGGCTGTTGAGCATACCTTTCTCTAACTGGATGGTTTCTATTGAAGTTAAGTTGTACTAGTGCAGCAATTTGCTCTGCTCGCCTTGGGTTTTGAGGATTCAGCAATTCCTCATCACCCAATTCTTCATCATCAGAGTTTAAATTACGTACTTGTTGACCCTCTTTAGATACGTTCACCTGAGCCCTGTCCAAGGCTGCCAGTCTATCAACCTCTTATTGTTCTGCCATTCTCCTGAACAGTTGTGGTTCTGGATTAATTGGTAATAACGGTTCTCTGAAACTTCTTGTTTTTGGCATAAACAACAAGGACCCTGCAATTAAACAAAAACAACAAATAAACATAAATCTAGGAAACTTAACTAACAGTCAATTAGCGCATATAAACTTTCAGTTTACAATCGTATTCCCCAGCAACGATGCCATTTTTGATAAGTCTCAAATTACACTCTTGAATGGGTGTAAGCGATCGTTGTCAATATAAAACCTAACTAGGTTGGGTCAAATCCTATAAGGAATAACGTGTGAACCCAAGTCATTTGTAATTTAATTCACTGATAATTT
The DNA here is from genome assembly GCA_030864215.1 of Capsicum pubescens. Classification (NCBI taxonomy): domain Eukaryota; kingdom Viridiplantae; phylum Streptophyta; class Magnoliopsida; order Solanales; family Solanaceae; genus Capsicum; species Capsicum pubescens. Next base: position 84,964,870 of record CM061543.1, on the reverse strand, counting down.
AATGTTTCCTGAAATAGGGGGTTTAAGTGTCATGAATAATTGTTTGTCACTTTAATTTCGATGTTTGTAATCAAGAGTTTAGGAAATAAGCAGAATTATGTTCAATAGGGCGTATGGTACATAACAAATGCTAAAAATGATTCAAGATTCTCATGGTGGGTAGGATAACAAGCTATCTTAATCGATGTTATGCTCAAATGTCTCTCGACCTACTTAAGCATTTAATTTTCTAATCCTCTCGGACATAGGGAATTTCTTTTCACTACCCAGATTTTACCTCAAGTAAACCAACCTTGTTACAACGTTGATTATTAAACAAAGTATTTCCAAGTCCCTGTTGATAATTCACTTCCTACTATATTTGTTTTCTTTTTCAAGCAAATCAAAGCAGGTGTGTCTACTATTTACAGCCAACAAACGTTAATTAAAGCATCAGAATTATCAAGAAATATTACCACCTATTGAATCTTGAATACCTAGCACCTTATCAAGACCTAACTCTAGATCCCATAATTCAGGTTAATGGAGTTTAGCCTTTCATGACGCAAAGAACGAAACACATAATTGAATTCATAATTTGAAAGATAAACTTACAGTCATGAATAATAACCAGTGAATCGTAGATTAGATCACAAAGGACAAATCCCCCAATACTGATAATAATCTCTCCAAATAGTTGTGTTGTTAAGTCTAGAAGTAGAGAGAGAAAATATCAAAGTATGTTCCCAAACTCAAAGTGTCGAATAATAATGAATAATGGTTCCTAGAAAACCCTAAAACAAATCTTTAAATAATTTAACCTAATTATGTAACCAAAATTAAGGTTACAGCTTTTCCTCAGAATAGACGACGACATCCGTGATAGCTTATCAGGATTCTGATGACTTACCACGGATGTTGTCATCTTCTCTTCACGTTTGGCTCTTGATGTCTAAGGTTGAAGACGACGACGATGATGGCTTATCATGATTTTGATGACATATCACCAATGTTGTCAAGACTTCTTCTCAGCTTCCATGTTCTACCTAAGTCTGACAGTATCCTCGACACCTTATCACCATCCTGACACCTTATCATAAAATATCATCACAATTTTATTTTAACTCCCAATCTTTTGTTAAAGCTGACGTTGACCTTGAAAGCTTATCACCAGGATGATGACTTATCATGAATGTCGTCAGCCATACTTGTCCTTTATTTTCTTCAGAATTCAACCTTTTTGCTTCTATTATTATTGGTTCCCCTGCATATCATCTGTTACTGCAAAAATCAAAGTAAACTAATCAAAAAACATCTAAAGTTGCTCAAGATCTTGCAGTTATTTAGAGTTAAAAGCTTCAAATATGTTAGCATAGGCTCACACATCAGTATAGCAAATCAGGCCAAGGTATAAGGGATTACCCATTGGGTATGTGGAAGGGTAGAAATGATCATCAACAAGGCCAATATAATTCTTTGGAAACTCCAGTATGTTATCTTAGTCAGCAGGGTGAAATCTCTGGTGCCACCAGTAGGTATCAGTAGATTCAAATTTATGCTCTCCTGACTCGGCATAATTTGAAAAGTTCTCCTGACGTGGTTACGAGTACATTACAAGTCTTTCATCTTTATGTTTATGCCTTGTTATACCCTGGAGCTTCACTTTCCTTTATTACTCCTTATATAGTTGTAGACTTCAGTGTCAGTCCCGACATATTAGTTGAGCCTTTCTCAGTATATATCCCAGTGGGTAGTTTATTTTGTAGCCAAACAGGTATATAGAAATTGCCCAGTACAGTGTCTTAGAACGTCACTTTAATTGACCCTGTAGAGTTAGAGATGACTAATTTTGATGTCATTATCAGCATGGATTATAGAAATAAAATTGTCTAGTTCCAGTTTCCCAATTATCCCATTATTACTTGGAGGATAGTACTTTAGTGCAAAAGGGTTAGTTTATCTCCTATCTCGAGGGATGAAAGATGATATCAAAGGAATATATTTACCATCTTGTATGATTCAAGGACTCAAATTCTGAAACTCCGAGTCTTGAGTCAGTTCCAGTAGTGAATGAGTTTTCAAAAATGTTCCCTGAAGATCTATTCGGAGTTCCTCCCAATAGGGAAATTAACTTTGAAATAGATCTCATCCTAGATCCCCAGCCCCTCCCAATTCCATCTTATAGAATATCTTCAGCTACGCTTAAGGAATTAAAGGAACAGTTGAAAGATCTCCCAATTCATTAGGACTAGAATTTCTCCGCGGGGTGCTCTAGTTCTCTTTGTGTGCAAGAAAGAAGATTTCTTCAAAATGTGAATCGACTACCATCATTTAAACAAAGTCACGATCAAGAATAAGTATCCTCTCCCTAGAATTAATGACTTGTTTGGCCAACTTCATGGTGTAAGTTATTTCTTTAAGATAGACCTCAAATCCGGCTATCATTAGCTAAGAGTTAGAGAATGTGACATCCTGAAGACAACCTTTAGATTTTGGTATGGTCACTAAAAATTCTTGTTAATTTCTTTTGGACAAACAAATGTTCCTATAACTTTTATGGACTTAACGAATAGGGTGTTCAAGAAGTACTTGGATATGTTCATCATAGTCTTCATAGATGACATCCTCATCTATTCTTATAGTGAAGGTGATCATGCAAATCACTTCTGAATTGTATTACAGACCCTTAAGGATCACCAGTTATTTGCTAAGTTCAGCAAGTGCAAATTTTGGTTAAGGTTATTATCTTTCCTAAGTCACATCATCTCCGATGATGGCATTCAAGTTAATTATCAAAAGACTGAGGTAGTAACAAATTGGCATAGACCTATCTCTCTATTAGATATCAGAAGTATCTTGGGTATTGCTGGTTACTACAGATGGTTTATTGAAGTTTTTTCTTTTATTTATTCTTCCATGTCTCGATTAACCCAGAAGAAAGTCAAATTTTAGTGGTCAGATTCTTGCGAGAAGAGTCTTAAGAGTTGAAGACTTGACTCACTTTCGCTTCAATTTTGACGTTGCCAGATGCCAGAGATGGGTTTGTTATTTATTGTGATTCTTCTAGAGTTAGTCTTGGTTGTGTGTTTATGTAGCAAGGTAAGGTCAAAGCCTATGCCTTTAGGTAGCTTAAACCCTATAAGAAGAATTACCCGACCCATAACCTTAAGTTGGCAACAATTGTCTTTGCCTTAAAGATTTGGAGGCAATATATTTTTGGGTTTCAAGTTGATGTATTTATAGATCATAAGAGTTCACAGCATGTGTTCATGTATAAATATCTAAATTTTTGTAAGAGAAGGTGTCTTGAATTGTTGAAAGACTATGATATAAGTGTGTGGTGTCACCCGGGTAAGTACAATGTAGTTGTTGATACCCTTAGTAGATTTTCTATGAAAAGTTTTACACATGTTAAGGATGATAAGAAGGAGTTAGTCCATAAGGTTCATCAGAATTCCAAGTTAGGGTTTGGTTGGTTGATTTGGCTAAAGGTAGATATGGGTTCAGAATGGTTACAAATCTTCTTTGGTTGCCGAAGTAAAAGAAAATCAAGACAGTGATCCTACTTTGTTAAGTTTAAGAAGGTAGTTTGGAATCAGAAGATGGAAGTTTTCTCCTAAGAGGAAGATGGTGTGCTTCGTTGTTAGGTCAGGTTATGCATTTTGAGTGTGGATGGTCTGAGATAGCAGATATTAGCTGAATTACATGGTAAGTGATATTTTATTCACCCAAAAGACACTAAGATGTACCATGATTTGTAGGAAATTTATTTGAATGGTATGAAGAAATATATTGTAGAATTTATGGCTAAGTGTTCGAATTGTCAGCAGGTTAAGGTTTAGCACCAAATTCCTAGAGGTATGCTTTAGGAATTCATATCTCCAATTGGAAGTGGGAAGTAGTGAATATGGATTTTGTGATAGGGTTGTCTCGTACACACCGTTAGTATGATTTGATTGTAATTGTAGATATAATGACAAAGTCAGCACATTTCTTGTAAGTTCATACTTTGTATTCAATTGAGGATTATGCTAGACTCTATCTTAGGGAGTTGGTAATGTTTTATGGGGTTCCATTGATCATCATTTTAGATAGAGGTATCCAATTTATCTCACACTTTTGAAAGGTTTTTCAAAAGGGTCTTGGTACCCAAGTTCATCTCAATACAACTTTTAATTCTCCTACAACTGGTCAAGCAGAGTGGACCATTCAAACTTTAGAGGAAAAGTTGAGGGCTTGTGTTATTAACTTTAAGGGTAGTTGGTATGACCACTTACCTTTGATTGAGTTTGCCTACAACAACAGCTATTACTTGAGTATTTAGATAGATCCATTTGAGGATTTCTATGGAAAAGATATAAATCTCCTATTGGCTGGTTTGAAGTAGGTGTGTCTTCTTTGATAGGGCCTGATTCAGTTTATGAGGCAATGGAAAATTTTCAATTAATCCGCGAATGGCTAAAGATAGCCCAAAGTCATCAAAAATCTTATGCAGATGTGATGAGTAGCTATCTTCTGTTTGATGTTGGTGGCTTTGTTTATTTAAAAATTTTACCTATGAAAGGGTGAATAGATTTGGCAAGAAGGGGAAGCTTAGTCCCGGCTATGTTGTCCCATATAGAATTTTGAGCTATTTTAGGAATGTAACTTATGATTTAGGATTTGTTGCATATTCATATTTGTGCGTTCAATCTTTCATGTCTCTTTGCTAAAGAAATATATTGGTGACCCAGCTTTAGTCGTTCCCTTAAAAAGTGTAAAGGTAAAAGATAGTCTCTCCTATAAAGAAGTACCAGTTGAGATCCTTGACCTCCAGATTTATAGGTTGGGGAATAAAGAAGTTCCCTTGGTTATGGAGAAATCATCTTGTTAGGGAGCTACTTGGGAAGCAGAAGTGCATATGCAAGCCAAGTATTCCCATCATTTCGCTACAAATTCAGATCCAACATAAGGTAATGACTTTCCTTAAGTGATTCTCTCATTTTCTATCTCAACTATATAACCATCCTCATGTCATAGCATGCATTCATGAATTTTGTTCAGTCCATGTAGTGTGTTTCAAATTTAGTTATTTAATCATGATCCAACTCATATGTATTCAATGTACAATCTTAGTTTTCATAGTATCTCAGCTCAAATAGTTTCATTCGGGGATGAGTGATCCCAAAGGGAAGATATTGTAATACCCCATAAGATTTTAGAACATTTTTAGATACTAAACATATGTTTAAAGGGCTCCAAGTCATAAATTCACACTAAGTTAAAAAGACTTAGCCATTTTAAGACACCAAGAATGGAAACATTTTATTTTTTGCCTTCCCAACTCTGAAACTCAGATTTTTGAGTTGAAATGTGCATAGGGATGTTACAAGGGTCATTCGCTCATGCTATGCTTTAGTTGACTGTAGAAACAGAATCATCCAGTTTTAGTTTCCCAATAAACCAGTTACTGAATGGAGGGATAGTACATTAGTGCTTAGGGGTCAGATTATTTCATATCTTGAGACAATAAAAATGATATCTAAGGGGTGCATGTACCATTTTTTTCAAGTCAAAGACTCTAATTCTTCAACTCCCGGTCTCGAGTCAGTTTCAATAGTAAAGGAATTTCCAGATGTGTTCCCTAAATATCTTCCAAGAGTTCCTCTCAAAAGGGAAATTGACTTTAGAATAGATCTCTTTCCAGATACCCAGCCTATCTTCATTCCACCCTATATAATGGATCCATCTATGATAAAAGAGTTAAAAGAAAAATTGAAAGATCTCTTAGATAAGGGATTCATCAGGCCCACTATTTCCCTATGGGGTGCTCCAATCTTTTTTGTGCATATCAAAGACAGTTCTCTTAGAATGTGCATTGATTACTGTCAGTTGAACAAGGTCTTAATCAAGAATACATATCCATTCCCTAGGAGTGATGACTTGTTCGACCAACTTCAGGGTTCCATTTATTTCTCCTAGATAGACCTCAGATCCGGCTATCATCAGCTCAGATTCAGAGAATGTGACATTCTGAAAATAGCTTTCAGAACTCAGTATGGTTACTTGGAATTTCTAGTTATGTCTTTTGGACTAACAAATGCCCAACAAATTTCATGGACTTGATGAATAGAGTGTTCAAGCAGTACTTGGACATGTACATCATAGTCTTTAATTATATTCTTGTCTATTCCCGTAGTGAAAGAGATTACGTAGACCATCTCAGAATTGTATTGAAGACTCTTAGATACCAACAGTTTTTTTCCAAATTCAGTAAGTGTGATTTTTGCCTAAGATCAATATCCTTCCTTGGCCATATTATTTTCGGTGATGGCATTAGAGTTGACCCTAAAATGACCAAAGCAGCGAGAATGTTTCCCATACCCATCTCTGCATTAGATATCAAGAGTTTCTTGGGTTTGGATGGCTATTACCAATGGTTTATTGAAGGGTTTTCCCTATTTCATCCCCTATGTATCAATTGACTAAAAAAAAGTCAAGTTTCGTTGGTCAAATTCTTCCGAGAAGAGTTTTCAGGAGTTAAAGACTTGACTCACTTCAGCCTTAGTCTTGACTTTGCCAAATGGTTCAGATGGATTCGTTATTTATTGTGATACTTCCAAAATTGGTTTTGGTTCTATATCGATGCAGAGAGTTAAGGTCGTAGCCTATGCCTCTAGAGATCTTAAGCCCCATGAAAAGAATTACCCTACCCATGATCTTGAGTTGACAGATATTGTTTTTGTGCCTTGAAAATTTGGAGGCATTTTCTTTATGGAATTCATGTTGATGTATTCATGGATCACAAAAGTTTGCAGTATGTGTTTTCACATAAAGATTTAAATCTTCGTCAGAGAAGATGGCTTGAGTTGTTAAAAGATTATGATATGAGTGTGTTGTATCATTCGGGCAAAGCCAACGTAGTGGAAAATGCCCTTAGTAGATTGTCTATGGGTATTGTTGCTTATGTTGAGAATGATAACAAGAAGTTAGCCAGGGATGTTCATCAGCTTTCTAGATTAGGTGTTTGGTTGGTTTATTCAACTGAGGGTAGTATATGGGTTCAGAATGGTTTGGAATCTTCTTTGGTTGCTGAAGTGAAAGAGAAGAAAGATAGGGATTCTAGTTTAGTTAAGTTGAAGGAATCAGTTAGAGATCAGAAGATAGAGGTTTTCTCCTAAGGGGGAGATGGCGTGTTACGATGTTAGAGTAGACTTGTGTGTCGTATGTTGATGGATTGAGGTAGAAAATTTTTGTAGAAGTGCATGGTGCATGCTACTCTTTACACTCGGAAGCGATGAAGATGTATCGTGATTTGTGGTAAATCTATTGGTGGAGTGGTATGAAGAGTGATATTACAGATATGGTATATTTAAAAATCTCACCCATGAAGGGAGTGAAGAGATTTGGCAAGAAGAGGAAGCTTAGCCCCCGATATATTGGCCCTTACAAAATTTTGAGTCATTTTGGAAAGGTAGCTTATGAGCTAGAGTTTCCTGCAGATTTGGCATATGCATCTGGTGTTTCACGTTTCCTTGTTAAAGAAGTTTTATGGTGATCCAACTGTTTTAGTTCCTTTAGAAATCACAAATGTTCTGGATTGACTTTTTTATGAAAAAATCCCAATCGAGATCCTCGATCGTTAGATTCATAGACTAAGGAACAAAGAAGTTTCCTTGATCAAAGTTCTTTGGAGGAATCAGTCCGTTGAGGGAGCCACTTGGGAGCAGAGGCAGATCTGCGTACCAAGTACCCTCATCTTTTCTATGCAAACTTAGACTCATCTTAAGGTAACAATTTTTCTTAGATCGTTTCTTTTCCATTATTAGTTCCAGCTATATAATCGTTCTCAGGTCATTACATGCATTTATGAATTAAGTTCAGTCATGTATCATTTTTCAGACTCAGTTATGTAATAATGTTCACAGTTATGCATATTTAGTATATAATCTCAGTTTCTTTAGTACTCTTTGCTAAATCAGTCAAATTCCAGGAAGAATGCTCCCAAGGGGGAGATATTGTAATACCCCATATTATTCTTAGCTCAGTTCAACTCCTAGTTTCATGCATAAGAGGCTTAAAACTTGAAAATTTCACGAAGTGTTAGGGACTTCGAGGATTTTTAAATTGGTATTCCCGACCCTGAGGTGTTGGTTTTTGAGTTAATTCATGTTCAGGGGTGTAAGAAGAATGTCTCGGGGAAGTTTAGGATTTTTTGAATGAGGTTTGGGGCATGTTTGGATCATAAAACCTGAGAGTTAGTGCGATATGGCCGCGTCGTGGTGTTAATCCCGATGGCACCTTCACCGCATCGCGATGACCCTTTAAAACATGTTCAAATTATGAATTTAAATGTCTGAGGGGTAATTATGTCTTTTCCCCTTATTCCAAGTAGTCAAATAATGAATTATAACGTCAGTTAGGGAATTATTTTCCCATCTTCTTCAACTTTCCTCTCAAAGAAACCCTATTCACCTCCCAAGAATATCAAATTCCATTACTTTCTCTCTAAGAAAACCAAGAATTTAAGTTCCCCAATCCAAGAGCATTCAAGAAAGCATCAAGATTGGTGTTTCTGTTTCAAGCTTAAGGGTTTAAGGTATGTGTGATGTTCATCCATAGGCCCTTTTCACCCATGGAGTCCATGAATCTCATTTTATGTTTTAAATTATGAATTCTATATGATTAAGTTGAATTATTCCCATGAATATCTTGATAATTTGATTTCAAGTTTTGATTACATATGTTTTTTATGGAATGAGCCGTTGCATGTTTTAAATATTGAACTCTTTTCCTTTAAAAGCTTAATTCATGGTTTTAGTATAGTAACTATGTTATCACCACGTTATTTACTCATTCCCATGCTTAAGTCAATGACTCTCAAGTGTTTTATGAAATGCCTAAGTGTTGAATTTCGACAATGATTTGCTACTATAGTTTCAAAGCTTTTATATATCCATATTGCTAATTCCATTCAGTGATGGAGGGTTATGAATATCCGATACTCAGCTATTTACATGATTTCAGTATCTTCAGAATGATTTCAGATAAACTATGAGCATTATCATTTAGTCAGTTATTGTGATCAATTGTATGTTCAGTTAAGCTTAATTTAGTCTAGTAAATAGTGTCATTCAATCAGGAGTAGGATTCAGCACAAAGAGAACACAGATATGGGGGCATTCCTACTAGTTTAGGGTTTTACCCTTAGTGGCAATCCCTGAGTTACAGAACTAAATAACTAGTGTAGGCTTGAGATGTCTTCCTTCCAGTTTAGGGTTGACACATATCTCATGAGTTTGCTGCCAGTATAGGGTTACTCTTTAGTACTTCACGACACCAGTTTTAGTGGATCCACATAGCAAGTGTTAGTACCTGTGGCACGGTACTGACACCCTTCCAACTAGGTTTATAGGTTGGACTCCGATTAGCTCAAATTAGGGCATGTTGGTTAGATGGTACCTCCCACAGTCTCAGTTCAGTATTTATTACATAATTCAGTTCAGGTTTTCTTAACCAAAGCATACAGATTACCAGTTATTTAGTTATCAGATTTCAGTATTTCAGCTTACAGATTATCTCAGAAATAATATATACTTGGTTATGCATTCTTAGATTTTACAGCTTTTATGTGTTTTGCTCAACTATTTCATGAATGCATACTCAGTTATCTCATGCTATTCAGTCAGTTATTATTTTTATGCATAGTTAACCCATGCATTTCAACCTAACCTCATCTCATATACCAGTACATTCAAAGTACTGATCGCATACTTTTCTTCGCGCTATGATGTCTTATATCATAGGTTCGGACACTCAGTTTCCTGACTACACTTAAATAAGTTCATTGTTATAGAAGCAACAGTAGTGGTAAGTCCTCATCCTCTGAGTACAAGTTTATCTTTCATTCAGTTATTTCAGTATTCGTTTATTACAGTCAGTTGGAGTTATTTGGGGGTTTGTCCTATCAACTCCACAGTCAGTCAATTAGAGGCTTTTCAGATATTTAGACAGTCAGTAAGTTTTATCAGCTTTATTAGTCTTTCCATATGTTTGCATGCTTGTCAATTCAGTTGTAATTTTAGTATCTAAACCTTATGGCCTTATCAGTTATTTTTGGCGCATGTTTACTTTCATTATATTGTTCAGTGCTCACAGCAGGTACCATCTCATGGGTTAGCTTGTTTGTGGTCACTTGTGATCATAAGTACCGTTGTCGCAACTAGGGGATATCCTCATGTTGAGATAGACCAGTAGGGACTGTTGGAACCCCAAGAGCAGTAGAAAATTCAAAAGTGTGGGCCCTATATCAAGACTGCATTCTGTGCGTTTGGCGGACATCCTAATAATTTTCCCCTATTAGGATGGAGGTTCCAGTTGAATTCCTATAACCTTTAAATCTTCATGGAGACATGATATGAAATAAGAGAAAGTCAGGTTAGAGGATTTTCATAATAACAACACTCTATAGCACGAAATAGAACACAAAGAAGGAAAATATTCTTAAATCTGTCGTAGCCTCGCCCTTATAAGTGTAGCGTGCTACACACCCATAAATGAGACTCTAATCAACAAGGATTGTATAAATCCAGTGACCTTGAAACATTCTCTAATACCAAGCTTATAACTACCCAAACTAGGGCCCTAGCCATGATGGACAACCTAAACCGACCATGGTATATGATGCCCCCTTAGCATTTAAACATAAGTAGTAATATAAGGAAATTATGAAAACCAACCCATAAAATTATAGAGTTTGATAATTAATAAAATGAAATTTTGAAGGAAAATTTAAAATTAGAAAACCACAAACCCAAGATGTTTACAATCCTTTATCCATAAAATATTTACTAAGTTAGGACCTGACCCCGACTATGCCAAAAGAAAATCTAGAGAGTGGATATGATAAAATGACTGAAAAGTAATAAGGACTTCTATATGATGGAGGGCTCACCACTTCTCACCAGCTATCCATAGGAATGAAGACCCACCTAATTCTACACAGGGTTATAATAAAAGGCCTCTGAACCTGCATCATGAAATAATGTAGCGCCCGGGGACGGTCAGTACGACGAATACTAGTATGAAACCCTTCAAAGGGATAAAATATGCATTTAACGAAATCATTCATAAAACATAATCATTACCCATAATAATCATGAAGTAAGAGGTGGGAACACAAGGACATGACCATTTGAAAGTTTACTCTGAACTATTTAGCTTGCACCAACCTTTAGTTACCCACAGGCTATACCGGTCCAGTTCGCCCTACTTCAGGAGCCCCAGTACATGTAATCCAGATGGATCGAGGATTACGATAAAATCATTAATAGACAATAGCCTCCCAAAAGAATAACTGTGTATAACTGCTCAAAGCTAGTACATAGTGGTTATAAACCTCCAATATCCACGAACATAGTTTCAAGTGTAGGTCACGAGGACTACACCTTCTTGATGAAGCTACATAATTCCTATTAAGGCCCAATTAAAAAAAATTCCATATCATTAACTAAGGAGTTTTTCATTAAGTCATTCCCAAATTGGTATCGTCATACCAAGACATGCAAGACATCCATATAATGCCATACTATTTCCATTTAACCATTTAAACTCCAATTCCAATTTCAAAAGAAAATGTAAACCATTTTCCATTAATGTTGTACAATGTTTCAAAGGATGATTTAAACACTATGAAATCCCCATTAAAACTAAGTTATGAAATAGGTGAGGTCCATATCTTTACCATGTAAAAACCATATTCATGATGAAATCAAGATACCAAATTCACCCTTTTTATAAGTCACACTTCAGTTTACAAGCCATTGTTTAAACATGGAAAACCATTAAGAACAAGAGGAAACCAATAAGATTACTTTACAACCAAAATCTCTCAAACCCAACTTTAAGCAACTATCAAAACATAAGAATATAAAGTATATATTATAAATTAAATATAATTAAAATAAGGGAGTTCCCAGCATGTCTTTTTGAAGAGATTTTATACTGAAGATAGCAAGATGAGAAGTCCTCAACTTAAACCCTAACCTTATTGCTTTTCAACCTTAGCTTTTTTTCCTTAAGAGTTGAGAGGAGAAAGGACGTGAAATTTTTCATAATGAATGAGTACATAGGTTTATATAGGGACTAAAGTCATTTAATTGGGTAAAAGACCAAAAATACCTCAACCCAATCTAAAGAAAATATGAAATCCAAATTTTGTGACCTTGGACGTTGCATATCCTTATCATGCGAACCCAAGGGAGTGGAACGCCCTTATTATGGAGAGACAAGATCATGGAACGCTTTTATCAAAGACCTTCAATGGTTCTGTGTAAAGGTGTGCCTCCCCCTCTGTAGCACGCCCTTAATACAGACCATTATTGTTTTGGGGTCCCAAAATATCCAAAAATGCTAACAAAATATTTTGAAATGCATCCTAATTTTCCCATTAACATCCCTTACCATAATTTCACTCCAAAACTACTGATAAATGCTAATGTGATTTCGAATTAACTTCATTGAAAATTTTAGGGTTAACATACGTAGGTTATATGTGAACAATTGCTAACACATTTAAGGCCTTTAACTGATAATAATTGTGAAGTCTTAAGCAACTTTTATCATTATTAATTTGTTTATATTTGATTTTACAGTTTAAACTAATGAGATAGAGAACCAACAAGAATGGAAGTAAAGACGTTAAAAGCTGGAGAAATTTGAAGAGAAGTATGGCGGATGACATCTGTAAAGTGAAGAAGAACTATCAAGGCCAACGTCAGCTTTAACCAGAGAATGGGAGTTGAAAAGAAGTTGTGATGACATTTTATGATAAGGCGTCAGTATGGTGATAAGGCGTCAAGGATACCGTCAGACTTAGGCAGAACATGGAAGCTGAGAAGAAGTCTTGACGAGATTAGTGATAAGCCGTTGAAATCCTAATAAGCTATTATCGTAGTCATCAGCCTTAGACATCAAGAGACAAAAGTGAAGAGGAGCTGACGACATCCGTGATAAGTCGTCAGACTCCTGATAAGCTATCTGGGATGTTGTCTATTGCGAGGAAAAGTTGTAACCTTGATTTTGTTTCCATAATTAGATTAAACTATTTAAAGCTTTGTTTTAGGGTTTTCTAGGAACCATTATTCAGTATTATTCGACACTTTGAGTTTGGGACCATACATTGATATTTTGTCTCTCTACTTCTAGACTTAACAACACAACTATTTGGAGAGATTATTATCAGTATTGGGGGATTTCTCATTTGTGATCTAATCTAGAATTCACTGGTTTTTATTCATCACTGTAAGTTTATCTTTCAAATCATGAATTCAATTATATGTTTCGTTCTTTGCGTCATGAGAGGCTAAACTCCATTAACCTGAATTATGGGGTCTAGGGTTAGGTTTTGATAAGGTACTAAGTATTCCAGATTCAATAGGTGGTAGGATTTCTTGATAATTCTGATGCTTTAATTAACGTCTGTTGGTTACAAACAGTAGACACACCTGCTTTGATTTGCTTGAGAAAGAAATCAAATATAGTAGGAACTGAATTATCAACAGGGACTTGAAAATACTTCATTTCATAATTAGCATTGTAACAAGGTTGATTAACTTGAGGTAAAATTTGGGCAGTGAATAGAAATTCCCTAAGTCTGAGAGGAGGAAATTAAATGCTTAAGTTGGTCAAGAGATATTTGAGCATAACATCAATAAAGAAAGCTTGTTATCCTACCCACCATGAGAATCCTTAATCACCTTTAGCATCTGTCATGTACCGTAAGCCCTAGTTAACATAATTCTACTTATTTCATAAACTCTTGATTACAAACATCAAAATTAAAGTGAAAAACAATTATTCGTGATACTTAACCCCCCCCCCCATTTCAGGAAACATTAAACTATCAGTGAATTAAATCGGAAGTGACTTGGGTTCACACCTTATTCCCTGGGGGATTCGAACCTAACCTAGTTGGGTTTTATATTGACAATGATTGCTTATACCCATTCAAGAGTGTAATTTAAGCATTATCAAAAAGGGCGTCATTGTCGGGGAATACAGTCGTAAACTGAAAGTTTTTGTGCGCTAATTGATTGTTAGTTAAGTTTCCTAGATTTACGTTTATTTGTTTTTTTTGTTTAATTGTAGGATCCTTATTGTTTATTCCAAAAACAAGAAGTTTTGGAGAACAATACGGTCGTAAACTGAAAGTTTGTGTGCACTAATTGATTGTTAGTTAAGTTTCCTAGATTTACGTTTATTTGTTGTTTTTGTTTAATTGTAGGATCTTTATTGTTTATTCCAAAAACAAGAAGTTTTGGACAACCATTATTACCAATTAATCTTGAAACACAACTGATCGAGAGAATGGCAGAACAACAAGAGGCTGACAGACTGGCAGCCTTGACCAGGGCTCAAGTGAATGTACATAACGAGGGTCAACAAGTACGTCATCTGAACCCTGATAATAAAGAATTTGGTGATGAGGAATTGTTGAATCCTCAAAACCCAAAGCGAGCAGAGAAAATTGCTACACCAGTGCAGCGAAACTTTAGTAGAAATCATCCAGTCAGAGGAAGTTATGGTCAATAGACTGTCCAATACGAGGTTGATGATGATGATGAAGGAATAGACAGAGCAGGTGCAATAGGTTCTATTATTCCTCCACCATTGCCAGCTGGAGAAGAATTCAGTATAACAAGTACCATGATTCAACTCCTGAATCTTAAGGGATTGTTTTGTGGCTTTCCTGGTGATGATCCGAACATGCTCTTGGTGAATTTTATCACCATTTGTAAATCTTTTGATTATTTGGGAGTGAGCCAGAATGCAATCCGGTTGAGATTGTTTCCATTGTCTCTGTCTGGAGAGGCAACAATGTGGTTAAAAAAGCATACGCCTGATTCCATCACCCACTGGAGGGAGTTGAAAGAAGCATTTCTAGAATGGTTTTTTCTTTCCTCCAGGAGGGTACAGTTGAGAGACAAGATCAGTAACTTTAGAAAGCTCCTTATCGAAGCTTTGCATGAGACATGGGAGTGGTTCAAGAAGAAGCTGACATAGTGTCCGAACCATAATATGACGGACCTACACTTGATAGAGACTTTGTACAGGGCTCTCAACTCTGTAACAAAGCCGATTGTAGATAATACTGCTGGTGGTTTGTTTGTTGATCTGTCTTTTCAAGATACCTCAGATATGCTAAATAGGATGACCAAACAGAGTTGGGATTGACATACCAGGGATTATGTGGTAGCTAGCCAGACTATTTCTATTGGTATGACTGCGAAGTAGCACAGATGAGATGAGGAGCGATACCAAGACATGGCCCACCTAAAAACACAGATGGACCTTCTCTCCAAGCATTTATTATTGGGGAAGACTGAAAAAGTGAAAGCTGTGACGTCTCAAGACTGAGTTGATGTAGAGCCGAAAGAAGAGGCAAATTATGTTAATAATTAGGGGGGTTTCCGAGGCAATAGCCAAGGGAATCAATCTCAGAACGTTTATGACAAGCCTAGTTACAAAGACAGGGTGCAAGGAAACTGGAGAAGCAGTAATGACAGGAGTGGTTTATACATTCCTCCTAGAAATTAGGAAGCTGCTGCAACTAGCTCTGGAAAGATGTCCATGGAGGACATGATAGAGAAGATATTGAAGGGAGTTGAGGACACCAACTCTAGTGTGACCACCATGAAGACCGATCTGGTATCCATCAGTCAGTGGGTGCACTCACACTCCACTGCAATCAAACAGTTAGAGCAGCAGATGGGCCAACTTTCTGCTGTAGTCAACCAGAGAAAGAGAGGAATATTACCAAGAAATACGGTACAGAACCCACGGAATGATGGCTCATGCATGGAAATTACCACTAGGAGTTGTAAGATCTTACCTGGCCTTCTATGGGTAAATCTATAGATGGTGAGGTAGTTGTCAGTGAATTCGAAGAAAATAACCTAGTGGAGCCTAAGAAGATGAATATTTTTATTGATGCTTGGAGAAGGAAAAAGAGAAGGAAGAGGAAGTGGTGTTGAAAACTATCCCATGAACACCACCTCCCTTTTCTTAACGATTGAAGAAGAAGGATGATGATACAAAATTTAGCGAATACATGGCAATGCTCAAGCAGTTGACAATAAATGTGCCTTTGGTTGAAACACTTGAGCAAATGTCAGGATATCCGAAATTCATAAAGGACCTTGTGACTGAGAAAAGAGTTGTGAGCTGCGAATTAGAGAAAAATCTCCACCGTTGTAGTGCTATCTCTACAAGGACCTTGGTACAAAACAAGTCAGACTCGTCCGCATTCACTATTCCCTGTACAATTAGGACTATGGAATTTGCCAAGGGATTATGTGATTTGGGAGAAAGAATTAATTTGATGCCACTGACTGTTTATAGAAAGCTAGGTTTGGGAAATACCACACCCTCGAACATAAGACTCGTGATGGCGGATAGGTCAGTAAAGCGATCTATTGGCTTTCTGTATGATGTGTTGGTAAAGGTGTCCAACTTTATATTCCTTACAGACTTCGCCATTCTAGATTGCGAGGTGGACTTTGAGGTGCCCATAATATTGGGTTGACCTTTCCTTGCAATCGTAAGTGTGTCGATTAATTTGAGAGAGAATGAGCTCTTATTCAGGATGAACGATGAAATCGTACAGTTTGATATGGGAAAATCAATGAAGCATCATGAAGAAATGAGTATGTTCTCAGTAGTTGATGTGTACTATGAGGACGAATAGGATGTGTCCATAGCTGAGAAACTTGTTATCAAACCTTTGGCCGCAGTTATGATGAATTATGATAGTGAAGGCATTGGGGAGTATGAAGAGATAGTTTGTGCCTTGATAGGAATGGGTTTATATCCTTATGCTCTGAAAAATTTGGACCTTGATCTGGATAATCGACCAACACCAATAACCAAGCCATCTATTGAGGAGCCTCCGGTGTTGGAATTGAAAGAACTGCCTGGACACTTATGTAACGTGTTTCTGGGAAGCAGGAACACGCTACCTGTTATTATTGCAGCTGATTTGGGTGAACAATAGGTGAATACACTTATTTCAGTACTTCAGAGGCACAAGAGAGCTATAGGGTGGACCACCGCAGATATTATTAGCATTCCCTCGGGTATTTGTACGCATAAAATTCAACTTAAGGAAGATTATATTCCAACCATAGAGCACCAACGTCGTCTTAACCCACCAATGCAAGAGGTGGTTAAGAAGGAGATTACTAAGTGGTTGGATGTAGGAGAGGTTTACCCTATTTCTGACAGCAAGTGGATGAGCCCAGTTCAATGTGTGCCCAAAAAAGGGGGCATGATAGTGGTTGCTAATGAAAGGAATGAGTTGATTCTACTCAGGTCTGTAAGTGGGTAGAGAGTTTGCATGGCCTACAGTATGTTGAATTCTTGGACTCTGAAAGACCACTTCCTGATGCCCTTTATGGACTAAATGCTTGATTGATTGGCTGGAAATAGGTGGTATTACTTCCTGGATGGTTATTCTGGATATAACCAAATCTGCATTGCTCCTGAAGATCAGGAGAAGACAACATTCGCATGCCCATATGGCACCTTTGCATTTAAGAGGATGCCAATTGAGCTATGCAATGTACCCGCTATATTTCAATGGTGTATGATATCTATCTTCTCAGATGTGGTGGAGGACACCATAAAGGTATTCATGGATGATTTTTCCATGGTGGTTGATTCATTAGAGACGTGTTTGGAAAATCTGAATCTAGCCTTGAAAAGATGTATAGAATTTAATTTGGTGCTTAACTGGAAAAAATGCCATTTCCTAGTAAAGGAGGGCATCGTTCTCGGCCACAAAATTTCTGAAAATGGGATAGAAGTCGATCGAACAAAAGTGAAAGTTATTGAGAAACTACCACCTCCCATTTCAGTGAAGGGAGTGCGTAGTTTTCTTGGACATGCTGGCATTTATCGGAGATTTATAAAAGACTTCTTAAAGGTTGCAAATCCAATTTACAAACTTTTGGAGAAAGAAGTGAAATTTTCCTTTGATAATGAGTGCTTGAAGGGATTTGAATGCCTTAAAAAGAAGCTGATTTAGGCCCCTATTATTATTGCACCTGACTGGGTAAAACTCTTTGAGATGATGTGTGATGCAAGTGGTGTTGCCCTTGGGGCTGTATTGGGACAAATTGTTTCATTCAATATATTACGCCAAAAAAGCACTGAATGGAGCGCAAAAGAATTACACCATCACTGAACATGAGCTTCTGGATGTAGTGTATGCTTTTGAGAAGTTTAGAGCTTATCTGCTTGGGACCAAAGTGGTGGTCCTCACCGACCATGATGCCTTGAGGTATTTGATGGCTAAGAAGAAAGCAAAACCAAGGTTGATTAGATGTGTATTGCTTTTATAAGAATTTGACTTTGAGGTCAAATATAGAAAAGGTTTTGAAAACAAGCTTGCAGATCATCTATCTAGAATGGAAGGTGAATAGGAAATTAGTAATTAAACGAAGATAAATGATGCATTTACTGATGAGGAGATCCTGGCTGCCATTGTGGAAAAATTGCCTTGGTATGAAGATTATGAAAATTATGTTGTGAGTCAGGTCATCCTAGATAATCTTGTTTTCCATCAAAGGAAGAAGTACTTGCATAATATGACACATTACTTCTGGGATGAGCGGTATCTTTTTTGGTGATTAGCAGACAATATTATAAGGAGATGTGTGCCGGAAGTAGATGTATTATGCTTATTGGAAGCATGTCATGCTTCCCCTATTGGGGGTTACCATGCAGGTGACCGAACGGCTAAGAAGGTTTTGCAGACCGGCTATTACTGGACGACATTGTTCAGGGATGCCCATTAGTTTTTGCTGAAATATGACCAATGCCAGAGATAGGGTTCAATCTCTAAAATACATGAGATGCCCTTGACGAAGATGCTTGAAGTGTAATTGTTTGATGTCTGGGGCATCGATTTCATGGGTATTTTTGTAAGCTCGTATGGGATGAAGTATATTTTAGTTTTTGTTGACTACATATCAAAATGGGTAAAAGTTGCGGACTTGTCTAAAATGAAGGGTAGAGGGTTGTTTCTTTTCTGAAAAAGAACATTTTCTCTCGCTTTGGAGTACCACGTACTATCATAAGCGATGGAGGATCCAATTTTTGCAACAAAGTGTTTCGAGCATCTTTGACAAAATATGGGGTGAAATAGCACAGGGTGGCTACTCCATACCACCCACAAACTAGTGGGCAAGTGGAGGTGTCAAATTGTGAGATTAAAGCTATCCTAGCCAAAATGGTGAACGCTAGCCGGAAAGATTGGTCTCACAAGCTCGATGATGCCTTGTGGGCATATCAAACTACTTTCAAGACACCCATTGACATGTCACCATTTCAGATGGTCTATGGAAAAGCTTACCACCTACCAATAGAGTTGGAGCACAAGGCCTTATGGGCACTCAAAAGGTTAAATTTGAATTGGAAGAAAGCAACAGAGCTGAGACTGGGGAAATTGAATGAGATGGATGAATTCTATATTAGGGCATATGAACGATCAGATCTTTATAAATAAAATATAAAAAAATACCATGATTGGAGAATGGAGAAATGAGAATTCCAAAAAGGTGACTTGGTGCTTCTGTTCAATTCTAGACTCAAATTATTCCCTGGCAAACTAAAATCTGAGTGGTCAGACCCTTTTAAAGTTAGTCAAGTCCACTCATCTGGAGTAGTGGAACTTGAAAACAAAGATGGAAGTACCTTCAAGATAAATGGGCAATGTATCAAGCTTTATATTGGCCCGAACGAATCGATGAAAAGTATCACCATTATCTGTCTCGATGAAGTTTGAAGTAATCGAGATATCATAGTCGTTCCGCGACATTAAATCAGGCGTTGCATAGGAGAAAACCAATGACCCCCGAGATTGATCTATTCCAGGTATACTTTAACCCTTAGTTTAGTTGATTAACTAAACTAAGGGTTAGGAAAGGATCATAGGCCGTTTTGCTGATTAACCCACTTTTAGACTAAATAGCCTTACTTGTGTTCTTAATACCCCTTGATCCCTGTTTTGAGCCTAAATTGACCATCTCTTTCTTATGACACCTTTCACCTTCCCATTTATACCCTAATGAATCTATTTTGGCCCTGGTCCTCCTTGGTTACTGTACACCTTGACCTAGGCAAATAGCCTAAGTTGAGGGTGGCTATCATACGGGTGAATGGCGTAAAATAAGTATGAAGAAGGGTAGAATAAAAGAAAATGAATAAAAGTTGGGTGCTTATTCAAAAAAAAAAGCACCCAACTCGAATATGTGTGATCAAGAGAATAGAAAAAAGGAAAGAGGTTAATAAGTGAACCCCAATAGAGTAGTGTAGTGTCAAGGAGGCATAGTCACTCTAAATTACTTGAATATCATACCAGACCCAGCCTATATTACAAGCCTAAAAGAAGTCCTATAGTGATCCTAGTTGGCCTATCTGAAGGTCTTGGTAATGAAAATAAGGGCAAGCCTATGGTACTTGGCATACACTAATTGGAACTTCATTTTGAGAGTGAGAGTCTTTTGATGACCCCCACGATTACATTTTTGGTTTCTTACATAAGAGGAGGGGGGTTTTTTTATTGTGTGGGCATACTGATATCGTTGCTAGCTACTTGCTTGTTTAGATAGTGTAGCATTGGTATATAAATGGTTGTTGTGGCTAAGATTGATGCCATCACTTGAGTACTTTGCATTACATTATTGTTTTTCAATGGTATACACAGTTGGTCTTAATTGTATTGACCTTGGAGGTAGTAACTATGTCCTGAGCTTAAATGGAAAATGGGCTACTGAATGTGCTATGTACTCTCTTAGTTGGGGCTGAGTTGCTTGAGGACAAGCAACTGTTTTAAGTTGAGGGTGTTGATG
Organism: Capsicum pubescens; assembly: GCA_030864215.1. Lineage (NCBI taxonomy): Eukaryota > Viridiplantae > Streptophyta > Magnoliopsida > Solanales > Solanaceae > Capsicum > Capsicum pubescens. Next base: position 84,944,000 of record CM061543.1, on the reverse strand, counting down.
TGTGAGCAATTGCTAACACATTTAAGGCCTTTCACTAAGAATAATTGCGAAGTCTTAAGCAACTTTTGTCGTTTTTCATTTGTTTATGTTTGATTTTATAGTTTAAGCTGATGAGATAGAGAACCAACAAGAATGGAAGCAATGACGTTGAAATCTGGAGAAATATGAAGAGAAGTGTGACTGATGACATCTGTGATAAGACGTCAAAATCCTGATAAGCCGTCGTCATTGTCGTCAGCCTTAGATAGCAAGAGCCAAAAGTGAAGAGGAGCTATCAAGGCCAATGTCAGCTTTAACCAGAGAATGGGAGTTGAAGAGAAGTTGAGATGACATTTTGTGATAAGGCATCAGGATGGTGATAAGGCGTCAACGATACCATCAGACTTAGGCAAAACATGGAAACTGAGAAGAAGTCTTGATGACATTGGTGATAAGCCATCAAAATCCTGATAATCCATTATCGTATTCGTCATCCTTAGATAACAAGAGCCAAAAGTGAAGAGGAGCTGAAGACATCCGTGATAAGTCATCAGACTCCTGATAAGCTATCAGGGATATTGTCGTCTATTCAGAGGAAAAGTTGTAACCTTGATTTTGTTTCCATAATTAGGTTAAACTATTTAAAGCTTTGTTTTAGGGTTTTCTAGGAACCATTATTCATTATTATTTGACACTTTGAGTTTGGGAACATACTTTGATATTTTCTCTCTCTACTTCTAGACTTAACAACACTACTATTTGGAGAGATTATTATCAGTATAGGGGGATTTGTCCTTTGTGATCTAATCTACAATTCACTAGTTTTTATTCATCACTGTAAGTTTATATTTCAAATCATGAATTCAATTATGTGTTTCATTCTTTGCATCATGAGATTCTAAACTCCATTAACCTGAATTATGGGATCTAGGGTTAGGTCTTGATAAGGTGCTAGGTATTCAAGATTCAAAAGGTGGTAGGATTTTTTGATTATTCTGATGCTTTAATTAACGTCTGTTGGTTGCAAACAGTAGACACACCTGCTTTCATTTGCTTGAGAAAGAAATCAAGTATAATAGGAAGTGAATTATCAACAGGGACTCGGAAATACTTCGTTTAATAATCAGCGCTGTAACAAGGTTAGTTAACCTCGGGTAAAATCTGGGCAATGAATAGAAATTCCCTAAGTCCGAGAGAATTAGGAAATTAAACGCTTAAGTAGGTTGAGATACATTTGATCATAACATCGATAATGATATCTTCTTATCCTACCCACTATAAGAATCTTGAATCACCTTTAGCATCTTTCATGTACCATAAGCCCTAGTGAATATAATTCTGGTTACTTCATAAACTCTTGATTACAAACATCGAAATTAAAGTGACAAACAATTATTCGTGACACTTAAACCCTCCCCCCTATTTCAGGAAACATTAAACTATCAGTGAATTAAATCGCAAACGACTTGGGTTCATACCTTATTCCCTGTGGGATTCGACCCCAACCTAGTTGGCTTTTATATTGACAACGATCGCTTACACCCATTCAAGAGTGTAATTTGAGCATTATCAATAGGCTTATTTTATAATGTGATTTATACCCCGTAACACCTGAGCTATTATTACTACACTTTATCGGTGCAACAACACAGTCCTCTTTAGGACCAATTAGAACATTTTCCTTACTTTTATTCATGAAGTCTTTCATTAAGGCATTCATATTTTGGGATTGTCATACAAAGAGTTTCAAGTCCCCATATCATGTCAAAAATCATATTTATTACATATTTTAAGACTCTAGGATCCCACCTTTTAAATCAAGAACATATTCATGGTTAAGCTTTCATTAACAATTTCAAACATTCAAAATAATATTTTGGAAAAATGTTTTTCTGGATCTTTGTACTATGTCTGTTTTCTAAGAAAAAAAAATGAGACCAACACTATCATTAAACACCATGAATGCAACAAAATTATCACTGTAACCCATCATCACTACCCTCATTTCCACCCATGATTTCAGCCTCACTAAACAACCCAACGGAAAATCTTTAGTACCCCAACAAAACCAATAACAACAACCCAAGATTAACTCTAACGAGGAACAAGATTCCGACGATTCACAAATGGGTCGGTTCTCGTACTTCCAGTAAATACTATTATTTTATGGCATATATGGCTCCATTTATATCATTTTGGAATCAGATTCCAATTTCCATTGCATTTCAATCATCACTGTCTAATTACCTCTTTATAAACCACAATATTAGATTATCAAAAATCATCATCCTTAAATCACTACAAATTTTAAAAGAAGGATCAAATTTTCTTATCCAACACAATATTTTCAAGTAAAAAAAAGAAGAAGAAGAAATAGAGAATTAAGAAGAAAGAAAGGAAAAGGGTAAAGAGAGAAAGGAATAAGAGAAGGGGAGAATTAAAAAGAAAGAACAAACGAGTAGAGAGAGAATTAAAAGAAGGGTGGGGTTGTGGGTTTTTTATTTATTTATTTATTTATTTATTAATTTTAATAGTTAATAATTTTTTATAATTAAAAATGATGTGAAAGATGATATGGCAGATGACATGGCAGCTGACGTGGGAGAGTGTATTACACTCACCAAAAAAGTGTTTAAAATACTATTTTTTAATGGATTCAAGGGTCCAGATGATAAACTTGTAAGTAAAAGTGTCCAGCTTACAAAATGGACATAGTATAAGGGTCCAGAAGAGCATTTTGCCTATTATTTTCTTTCAAAGTTACAAAGGATGAAAAATCATCTATTTTTCTTTACTCAATTCTAAACTTTCAAGAGACCTCATGACCATGGCTCAAACAGTTATTCATGTAACACTCAGTCTTTCAAAACAGGAAGATCCATCCTTTTCAAATAGTCATTTTAGGCTCAAAACCCCACACAAATATTAAAGAATCATTCATAAAGAAAAGAGGAAATTTTTACTAAATTTACGGAATAAAATCCTCAACCCTAATTTCAAATAATTAACATAATATAAATAAGTCATAATTAAATTCATGCTTTATAATATTAGTTAAACTAGGGAGTGTTCAATATGCCTTTTAAATGAAAAGAATTTGAGACAGCTTGAATCTGAGCCTTTAATCTTGAACCCTAGGTGTTTTTGCTTTTTAGAATGTTTTAGGGGGGGAGGAAGGGTTTCTAATCTTATTCCATATGAAAATAGTCATAATTGACACTTCAAAAGGTGTTTTAAGTGTGTAGGGGTTGGATCTTAAGGAAAATAACCAGAATGACCCTACGTTGACCCAAAAAATATTCCCTGAATTAGGTTTTCACAACCTGGTTGACGAGTCTTAGAAACTTTCATGGTACGTGAGCTCGATTTGTGGAAATCTAATGGATTTTATAGCTTTATGAACCTAATCCATGACTTGGGTCTAAGAGTTGCAGATCCTATTCATGACTCATGAACCTAACTCAAGGAAATTAGATGAATTTTACAGCTTTCAAGATCTGATCCACGACTTGGTCTATAAGTTATGAAACCTACTCATAACTCGTAAGTCCAGCCTATCAATCGTGAATCACACTCGTGAGTCAAATTTTTTGGATCACGAGTCATGAGCAGACTCATGAGTCCAACCAAATAATCATGAATCAAACCTGTGAGTGAGATATATGTGTGTGTGTGTATGTATGTGTGTATGTGTCTGTGTCTGTGTCTGTTAATTTATACAACATTGGGTGCACGAAGGTTCTAAAATTTTTAGGGTGTCACAATATCCCCTCTTGGGATCATTCATCCATAAGGACATAATGAAACTCCTAAACACAAAATAAAGGCTGAAACCTTGAACACAATAAGAGAGATCTTATAACATAACAATCAACGAATTAGAAAAGACTCATGAAACATTAGGATTTCATAGAGGCACATATACTAAGTCATAAATATAAGAAGGTTAAAGATGACATAGAATTGATACCTCCAACAAGATCATCAGACAACGTGATCAGAGAAGGATATCTAACCTGTCTTCAGGTCTTCCCTCAATTCCCAAGTAGCCTCATCTACCTTTTGATTGGTCCACAACACCTTTATCGAAGCAAATTCCTTGGTCTGCAACTTTCGAACTTGACAATACAAAATTTGATAGGAACTTCCTTATAGGGAAAATAATATTTCACACTAATATCCTTTATTGGTACTATAGGAGAATGGTCACCCACACATTTTTTGAGTATAGAAACGTGAAATATGAACTAATGCCTAAATAACAGGCAAATTCAGCTTATAAGAAATACTCTCAAACTTCCTCAAAATCTGGTATTGACATGATGTAATAAAGGTTGAGTTTACCCTCTTTTGCCAAACCTTATTACTCTTTTCATAGGAGAGACTTTTAGGAACATCCAATCATAAATTTTAAACTCCAACTCTCTTCGCCTCACATACGCATAGGACTATTAATGACTTTGAGTAGTCTTAAGCCTCTTTCAAATAAACCTTAAGTTTCTCTAATTTTTGGTGCACAAGGTCAAATCCAAACAATCTTGCTTCACCCACCTCATACCATCAAATAGGTGTTCTACATCTCCTACCATAAAGAGCCTTGAATGGTGCCATCTTCATGCTAGAGTGATAACTATTATTGTAGGCAAACTCAATAAGAGGAAAATGATCTACCCAACTATCTTTAAAGTCAATAACACAAGATCTCAATATATCCTCAAAAGTAAGAATGGTGCGTTCTCTTTGTCTATGGTTAATCTGAGTACCAAAAACTTATGGAAAATCATTCCAAAATTGTGAAGTAAATTATGTACCTCTATCAGACATTATGGATATAGGACATCTATAAAATCTAACAATCTCATGAATGTACAACTTGGTATACTTATCTTCTAAGTAAGTCATCTTCACAGACATTAACATGATGACTATTAGAGAAACACTTAGACACAAAATTTGTGACATCCCTCTTCATATTATTCCATCAATACAGTTTTTCAAATCATGATACATCTTAGAAGCACCAGGGTGAATGGTATACCTGGAAACATGAGCCTCGGTCAGAATTTTCATTCATAAATTATCAATATTCGGCACATAAAATCTCCCTTGGTACTATAATATGCCATCTCCCCCATTCTCAAAATCCAAGACCTTCTGTTGTCCAATATCCTTCTTAATCTGCGTAAGTAGGAGATCATTAATCTATTTTTTCTTCACTTTAGCACCCAAAAATGACTTATCCATCTCGTGAACAATCACTCCTCTATTCTTAGAGTCCAAAAGTTGGACTCCAAAATTATCAAGACAGTGAATATCCTTCACCAATTACCTCTTCTCCTCTTCTACATATGAAAGGTTGCTCATTGATAACTCGCTAAGTACATAAGCAACAACGTTAGTTACCTAGGTGATAATGCAAACTCATATCATAATCCTTCAATAGTTCAAGACATCTCCTTTGTCTAAGATTAACTCCTTATTTGTGAAAACATATTGTAGACTCTTATGATTGGAGTAAATGTCGATATGCACTCTATATAAATAATGATGCCAAATCTTAAGTGCAAGAACCATTGTCGCTAGCTCAAGATAATAAGTTGGGTAGTTTTTCTCATGGTACTTAGGTTTTCTAGAAGCATAAGCCACAACTTTGTTATGCTGCATAGCAACGCAACCAAGTCCCACTTGAGATGCATCACAAAACACTATGAACCCCTTAGTACCCTCGGGTAGGGTCAAAATAGGAGCAGATGTCAATCGATCTTTTAACTTCTCAAAAATTTCCTCATAAACATCGGACCATTTGAACTTCACCATTTTTTAAGGCAACTTAGTTAATGGTGCAGCTATAGTAGAGAAAAATTCCATGAACCTCTTGTAGTAAACCAACAAACCCAAGAAATTCCAAATATCAATTGGAGTTGTGGTCTAGGCTATTTCATTACCACCTTAATATTTTGAGGATCCACCTTAATCCCTTTACTTGAAATAATATGGCCAAGAAAATCCATAAAATTCAACCAGAACTCATACTTAGAGAATTTGGAATATAATTCTTAATCCTTAAGGGACTGAATTTTATGAACTAGGATGTCATCAATGAACACTTTAATGAACAAGTCCAAAAAATGCTTAAACACCTTATTCATAATATCTATGAAAGTTGAAGGGGCGTTAGTTAAACCAAAGGACATAATCAATAATTCAAAATAGCTATATCTGGTTTGAAAAGAAGTCTTGGGAATATTATGTTCCCTAACCTTTAACTGAGGGTAACGAGAACAAAGATCTATCTTATAGAAATATTTGTCACCTTATAGTTGGCAAAAAAGGTCACTAATTCTAGAAAGAGGATACTTATTTTTTTCTCTGACCTTATTAATCTGATGATAATCTATACACATACAAAGGAATCCATCTTTTTTGAACAAAAAGTACCAGAGCACCTCTGTAAGAAACATTAGGATAGATGAAACCCTTATCAAAGAGGTCTTTTAACTATTATTTCAAATATTTTAACTCCAAAAGATGTATATTATATGGTGTAATAGAAATGGTTTTAGTATCTAGAAAAATCTCAATCCCAAAGTCCATCCCCGTATCAGGAGGAATTTTGGGAAGGACATCAGGAAAGACTTTGAGAAACTCATTAACTACCAAAACGGACTATAGTGAGGGACTTTTAGCACTAAAATCTTTGACCCAAACTAGATGGCACAAACAACCCTTATATATCAATTTCTAGGATCTAAGATAAGAAATGAATCTTTTCTTTGGTGCCATCAAACTATCCTTGCATTATATGACTAGTTCATTAGTAAAATGGGAAGTGATTTTCTTGGTTCTATAGTCAAAGTTATCATAACATGAGTGAAGATAACACATCCCCTGAATTACATCAAATTCTACCATGTAAACTTTTACCAAATCTACCATAGTATCTCAATGAAAATAGATATAACATAATTTCTATAGAACCTCCTAACAATAATAGACTCACCAACATGGGTATAAATTAAGAAAGGTCCAGGAATATTTTTGGGACTAAATCCAAAATTCACAGCCACATAAGGGGTCACATAAGATAGGGTGAAATTGGGATCAAGTAGTACATACACATCATGGAAGGAGATTTTTAACATACCCTTGACAATATCCAATGAGGCCTCTAAGTTTTTATGAATAAATAGTGAATATAAATGATTGCTACCCTCGTTTACATCAAAAGTAGCGCCATTTACAGCTGGTGCTTGGGCCTTATTGCCCCAAAAATTTCTCTTCACTGAAGGACACTTGTAACGCCTCGAATATATACCTTGAAAGTCACACGATGCTTATAATCCCAAAGGACCATAAGCTAACCCATGACTGGTACCTGCTGTGAGCACTGAATAATAATACTAAAAATATATGTAGAAGTTAGGCTGAAATTGCCATATGGTTCTTAAACTAAAATCAAATACTAAATACTTATAATAATACTGAAAAACTAAACATCTGTCTGAAATAGTCTAGTCTGAAAGCCTCTAACTATCTGAATATGGAGTTGATGGGACAAGTCCCCAACTAACGCCAATTACTGAATATACTGAACTACTGGAATGCTGAAATAAGTAACTTTGACCTCAAAATATGAGGACTCACTAGTATAAATACTGATGATAACCTACGCTGCTAAGTACGGTCAGGAGCCTGTGCGTCTGAACCTATGATATGAGACATCATAGCGCAAAAGAGAGAGTATGCATCAGTACTTTGAATGTGCTGGTATGCTAAGTGAGGTAAGTTGATATACATGGGTTCATATGCGTGAGATGATAACTGACTGAATGAACATCATAAAATAACTGAATAAGAGTGCATGCAAAAGTTGTAACTACTAATCATACTAAATATGCAATTCTGAGCATATAACCTCTGCCTAAATTAGATTGAAATTGAAGTACTGAATTCTTGTGGCTAAATAACTGATAACTGATAGCCATGGTTCTGTAGAACTATCTGAGTTCTTTACTGTATTCTGAGACTGAATACTGATTACTGAGTACTGAATACTGAAATTGTAACTGTAGGAGTATTCATCTAACCAACATACCCCAATTAAAAACTGAGTTAGGGTTCAACCTGTGACCTAGTAGGAAGGGTGTTAGCACCATGCCACAGGTACTAACAATGGCTATATGGATCAACTAAAGAATCACCCTCATCTGGAAGGTGAGATATGTGTTAACCTCAATTGGCAGGTGAACACTTTACCAACCCTCAACTGGCAGGTTGATATATTTTAACCTATGCTAGCTACGTAGTTCTGGTACTAAGGCACTACTACTAAATATCACTCCCTCAACTAGCAGGTGAGCCCTCATCCCTAGGTTCGCTCGGTGCTGAATCCTACTCCCAACTAAATAGACATTGAAGTGATCACTAGACTGTACTAGGCTTGACTGAGCTATTACTGATCATGTTGGCTGATTGAACTGGACTGAGTTCACTGAGTTCTGTAACTGACTGAGTACTACTACTGAGACTATTCTATGGCTATTGCAATTCTAGGTAAAAAGCTAGATTGTCGAGTATTGAATACCCCCAGGACTCGATAATATCATTAGTAAAACATGGCAAAATCTTAAAGGCATTACATTAATTACTATTCACCATGCATTCATTTAGACATTTTGTCAAACACTTAGGGGCATGAACTTGTACATAAATGGGACCATATGATAACATGTCATGAATTCACTCTTTAATTTACATAGGCATTCTATTAAACAGTTGGGGAGCATAATTAGTGCACATAGAAATCATCAAGGTATAAACATCATGGCTACAATATTCAACTTACAAATTCAAGGGTTTAACTTGAGAATCACATAATTCTACATACGTGCTAATTAATTCACTTGAAACTTGTAATGAATCTTGATTTAAAAACCAAACATCAATACATACATAAACACAATCCAATTCAATCATGTAAATCATGAAATCAATAAGCTTGTAATTTAAAAAGGTTTCTTGAACTCCAAGGGTGGAAGGAAACCCAAGGATAAACACCTAACATACCTTGATTATTAATTTCATGAAAATTGTTGGTGAATTCTTGAAATTTGAACTTGAATGCTAAAGAGGCTAGGGTTTATTCTTGAAAGGGAATGCCTTTTATTTTGAGTGAATTATGATAAATGAGACAAAAGTATTGTTTAGGGACCTGAATCCTATGTTAGAGTAAGGGGGAAACTAAAACACCCCTCTGAACTTGTGGTTAAATTAGCTGAAACTACCTAGTGATGCAATAGGTGACGCGCCATGTCGATGGGGTCAATGCGATCAGTGATACATCACATCGATGGGAATGTCATAGCCAATGCGACGCGTCAAGATCACATTTGTTTGATATTTTGCCCATCCAAACATGATCCAAACAAAGTCCAAAAATTCAAAAATTTACCCAATACGACCTATTGATATTCCTGATCATGAATCAACTTAACAATCAATATTTTAAGGTCGTAAGGATTGAAAAAAAGATTGTCCAATTTTGAAGGCTAAAATGTTTCTAGGTCTTAACACTTAGCTGAATTTTTCTAAGTCTGGGACCCCTTATTACAAGCTATATGGGATAATTGAATTACAACTTTTACGGGGTCTTACAATATCTTCCCATTGGAAAATTCATCCTCGAATGAGACTGACTAAACTAAGAATACTGATAGATTAAGTTTATATGCTGAACATGCACAACTGAAGCATGATTACAAGACTGAAACTGCTGATAAATTGAGTTTTCATAATGAACATACATAACTGAAGCATGATTACATGACTGAACTGGTTTATGAATGCATGACTGTCATGTGGATGATATACAATGGTAATTGATACTAAGTTTGTAAAGGAAATCTGAGCATAGAACTGAGTAAATCTAAGGAAGACTGTTACCTCGGGCTGAGTCTAAGTCTGTGGAAAAGAGGTGAGGATACTTGGTTCGCATATCTACTTCTGCTTCTCAAGTAGCTCCCTCAACGGACTTATCCCGCCAAAGAACTTTGACCAAAGGAACTTCTTTGTTCCTCAGTCTGCGAATCTAAAGATCAAGGATTTTGATTGGGATTTCCTTATAAGAGAAACTGTTCTGAACATCTATACTCTCTATAGGGACTACAACTGTTGGGTCACCAATGCATTTCATTATCTAGGAGACGGGAATCACTGGTGTACTGAAGCTAATCCTAAAGGAAACTCAAGCTCGTAATCTACCTTTTTGAAATGGCTAAGAATTCTATAAGGACTGATATATCGGGGACTCAGCTTTCCCTTCTTGCCAAACCTCTTCAGTCCCTTCATGGGAGAGATTTTCAAGTACATAAAATTGTCAATCTCAAATTTGAGATCCTTCCTCCTCACATCTGCATATGATTTTTGTCAGCTCTAGGTTGTCTTAAGCCTCTCCCTGATCAACTGAACTTTCTCCAAGGCGTCAAACACCAAGTCAGGCCCTACAACTGTAGCCTCACCTACTTTGAACTAACAAATGGGAGATCTGCATCTCCTTCCATAAAGAGCCTCAAATGGAGCCATCTAAATGTTAAAGTGATAGTTGTTATTATACACGAACTCAATCAAACAAATGTGGTCATCCCAACTACCCTTAAAGTCAATGACACACACTCTTAATATATCTTCTATAGTCTGAATGGTCCTTTCTGCTTGACCATCTGTCTGAGGGTGAAAGGCTATATTTAGGTGAACTTGGGTACTAAGACCCTTTTGGAAGTCTTTCCAAAAGTAAGAGGTGAACTGCGTACCTCTATCTGAAACGATAGACAATGGAACACCTTTTAATTTAACCAACTCTCTAACATAGAGCTTTGCATAACCTCGACTTAGTAAGAGGTATGGACTGGCAAGAAATAGGCTGATTTGGTCATCCTGTCTACAATGACCCAAATCAAATCATGTTGACGAAGAGTACAAGGCAAACCCATCACGAAGTTCATGTTCACTTCCTCCTACTTCTAAGTGGAATACTGAACTCCTTCTTAGACCCACTAGGCTTCTGATGCTCAATCTAAACCTGTTGACACGTAGAGTACTTAGCCACAAACTCTGTAATGTCTCTCTTCATCCCACTCCACCAATATACTTCCCATAAATTACAGTACATCTTAGTGGCCCTTAGGTGAATCAAGTAACGTGCACCATACGCTTCTACAAATATCTACTACCTCACGCTATCCACACATAGCACACATAGTATACCCTGGCAACGCAACACACCATCTCCCCCTTAGGATAAAACCTCTACTTTTTGGTCTCTGACTGACTCTTTCATCTTAACTAAACTGGGATCCCTATCCTATTTTTCTTTCACCTCAAAAACCAAGGAAGATTCTGAACTATTCTGCACACTTACACTAACCTCAGCTGAATCAACCAAATAAACACCCAAACTGGCAAGCTGATGAACTTCCTGAACTAACTTCTTACCATTTTTAATGTGAGCAACACTACCCATGGACAACCTACTGAGAACATCAGCCACTTTATTATCCTTGCCCGGATGATACAGGACACTTATGTCATAGTCTTTCAACAACTCTAACCACCTTCTTTGACACAGGTTCACATCGTTCTGAGAAAATACATAGTGCAAAATTTTATGGTCTAGGAACACGTCAACATGAAAATCATAGAAATAGTGCCTCCAAATCTTTAAGGCAAACACCACAGCTTCTAGCTCTAGAATTTGGGTGGGGTAATTTTTTTCATGGGGCTTAAGTTGTCTAGAGTAAGAGGCCACAACCTTAACATTATACATCAACACACATCCCAAACCAACTCTGGAAGCATCACAATACACAACAAATCTATCTGAACCATCGGGCAAAGTTAGAACTGGGGTTGTAGTGAGTCGAGTCTTCAACTCCTGTAAACTCTTCTCACAAGAATTTGACTTTATTCTAAGTCAATATGGACATGGAGGATGTAATAGATGAAAATCCTTCAACAAACCATCGGTAATAACTAGCCAAACCCAAGAAACTCCTGATGTCTAATGGAGAGATAGGTCTGGGCCAGTTTTTCACTACTTCGGTCTTTTGAGGATCAACTCCCATACCATCACCAAAAAATATATGAACAATAAAATCTACTGACCTTAGCCAAAATTTTCATTTACTAAATTTGGCATGGGCTCTGAGGGTCTATAATACTATTCTGAGGTGGTCAGCATGATCGTTCTCACTGGAAGAGTAGACAAGAATGTCATCTATGAAGACTATGACGAACATGTCCAAGTACTTCTTGAACACTCTATTCATCAAGTCCATGAAAACTACTGGGGCATTGGTAAGACCAAATGACATGACTAGAAATTTGAAGTGACCAAACCGAGTTCTGAAGGCTTTTTTTGAAATGTCACATTCTTTGACTCAGAGATGATGATAGCCTGATTTGAGGTCTATCTTAGAAAAGTAACTGCAACCCTGAAGTTGGTCAAACAAGTCATCGATTCTGGGAAGTGGATACTTATTCTTGATGGTGACTTTGTTCAACTGACGGTAGTCAATACACATTCTGAGAGAACCATCTTTCTTACGCATGAATAAAACTGGTGCACCCCACGGGGAAACACTGGGTATGATAAATCCCTTATCTAGGTCTTTTAATTTCTCTTTCAATTCCTTGAGTACTATTGGAGCTATTCTATATGGTGGAATAGAGATAGGCTGAGTATCTGGAAGAAGGTCTATTCCAAAGTCAATTTCCCTTTTGGGAGGAACTCCGGGAAGATCTTCAGGAAACACATCTGGAAATTCACATATTAATAAAACTGACTCAAGGTTATGGGTCTTGGAACTGGAGTCTTTAACTAGAACGATATGATAAGACACACCCTTTGGATATTATTTTTCTTGCTTTATGGTAGGAAACAAGCTGACCCCTAAGTGATGAAGTGCTACCCCTCCAATCTAGGATAGGTTCATTCTAGAAATAAAAATAGACAACTTTGTTTCTAAATTAAACTGAAGAATACCATAAATGAATCCAATCCATGTTGAGAATGACATTAAAAACTGTCATCTCTAACTCTACTAAGTCTGTTGAATTATGTTTTTGAGATATCATAACCGGATAATTCCTGTATACCCGCTGGGCTATGATAGACTTACCTACTAGGGTAGAGATTGAGAAGGGCTCTGCTAGGATTTTGGGACTAACTCCAAATTCAACATTTATATAAGAAGTTATAAAGGATAAAGAAGATCCTAGATCTAGAAAAGTATAAATATATAAATGATAAACTTGTAACATACTAGTGACCACATCAGGAGAACTTTCTTGATCCTGTCAGGACTGAAGTGCATAGAGCCTGTTTAGGTATTTCCCACTGGTGGCACTAGAAGCAGCACCCTGCTGAGACGGGTGACCAGACTGAGCTGAGGGACAATTGTACTAACCCTATAAACCTGACTGAGGACAATCTCTGATTTTATGACCTGGCTTGTCGCACCTATAAAACATATAGTTTCTAGCTCTGCAGATACCCTGATGGTTTCTACCACACTTCTATTAAAGAGGATTTGTTCAAGCACTTCTAACACTACCCTGAGATTTAGAGCCTAGTGACCTATCCTTATTACCATTTCTGAACATAGGCACTAGAGCAATGGCTGAGGACAAAGATGGAACTAAAGATTTTGGGTGGAGCTGAGGACGATTACCACCCTCTAACTTAGGCTGATTGAAGTTAAAGCTACCTATTATTTCCCTCTTATTCTCCCTTTCCTTCTTCTTAGTCTTTTGCTCTTCTATCTGCTAAGCAAGGACCATCAACCTAGCTAAGTCGATCTTCTTAATTAGTATTGTGCTCCTACACTCCTTGACCACACTGTTCGATACACCATACATGAACTTACTCATCTTAGATCTGCTATCAGCTACCACATGAGGAGCATATTTGGCTAACTAAGTAAAATTAAGAGAGTACTCCTTCACTATCATGCTGCCCTACTTCAAGTTAATGAATTCTAACACCTTAGCTTCTTTCAACTCCAATGGGAAGAACCTATCTAGAAAGGCAGTAGCAAACTCCTTCAATTCTATAGTCCCTGCATCTACAGACCTATCTGCCTTCCACTTCTTAAACTATGTATGAGCCATATCCTACAACTGATATATAGCTAACTCATAACTCTCACTAGCGGTTACCCCATAATATTTTTTACCTTCTTCACCATGTCAAGGAATTCCTGTGAGTCGGGTCCTCTTCATACTTAGAATCTGAAAATAAAAGAGGGTTCATTCGAGTGAAGTCCCAAATTCTAGCTGCAATAGTATTGGCCATTGGGTTGGCTTGAACAACAGCTGGGCGTTCATTCTGGGATGCTATGGAATGGGCTAGAGTGGTGAAAGCTTCTCTAAATTCTGTGTGAGAAACACGCTCGTCCAGGGGATCTACATGAATGGGCAAAGGTACTGGCTAATTTTCAATTCTTCTTCCGTTAGTCTTTTGGGGAGGCATATTCTGTAAACTGAAGGGAAAATTAGATTAGACAGAGAGTTTAACTTGAGCTCATGCTCATTCTCACGACATGAATATTAAAAGATGGGATTTTTTTCCTAAACACACCTCATAGCCTCTTTTCCATAAGTGTGGTGTGCTACACACCCATGTACCAGACTCTACTAGATGAAGCTTTAAGACTACTTAGGATTCTGTTGAACCTTATTCTCTGATATAAATTTTGTAACATCTCGAGTCTACACCCTGGATATTACATGGTTCTTACAATCCTAAAGGACCATAAGATAACCCATGACTGGTACCTTCTATGAGAACTGATTAATAATAATACTAAAAAAATATGCAAAAGTTAGGCTAAAATTTCCAAAGGTTATTAAATTGAAAACAAATACTAAATACTAATAATAATACTGAAAAACTGAACATCTATCTTAAATAGTCTAGTCCGAAAGCCTCTAATTGCCGGAATATGGAGTTGATGGGATAAGTCCCCAACTAACTCTGACTACTGAACATACTGAACTACTGTAATGCTAAAATAAGTAACTCTATCCTTGAAATATGAGGACTCACCAGCATAACTATTGCTGATAACCTATGCTACTAAGTACGGTTAGGAGCTCGTGCATCTGAATCTATGATATGAGACATCATAGCACAAAAGAGAGAGTATACGTCAGTACATTAAATATACTGGTATGCTAAGTGAGGTAGCCTGATATACATGGTTTCATATGCATGAGATGATAACTGACTGAATGAACATCATAAAATAACTGAGTAAGAGTACATGGAAAAACTGTAACTACTGATCATGTTGAATATGTAATACTGTGCATATAACCTCTGCTTGAATTAGACTAAAATTAAAGTACTAAATTCTGGTGGCTAAGTAACTGATAATGATAGCCATAGTTCTATAGAACTATCTGAGTTCTTTATTGAATTCTGAGACTGAATACTGATTACTGAGTACTGAATACTAAAACCATAATTGTGGGAGTGTTCATCTAACCGACATACCCCAATTATAAACTGAGTTGGGGTCCAACCTGTGACCTCAGTGGAAAGGGTGTTAGCACCGTGCCACGGGTACTAACAATGGCTATATGGATCCACTAAAGAATCACCCTCATCTAGAAGGTGAGATATGTGTTACCATCAACTCGTAGGTGAACAGTTTACCAACACTTAAATGGCAGGTTGATATATTTTAACCGACATTGGCTACGTAGTTCTAGAAGGGACTTCTACTAAATATCAAACCCTCAACTGGAAAGTAATCTCTCATCCCTAGGTTCACTCAGTGCTAAATCCGACTCCCAACAAAATAGACACTAAACTAATCACTAGACTGTACTAGGATTGACTGAACTATTACTGATCATGTTGACTGACTGAACTGGACTGATTTCACTGAGTTTTGTAACTGACTGAGTACTACTATTTGTGACCTTACTGAGACAATTTTATGGCTACTGTAATTCTGAGTAAACAGCTAGATTGTCGGGTATTGAATACCCCTAGGAGTAGATAACATCAATAGTAAAACATGGCAAAATCTTGAAGTCATTAAATTAATTACTATTCCCCATGCATTCATTTAGACATTATGTCAAACACTAAAGGGGAATGAACTTGTACATAAATGGGACCACATGATAACATGTCAAGATTTCACTCTTTAAATTACATAGGCATTCTATCAAACACTTGGGGAGCATAATTAGTGCACATAGAAATCATCAAGGTATAAACATCATGGCTATAACATTCAACTTGCAAATTCAAGGGTTTAACATGAGAACACATAATTCTACATACATGCTTATTAATTCACATGAAAATTGTAATGAATCTTGATTTGAAAACCAAACATCAATACATACATGAACACAATCCAATTCAAACATGTAAATCATGAAATCAATAAGCTTGTAATTTAAAAAGGGTTCTTGAATTCCAAGGGTGGAAGGAAACCCAAGGATGAACACCTAACATACCTTGATTATTAATTTCATGAAAATCGTTGTGAATTCTTGAAATTTTAACTTGAATGCTAAAGGGTCTAGGGTTTGTTCTTGAAAGGGAATGCCTTTGATTTTGAGTGAATTATGATAAATAAGGCAAAAATGTTATTTTGGGACCTAAATCCCATGTTAGAGTGAGGGGAAAAGACTGAAATACCCCTCTAAACTCAAGGTAAATGAGCTAAAAATGCCCAGCAATGCAATAGGAGATGCACCACATCGATGGGATCGACGTGATCAACAACGAGTCACATCGATAGTACGACGCGGTCGCCAATGCGACGCGTCAAGATCACGTTGGTTTGCTATTTTACCCATCCAAATATGACCCAAACGATGTCCAAAAATTCTGAAATTCACTCAATACGACCTATTGACATCCCTGATTATGAATCAACTTAAAAATCAACATTTTAAGGTCGTAAGGATCAGAAATAAGATCATCCAATTTTGAAGGCTAAAATGCTTCTAAGTCTTAACACTTAGCTGAATTGTTCTAATTCTGGGACCCCTTATTACAAGTTATATGGGACTGAATTGAACTAGAACTTTTTTGTGGTCTTACAACACTCCACTGATAATTACTATTCTGGCCATAATTATAACATACCTATTGTTAAATCAACAAACTCCATGATGAAGCTTCCCACTTGTGCGGTAGAGAGGATAAGGTGGAATCGACTGTGCCACACTATCTTGAAACTAACTACCCTGCATCTTGGATCCATTGTTAGACTAAAATCAATGATCACTCAAGGGTTTAGGGGCTGGTTCACTCGATAAGGAATGAGAATTACCCCAAGATTTCTTCTAGAATTATGGACTAGCCCCATTTATACTATGCTGCAAACTTACATCCTTATTTATTTTGCTAGACCTTTTATTTTTCCTCTTTTCTACCTCTACCTATTTCTTCTTTTTATTCTCTAACTATTTCACATAAACCACTAACCTATATATATATATATATATATATATCTGTTTAGCATGGCATCCTTACATTCTAACACCAAGTCGATAGAGTGATTAGAAGCAAACTTCCTTATTCGAGCCCACAAACTAGACACCAACCCTAGAGCATAATGAGATTATTGAGTAAACTTTATAGCATACTCCTTGACACTCATTCTTACCTACTTCAAATTCACAAACTCTTCAATCCTAACTTTCTAAAATTCTTGAGGAAAGCAGTGATTAAGGAAGGCATTCAAAAACTCTTCTCGAAAAGAAAGTTCAGTATCCTCACCTCTAATTTTCTCCCACTCATCAAACCACTAATAAGCTACCCCTTTCAGCTAGTAGGCTACAATATCCACTCCTTCTTTATCACTAGCGTGCATCACCCTAAAGAACTTTTTCATTTCATCCACAAACTCTTGGGGATCTTCCTCAGTCTTTGATTATGTGAAAGTTGGTAGCTTTATCCACATAAACTAGACAACCCGAGAAGCATTTAAGAAGAAACAACAGACCCAGCATTATCTAAATGGCAAGATTGAGATGACATAATTTAAGTAAGCATATAGATGGTTTTTCTGAACTCAGGATTAGAAACTTTGCCCTATGGGGCCTGAGTATGGGTGGTATCAATCCTAGGATCCCAGAAATGACTAGTCAGTACTGTTGAAACTTATTAGGAGCAATGGACTAAGAAGTAAGGGTCCTTTCGGGTCTGTATCCCGTGAGTGGAATGAATCTCTTTAGAATTTCCTCCAATGGGGGTGGAGGTTCCAACTGACGCCTTTTGGTCGATAGTTCTTCATGGAGGCATGATCTAAAATACGAGAAACATTTAGGAGTTATAGATAGTTACATGTAACTAGATTCTCTAGCACAAATGAGAACATAAAGAAAAGAAAATGTTCTTAATTATCTTGTTGCCTCCAGTCTAGAAGTATGGCATGCTATACATCCATAAAAAGGAATCTACTCAATATAATTATGTAAATACCCTAGGACCTTTAACCATGATCGTATACCAACTTTTTATGACCTGAGCCAAGTCCCTAGCCGCGATGGGCATCCTACACCATTGAAGGCCCAAGATGACCCCTTAGCATTTTTCATAAGCATAGTTATAATTAAGTGCAGAAAATAGGCTTATAAGTTATAAAGTTCAAAGAAATCAACAATAAAATGTCAATTCCTAAAATTTTACAAAAAATTATTTGACTTAGTCTACAAAGCCTCTAACAATATGAATAAAATCCTATGTCAGGACATGACCCCGGTGAATACCATAAAACTAAAATAAGCTAAGTCTAACTAGAAGGAAAATTCATGGCCCTATGAAAGAAAGATGTTTCACCACTTGCTAGATTTCATCTCGAGTGTAATCCTAATATTGAATCGGATTGTGAGGATGAGCTTCAAAACCTACATTATGAAAGGATGTAGCATTCGTGGACGGTTAGTATGATGAATATTGGCATGTAACGTAGGAAAAGGAAAACCAAAGAAGTTTAAAATAGTTTATAAAGTTCATGTGATAAGCTTGAAATGCATATAATAAATAGTAAGTGACCAAAAAAGGTAAAAGAACATATTCATTTGGAAACCTTTACTTCTGGAATATGTAGTTTACACTAGTATTTTAAGTAATCCACGGGATATATGGGTATACTTCATACCCAACGGGTAGTTCCCCAATACATATTAGCCGCATGGACTAAAGTAGTCATATTTGACCATCATATAATAAACATAACTGCATACTACTTCACGAAGCAACAATATATCAGTCATCCTCCGTTCAGGACAACACCTCCCAAATCAGCAAATGTGGTTCAACTATTAGTCACATGGACTAAACCTTCTCGATGCAACTACATATTCCATTTTAAGCCTATTTAAAATATTTTACTTACTTTTATTCATGTAGTTTTTCATTAAGACATTCAAATTTTGGGATCGTCATACCAAGACTTGTAAGTCCCCATATAATGCCAAAATTTATATTTATTACATATTTTAAGACTCTAGACTCCCACCTTTAATATCATGAACATATTCATGGTTAAGCTTTCATTAAAAATTTCAAACATTCAAAATATGTTTTTTTCAAAGTTACAAAGGATAGAAAATCATCTATTTTTCATTACTCAATTCTAAGCTTCAAGAGACCTCATGACTATGGCTTAAATAATTATTCAGTTAGTACTCAATCTTTCAAAATAGAAAGATCCATCCTTTTTGAATGGTCATTTTAGTCTCAAAACACCAAACAAGGATTAAAGAATTATTCACAAAGAAAAAGAAAAATTTATACTAAATTTTCATAATAAAATCTTCAATCCTAATTTCAAATCATCAACATAATATATTTAAATAATAATTAAATTCACACTTTATAATAACAGTTAAAGTTGGGAGTGCTCAACATTCCTTAAGATGAAAAGAATTTGAGACAGCTTGAATCTGAGCCATGAATATTGAACACTAGGTGTTTTTGCTTCTTAGAATGTTTTGGAAGAGGAAGGGTATCTAATCATTTTACTTTTGAACATAATTATAATTCACTATTCAAAAGGGGTTTTATGTGTAGGGGTTGGATCTTCTAAGTAAAATGATTAGAATGCCCCTAAATTTACCGAAAAAATTCTCAGAATTAGGTTTACATTACTTGGTTCACGGGTCGTGGAAGATTTCACGTTTCGTGAACTTGAGTCGCGAAAATTAGATGAATTTTATAGCTTTCAGAACCTGATCCACGACTTATTTCTATGATTCGTAGTTCCTATTCACGATTCATGAACCCAACTAATGGAAATCGGATGGATTTTATAACTTTCAGGATTTAATCCACGACTTGGTCCACTAGTCATGAAACCTGTTCACTACTTGTGAGTCCAACCTATCAATCATGAATCAGACCTGTGAGTTATATATATATATATATATATAGAGAGAGAGAGAGAGAGAGAAAGAAAGTTAATTTATATAACATTAGGTACCCAAAGGTTTTAAAAATTTTGGGGGGTTACAGTATGTGAGTCCACAAAAAAGAAATTACTAACAATCTCAAACTTAGACCACCTATAATTTTGAATAATCATACATAGATAAAACTTTATTGTGCACAAACTTTTGTTATCTTGATTTAAATATCTCAAAACAATCTGGTCCATCGATACTACAATATAGGATCAAAGCAATTTCAATACCATATATTCAAAATTAAATCCTTCAGTGTTCAGAAATATCTGCAATACTAATGACATAGATCATATATGAAAATTATACATAAAATGATCTAAGTGATGCTTATTTCTAACTGGTCCTAGTTTATTACTTTAATAGTCCAAAATCACTTTCTTATACCTTATGCAAAATTGCAATATATAGTTAATATCTTTATTTTTAGAGTTATCAATAAACACAAAAAAATTCATAGATTTCATAAATACTTTAGTCTGTACAGAAAATAAATTTTAATATATCAATAGAATAAATAAAATACAAACTCCCACTAAAATGGCTCATTATCAAACTTGACAACGCCCATATGAGCCACATACCCATAAAATATCCTAGGTAACAAACCCTTTGTGAGTGAATCTACTATCATCAATATTGTACTAATATGCTCAATCAATAAAAGACAACTTTGAACCCTTATTTTTCACAATCAAAAACTTGATGTCCATATGATTTGACTTTGATGAACTCCAATTGTTCTCCGAATATAAATCAGCAGAATTATTATCACAATAAATTTTCAATGGTCTTTCTATGTCATCGACTATTTGTATTCAAGTAATAAAATTTCTTAGCACAAAAGCAGGCTAGAAATTTGTATTGCATTGTACAACAAGCTATTAATGTTTGTTTCACACTTTTCCAAGAAATAGCTCCTCCAGCCATCGTGTAAACATAACCTAATTTAGATCTCCTACTATCAAGATATCCAATAAAATTTAATCAAAATATCCTACGATATCTAAATAATACTATCTTCCATAACTAATCATGTAATCTTTAGTTCTTTGTAGATACCTCATAACCCATTTTTCATCTTTCCAATGATCTATTTCTGAATTACTTAAATATTTCTCTAATATTCCCACTATGTACGTAATATTTGAATATGTACAAACTTGTGCATACATGAGACTTCCCATTGCTAATGCATATGGAATTTTATCCATATTTTTCTTCTCTATGTCCAAATTTGGACATTGGCGCAAACTAAACGTATCACCTTTTGTCATAGGTGTAGCTTCTAGTGCATAGTTTTGTATGCCAAATCTACTTATCACCCTATCAATATATGTGTTTTGAAATAGTCCAAGAATATTTTTGGTGTGATCCCTATAGATCTCTATACCTAGAATAAAGGACGTTTCATCAAGATCTTTAATTTCATGTTTACTGGAATTTTTTTTCATTTCATGCAATTAACCTACATCACTATTTTTCAGTTGAATGTTATCTATATATAGCACAATGATAACAAATTTGTTTCCACTAAACTTGAGATATATGCATAATCAATGATGTTTTCCTTAAAACTAAAAGAGGTTATCACCTGATAAAACTTCTGGTACTATTGAAGGGATTCTTGTATTAAACCATGTTTGAACTTCTTAAGTTTACATATAAGGTGCTTTGAATCTTGAGACTCAAAGATTTTTGGTTGCACAATGTATATCATTTCTTCAATGTCTCTATTGAGAAATGTGATCTTTACATCCATTTGATGTAAGTCTAAGTCAAAATGAGTTACAAGTACCATAATGATTCTAAAGGAGTCTTTTGATTAAATTGGTGAAAACTCTCTTTGAAATTTATGCCTTCCTTTTGAGTTAATCCCTTAGAAGCGAGAGGTGCTTTATATCTTTCAATATTACCATTCAAATCACATTAAATTTTAAAAATCTATTTAAAACCAATTAGTTTTTATCCTTATGGTAACTCAAAAAATCTCAAATGTCATTATCTTTCTGTAATGCCCTAATTTTCTGAGCCAGAACGCTATACGATGCCCATGACCCCGAAGGACCACAAGTTAACCCATGACTGAGTAAGTTTAAGAAAACTATTACGTGACTGAAAGGCACTGATGAATCCATGATTATTCTTGAAGTATGCATTTACGGGAACCTGAGAACATGACTGAGGCTGAAACATAGCAGATAAAATGAATTTCGTGAACAGATTTGAGCCCTTAAATACATGGCTCACGACTGAGATTCGAACTTGAGGGTCAACTTATGAGTATACCCTACTTCAAAATGGATTCATTTCGTGAGAAGAGAATGGGACGCTTATGTTATAAAGGTTTCGGGGATCATAGCATATCTCCCCCTTGGGACACTAGATCCCTTTAGGAATACTATCTTGGCTGAGCTACTGAGGGGAAACTGAGGTGATGTGCAAGGTACCTAGTATCTAAATTGTGATTGATTATCTGAGATCTGAAATTTGAGGCCTGATACATCATCTAAGATGAAGTAACTAAGCTTCATGCACTATAACTGGGACTACTGAAATATTTACGAGGTCCTGAGCATAAATGCGTAAATATTTGATAGCTGATAGCTGAATACTGGGTATGAGAGACTGGTATGTACTTAGTCCAAATAACTAGACTAAGGCTGTAAAACATTATGCATATGAGATAATGATTGACTAGATAATGTGAGGTAACTGAGAATGAATGAGGAAAACTGCAGTACCTCAAGAATGCAAGGCTAAACATATATCATGGTTTGGAAACATTTTGTAGTCTCAGGTACTAAAACACTACTAATTGAGTGATTGATTGTTGTAGCATTAGTTAAGAAAGTCTGGAACTGAACTGAGTTTCTGATCTAATTACTAAACTGAAGTTGGTATTATAACTAAAACTATAACTGAGATTATGACTGGAACTAAATGTTGGGTTCTGATAATTGAGGTTTAGAATGATATTAAAGTACTAAGACTGGATACTGATAACTACTTGGGGAAACATTGGTATAGGCAAGGATCCTATACTCAAATAAATACTATATCAACCTGAACAATCAACTAAGGCAAGAGGAATAGAGTACCAACATTATGGATTTATCAAAAGATTTAAACTGGAGGTATACATGACATAATCTAATCTTAACTAATAACTAGGAGTAGAGCATGAGTCATGTGGACTAAACATATGGTAAAACATGACATGAGTACCTGAGTCATAAGCTGCATGACTTAAGTCTGAAATTTCTGTGTTCCTGGAACATGGCTCATACTACTGAGGGTGTTGGAACTCGTCCTGCAAGGAATTCAATACGCACATGATCCTATGAGAAGTGTGTGAAACATGCATAGGTAAGGTGATGACTGTGGTACAAAACAATTTCACTGAGATAAGATTAGGTCGGGAATCATCTTCCCTTAGTGATTACCTACACATACTAGAACTATAACTAGAATCTGAAAGCTTGACTTTCTGACCCCATAGTTTAACTGTTATGCAAGGTTTATAAAGAAAAAGGAACTCATGAATATGAAGAAGCGTAAACATATAAATGAGAGATCTATAACATACCTATGACTGCATCAGGAGGATTTTCCTAATTTTTTCAGGACCAAAGTGCATAGAGTCTGCTTGGGCGTTGCCCACTGATAGCGCTGGAATTGGCACCCTGCTGATT
Source organism: Capsicum pubescens (assembly GCA_030864215.1). Taxonomy (NCBI): domain Eukaryota; kingdom Viridiplantae; phylum Streptophyta; class Magnoliopsida; order Solanales; family Solanaceae; genus Capsicum; species Capsicum pubescens. Next base: position 84,919,833 of record CM061543.1, on the reverse strand, counting down.
TGACCGACCAAACTGAAATGATGAGTGGTGATGACTCTGATAACCTAACTGGGGGAAGTCTCTAACCTTGTGTCCTAACTCACCACATTCGAAACACACACCACTGTCGGCTCTATACACACCCTTATGATGCTTACCACACTCTGCGCAAAACAGATGAGTAAGAATCCTGCACTCACTATTTTGAGCCTTCAAGCCTGATGCCCTATTTTTATGATCATTTCTGAACTTTGGTACTGAGGCACTAGCTGAAGAGTGAACTAGGGCTAAACATTTCTAACACAACTGAGAACGATTACCACCCTATGACCCATGCTATGCAAAACTATAACTACCTGTTTTGGCTCTCTTATTTTCTCTCTCCTTCTTCTTAAGCTTCTGCTCCTCCATCTGTTAGGCATATATCATAAAACTAGATATGTTCATTTCACCAATCAACATTGCAGTCCTGCACTCTTTAACCACTCTACCTGATACCCCTGACACAAATTTACTCATTCTGGATCTGCTATCTGCTACTACATGTGGAGCGTACCTGGCTAACTGAATAAAATTAAGGGAGTATTCTTTTACGCTCAATTTACCTTGTCTGAGATTAATGAACTCTAACACTTTAGCCTTCTTCTGCTCTATGGGAAAGAACCTATCTAAGAAAGTTGTAGCTAACTCTTCCCACTCTATGGGCTCTATATTTGTACCCATATCTACCTTTCACTATTTATACCACGTATGGGCAATATCTTGTAGATGATAGGTGGGTGACTCTACTCTCTCACTGGAAGTCAATCCCATGATGTCTGTGACTTTCTAAACCTGATTGAGAAATTCTTGTGGATCCTCTTCGAACTTGGAACCAGTGAATAGAGGAGGATTCATTTGGGTGAAGTCCCGAATCTTGACTGCAGCAGAATTTTCCACTAGGTTGCCTGGAGAAGCAGCTAGCCGTTCATTTTGGTCTGCGATTAAACTGGCTAGAGTAGTGAATGTAGTCCTGAATTCTACATGGGAGAGATGCTCATCCAGGGGATCTTCCTGGACTGGCTGAGGTGCTGACTGACTTCCATTTCCCCCTTCGTTAGACCTTTTGGGAGGTATGATCTGTAAATAAAGGGAAGAAGTGGATTAGACTGAGAGTTTAACTTTGAGCCTATGTTCACTGGCATAACATGAATACTAAAAGAAGGGAAATTATTCCTAAAACATCTCATAGCCTTCTGCACATAAGTATGGTGCACAACACACCCATGTACAAGACTCTGCTAGATGTATCTTTCAGAATTCCTAAGACACTATTAAACCTTAGGATCCGATACCAAGTTTGTAACGCCTTGGTTTTCTGAGCTAGAACGCTACACGGTGCCCATGACCATGAAGGACCACAAGCTAATCAATGATTGATATCTATACCTTAACACTACATAATATTCTGTATAAATGCAGAAACATGTACTGAAAGTCCATAAGGTTCAAACTAGATAAGCATCTGATAAAAATAATGTCTGAAAGTGGTATAACAATACCAAAATAAATCAGAAATAACTGTCTGACATGCTATAGTCTGAAAGCCTCTAAACTGTCTGAAGAAGGAGTTGATAGGACATATCCCCAACTAACTCCGACTACTGAAATACTCTAAAAATGAAATAATAATCTAATCATCATATCCTCAAAGGATGAGGACTCACTGCTAACTCTGATCACTGAACTGGGATACTACTGGTTCTCTGGAGCTCATGTTTCTAAGCCTATGGTATAAAACACCATAGCATAAATGCGCCAGTACTTTAAATGTGTTAGTATGAAAGTGAGGTAGGTTGAATGCAACTGGTTCATATGCATGAATAATACTAACTGACTAACTAACATAAAGGTGAGAATATATGCATGACTACGTAATTGTAACTGACATCATGCTCGGACTGAATACGGAGTTCTGACTACTGAGTCTACAAATTTTGACATTTGAATCACTGATGAGTGAGAAAGACTGATACTGTATTATTGAATACTAAGGTACTGACGCTATGTTATTGATACATGAATAGACATTTCTGACAGTTCTGATTATGAAGAACTGGTCTGGTTGACTGTATCTAATAGTCCTGAAGCTAAATACTGATAACATGAGTTCGGAGATCTGATATAACTGATAACATAAGTGACTGTATCTAACAGCCCTTAATCTGATGGAACTAGCTAAGTTCCTATTGTATCTGAATTTAACTGAATCTGACAGTCCTGAAATCTGAAGAACTATCTGAATTCTTTTAATGATATTGAGACTGAGACTAAGACTATGACTAAGAATGTGGGCGGTAATCATCTAAACGACATGCCCCAGAACTAAACTAGTCGGGTCTAACCTGTAACCACAGCTAGAAGGGTGTCAATACCGTGCCACGGGTAAATACCTGTTGTGAGTATATCCTCACTGACAAGGAGCTCTTCCGTCAACCCTTCCTAAAAGGTAACCCAAATGAGATGTATATATATATCCCTAAATGGGTAGGGTACATCTCAACCTACGCTGGCAACGTAGTTCTAGAACACAAGTATTGTTTCTAAGGATCACACCCTCCACTAAATAATAGGTGAGTCCCCATCCTTGGGTTCACTCGGTGTTGAATCCTACTCCCAACTGAATAGACACTAAATTTATTCACTAAACTGAATTGATTTAACTGAACTGAACTAATTAACTGATAGTATCATTTAGGGGAGCTAAAAGTGAATTTACTGAGTTCCGTTAACTGACGGAATATACTGAGTTCTGAGAACTGACTGAGAATACTAAAGCTACTGAGATTATTGAGTACTGAATTATTGAACTGCTGAGATTACAGAGATTTTTGGGTTTTTCTGAGTCACATGACTGACTATGTTCTATGGATCATAGCTTGACTGAGAGTATCGTGAAAACTTGACATGGCTCTAGACACACAGCTAAATGTTTGAGTATAAGTACCCCTAGGACTCGATGAGAACAAACTGACATAGAATGTCTTACTTGAACACATGACCAACAACACAATTCATAGTTCATTTATTGAAGCACTTCATCAAATATGTGATATGCATAAGCTTGTACATACATGGGGATTTCATGATATCATACTAGTTGGGCATTGTTCTTTCATCTAAACATTTAATCAAACTCATGGTAGGCATAGCATATGTGGAAAATATTATACAACAATTAATCATCATAATTCATCTCTAATTTCATCATCTAGGGTTTATTCATAGGTTCACATGAATATACATCTATACAAATCAATTCCATATAAATTGATCACCCAACATGGATTTGAATTCAATTGATCATTCTCAACATAAACAAAACAAACCCAACATGAAATTCATAAACAAATTCATAGACTCAAACTTAGAAAAGAGATTCTTGGGCTTCATGGACAAAAAGAGTCCATGAATGAACACTACGCATACCTTAGTTCGTGATTCTATGAATATTAAAGGAGATATTCTTGAAATTTGATGGTGAATTCCCTTGGAATTAAACCTTCTATGAAAATCCTAGGGCTTGTTCTTGAGAGTTTTTCAGGGTAATTGAGTATAAACTGCTGAATTATGGCCAAATCTCATGTTATAAGGCTTATATAGGGTAAAAAGTTGACCCTTTTAACCCTGGAACACGTATTTAATTTTTGAGAAAATTTCCCGATTTTCGTCCTTGGCGCAACGCGCCACTATCGCGCCAAATCACTAGAACTAGAAAATTGGGAATCTGCATGGTGGTACGACATGGAGCTATCGCTTTACCAGCTTGTTTGACACTTGGAAGTTTTGCACGATGTGCCACTATCATGGAGAAACACTAGAAATTGACAATTGCCATTTGAGCTATCTCTGCGACGCGCTGAAGGCTCAGGTGATACACTGTCTCACTAAAAAGGCTCTAACTCTTCGCCCGTGTGTTCGATTTGGGCGAATTATATATCGATGGAAAGCTTATTCAATTTACCACGTGATAGGAAGTAAAATTATGGAAATACCATGTGTATAAGAATAAATTCTTATTTCAAAGAAAGTTTTAACATCCTTGAGATGATTTTCAAGCTAAGAAAAAGCACAGGTATTACAATATCTCCCCTTAAGAACATTCTTTCTTGAATAAGATTGACTGAGAGGGGAAATAATAAATTGAACATGAAATGAATATGTGTAACTGGAACATGATCTCATGACGGACGTGACTGACAAGCTAAACATAACATACTGAACATGCATATCTGATGCATGATTGATAAGTTGAATTCATGCATATCTACTGCATGGATAATTGACTCATGTATACATGACTGAATGTTCTGATAATTTGAATTTATCACAGTGAGAATGCATGTCTGATGCATGATTACATAACTAAACTAGTATATGAATGCATGACTGAATATGCAAGAGTACTTAGTACGAAGTTTGTAATGGGGATCTGAGCATGAACTGAATACCAAGTTTGTAATGGTAGTTTAAACATGGAACTGAGTAAGTTTAAGAAAACTATCACGTGACTGAAAGGCACAGATTACCCCATGATTATGCTTGAAGTATGGATTAATAGGAACCTGAGAACATGAATGAGGCTGAAACATGGCATATAAACTGAATTTCGTGAACTGATTCGAGCACTTAAATACATGGCTCATGACTGAGATTCGAACTTAAGGGTCAACTTATGAGTATACCCTACTTCAAAATGGATTCATTTTGTGAGAAAAGAATGGGATGCTTATGTTATAAAGGTTCGGTAGATCATAGCATATCTCCCCATTGGGACACTAGATCCCTCTAGAAATACTGTCTAAGCTGAGCTACTGAGGGGAAACTGAGGCGATGCGTAAGGCACCTAGTATATGAATCGTGATTGATTATCTGATATCTAAAACTTGAGGCCTGATACATCATCTAAGATGAAGCAACAAAGCTTCATGCACTAAAATTGAGACTACTAAAAGACTTATGAGGTGCTAAACATGAATTCGTAAACATAGTGACTTATCTGATTAACTGGATAACTGATAGTTGAATACTAGGCATGAGAGACTAGTCTGTACTTAGTCTAAATAACTAGACTAAGACTGTAAAACATTATGTATAGGAGATAATGATTGACTGGATAACATGAGGTGACTGAGAATGAATGAGCAAAACTGCATCACCTCAAGAATGCAAGGCTAGACGTATATCATAGTTTGGAAACATTTTGTAGTCTGAGGTACTAAAACACTACTAACTGAGTGATTCATAGTTGTAGCATTGGTCAAGAAAGTTTGGAACTGGAATGATTTTCTGATCTGATTACTGAACTGAAGTTAGTATTATAACTAAAACTGTAACTGAGATTCTGACTGGAACTAAATACTGGAATCTGATAATTGAGGTTTAGAATGATATTAAATTACTAATACTGGATACTGATAACTACTTGGGGAAAGATTGGCATAGGCAAGGATCTAATGCTCAAATAAATAATATATCAACTTGAACAATTGACTAAGGCCTGAGGAACAGAGTACCAATATTATGGATTTATCTGTACCCCTATCTACCTTTCACTGTTTATACCATGTATGGGCTATATCTTGTAGCTGAAAGGTGGCTAACTCTATTCTCTTAATGGAAGTCACTCTCATGATGTCTGTGACTTTTTGAACCTGATCGAGAAACTCCAGTGGATTCTCTATGGACTTGGAACCAGTGAATAGAGGAGGATTGACTCGGGTGAAGTCCCAAATCCTGAGTGCAGTAGAATTTTCCACTAGGTTACCTGGAGAAGCAGTTGGCCGTTCATTTTGGGCTGCGATTGAACTGGCTAGAGTAGTGAATATAGTCCTGAATTCTACATGGGAGAGATGCTCATCCAAGGGATCTTCCTGGACTGGCTGAGGTGCTGACTGACTTCCATTTCCCCCTTTGTTAGACCTTTTGGGAGGCATGATCTGTAAATGAAGGAAAGAAGTGGATTAGAATTAGAGTTTAACTTTGAGCCTATGCTCACTGGCATAACATGAATACTAAAAGAAGGGAAACTATTCCTAAAACATCTCATAGCCTTCTGCACATAAGTATGGTGCACAACACACCCATGTACAAGACTCTGCTAGATTTATCTTTCAGACTTCCTAGGACACTATTAAACCTTAGGCTATGATACCAAGTTTGTAACACCCTAATTTTCTAAGCCAGAACGCTATGCGATGCCCATAACTCCGAAGGACCACAAGCTAACCCATGACTGATATCTGTACCTAAACACTGCATAATATTCTGTATAAATGCAAAAACATGTACTAAAAGGCCATAAGGTTCAAACTAGATAAACATCTGATAAAAGAATGTCTAAAAGCGGTATAACAATACCAAAACAAATCTGAAATAACTATCTGACATGCTATAGTTTGAAAGCCTCTAAACTCTCTGAATAAGGAGTTGATGGGATATATCCCAAACTAATTCTGACTACTAAATAATCTAAAAACTAAAATAATAAAGTAATCATTATGTATCGAAGGATGAGGACTCACTGCTAACTCTGATCGCTGAACTGGGATGCTATTATTTCTTCGAAGCTCGTGCTTCTAAACCTATGGCATAAAACACCATTGCACAAATGCGTCAGTACTTTGAATGTGCTGGTATGCAAGTGAGGTAGGCTGAATGCAACTGGTTCATATGCATGAACAATACTAACTGACTGATTAACATGAACGTGAGAATACATACATGACTACGTAACTGTAACTGACATCGTGCTAGGATTGAGTATAGAGTTCTGACTACTGAGTCTACAAATTTTGACATCTGAGTCACTGATGAGTTAGAAAGATTGATATTGTATTACTGAATACTCAGGTACTGATGCTTTGTTACTGATATATGAATAACTGTTTCTGACTGTTTTGATTTTGAAAAACTGGTCTGGTTGACGATATCTGACAATCCTGTAGCTGAATACTGATTACATGAGTTCTGAGAACTAATATAACTGATAATATATGTGACTATATCTGACTGTCCTGAATCTGATGGAACTAGTCAAGTTTCATACTGTATTAGAATTTGACTGTATCTTTCAGTCCTGAAATTTGAAGAACTATCTGAGTTTTTTACTGAGATTGAGACTGAGACTGAGATGAGACTGAGACTGTGACTGAGACTGTGACTGAGACTGTGGGAAGTAATCATCTAACTGACATTCCATGAAATTGAACTAGTGGGGTCCAACCTGTAACCCCAGCAGGAAGGGTGTCAATACCGTGCCACGGGTAAAGACCTGCTCTGAGTATATCCTCACTGAAAGGGAACTCTTCTATCAACCCCTCCTAGTAGGTAAACCAAATGAGATGTATGTATATATATCCTTAAACCCATAGGGTACATCTCAACCTATGTTGGCAACGTAGTTCTAGAACACAAGGATTGCTTCTAAGGATCACACTTTCCACTAAATAATAAGTGAGTCCCATCCTTGGATTCACTCGGTGCTGAATCCTACTCCCAACTGAACAGACACTGAACTGATTAACTAAACTAAACTGATTTAACTGAACTGAACTAATTAACTGATGGTATTGTTTAGCAGTGCTAAAACTGAATTTACTGAGTTTTGTTGACTGGCGGAATGTACTGAGTTCTGAGGACTAACTGAGAATACTGAAGTTATTGAGATTATTGAGTATTGAGATTATTGAACTACTGAGATTACTAAGATTTCTGGGTTTTCCTGAGTCACATGACTGACTATGTTTTATGGATCATAGCTTGACTGAGAGTATCATGAAAACATGACATGGCTCTAGGCACACAGCTAAATGTTCGGGTTCGAGTACCCCCAGGACTTGATGAGAAGAAACTGACATAGCATGGCTTACTTGAACACATGACCAACAACACAATTCATAGTTCATATATTGAAGCACTTCATCAAACATGTGATATGCATAAGCTTATGCATACATGGGGATTTTATGATATCATACTAGTTGGGCATTGTTCCTTCATCTAGACATTTAATCAAACACATGGTAGGCATAGCATATGTGGACAACATTATTCAGCAATTGATCTTCATGATTCATCTCTAATTTCATCATCTAGGGTTTATTCATAGGTTCACATGAATATACATCTATACAAATCAATTCCACATAAATTGATCACCCAACATGGATTTGAATTCAATTGATCATTCTCAACATAAACAAAACAAACCCAACATGAAATTCATAAACAAATTCATAGACTTAAACTTAGAAAAGAGATTCTTGGGCTTCATGGACGAAAGGAGTCCATGAATGAACACTACGCATATCTTAGTTCGTGATTCTACGAAGATTGACGGAGATATTCTTGAAATTTGATGGTGAATTCCCTTGGAATTGAACCTTCTATGAAAACCCTAGGGCTTGTTCTTGAGAGTTTTTGAAAGTAATTGAATATAAGCTGCTGAATTATGGACAAATCTCGTGTTATAAGGCTTATATAGGGTGGTAAATTGACCCTTTTAACCCCATATTGTGTATTTAATTTCTGAGAAAATTTCCTGATTTTCGTCCTTGGCGTGACGCGCTACTATCACGCCAAGTCACTGGAACTTAACAATTGGGAATCTGCATGGTGGCACGACGCGGAGCTATCACGTTGCCACCTTATTTTAGACCTGGAAGATTGGTGTGACGCACCACTATCATAGAGCAACACTGAAAATTGACAATTTTCATTTGATTTAGCTCCGTGATGCGCTGAAGGCTCAGGTGATACACTGTCTCACTAAAAAGGTTCTAACTCTTCGCCCGGGTGTCGAATTTGGGTGAATTATATATCGATGGAAAGATTATTCAATTTCTCACGTGATAGGAAGTGAAAATTATGGAAATACCACATGTGTAAGAATAAATTATTATTTTGAAGCAAGTTCTAACATCCTTAAGATGATTTTCAAGATAAGAAAAAGCACAGGTATTACACTTTCATAGACTTCAACTCATTTTTCATGGCTTTAATCCATTTAGAAAAGTTTCTCCATGATAACGCTTGAATAACATTTGTAGAATAATCCTCCAATCTTGTGACAGAATCATGCTCTTGGAGATAAACAACATAACCATCTGAAATTTTATTTCTCCTTTCTCTACTAGATATTTTTTAGTCACTTCAACTTGAGGTTGTTAAGGTAATATTATTGTGTTTTCTCCATAGTTTTGATTTACAGTTTAAAACACATTCAGTAAAGTAGTTTGATCATTTTCACTAGAATCAATATTATCAAATTCCACTTCAAACACAATTTGGTTCTTTTGATTTCTACCACTATAATCAACATCCTCAATAAATTTGGAATTTTCTATTTCAGAAAAGGATCTGTTCGAGAAGTCATAACACTTAAAACCTCTTGACCTTTCTGAGTAACGTACAAAGTAGAAACTAATAGTTCTTGAATTTAGCTTCTTTTCATTAGTCTTGTAAGGTCTTTCTTCGGCTGGACATTTCCAAACATGCATGTACCTAATACTAGGACTCTTACTAGTCCACAACTCATATAAGGTCTTAGCTATCACTTTGATAGGAACTCTGTTTAGTATATAAATGATAGTTTTTAATGCATCTCTCCAAAGCAATTCAGGTAAAAAAGAATGACTAATCATACTTCTTACCATATCCTTGAGAGTTTAATTTTGACTCTCAGCTACACCATTTTAACTTAGAGTCCCCGGCAGAGTGTATTAAGGTACAATCCTACACTCTGTCAAATACTTTGTAAAAGGTCCTAGATGTTGTTATCTGATCCATCATATCTTCCATAGTATTCTCCGCCACGATTAAATTTGACGGCCTTAATTTTTATGCCTAATTGAATTTTAACTTTAGCCTTACAAATGTTAGAAACATTCAAAGATTATGACTTTTTATTAATTAAATAAAGATATTCATAATGGGAGTGGTCATCTATAAAGTTAATAAAATATTATTGAACATTCCATGAATACATAGAGAACGTATCATAAATGTCAATATGTATCAACTCTAAAGGTTCTTTACTCCTATAAGCCCCTCTTTTCCATATGTTCGTTTGTTTTCCCTTAATAAAGTCTATACAAATTTAAAATTTTGATAAATCAAGGGAATTGAAAGTCCTTTTGACACAAGCCTTTGAATTCTTTGTTTAAAAAAATGATTCAATTGCTTATGTCATAACATTAATGAATTCTCATTTGTTAATTTGCGTTTTGTATAAAAATTACTTGAATGCAAATTTTCGATGTTTCATGAGGCTTGTTTGTTTAATTTATATAACTTATCAATCAAAGTACCACTTCCAACAATATTAGAATTTAGAAAAATACTACAATCTTCATTTCCAATAGAAAAATTGTATCCAGATATGTCCAAACAAGAAACAGAAATTAAAATTCATTTAAATAATGGTACGATAAATGTTTCCTCTAATTTCAAATAAAAATCAATATCTAATGGAATTCTAAAACACTAATAGTCTCCACAATTGCTTTATTATCGTTTTCCACATAGATGTATCTTTTAGCATCAATCGACCCTCGACTCCTTAGACAATCCTACATAGTAACACTTACGCGAGTAGTTGTACCCATATTTATCGACCAAGCATCACTAGGTACCATAGCCAAATTAACTTTTGAACAAACGAAGTTGACAACTTTACCTTCTTTTTAGGCCAGCCAGCATACTTGAAATATTCTTTCTTTATGTGATCAATTTTTCTGCAAAAGAACAAGTCTTTTGATTCTTGGACTATGATGTTCCTTTATATGCAGTTTTCTTAGTCTTACTCCTTTTTTTGCTTATTTGAAGCGGTTTTAGTTTCAGAGGTAGATGTCAAATGAGCACTTTCAATCTTCTCTTGATTAAGCATATCCTCTTCTTGCACAAAACTAAATTATGTTGAAAGAGAGCTAAAAACTAGGTGCACAAATATGTCATCAAACAATTCAAGTTTAAAACTCTAAGTTTTATCACAGGATTAAAGATTTTCATAATGTACTCCCTTATGTTTCTTTTTCCTTTATATCCCATTGAAACTATCTTATTAAGAATAGTACTAGTTCAAACCTTTTTATTAGAAACGAATTAGCCTACGAGTTATTTTTAAAAAAAAAATTGGCATCTTTATTCTCTATTATACCGCCCTTTAAGAATTGTAGAATTGAGTACTACATCATCATTAAGCTCATGCGATTTGACCGCTCTCACTTCTCATATGTAGTCTTTTGTTCATTCAAATAATTTTCGTTCAAGTCTATAGGGCAATCAAATTTTAATGCATAATCAATATCCATGTAATCAAGCACAATCATATTAAGCTCTTTTCATTTCTTGAAGTTTGTGTCGTTACGCACAGGAATGATATTCATATTGATTGATATAGAAGACACTATAAGATAAATAAATGACCCTCACAATTAACCATCAAACAAAGCATGTATATGTTAAGATAATCAAATTAAATAGAAATGAAGAAAAATAACAAATAAGACTAAAACTGCATATTTATCAAACACATATACATAAAAGTGGATCCATCTCAAGATACCTAACACAACATTATCATGTAGTCTTTGGACAAAAATAACAACTTGTAAGTGACACTCTTATATATAGTTCATGAACATTGATTACTAAAATGACCTAACAATATAATTTTCTTTGAACCGACACATTATCAGCTACAAATGTATCACATATTCATAACTATCTATAGTCTGGCCGAAATAATCTTCTTTTGAAATTATTATTTCTCATAGATAAAACATGCTTACATGTTCAAAGTAAATAAAATCTACACATTAGAGATTTCTTTATTAACATATTGATTCAATCTACTCACTTTTAAATTAAAAACTTTCACTATTAATTGGAGTCTTAAAATAAATCTGCACACCATTTTCTTATTTCATTTTATGAAACAGCATAACAAAAATGCATGTACAAAAATGATAGAATCTTCCCAAAAAAATCGTAAAACAACAAGGTTTCCAAGAAAAGGATATAGTGCTTCCCCAATGTATATTTTATTTATTAAACTTTGAAAAAATTAAATAAGTGAAAGGAATTCCACAAGAAATAAAACCATGAAGGTTTCCTTTTGAATGGACATGTCTTTTAAAAGATTTTTCAAACAGAAAAAACTACCCTATAATTTTTCTTTCAAATGCTCAACCAAAATGTCAATTGAGGTAAAAATCAGAACACCTCCATAATCGACAAGCTAACAAAAAGAAATCTATTCCAATATATGAATTCTAAACTTGTTCCAGAAAAGGCTTGCTCCACACATTAACTCTAAATAAACATCAATTTTTTGACTTTGTCGTCCCAAAAGAAGAAACAAGGTAGAAAATTTTATCCACTTTTCAAATAGAACAAAGTAGCTTCGTAGTTATGAGATTCTAAAATATCAAAATCACATCTAATGATCTAATAAGACGATGCTTATGATACCACTTGTTATAAAATTTTAAAGAATTCACCATGAAATCACAAGTAAATCATTAAACAGTGATAGAAATATAGAAGAACGCTAGAAAACACTAACCTTTTTTCATTGCAATAATTGAAGCAAGGAAACTGGATCTTCAAAGTCTTGATGCTACTCTTTTCTGAATTTATTTAACTTAGATGGAGAGAAAAAGAATACAAAATATTATATCTGACTTAGGGATCAATCCTTATATAATTGTTTAAGTGTCTTTTCAGTTAAAAAGGTACTTTTTCGATAAGTCTCCATGAGACTTTAGAAAAGATTCATAAAATTTTTATAATTCTAATTAAACTCATACTAATAGATATTTACCTTTAGGCTCAAAAAACTTTAATATTTTTTTAGATCATGTACTAAATTTTTTTAGAAGTAGCATATCTACATATAATATATAATATAGTAGTATGTGAATCCACAAAATAAAAATTACTATCAAATTCATGAAATTAAGTTGTTGGATTGGAGTAAATCTCCATTGAGTAGTAAGGGGAAAAAGAAATCAGATGGATACTTTCTCTAACTAATTTTAGTTAGTTGTTATTATCTATAATCTATAATTTATATTTATCTATAATCTATATTTATATCTATAATCTATATTTATATTTATATCTATAATCTATATCTATATCTATATCTATATCTATATCTATAATTTATCTATAATCTATAATATATTAAAAGTGTGAAGGGTGTTAAAAATGTTGTTTGAACTTTTTGGCCTTTATTAAAAGTCTTTGCTTTAGACAAAATCATCTTTTCACTATTTTTTTCTAATATTTAATATTTGAAAATCAATTAAATATATTTATGGCAAAACCTTTCCGTATTAGAAGCCATTAGAATTATGACAACTAATACTTTTCTCATTAGTTTAAGAATTCTAAATCAACTAAATTTTATTTTAAGAAGATTTGAAAAAACTAGAAGTAAATATAAAAATATTAGAATAAGAAAAATTTAATACTTTTGACTTCATTAAAAATCTCCTTAATAAATAAAATCTTCTAATTCGAAATAATTAAATATTACACATGCGAGACACGTGTGATTAAACTAGTAATAACAAATACATCCAAGTATAATAATCTTCACTTGTTTGTGCTAGTAAAATATAATACCACCTAGTGGCAAGGAATTAACCACGTCCACATGGATGACAATACACTCTCAATCAACTCGTAGTAGAGTTCTTAACAATTCAAACGAACCATCATAAACCATAAAGATTTCAATTAACAATTCTCGCATCCTGAAAAATGTATATTGACGCAACTAAATGACTATAAATTGTAGAAAAAATAGAGTTGTTATTGAAATCCGGCATTAAAGAATTTTGGAGCTCAAAATTTAAAATTTAACTTTCCACAAATGTGAATCATTTCGATTGAATAAAATATCAAAAGAATCGAGACACTGAGAGGAGTTCGTATCTAAAATTTGAGCTATTTAGAGGAAGATATGAGATGATGTTCAATGACACTACAAGAAAAATAGCCTATAAGTAAGGAAAATATGATCCCAGAAAGTCCAAATCTTATCCCAATTGGTCTTTTAGGACCAGAAAAATTCGATCGCGTCCCGTCCTAACAGGCTTCGTCTCTAAAGGTCATTAGTGACCAGTCCAATAAATTGGTCCTTAAAACCCTTTTGCAACAGCAAAAAAGCTGGTTGTAATTGCCTTTTAGCGATGGTATATCTTGTCCCAATCGACTAACTACCTGGTCTTAATTATTCTTTTACGACGAGCAATCTCGTCCCAAATAGACTAACTACCTTGTCATAATTATCTTTTAGAAACGGTATTTCTTGTCTCTAATATTCTAACTACCTCATCGTAATTATCTTTTTGTGACGGTATTTTTTGTCCCGAAAAATAGAATAACTATATGATCATAATTATCTTTTAGCGGCGGTATATCTTGTCTAAAATAGACTAACTACTTCATCATAATTATCTTTTCGCGATGGTATTTCTCATCCCAAATAGACTAACTATGTGGTCATAGTTATCCTTTAGCGAAGAGAAAAATTCTTTTCCTAGATCAACCTTTAAGGACAAGCCACATTCTAGTCGTAGATCAACCATTAAAGACGAGAAACATCTAATCCTTGATAAATATTTAAATACAAGCAATATTCTAGTGTCTAATTGACCACAAATGAGCCTAATATCACAAAATAATAAATTTCATCAAATAAATACCAAATTGCTATCAAGAATCTCGATATATATATATATATATATATATATATATATATATATATATAATTAGAGACTAGGAATCTTAGTTAACACCCCATGATAGTTTCACAATAAACATAGTTACTATTCCGATCGAGCTAGAGTATCCTATCAAATTTTTCATAACATTTGAATACATAATAAAAAAAAAAATCAAGTTACTCCTATTTCTACTGTTTAATTAAGTCATCGACTTTTAGTTCAAATTGCCAGCTTTCATCACAGGGTCAAAAAATAATCAAGTCCTCGACTTTCAGTTCCTACTGTTTCACCTAAATCAAGTAAATCCAGCAACAGTAAAGCAGAAATTTAGTACATCACTTCACCTTATATGCTCAACATAAATCAAGTAAGTGAATATATCAAAGTATCAAATTCAATTTTTAAAAACTCAAGTGCAGAGAAAGCTCCAGGAGATGAAGAAATAACCATTTGTTCAATGTAGATTACAACAAAGAACTTTAATTTGATAGTTTCATTATACTGCAACTATTCTGAGGACGCGATAACATCCATGAACACAAATAAAACTCTAATTGTTTCATTTATAAATTCTAAAGGGGGGGGGGTAAAAGCACAAACAAATACATAGCCAAAGATGAGAGGGAAAACTTTCCCGAGTGCATCCCAACTGTAAAATTTGAATATGAGACTACAGACGGAGATCCTATAATACTATGGAGTTCTAAAGCTCGTCAAATAGATTTGAATTCATCAAATAGTAAGACCCATAACTCTTCACTAAAGATAAACCTTATGGCATGTGGTTTAGAAGGCACCTCACCGCACATAGCATGTAACAAGTATCTCCTAATAAGTACATCACATCTTCACACTAAGCATAATCAAATACTTCAGCAGTTAACAAGAGAGCGAGTTCAGGAGTATACACAAACCTTAATAGCACTTCATTGTCTCAACTTAAAGATGAACAGAGTTCTCTTAAGGTTGCATGTATTCTACTTCAATAAGAAAAAAATTGCAATCAGAGAAAGAAAATGGGCAAGGAAAGGTAAATGACTAGTACATGGCAGACTCAAAGGATCGAGAAGGAAAAGCAAAAACTACCAATTTTGTGAACTACAGTCAGAGAACACACTCTCATTGATCTGCACACAGACACCCCTCCATCAATATATTCACAGGCACAATACACACAGCAAAAATACACATACTCCCCCAGATTAAAGTTCTGATCACTAGAGGCCTCTCTCATAATTTATATACACACAACACACTCTCTCACAATACACAGACCACCCTCACTGATATGCACACAAACACACACCTCCATCAAGATATTCACACGCACAATACACGCAGCAAAAACACACATACTCCTCAGATTTTTGTTCAAGACAATACACCCATATATACTACACACGGGAATACAGGGGAGGGAAATTTTTGGATTCATCACTTCAATTCAACTCACACACACACACCTCCGTCAAGATATTCAAACACAGAATACACGCAGCAAAAACACACATACTCCCCAAATTAAAATTTTGATCACCTGAGGCATCTCTCATAATTTATATACACACAACACACTCTCACACAATACACAGACCACCCTCACTGATCTGCATACATACACTCCTCCTTCAAGATATTCACACGCATAATACATGCAGCAAAAACACATATACTCCCCAGATTTTCCTTCAATGCAATACACCTATATATACTACACACACAGAGGAATACAAGGGAGGGAAATTTTTGGATTCATCACTTCAATTCCACTCACATACATAGACTAGAATGGAGTAGATAGCAATACAACACACAACGCACACCTGGGTTGAGAAACAGGCGAGATCAGAAGACAAAAAATAGAGAAAATGAAGGGAAAGAAGAAGAAAAAAAAAGAGATCACAGTTAGGAAAGCTCGGATTTTTGATGAAATCTCACCGAAAAAGTCATCTCTACCAACAAGCTAACTCCGAAAATTCACCAGCTACAAGGAATACACATCAATTACATGCTACAGACACCAACCACTTGCTACAGTTCATGAAACCTACATTTCTCAAACCAATATAATAAATATATAGAGTAGAGTGAGAAGGTATGTAGTTACCACTTGTATCCCTGACTTGTGGTTGTTGAGCAACATAGAATTCTTTTATTTTCCTTATTTCTTTCATCTCATCTTCAAAGGTAAACAAACGATCACTCAAGGATTTGTTTTCCTTATTCAAGTATTTGTTTTCCTATTGAGTAGAACGTAGTGTGGACAATAATTCAACCTTGGAGGAAGTGCCACCTTTTAAATCTTTTGCCTTTACTCCACCCCCAAAGGCAATAACATGGCTATAATTTGATGCCCAAAACACTTTTCAACAATCTCTATGCTAGATAAATATGGCTCTTCATTCACTTTTTCTTCTATTTGAGCCTGCAAAATATAGAAAGAAATATGTTATATCATTATTCCATATAATTTCAAGTAATTAATATACATATTAAATTTACCAAATGCACATGTTTTTGAATTGCTTCAGGTTCAATGAGTTTGGTATCTTTCTTTTGGCTTTCATAGAAAATAGTCCCCACATCTAGTGGATTGCCATCTCCCCCCCACTTTACATCAAAGACAAATATGTCAAATAACATCTCATAAATATTTTTTTAGGAAAATAAATTTATGATAATACCTTTTCAAAAATAAAATCTCAAATAGGCCCGCTATCCATATGATGAAGCATCGTCAACTTAGCTCAGTTCGTTGTATTCCTTTGGATTTTCTCCTATATTTGTAAAGCAATAAGCTAACTTTTAATAATCTAAATAAAAATTATAAGAAAAGGGAGTTGCATAAATCCCTACAAGGAAATCGATCTCGAAACCATTGAGTTGCAACAAATAAAGTTTTTGCATACCTGAAAAGCTTTAGAAAAAAAATGTTCTTTTACCAACTACTCTCATTCTTTCTTTTCTATTCTATATGGCTTATTCTTCAGATCTTGTTAAAGTGACTTATTCTTCACATATTTTCCATATAAGTATCCTCTCTATTTATTCTATAACACATTCATCCATCTTAAAATTGTTCACGATGATCACTCAATTCAACACCCTCAAATCTATTGTACAATAATCAAAATATGGGATAAGTTAATGCATTGCAAATACTATCAAACTTTTTTACCAAGAAAGAACCAGAACATGAACAATATGATAAGCCTAGATTTATAAAAATAACAAGAGCTTTTATAGTAAAAAAAAAAGAATCTGAATCAGATGTAGATATGTTAATTACCTCAACAACTGCCCACATGTGATTCAAATTTTTTTGGCTAATATCACTCCATGATGATACTCCCAACGGACATATATTACGAGGACGGATAATTTCTTCCAAATGCCTCAAAAATAGTTTGCCATTTTTAACAACAGTTCAATTATTCTAAAAGGCTAATTTTAGATTTTCTTTAATTTCAAGTGAAGCAACTTCTTTGTACTTATTGCTGCCTCAAACTTTTTGCACCTTTGCATGATTAGATGAACCTACAGTTGTACAATTTGATAAAAACTACAACAATCAAATTTAGTTCAACAAATTAATAACATATGAATTCAAATTATATCCTTTTCAATATTTTGAGAGTGTTGCATGACTTGATCAATGGATGGAGGCAATGAAATATTGGCTTGTGTATCCTCTTTCTCAAGAACCAAGGGATCTTTATCCATTCTTTGGATTACTTGACTAGAATGCATGGTAGAACTTGAACTTGTGATTTTAGATAGAGTTCGCACATGTTGGTTAGCATTGAGGGTGCTCTTGCTGAAAGATTCCACATTTTTTTTCAGAAACCCCTAAAAAAGAACTCAAAGATCTAGGTTTTTCCTCTAGTCCCTTTCCTATAGCGCCTGGAACCAAAAAACCTATTAGAAAAGTTCATCAAATACATATAGTAATGCTTTAAAACTTCAGAGATAGCCACTACCGAAGAAGTTGATTTGATGAAATCAACGCAACTATTTGACATTTACATTGTACAATTGATTCTCTAGTAAGACTATTATTTATTAATAATAATAGTGTTAGTGATTCTCATGTGTAGTGTACAAAGAAAATATAAGCTTTTGGAAAAATAAGAGCTAGTGTACCAAGGAATGAGAAAGAAATCTCAGTAAATAATGAGAATAACATAAAGTATGAGAAGAAGGGTGAACATCCAAATTCTTATGTAGGTTGTATTTGAAGAGGTACAATACCAAGGAAACTTATTCTTTTTGGGGAAAATAATATATTTTTTCTTCGATGGAGCTGACTTCAAGTACCAGTGTATGCAACTTAACAATCCATAGATTTTAATGATTCAAATCAATGCAGGGACAAGGTATAAAGAAAATGTACGGACAAGTTAGCAATCCCTGCTAGTTTTTCAAAAAAATGCAGGAATAATTTATTCTTGTTGAGATGATACACCCAGGCTATACTGTGTGGACTCTTAAGAAATACCTCCAGTTGCTTGTCGGATCATCTAATGCTTATGAATTTTTAAAGGATCCAACACAGATGTGGTATTACGACAACACTTTTGAAGAGTCCAAATAACATAGGGTCCAAGGAGGTAAGGCTATCACTGTTGTTGAAAGGAATCAAAATATGTTAAACTAGAGCTAGTTGAAGCAACACAAACTATGTAAACTCAAGGACAATAACTATTTACCATTGCTAGTTGTTTTTTAATGGTCAAATTAAAAAATATCTAACCAGTGCACTGAAGCTACACAACTATTTTTGCTAGAGGTTGTTTCCCCGGCTTGCATCATATATATCCAAATCACTTTTTCAAGTTCATTAACTATATCATTCAAAATTGAACAATATGAACATAAAAATAAATAGTTTTAAAGTATCTTCAGTATCCATTAGCATCAATGACAAAATCCAAGGAAGAGGAAATATAAATCCCAAAACAAGAGCAGTCTTGGAAGCAAACTCACTAAGTGTTAGTCAAATACTCATAACCAGACAAACCATCAAGTAAACCTCGATCAAATTTTACTTGTATATTTCTAACAGACCAAGTATTCAGTACTCAAAAGATCTTGAATATGTAAGCAACTGAGTTCCTCTTCATTAGTAAGATAACCACGATCATATTTCACTTTCTTTTCAAAGCACAAGATAAAATAGTTACATATAGTGCAAAAGATCCAACTAATGCCACTGGTTCCATTTCAGACAAATATGGATTATATGGTACCTCGACTTGTACATTAGTATAAAAAGAAAAACATATGAAAATCTATAAAACTTAATAGTAATAAATTATCTACTACAAATGCACACAACTTGGGGGCCTACAGTTGTTGAATATTTTTCTCAATACAATTATGTTTCTCTTGTTGAGGCATGGTTTCTTTTTTTGTCATAACTAAAGCATCCGTATACTAGTTTAGTAATTTGAGTTGTAGCTATTTCAAGTCACATTTAAGATATTGTATCTTCTTTGTATCCCCTCTATATTCTCTATTGTTCAGTTGTTTTAGATATGGTTTCAAAGCCTTTAAATTCTACCAAACACTTTGAATCTTACACTTATTAGAACTTCCACCCTAATTAGTCTGAACTAATGCCATAAATATCTCATGATTTTTCGATACATTAAAGACTCTAAATAGAGTTTTAGTGAGAATCACTTGTATATGCATATCCAATAAAATTGAAGAGTGATGAAATATACAGTGAAGTTTATATCAAGTACTAAGTGACCGTATTAAAGCATCCACTCCTCCTTTCCCATAGCTCTATCAATTCTACTGTTAATTTTACAGAACCAAGCTATTTGTTTGCCTCTGTCCCCTCTCCCCCTCCCCAAGCATGAAAATCTGATTATCAGGAGGTAATTCTAGAAGGCTACTATTATGTTGTAAATTACAGTATGAGTTGAAGGCTCATGGGTTCCATTTTCAAGAGAAGAACTCTAATGAACCCCTTTCCTGCCATATAAAAACTATAACAATTAAATTTACTTCAACAAATTAATAACATTTGAATTCAAAATATACTTTTTCAATATTTTGAGAGTGTTGTATGACTAGATCAACAGATGGAGGCAATGAAATATTGGCTTGCATATCCTCTTTCTCAAGAATCAAGGAATCTTTATCAATTTTTTGCATTTCTTGACTAGAAGGAATAGTATAACTTGAACTTGTGATTTTAGATGGAGTTCGCACATATTGGTTAGCATAGACGGTGATCTTATTTAAAGATTCTACTTTTTTTTAGAAATCGCTAAAGAGGAGCTCAAAGATCTAGGTCTTTACTCTAGTCCCTTTCCTATAGCACCTGAAAGCAAAAAACATATCATTAAAGTTCATCAAATACATAGTAGATTTGGAAAAAACACAACATATTCGAACAAATACTTGCTTGTTTCAAACTTGCTTGAGATGCTTGGTCCTTTAAAACAAATGGCTCATTTGCTTTCAAAAATCTACCAAGATTAACACTCACAAAGTCATACTCATCTTTTTTTATTCTCTTTACTTCATCATACACATCAAACCAATTACATCAAAATAAGATCATTCTTCTATCTAGTACAAATTACAACTCAATAACCTCTGTTAAAACTCCATAGTAATCAACGTTCTCACTAGGAGTACCATTATCGCCAACTACAACAACACCACAATTTTGAGTTCTTAACTTTTTATCATAAACTTCTACATGAAATTTATATCCATTAAAAATATAACCATTGCAATGTGTTGAATATTTGTAGGACCGTGTGAAAGTGAAAGCAGATATTCCATGATTAGACTATCATCTCCTTTATGCAATTGTATGACCTTTGAATAAGATTGCACTAAATACTTTAGAAGGAGTAATATAATATGAAAATATTAAATTTGATGGATATGTATTACTTACCCTATCTTTTAACCATTTAATAAATTGTCGGTTCCATTTTGCATCAGACAAGGGCCAAATAGTATCTTTATGAGTTTGAGAAAATTCTCTATGAAATTAAAGTGAATCATAAATCTCATATAGAAAGGAAATTTCCCTAAAGGAAATAATAAAAATGAGACTACATGTGTTCATCGCATACTTGAGATATGGTAAGACTTCATCACAATTCTTCAATATGTATATATGTGCTTGTTCAAATTCATCATCCTCAATCTCACATAGATCTTTAGCTCTCAAAGTTTTTTCAAGTTAATAAAATATAGATAAACCTCCATCGGATTCTTTTAAACCCCCATCATAATTTCTTTCAGACCAATTGAATTTTGTGTCAATTCTATGCAAGTACCTTGAACACAAGGTCATACGCTCATTTGCAATGTAGCCCACTTCAATAGAACTTTCAGGGCATGCCCTATTACCAATGAGATATTTTTAAAAATAAAACCATCGTTCCATAGGATACTGTAAGACCCCACAAAATTCTAAGCTTAAGTTAGTCCTTTAAAGCTTGTTAAGGGGCCACAGACTTAGAAAGTTTTAGCTAAGTATTCATAGTTAGAGTTAATTTAGCCTTCATAGTTGGTGATCTTATTTCGCGATCCATATGACCTTTAAATATCGATTTTTGGGTTGATCCATGATCAAGAATGTCAGTAGGTTTTCCCAGACAAGTTTTGGATTTTTCAAACCTCGCTTGAGGCATGTTTAGAAGTCCAAACTAGTGGGTCAGCGCGATATCGATGTGACGCGTCACATATCACATTGGTAAATGTTTTCCCCATCTCCCAGTGTCAAATTCCAGTGAGCTGACATGGACTCGGCGCGGTGCATTGGCCATAGCATCAACTTCATCGACGCGGCACGTCGGCCAGCGCGTCACTCGGGACAGTTTCTGCTCATTAAAAGTTGTATCCAGAGGGTTAACTGGGTAATTTTCCTACCCCTATTCAGCCCCAAAAACATGAAATTAATAATTCCTAGGGAAAAATATTCATTATTTTCTCTCAAATTACATAAGAACAAACACTAGGAAATCTACTTTCAAGGCTTAATCTTTAAGAAAACTCCATCAGTCTTCATTAATTCAAGTACCAAGGTATTTGAAGTATTCATCCAAGGGTTCCTTTCACCCTTGGAGTCCAAGAAACTCTTTTAAACTTCAAGTAGATTGATTTCATGATTTCCATGATTGGATTTAAGTGTATTCATGATTATAATTTTAATTGGATTTCTAATCCATGTTTTATTATAAGATTCACGTGGAATTGATTATCATGTGTGTAGCATCCTATGAATTCATGTTAAAGTCATTTAATTTGTGAATTTGGGAATTTATGTTATGATGCCGACAAGTTGTTTTAGTATCATGTGCATAGATGTGCTCCCCAAGTGTTTGTTATAATGCTCATATGAATTAAATAGGGAAAAATCATAACATGCTAGGATATGCGTAAACTTATTCCATACAAGTGTTTGATAAAATGTTCCTATGGATGAGTTATGAACAAGTGTACAGTGTTATGCTTTTCAAGTTTACTCTATGCTTTACTTTTCATGCTATTGTAAGACCCCACAAAATTTCTAGCTTAATTCAGTCCTTTAAGCTTGTTAAGGGGTCCCAGACTTAGAAAATTTTAGCTAAGTATTCAGACTTATTTTATTTTAGTCCTTCAAAAGTTGGCAATCTCATTTCACGACATTAAAGTCCTTTAAATGTCTATATTTTAGTTAATTCATGATCAGGAGGGTCAATAGGTGTTTTCGAATAAGTTTTGGATTTTTCAAACTTTGTTTGAAGCTCCTTTGGAATCCCAAAACAGTGTACCAATGTGAACTCGACGCGCTGCGTGGCCTATCGCGTTGGTTAATATTTTTCCCAGCTATCAGTGTCAAATTCTAGTGAGTCAGTGCGATCTTGGCGCGACTCATTTGATATTGCATCATTGCCATCGACGTGCAGCGTCGACCTACGTGTCGGCAATCTAGTTTTCACTCATTAAAAGACCGTGTTCTTGGGGGTATTTGGATATTTTTCCATGACTCTCAGCCCCCAAAATATAAAATTTAATACCCTAGGAAGCAAATAAACCCATTCTTTCTCAATTTGTCTCAAGAAAAAGCCTTAAGGTTTTTAAGTTTCAAATCAAGAACTCAAGATTTCCACCATTAATTTCCAGAAATTCTTTAACAAGGTATGTAAAGTGTCCATCCAAGGGTCCCTTCCACCCTTGGAGTTCAAGAAACTTCTTTTAAAAACATGAATTGTAATTTCCATGTTGTGGGTTTGAATGTAATCATGTTGATGTCGTGGTATGTGTTCCAAGTTGAAATCTTTATGTATTTATTGATATTATGATAGCATGTAGGTTGAATTTTGATTCTCTTATATTGAAACCCTTGAATTATGAAGTCATGATGTATTAGCATTGTTGTTCATGCCCAAGTATAAAGCTACGGCTACCATGTGTTTGATAAAATGCTAAATTGAGACTATGGTTCTTTTATGATCCTTTGGTGGTCTAAACGATGAACTTATGTTATACCTACATGTTCCCAATGTCTTCCATGTTAAAGATATACCTTGTATGTGTTTGATGGAATGCTCATGAGATTGGTTTAATGAAATTATGATGTGTTTGTATGCATTCCTATTCATTTGGAAGATCATGACTTTCAAGTGATTGATGAAATGCCTCATAGATCGTATTGTGAGTTTTTGACTATTGTCAAGTATTCAAGAATTATCATGTCTTATTTTTTTCATGCTATCGAGTCCTAGGGGTATTTAATACCTAACAATTTAGTCGTGTGCCTAGAGCTAGTATTAGTTATAGAATAGCCTCAATCATGTCACGATTAGTAGTAATCTAGCTCAGTTACAGAACTCAGGAAGACTCAGTAAGCTCAGTATCAATCTAGTCCCATTCAGTAATCAGTTCAGTCCTCAGTAAACTCAGTCAGATAATAGAACTCAATAGTATTTCATCAGTCAACGAAACTCAATAAACTCAGCTTAGTTTAGTTAATCAGTACAATTAGTAACAAATTAGTCCAGCCTGGTATGAACAAGAAAACCATTTCAGTTTCTATTCAATTGGGAGTAGGATTCAGCACCGAGTGAACCCATAGATGGAGACTCACCTACCAGCAGAGGATGTGATCCTTAGAAGTAGTCCTTGTATTCCAGAACTATGTAGCCAGCGTAGGTTGAGAAATCAAAACCTTCTAGTTGGGGGTTGATGAGGTGTCTTAACCTGATAGATGAGGGTATATCTTCAGTGTATTTACTCGTGGAATGGTACTGACACCCTTCCAACTGAGGTTACAGGTTGGACCCTGAATCTATTCAGAAAAGGGGCATGTCGATTAGATGGTTACTTCCAACAGTTTCAATTTTAGTCTTCAGTAAAGAACTCCGATAGTTCTACAGATTTCAGTACTGTCAAATACAATTACTCAACTCAGTATGGAACTCAGCTAGTTCCATCAAAAACAGGACTGTCAGACACAATCACTCAGTAAATAGTATATCTATTATCAGTTATATCAGTTATCAATCATCTATGTTATCAGTAAACTCAGTATTCATAATCCTTATGACTTTAGCTATAGTTATGTATTCATGATGTATTCTCACGTAGTCATATTTATGTTATTCAGTCAGTTATTGTTCATGCATATGAACCCTTGCATTCATCCCTACCTCACTTTGCATACCAATACATCCACATATACTGGCACATACATTTCTTTGTGCTATGATGTTTTATACCATAGGTTCAGACGTATGGGCCCCAGAGCATTCTTAGCAGTTTAGAGATTCAGCCAACAGTAGTAGACTAGCAGTGAGTCCTCATCATTCAAGGATATTCTTTTATTTCATTATCTCATTAGATTCAGAATTTTAGTAGATGAAGTTAGTTGGGGGATTGTCCCATCAACTCCTTATTCAGACAGTTCAGTTTAGAGGCTTTCCAAACTAGATGTTCAAACAGTATTCAGTATTTCAGATTCTGGTGTTTTATTAGACTTTATTATTTTCTTTTCATCAGTATTATAGTTTTGAACCTTATGGCATTTTAGCCCATTATTCTGCATTATACCGTATTACTATTAAGTTATTGTAGCAGGTAACAGTTATGGGTTAGCTTGTGGTTCTTCGGGATTATGAGCATCGTGTAGCATCTGGGGTATAGACTTAAGGAATTACAAACTTGGCATCAAAGCCTAAGGTTCAATAGTGTCTTGGGAAGTGTGAAAGTCACATCTAGTAGAGTCTTGTGCATTAGTTTGTAGCACGCCACACTTATGAATAGGAGGCTATGAGATGTTTTAGGAATAATTTCTTTTTTTCAGTATTCATGTTGTACGAGTGAGTATTAGCTCCAGATAAACTCTATTTTAATACAAGTTTCTCTTCCATCTACAAAAAATGCCTCCAAAGAGGACTTAGGAAAGAGAAACAGGAGATCACCCAGTCCCTCAGCCCGACTATCCTAATCCTTTGGGAGAACATGTCTCCCACGCAGAGTTTAGAGTAGCTTTCACTACCTTATCTCATTTAGTTGCTGCACAGATTGAATATCTAGCTGTCGTTCTGGCCAACCCCGTGGCCAATACTATAGCAGATAGGATTCAGGACTTCACCCGAATAAACCCTCCGTCTTTTTCAGAGTCTAAGTCAGATAAGGTCCCTCAGGTGTATCTTGATCAGGTGTAAAAGATTACTAATATAATAGGGGTGACTTCTAGTGAGAGTATTGAGCTAGATGTATATCAGTTGTAGGATGTGGCTTACACTTGGTTTAAATAGTGAAATCAGAGAGGGTCGTAGATGCAGGGCCCATTAAATGGAAGGAGTTTGCCACCGCTTTTCTAGATAGATTCTTTCCCCTATAGCTGAGAGAAGCTAAGGTGTTAGAGTTTATTATTCTGAAGCAGGGAAATATGACAGTGAAAGATTATTCTCTCAAGTTTACTCAATTAGCTAGATACGTTTCTTATGTGGTGGTAGATAACAGATCTCGAATGAGTAAGTTTCTGTCTGGGGTAAATGATAGTGTAGCCAAAGAGTGCAGGACCGCAATATTGATTAGTGAGATTGACTTTTCTAGGATGATGATCCATGCTCAGTAGATAGTAGAGCAGAAGAATAAGTAGGGAGAGAAACAAAATAAGAGAGCTAGAACAGGTGGTTTCAACTTTGCTCAGCCTAAGTCAGAGAGTGGGAATCGTTCTTAATTCCACCCAAAATCTTTAGTTCTAGCTCCATCCTCAGCTAGTGCCTCATACCAAAATTCAGAGAAGGCAATAGAGATAGGGCTCCAGGCTCTAAGTTTTAGGGTAGTGTCAGTAGTGCCTGAACCAATCCTCTTTGTCAGACTTGTGGTAAGAACCATCAGGGTATTTGCAGAGTTGGCAGTGATGTTTATTTTAGATATGGAAAGATAAGACACAGAGTCAGAGATTGTCCCCATTCAGGTTCTCAGGGTAAGCAAAACCGTTCTCCAGCTCAGTCTGGTCACCCGAATCAGCAGGGTGCCTCATCCGGTGCCACCAGTGGGCAACGTCCAAACAGAATCTATTCTCTTCAGTCCTAGTAAGATCAGGAAAATTCTCCTGATCTGGTCACTGGTATGTTACAGATCTTTCATATACATATTTATGCTTTGCTAGATCTAGGAGTTTTTTTGTCTTTTGTTACTCCTAATATAGCAGTTGATTTCAGAGTCAGTCTCGAAATTCTAGCAGAGCCTTTCTTAGTCTCTACCCCAGTGGGTAAATACATCATAGCTCGACGGGTATACAAGAACTGTCCGATTATGGTATCTCAGAAAATAACTTCAGTAGAGTTATTCGAATTAGAGATGACTAATTTTGATGTCATTATTGAAATAGATTGGCTTCATTCCTTCTAAGACTCAGTCGACTACAAAAATAGAATTGTCCAATTTCAGTTCCCAAATAAACCCGTCCTAGAGTGGAGGGGTACTATTTTAGCATTTAGGGGTCAGCTTATTTATTACCTTCAGGCGAGAAAAATGATATCTAAGGGATGTCTATCACCTTGTGCGAGTCAAGGACTCTAGTTTAGAAACCCCTACTCTTGAATCAGTGTCAGTAGCATGTGAATTCCCAGATGTATTTCCCAAAGATTTTCCTAAAATTCCTCCTAAACGGGAAATTAATTTTGGAATTGATCTTCTCCCAGATACTCGGCCCATATCTATTTTGCCATACAAAATGGTACCTGTAGAACTCAAAGAATTAAAAAAATAGTTCAAAGATCTCTTAGATAAGGGATTCATCAGACCCAGTGTGTCCCCGTAAGGTGCGCCATTTTTATTCGTACATAAGAAAGACGATTCTCTTAGGATGTGCATTGACTACCACCAATTAAATAAAGTCACGATCAAAAACATGTATCCCCTTCCCAGAATCAATGACTTGTTTGACCAACTTCAAGGTGCTAGTTACTTTTCTAAGATAGACCTCAGATCAGGCTATCATCAGCTCAGATTTAGAGAATGTGACATCCCAAAGATAGCTTTTAGAACTCGGTATGGTCACTTCGAATTCTTTGTCATGTCCTTTCGTCTTACCAATTCCCCAGTAGCTTTTATGGGCTTGATGAACCATGTGTTCAAGAAGTACTTAGACATGTTCATCATAGTTTTCATAGATGACATCCTGGTTTACTTCCGCAGTGAACATGATCATGCAAACCATCTCAGAATAGTGTTGCAGACTCTTAGAAATCATCAATTATTTGCAAATTCAGCAAGTGCAAATTTTGGATAAGGTCAATAGCATTCCTTGTCCATATCATTTCCGGTGATGGCATTAGGGTGGGTCCTCAAAAGACGGAAGTGGTGAGAAATCGGCCCAAACCCATCTCTTCCTCAGATATCAGGAGTTTCTTGGGTTTGGCTTGCTATTACAGGCAATTTGTTGAGAGATTTTCATCTATTACATCCCCTATGTCCAGATTGACTCAGAAGAAAGTCAAATTTCAGTAGTCAAATTCTTGAGAGAAGAGTTTTCAGGAGTTGAAGACTTGACTTACCTCATCTCTAGTTTGGACTCTTCTAGATGGTTCAGATGGGTTTTTGGTATACTATAATGCATCCAGAGTAGGTTTGGGTTATGTCCTCATGCAGCATAGTAAGTTCATAACCTACGTCTCCAGACAACTTAAACCCATGAGAAGAATTATCCAACTCATGATCTCAAGTTAGCAGCAGTAGTGTTTACCTTAATGATTTGGAGGCACTACTTGAATGGGGTGTATGTAGATGCGTTCACAGATCACAAAAGCCTTCAATATGTGTTTTCTCATAAATACTTAAACCTCCATCAGATAAGGTGGTTGGAGTTGTTGAAAGACTATGATATGAGCATTCTGTATCACCCAAGCAAGGCCAATGTAGTGGTTGATGCTCTCAGTAGACTGTTGATGGGTAGTGTTGCTCATGTTGAGGACAGTAAGAAGAAGTTAGTTCAAAAAGTTCATCATCTTGCCCGACTAGGTATCCACTTAGTCGATTCAGCAGAAGGTAGTGTGTGGGTTCAGAATAGTTTAGAATCATCTCTAGTTTCTGAAGTAAAGAAAAAGTAGGATAGAGATCCTAGTTTAGTCAAGCTAAAAAAGTCAGTCAGGGATTAGAAGGTGGAGATTTTCTCCCTAGGGGGAGATGGTGTTTTCACCCTTGGAGTTCAATAAAATTCTTTTAAAATATGAATTGTGATTTCTATGTTGTGGGTTTGAATGTAATCATGTTGATGCTGTGGTGTGAGTTCCAAGTTGAAATTTTTATGTATTTCTTGATATTATGATAGCATGTAGGTTGAATTTTGATTCTCTTATATTGAAACCCTTGAATTATGAAGCCATGATGTATTAGCATTGTTGTCCATGCCCAAGTGTAAAGCTACGCCTACCATGTGTTTGATAAAATGCTAAATTGAGACTATGGTGTTTTTGTGATCCTTTGGTGGTCTAAACGATGAACTTATGTTATACCCATATGTTCACAATGTCTTCCATGTTAAAATTATACCTTGTATGTGTTTGATGGAATGCTCAACAGATTAGTTTAATGAAATTATGATGTGTTAGTATGCATTCCTATTCATGTGCAAGTTCATGACTTATAAGTGATTGATGAAATGCCTCATAGATCGTATTGTGAGTTGTTGACTATTGTCAAGTATTCAAGAATTGTCATGTCTTATTACTTTTATGCTATCGAGTCCTGGGGGTATTTAATACCCTATAATTTAGTTGTGTGCCTAGATCCAGTGTCAGTTATAGAATAGTATCAATCATGTCACGATCAGTAGTACTCTAGTTCAGTAATAGAACTCAGAAAGACTCAGTAAGCTTAGTATCAATCCAGTGCCATTCAGTATTCAGTTCAGTCCTCAGTAAACTCAGTAAGATAATAGAACTCAATAGTATTTCTTCAGTCAACAAAGCTCAATAAACTCAACTCAGATCAGTCAATCAGTACAATTAGTAACATATCAGCCCAGCCTAGTATAAACTAGGAAATCAGATTAGTGTTTATTCAATTGGGAGTAGGATTCATCACCGAGTGAACCCAAGGATGGGGACTCACCTGCCAGTAGAGGGTGTGATCCTTAGAAACAGTCCTTGCGTTCCAGAACTATGTAGCCTGCATAGGTTGAGACATCAAAACCTGCTAGTTGAGGGTTGATGAGGTGGCTTAACCTGACAGTTGAGGGTCTCACTATTCTCATTTGAGAACCTTCCAGATGAGGTTATCTCTTCAGTGTCTTTACCCATGGCACAGTACTGATACCCTTCCAACTGGGGTTACAGGTTGGACCCCGAATCTATTCAAAAAAGGGGTTTGTCGGTTAGATGATTACTTCTCATAGTTTTAGTGTTAGTCTTCAGTAAAGAACTCAGATAGTTCTACAGATTTTAGGACTGTCAAATATAGTCACTCAGCTTAGTAAAAAACTAGACTAGTTCCATCATAAATAGGATTGTCAGACACAGTCACTCAGTAAGTAGTATATATCTATTATCAGTTATATCAGTAATCTATGTTATCAGTAAACTCAGTATTCAGAATCCTTATGACTTCAGTTATAGTTGTGTATTCATGTATGTATTCTCACGCAGTTATGTTCATATTATTCAGTTATTTATAGTTCATGCATATGAACTATTACATTCAGCCTTACTTCACTTTGCGTACCAGTATATTCACATGTACTGACGCATACTTTTGTTTGTGCTATGGTGTTTTATAACATAGGTTCAGACGTATGGGCCCCAAAGCATTCTTAGCGGTTCAGACATTCAGCCAGTAACAGTAGACTAGCAGTGAGTCCTCATCATTCGAGGATATTCTTTTATTTTATTATCTCATTAGATTCAGTAGTTTAGTAGATGGAGTAAGTTGGGGATTATCCCATCAACTCCTTATTCAGATAGTTCAGTTTAAAGGCTTTTCAGACTAGATGTTCAGACAGTATTCAGTATTTCAGATTCTGATATTTTATCAGACTTTATCATTTTCTTTTCATCAGTATTATAGTTTTGAACCTTATGGCATTTCAGCCCATTATTCTGCATTATACCATATTACTATTCAATTATTACAGTAGGTACCAGTCATTGGTTAGCTTATGGTCCTTCGAGTTTATAAGCACTGTGTAGAATCTGGTGTACAGACTAGGGGCGTTACAGCTATCGAGTCCTGGGGGTATTCAATACGCAAAAATTTAGTTGTTTACCTAGAGCTACAGTAGTTACATAATTGTCTCAGTAGTGTTACAAACAGTAGTACTCAGTAATCAATCACAGTCTCAATTTAGTATTCAAGTCAAATTGAGTTCAGTAGAAAAACATAGTGAACTAAGTTCAGTTTAGTTAGATAGTACGATCAGTAATATTTCAGTCAAGCCTAGTAAGGACTAGAAATTAGTTCAGTGTCTATTCAGTTGGGAGTAGGATTCAGTACTGAGCAAGCCCAGGGATGGGGGCATTCCTGCAAGTATAGGGTTTGATTCGTAGTAGAAATCCCTATGTTACAGAACTAGGTAACCAGTGTAGGTTGAGATATCTTCCTACCTGACTAGGGTTGATATATCTCGTACGAGTTTTTCTGTTGGCAAGGGTTGACGAAAGAGCTTCCTGTCAGAGAGGGTTAACTCACAGCTTATCTTTACTCGTGGAACAGTAGTGACATTCTTCCAACTAGGTTTATAGGTTTGACCCCATTCCATTCAGAAGGGCATGTCTGTTATATGATTACCTCCAATAGTTTCAGTTTTAGTTTCAGTCTCAGTATAGAGCTAAGTTCAGTTCTATAGAATCAGGACTGTCAAAAATAGTCACCTAGTTATCAATCAGGACTGTCAAAAATAGTCACTCAGTTATCAGTACTACAATATCAATAAACTCAAATATCAGTTAGTCAATATTCATGTAATACCCCATACTTTTCCTAGCAAATTTCATATCAAGAATGTCTAGTATTATCTTCTAAATTTGATGATGGTTATTCCATGAGGAATTTTCAAAATTTTTACTTTTTTTCATGTGGAAAATTCAATAAGTTTTTCATCGATATAAGATTTGCCTAAATCAGATAACCGAGTCTGAAGTTACGACTATTTTAAGTTCTCATCGTAAAACAATGCCATATTAGTCAATGGCGCGCTGTGCCACAAGGGGAAATGGCATTTGGGAAATTTCAGTATGGGTCCGCGATTATGGCGCGTCACATCAGGGCCCAAATTTAGAATTTTCCTTTACCAGTGTCTTAGCGCAATTTCCTCCGCGTCGCACCAAAGTTTCAGGTCATAAAAGAAGGGGAAATGCGATGGCTCCGCGTCGCGCCATCCCTTAGTTTCCTAATTTTTAAATTCCAGTGACACAACGCGATAGTGTCACATCGCGCCAGGGGTTCAGTTTGGGAAAATTTTACTGAAATTAAATTATGCATCCGGGGTTAAAAGGGTCAACTTCCCACCCCTATTTAAGCCCTTTAAAATGTGATTCAGCTACTCTTCACCCAAAATACACTCTCTTTTCTCAAAAAACTCTCAAGAACAAGCTAGGGTTTTTATAGAAGATCTAATTCCAAGAAAGTTTCTCCGTCAATCTTCACAAAATCACGAACTAAGGTTTGCGTAGTGCTTATTCATGGACTCCTTTCATCCATGAAGCCCAAGAATCTCTTTTCTAAGTTTAAGTTTATGAATTTGATGTTGGGTTAGTTTTGTTTATGTTGAGAATGATCAATTGAATTCAAATTCATATTGGGTGATTAATTTTATGTGGAATTGATTTCTATAGATGCATATTCATGTGAACCTATGAATAAACCCTAGGATGATGAATTAGAGATGAATCATGATGATTAATTGTTGTATAATGTTGTCTACATGTGCTATGCCTACCATGTGTTTGATTAAATGCCTAGATGAAGGAACAATTCCCAACTAGTATGATATCATGAAATCCCCATGTATGTACAAGTTATGCCTATCACATGTTTTGATTGAATGCTTCTATAAATGTATTATGGTTTATGATGTTAGTTATATGTTCAAGTAAGTTATGCTTGGTCAATTTCCTTCCTTCGAGTCATGGGGGTACTTGTACCCGAAATATTAGTTGCGTGCCTAGAGCCATGTCATGTTTCCACGATACTCTCATTCAAACTATAAATCCTTAGACTTCAGACAGTCTTATGATTCAAGAAATCTCCATGATCTCATGAACTCAGTCAGTTGTCAGATATCAATAACATTCCATCAGTCAACGGAATTCAGTAACTCAGTCCATGTTCAGTTCAGTAAATTATGTTCAGTGTCTATTCATATGGGCGTAGAAATTAGCATCGAGTAAACCCAAGGATGGGAACTCGCCTGTTATGTGAGGGTGTGATTCTTAGAAGCAATCCTTGCATTCTAGAATTGTATAGATAGCATAGGTTGAGACATCATAGCCTTCTATATGAGGGTAGATGAGGTGGCTTAGCCTGCTATATGAGGGTTCCCACCGTTCTCACTAGAGTTATCTGTTATATTAGGGTCACTCATATATTGTCCTTACCAGTGGCGCGGTATTGACACCCTTCCAATTAGGGCATAGATTGGACTCCAATTTAGCTATAATGCATCATTTAGGGCATGTAGGTTAGATGACTACCTCCCACAGTCTTAGTATCAGTCTCAATAAAATAACTCAGATAGTTCTTCAGAATCCAGGACTGTCAGATACAGTCAACTCAGATATAAAATGGAACACAGATAGTTCTACCATATTTAGGACTGTCAGATACAGTCACTCATGTTATCAGTTATGCCAGTTATCAGTATGTTATGTTATCAGTATTCATATTCTGTACTCATGTTATCACGATTTCAGATATAGTTACTATGTATGCATGCATGTATTCTCACATTCATATTAGTCAGTTAGCCAGTATTGTTCATGCATATGAACCCCATGCATTCAGCCAACCCTACATGCATACCAGTACATTCAAAGTACTGACGTATTTACTCTATGGTGTCTTAAACCATAGGTTTAGAGACACGAGCTCCAGATCAGCAGTAGATTCCAGTTTTAGTAGTCAGAGTTAGAAGTGAGTCCTCATCATTTGAGGACATGATTATTTCTCTATTATCTCATTAATTAGTTTATTAGTTGGAGTTAGTTGGGGACATGTCCCATCAACTCCTTACTCAGACAGTTCAGTCAGTTAGAGGCTTTTTAGACTATCATGTTTCAGACTTTAGTATTTTTAGTTTTATTTTAGGTATTTCATACCTCATTTAGATGTTATATTTTACTTTAGTTATATGAACCTTATGGCCTTTCAATTAATGTTTCTGCATTATTCAGTATTTTATGCAGTATACAGGTACAGATATCAATCATGGGTTAGCTTGTGGTCCTTCGGGGTCATGAGCACCATGTAGCATTCTAGGTACCAGATTTGGGGCATTATAATTCAGAACTAAGTAACCAGTATTAACATAATCTAGTTACAATTTATGTATCCATGCATGTTCTCTCATTCAGTTATTCTCATGTTACTCAGTCAGTTATTGTTCATGCATATAAACCCATGTATATCAGTCTACCTTACTTAGTATACCAGTATATTCAAAGTACTGATGCATACCTTTCTTTTGTGCTATGATGGCTTATATCATAGGTTCAGACGCACGGCTCCTGGCCGTACTAAGCAGTCCATCCTATCAGTAGCAGACTTAGTAGTGAGTCCTCATTGTTTGAGGATAGAGTATTATTTTAGCATTTCAATACAGTTTTCAGTAGTTGGAGTTAATTGGGGGCTTGTCCTATCAACTCCATAATTCAGACAGTTAGAGGTTTTTAGACTAGAGTATTTTAGACAGATATTTTAGTATTCAGTATTTGTTTTCAGTTATGAACCTTATGGAGATTCCAGCCTACCTTTCATATTTATTTCAGTAATATCAGTATTGCAGTGTTATTATTATTCAATACTTACAGCAGGTACCAGTTATGGGTTAGCTAGTGGTATTTCAGGGTCGCTAGCACCGTGTAGCATCCAGGGTACAGACTCAGGGCATTTCAAACTTGGTATCAAAGCCTAAGGCTCAATAGTGTCCTAAGAATTCTAAAAACCGTATCTAGTAGAGTCTTGTGCATGGGTGTGTAGCCACACTTATGGATAGGAGGCTACGGGATGTTTTAGGAAAAGTTTCTCTTCTTTATGTAGTCATGTCATGCGAGTGAGCATAAACTCACAATAAACTCTCAGTCTAATCCTTTTCTTCCTTCTATTTACAGAACATGACTCCTAAGAAGAACGAAAGAAAAATAAGAAACTAGCCAGCCCCTCATCTCGCCCAGGCAAATCCTCTGGACGATCATGTCTCCCATGTGGAATTTAGGTCTTTATTTAACACACTATCAAATTTAGTGGTAGCCCAGAATGAACGCCCAGCTGCCGTTCCAGCCATTCTAGTGTTCAATACTGCTGCTGCCAAAATTCAGGACTTCACTCGAATGAACCCTCCCTCTTTTATCGGGTCAAAATTTGATGAGGACCCACAGGAATTTCTTGATCAGGTGAAGAAGATTATAGATATTATAGGGGTGACTGCTAGTGAGAGTGCTAAGTTGGCCGCATATCAGTTACAGGATATGGCTCACTCATGGTTCAAACAGTGGAAAGCAGAGAGGGCCGTAGATATAGGGCCCATAGAATGGGAGGAGTTTTCTATTGCTATTTTTGATAGGTTCTTCCCACTACAGTTGAGGGAAGCAAAGGTTTTAGAGTTTATTAATCTGAAGCAGTGCAACATGATAGTACAAGAGTATTCTCTCATGTTTACTCAGTTAGCCAGATATTCCCCTTATGTGGTAGCAGATAGCAGATCTAAGATGAGTAAGTTTGTGTCTGGTGTGTCTAATAGTATGGTCAAGGAGTGTAGGACCTCAATGTTTATAAAGGAGATGGACATATCCAGGCTCATGGTCCATGCTCATCAGATAGAGGAGGCTAAGAATAAAAAGAAAAAAAGAGAGAATAAGAGTGCTAGAACAGGTAGCTTTAACTTCACCCAACCTAAGCCAGAGGGTGGTAATCATTCTCAGTTTTACCCAAAATCTTTAGTTCCATCTCCTTTCTCAGCTAGTGCTTCAATGCCAAAATTTAGAGACAACAATAGAGATAGGGAAACTGGCCCTAAACCCCAAGGTATTGTTAACAGTGCCCAAAAAATTCCTCTCTGCCAGAAGTGTGGCAAAAACCATTAGGGTGTCTACAGAGCTGGCAGTGACGTATGTTTTGGATGTGGCAAGGCAGGCCACAGGGTCAGACAGTGTCCTCAGGTGGGTTTGCAGAGTCAGCATAATCATTCCCCACCTCAGTCTGGTCGCCTAAATCAGTTAGTCTGGTCTCCCAAATTAGTAGGGAGTCACTTCTAGTGCCACCAGTGGGCAACTCCTAAATAGACTCTATGCACTTCATTCCCATCAGTATTAGGAGAGTTCTCATGATGTGGTAACTGGTACGTTTTAAGTTAATCATTTATATGTTTATTCTTTGCTATATCTAAGAGCTTCTTTGTCCTTTGTAACTCCTTATATAGTTGTTGAATTTAGAGTCAGTCCCAAAATTCTAGAAGAGCCTTTCTTAATCTCTACTCGGGTAAATCTATCAAAGTCCGGCGGGTATACAGGAACTATCCGATTATGGTATCTCAGAAAGTCACTTCAACAGATTTAGTAGAATTAGAGATGACAAATTTTGATTTCATTCTCAGCATAGATTGGCTTCATTCATTCTATGCCTCATTTGACAGTAGAAACAAATTGTCCAATTTTAGTTTTCGAATGAACCTGTCCTAGAATGGAGGGTAGTACCTCAGCACTCAGAGGGCAGCTTGTTTCTTACCTAAGGGGGAGAAAAATGATATCTAAGGGATGTGTCTATAATCTCATTTGAATTGAGGATTCTAGTTTTGATGCTCCCAGTCTTGAGTTAGTTCCAGTAGTATGTGAGTTCCTAGAATATTTCCCAAAGATCTTCCTTGAGTTCTTACTGAGAGGGAAATTAACTTTAAAATAGACCTTCTTTAAGATACTCAGCCCATATCTATTCCTCCATACAAAATGAATCCAACAGAACTCAAATAATTAAAAGAACAGTTAAAGGATCTTCTAGATAAGGGATTCATCAGACCCAGAGTATCCCCTTAGGGTGCACCAGTTCTATTCATATGTAAGAAGGATGGTTCTCTTAGAATGTGTATAGAATACTGTCAGTTGAATAAATTCACGGTCAAGAAAAAGTATACACTTCCCAAAATTGATGACTTGTCTGACTAACTTTAGGGTGCCAGTTACTTTTCTAAGATAGACCTCAGATCAGGCTATCATCAGCTCAGAGTCAGAGAATGTGAAATTCCAAAAATAACTTTCAAAACTTGATATGGTTACTTTGAATTCTTAGTCATGTCCTTTGATCTTACCATTTCTCCAACAGCTTTCATGGACTTGATGAACCGTGTGTTCAAGATGTACTTGGATATTTTCATCACAGTCTTCATAGATGATATTCTTGTCTACTCCCACAGTGAACATGATCATGCAGACCATCTCAGAATAGTATTGAAGACTCTCAAAAACAATCAGCTATTCGCCAAATTTAGTAAGTGCAAATTATGGCTAAGGTCAGTAGCTTTCCTTAGCTATATCTTTTCTGGTGATGGAATTAGAGTAGATCCCCAAAAGACTGAAGCAGTGAGAAACTAGCCTAGACCCATCTCTCCATCAGATATCAAGAGTTTCTTGGGCTTGGCCAGCTATTACCGATGGTTTATTAAGGGATTTTTATCTATTTCATCCTTACATCCAGATTGACTCAGAAGAAAGTCAAATTTCAGTGGTCAGATTCTTGTGAGAAGAGTTTTCAGGAGTTGAAGGTTCGACTCACTACAACCCTAGTTTTGACTTTACCAGATGGTTTAGACAGATTTGTAGTATATTGTGATGCTTCCAGAGTTGGTTTGGGGTGTGTTTTGATGTAGAGAGGTAAGGTCATAGTCTATGCCTCTAGACAACTTAAGCTCCATGAGAAGAACTAACCCACTCATGATCTTGAGCTAGCATTTGTAGTGTTTCCCTTAAAGATTTGGAGGCACTATTTGTATGGGGTACATGTTGATGTGTTCACAAACCATAAGATCTTGCAGTATGTGTTTTCTCAAAAATTCCTAAACCTCCGTAAGAGAGGTGGTTGGAGTTGTTGAAAGACTATGACATGAGTGTCCTATATCATTTGGGCACAGCCAATGTAGTGGTTGATGTTCTCAGCAGAATGTCTATAGGTAGTTTTACTCACGTGGAAGATGATAAGAAGAAGTTAGCTCAGGAAGTTCATTAGCTTGCTCGATTAGGTGTTCTCTTAGTTAATTCAGTAGAAGGTAGTGTATGGGTGCAGAGTAGTTCAAAATAATCTCTGTCTTCCTAGGTGAAGGAAAAATAGGATAGAGATCCCAGTCTAGTTAAGTTAAAAGAGTCAGTCAGAGATTAGAAAGTAGAGGTTTTGTCCAAAGGGAAAGATGGTGTATTACGTTGCAAGGGTCGTCTATATGTACCAAGTGTAGATGACTTGATGCAGCAAATTCTTGTAGAAGCGCATGGTGTGCACTACTCTATTCATCCAGGGGCCACTAAGATGTACCGTGACTTATGGGAAGTCTATTGGTGGATTAGGATGAAGAGAGATATTGTAGAGTTTGTAGCTAAAAGCTTAATATGTCAGCAGGTTAAGATTGAACATCAAAAGCCTATTGGGTCCATGCAGGAGTTTAGTTAGTATTCCCACATGGAAATTGGAAGAAGTGAACATGGACTTTGTGATGGGTTTGCCTCGTACTCGTCGTCAGCATGATTCTATATGGGTTATCATGGACAGGATAACCAAGTCAGCTCATTTCTCACCAGTCCATACCTCTTATTTGGCCAAGGATTATGCCAAGCTCTATGTTAGAGAGTTGGTCAGATTGCATAGAGTTTCATTGTCCATCATCTCAGATAGAGGTACGCTGTTCACTTTTCATTTTTGGAAAGCCTTCCAAAAGGGTCTTGGTACAAAAGTTCACCTCAGTACAGCCTTCCACCCTCGAACAGATGCTCAAGCATAAAGGACCATTCAGACTTTGGAAGATATGTTAAGGGCGCGTGCCATTGATTTTAAGGGCAGTTGGGATGACCATTTGCAATTGATTGAGCTTGTGTATTACAACAGTTATCATTCTAGCATTTAGATGGCTCTATTTGAAGTGCTCTATGGGAGGATATGTAGATCTCCCATTGGTTGGTTTGAAGTGGGTGAGGCCGCAGTGGTAGGGCCTGACTTGGTATTTGATAACTTAGAAAAAGTTCAGTTGATCAGGGAAAGGCTTAAGATAGCTCAGAGCCAATAGAAATCGTATGTTGATGTATGCAAAAATGATCTCGAGTTTGAGATTGGTGACTATATATATTTTAAAATATCTCCAATGAAAGAAGTGAAGAGGTTTGGCAAGAAAGGGAAGCTCACTCCCCGATATGTTGGTCCTTACCGAATTCTCAGCCATTTCAGAAAGGTACTTAAGAGCTTAAGTTTCCTTTAGACTTAGCTTCAGTTCATCCAGTGTTTCATGTCTCCTTGCTAAAGAAATGCATAGGTGACCCAGCAGTTGTAGTCCCTGTATAGGGTATAGATGTTCAGAATAGCCTTTCTTATGAGAAAATTCCAGTCGAAATCTTTGATTATCAAATTCACAGACTGAGGAACAAAGAAGTACCTCT
Organism: Capsicum pubescens; assembly: GCA_030864215.1. Taxonomy (NCBI): domain Eukaryota; kingdom Viridiplantae; phylum Streptophyta; class Magnoliopsida; order Solanales; family Solanaceae; genus Capsicum; species Capsicum pubescens. The sequence goes on along the minus strand of CM061543.1, from coordinate 84,879,761 downwards.
AGTCAAAGTTCTTTGAATTAATCAGTCCATTGAGGGGGCTACTTAGGAAGCAGAAGAAGATATGCGGACCAAGTATCCTCACCTCTTCTCCACAAACTCAGACTCAGCTCAAGGTAACAATTTTTCTTAAATTTACTCAGTTTCATATTCTGATGTAGTTACCAACTTGGTATCAAGTAACGTTGCATACTCAGTCATGCATTTATGAATTAGTTCAGTCATGTACTCATGCATCAGATATGCATATTCATTATACAAACTTATCTTATCAATTACAAAATCATGCATCAGTTATGCATGTTCAGTACGATAATTTAGTATATCAGTAATCTCAGCCATGAAATCATGCTTCAGTTGTGGATGTCCAGTATGTACTTTCAGTCAATTAGTCTCCCATATTAGTCAGTCTTATTCGAGGATAAATGTTCCCAAAGGGGAGATATTGTAAGACCCCACAAAATCCTAAGCTTAATTCAGTCCTTTAAAGTTTGTTAAGGGGTCCCATACTTATAAAGTTTTAGCTAAGTATTCATACTTAGAGTTATTTTAGCCTTCATAGTTGGCGATCTTATTTTATGATCCATACGACCTTTAAATATTGATCTTTGGGTTGATCCATGATCAGGAATGTCAATAGGGGTCTCCGGACAAGTTTTGGATTTTTTGGACCTCACTTGAGGCATGTTAGGAAGTCCAAACCAGTGGGTCAGCGCGATCTCGATACGCCGCATTGCCAATCGCATTGGTAAATATTTTTCCCAGCTCCCAGTGTCAAATTCTAGTGAGTTGATGTGGACTCAGTGCAGCGCATCAGCCATAGTGTCGACCTCATCGACGCGGTGCGCCGGCCTGTGCGTCACTGGGTACGGTTTCTGCTCATTAAAAGCCGCATCCATAGGGGTAACTGGGTAATTTTCCACCCATATTCAGCCCCAAAAACATGAAATTAATCATTCCTAGGGAAAAACATTCATTATTTTCTCTCAAATTACTCAAAAACAAACCCTAGGGAATCTACTTTCAAGGCTTAATCTTCAAGAACACTCCATCAGTCTTTATTAATTCAAGTACCAAGGTATGTGAAGTATTCATCCAAGGGTTCCTTTCACCCTTGGAGTCCAAGAAACTCTTTTAAACTTCAAGTAGATTGATTTTATGATTTCCATGATTGGATTTAAGTGTATTCATGATTATAATGTTAATTGGGTTTCTAATCCATAGTGTATTACAAGATTCATATGGAATTGATTATCATGTGTGTAGTATCATGTGAATTCATATTAAAGCCATTGAATTTGTGAATTTGGAAATTTATGTTATGATACCTACATGTTGTTTTAGTATCATGTGCATAGTTTTGCTCCCCAAATATTTGTTAAAATGCTCATGTGAATTAAATGGGGAAAAATCATGACATGCTAACATAAGTGTAAACTTATTCCTTACAAGTGTTTGATAAAATATCCCTATGGATGAGTTATGAATAAGTGCACAGTGTTATGCTTTTCAAGTTTACTCTATGCTTTACTTTTCATGCTATCGAGTCCTGGGGGTAGTCAATACCCAAAAATTTAGTTGTTTACCTAGAGCTACAGTAGTTAAAGAATAGTCTCAGAAGTGTTATGAACAGTAGTACTCAGTAATCAGTCACAGTCTCAGTTCAGTATTCAGTTTAGAATTTAGTGAACTCAGTCAGTTAACCTGATTAAGTAGTACTCCATCAGTTATTGGAACCCAGTCAACTCAGTTCAGTTCAGTTAGATAGTACGATCAGTAACAGTTCTATCAAGCCTATTATGGAATTGAAATCAGTTCAGTGTCTATTCAGTTGGGAGTAGGATTTAGCACTGAGTGAAACTAGGGATGGGGGCATTCCTGCCAGTATAGGGTTTGATCCTTAGTAGCAATCCCTGCATTATAGAACAATGTAGCCAGCATAGGTTGAGATATCTTCCTACCAGACTAGGGTTGATACATCTCGAACAAGTTTTCCTGCCAGTGAGGGTTGACGAAAGAGCTTTCTATTAGAGAGGGTTGACTTACATTTTGTATTTACCCATGGTACGGTACTTACACCCTTCCAACTGGGGTTACAGGTTGGACCCCAATCTATTCAGAGAGGAGCATATCGGTTAGATGATTACCTCTCATAGTTTTAGTTTCAGTTTTAGTCTCAGTATAAAACTCAGTTTAGTTCTACAGAATCAGGACTGTCAGAAACAGTCACCCAGTTATCAATCAGTACTAGCAGAAATAGTCACTCAGTTATCAGTATTACAGTATCAGTAAACTCAGATATCAGTTAATTAGTATTCAAAACTCAGTAACCAGTGTTAACATGATCTCAGTTACAATTTATGTATCCATGTTTGTTCTCTCATTCAGTTATGCTCATGTTACTCAGTCAGTTATTGTTCATACATATGAACCCATGTATATCAGCCTACCTCACTTAAAATACTAGTACATTCAAAGTACTGACGCATACCTTTCTTTTACGCTATGATGTCTTATACCATAGGTTCAGACACACGGGCTCTTGACTGTGCTTAGCAGCCCAGCCTATCAACAGCAGACTTAGTGGTGAGTCCTCATAGTTCGAGGAAAGAGTATTATTTCATCATTTCGGTACAGTTTTTAGTAGTCGGAGTTAGTTAGGAGCTTGTCCCGTCAACTCTATAATTTAGACAGTTAGAGGCTTTCAGACTAGAGTATTTCAGACAGATATTTTAGTATTCAGTTTTTAGTATTTAGTATTTGTTTTTAGTTATGAACCTTATGGCAATTTCAGCATACCTTCTGCATTTATTTTAGTAATATCAGTATTCCAGTGTTATTACTATTCAGTACTCACTGCAGGTACCAGTCATGGGCTAGCTGGTGGTCCTTTAGGGTATCTATCACCGTGTAGCATTCGGGGTACAAACTCAGGGCATTACAGATACATTTACATATAATGAATAGGTCTGGCAAACTTAGCTTCAGTATCTAAATAAATAGACAAGTGCACCATGTCATCAAAAAATGAAGGAGGAAAGATCTTTTCTAACTTGCAAAGTGTTATGGGAATTTGCACTTCAATATGTTCCAAATCATCACTTCTCAACTCCTTGGATCCAAGAACACTAAACAATAAGATAACTCAATAAGTGTTTCACACACTTCTTTCGACAATATACCACGAAGTGCAAGAGGGAGTAGATGTTGTGGAAGAACATGACAATCATGACTTTTCAACCCAGATATCTTGTGATCTTTTAAGTTCACACATTGAGAAATATTAGATGAAAAACCATCAGGCACTTTCAAATTCTTTAAGAAAAGACAAATTTTGTGTTTATCTTCAGGAGGCAATGTGTAGCATTCAATTAGAACTTCATCTTTCTCTCCCTTTTAGATGAGGTGCAATTCTAGTCTAATGTTCATCTCTTGCAAGTCTAATCAAGTGTTAATTGTATCATTGGTCTTTCATTTGACATTCATAAATGTCCCCATAAAATCCTTACATATATTTTTTTCAATATGCATAACATCCAAATTATGTCACAATAAGAGATACTCCCAATATGGAAGTTTAAAAAAGATACTTCTCTTGTTCTAGTTATCCTTTTGAACTTTATGGATATCTTATTCCTTTTCTTTAGATAGCCTTATAATTGTTGCCCTTCAATATCTTGTACTTGATTAAGTATCTCTGTATTAGAATGATTTTTGCTGGTAGCCTTTTCTCTTCTGTACCATCAAAGGACTGATTCTCATATCTCCATATGTGACTAAGAGAAAGGTAATGTCGATGACCCATAAAACACTGCTTCTTACTATTAGTCAATTAAATTAAGGAAGTGCCTTTGTTGCAACGTGGACATGCCAATTTTCCTTTGGTACTCCATCCAGATAAATTTTCATATGCTGAAAAGTCATTGATAGTCCATAAAAAAGATGCATGCAACATAAAATTCTTTTTAGTTGATGCATCATAGGTCTCAACACCTATTTCCCATAACTTATTCAATTCCTCTATCAAAGGCTGATGATATATATCAATTGCATCACTTAGACTATTTGGACCAGGAATAGCATTGACAAAATAAAATATTCTTGTTTCATACACAACCAAGGTGGTAAATTATAAGGAATAAGAACCACAAGCCAAATGCTATGTGAGGTTTATGAATTTCAAAATGACTGAAACTCATCACTAGTAAGTTCAAGTCTAACATTACGGGGCTCGGCAGCAAATGAAGGATAATGTTCATCAAGTGAATTCCATGCCATTGAATCAGTAGGGTGCCTCATTATCCCATCATCAACTCTTTTATTCTTATGCCATGTCATTATAATAGATGTGTTTGAAGACATAAACAACCTCTGAAGTCTAGGCTTTAAGGGAAAATAGCGTAAACTCTTTGTTTCTATCTTTTTACCTTTTTTGTTCCTTGTTTCTCCACTATGGGTATTTATTTTCCATCTAAACGCACCATATACTTTGCAAGAATTGAGTGAGTTATCTTCTTTCCAGTATAACATACAATCGTTAGTGCAAGCATCTATCTTATTGTAAGAAAGTCTGAGTTCTTGAATTATTTTCTTTGCCTCATAATATGAGTTTGGCTCGGCACCATTAGGAAACAACTACTCTTTCAACATTTTCCATAACATTGTAAATGATGCATTACTCCAAAGAGCCATACTTTTGATCTGAAGAAATTTAATCAAAGTGTAAAGCTTTGATGCTTTTGAACTTTGATACAGTGGCTGCTCAAAATCGTTCAATAGTTTGTAAAATTATTTTGCTACAACATTTGGCTCCTCCTCAACATAATTAGTGTGTGTAGGTCCACCATCAATATTAGGATACAAATCTCTCAATAATTCTTCTACTTCATCTTCGCTCTCACATTCTTCCACTTCATCATCATATTCTATTCATCTTCAGATTTAGATTCAGATAACGGTTCACCCAAGCGTTCTCCATGGTGAAACCAAAAAGTATAATTCTAAATTATTCCATGTACTTTTAAATATGTCTCAATTGTTGTATGAGTTCCTAAAATAGTATTACAACATTTGTTACATGGACATCGTATTTCATGTTTTTCTCCTGTTTTTTGGAAAGCATAATTCAAAAACTTTTTCACCCAACTTTTGTAGATTTCATTGTCCCGGTCATTAATAAGTTACATCAATTGCTTACTATGTTCCATAATCTTGTAAAATACATAAAATATTAGATTGAGAAAAATTAAATGATAAAAAATTATATGCAAGGATGCTTATCCAAATCAACATCACTAGTAAGCTACCTGATAAAGTTATCATTAAGGACCTCAATAGAAAAATTATCTTACAACTAATAACCTATGATTGGAGGTTATTGTACTTTGAGAAATGTCAAACCATGTTTCATATATGTGTCTTAAAACAACAGAGAGATTATCTTCAAGAATGAATTATTCGAGGAAAAACTTAAAGGTCCTGGCATATACTAGTGATTCTGGCACCTTTTAAATACTTTTGACAGCACCTTCTTTGTGCTACATTAATATAACTAAGAAGAAAAAAAAAGGAGAACTTCTGAGAAGATGGGAAATGATACATACATATTGAGAGCCATTCATTTGCTATGTAACTTTACTGACAAAGTAAGTATGTTACACCAAATAATAAGAAGCACCAAAGCAATAAAAGCATCATAATATGCATTAATTGAAACTCAACATATAAAATCTTAGAATTTTGACAAAAAATCTACATGATTCTTAAAGACTAGTCATAATACAAGCATTTTCACAACAAAAATTGCACTCATTTTTCTGTATCTTTCGACCTATCAAGTACGACTAAACACCTCTAACTTCTGAGTAAGTAAATCACGTAACTTTATTCATAAAGCAAATACATTACACTAGCAGCACCAGCACAATAAAAACTCGCAATATTCATAAATCGGAACAGCTATAACTGAGAAATACAAAACAAATCAACCACAAAGTGATCGATCTATCAGCATCCATCTAAACACCTTTAAAATTCCTTAAGATCTCAATGTGATGCGACTACTCAACACACAAAATCTCAGCACTTCGACAAAAAAGAGTTCTTATAAATCTTAAATTTAGTCAATAATATAAGCATTTTAACAACAAAAAATGCACTCATTATAGTAAAACTCCATAAGACCTCAATATAATGTGACTTCTCAAAACATAAAAGCTTCACGATTTCGATGAAACTAAATCGTCCAAATAAAGTTCATATACGAGGTGCACGCAAACTAAATCTTCAGATCTCAATGCAAAGCAACTACTCAACAAGTAAAATCTCACCTCTTCATAAAAAAAATTCACATGATACTTAAAGCTAGTCATTAAATAAGCATTTTAACAACAAAAATGCAGTCATTATAGTAAAGCTCTGTAAGATCTCAACATAAAGTAGCAGCTTCACATTATTGACAAAACTAAATAGTCCAAACAAAATTCATACGAGCAGAATTACTAGCTTTTCATGAGTTAGTCTGAACACCATAGTTAATATATGCATTTTCACAATAAAAATTGCACTCGTTGCAGTAAAAATTCCATAAGATATGACAATTTTGCGTCTATTCACAACATAATTGATAAAATTAAATCATCTTAATCACTAGGTATATAATTTCTGGTTTAAGCTATCAAATCCTTGGTTAAGTACTATTTATTCTTTTAGTAAAATTTAAAAAGATAAATCATACTAGTTGGAATTCTTTAAAGACTAGAGCTTTTACCAGTTCATTGACTTCATAGTAAAACTTGAATGAATTTTTCATATATGTCTCCTGCCATTAACGGTTTCCTTTGACATGCTTCATTGACTTCAAAGTATTGATTTAATACAAAGTAATAAACAATATAACGAGACTTTTCTGGAACTAACAATATAAACAAAATTGTTTGTAACAACAATATAAACAAATAAAGTTCATTGTCAAACTGAGTGTAGGTTTCTAAGATTGAGAATACCTAAAGATTACAAGGGTTAGGAATTATAGCATACCTAAAGGTTACGAACCCGTTCACAGCAAAAAGGTACCAATTGTCGCAATTATGTGTAATACTGATGATGTTAGCAAAGGTGAGTTCATAGATAACATTGGAGATGTGATATTTGCACAAGTAGCTACTACCCAAGACAGCACAAATACAGAGGCAAAGACATACTCTCTGCTAATGCCGAAAATTATCCTAAACCCAGATGAAAAATACATCAGATTAATTGAAACTAACACAACCCATTAACATATAACAAGAAAACACAAAACAAGTTGTAATAAACCTGGACTCTTTTTGTTCATTGACATAAAACCATACAAATTTCATTAAGAATCGATCAATTTTCCATACTCTCGAATGAGACTTTCAGCACAAATACTATAGAGAAGATAAATGAAGAACCATACGTTTTCAATTACTAAGCATCCGATAAATACAATAAAAAACAAATACAAGAGGATATCCCAACACTGCGAGCAGAAGGATGTACAAGAAAACACATTGGAACCGCTAAAGCATGATGACCAATCTATAGGTAATACAAACTACATTATACAGGAAAAACAGAGTAAAGTAGAGCTCACCAAAGGGAATCGAGTATCAATTTGAGCACGTCACAGTGAATCGATGAGAGAATTGTGCACGTCAAATGAATCGAGAAGAATAATTTGAGAGATGCAAATTAGGGCTTATTTTGTTAATTGTTACAAAGAAGAACTTTTTTGTTCTCATGTTTAAGCGAGAAGCTGAATAGTGTTTTAATTTTTTTATTTTTGTTTTATGTTTAATTTATTAATTAGCGTCAATTATGATTTTATTATTAATTAAAAATTTGGCGGTATTTATTTTTTCTACTTAAGACTCCAAATTATCAATAGGGACCGATTAAAAAAATATTTGGGACCAGATTTTATACCTTCGCAATAAATTGCACATTTAGGGAACAGAATATAATCTCGTCTCAATAAATATACTTTTAGAGACAATATTATATTTTGGTCCCTAAATTTTGGTCTTAAATAGACCTTTTTGTTGCAATGTGAAATTCATCATTGAAGAGCTTTAGAGGTCAAATTTTAATATTTGACTTGCCATAAGCGTGATTCATTTTTAGTAAATAATACATCAAAAGACTCAAAATATCGAGAGGAGTTCATTTCTAAAATTAGGGATAGCTTGTGGTACAGATATCAGTCATGGGTTAGCTTGTGGTCCTTCAGGGTCATGAGCACCGTGTAGCATTTCGGGTACTAGATTCGGGGCATTAAAAACTTGGTATCAGAGCCTAAGGTTCAATAGAGTCCTAGGAAGTCTGAAAGTTGCATCTAGTACAGTCTTGTACATGGGTGTGTTGCGCGCCACATTTATGTACAAGAGGCTATAAGATGATTTAGGAACAGTTTCCCCTCTTTCAGTATTCATGTCGTGCCAGTTAGCATAATCTCAAGTAAATCTCTCAGTCTAATCCATTTCTCCCTTTCTTCTACAAAACATGCCTCCTAAAAGAAGAAATAGAGATCAGTCAGTCCCCCAACCTGAAGATCCTTTGGGCAATTATGTTTCTTATGAGAGTTTCGGGCTGCATTCACTACTCTTGCTAACTCAGTTGCTTCTCAGAATGAATGACCAGCTGTCATTCTGGCCAATCTAGTGGCAATTCAGGTGCAGAAAGGATTCGGGATTTCACCCGAATGAATCCTCCATCCTTTCTCGGGTCTAAGATAGATGGGGACCCTCAAGAATTCCTAGATCAGGTGCAGAAGGTGATAGACATCATGGGGGTGACTACTATTGAGAGTGTTAAGCTAGCTGCATATCAGTTGCAGTATGTTGCTCACACTTGGTTCAGCAGTAGAAGTCAGAGAGGGCAGATGATACAGGGCCAATTGTGTAGGAGGAGTTTGCGTCTGCTTTTCTCGATAGATTCTTTCCCCTAGAGCTTAGGAAAGATAAGGTGTTATAATTCATCAACCTCAGGTAGGGAAATATGACAGTGAAAGAGTATTCTCTTAAGTTTACTCAATTAGCCAGATATGCCCCTCATGTAGTTGTAAATAGCAGGGCAAGGAAGAGTAAGTTCATTTCAGGGGTGAATTATAGCGTGGTTAATGGGTGCAGATCTGCCATGATGAATAGTAACATAACTTTAGCTAGGCTTATGACTCATACTCAGAAGATTAAGGAGAAAAAGATCAAGATTAGGGAGAAGTAGAATAAAAGAGCGAAGATAAGAAGTTTCAACTTCGCTCAGCCTAAGTCAAAAGGAGAAAACCGTTCTCAGTTTCATCCTAAGTCATCAGTTCCAGCTCCTTCTTCAGCCAGTGCTCCAGTTCCTAAGTTCAGATAGGGTAACAAAGATAGAGCGCCAGGCTCTAAGATCCAGGGCAGTGTTAGCAGTGCCCACACCAATCCTCTTTGCCAGACTTGTGGCAAGCACCATCAGGGTATTTGTAGAGCTGGTAGTGATATTTTTTTCGGATGTGGCAAGACAGGCCACAGATTCAGAGACTTTCCTCAGCCAGGTCCTCAGGGTCAATAGAATTGCTCCTCAGCTCAGTCTGGTCATCTAAATCAGCAGAGTGACACCTCTAGTACTACTAGTGGGCAATGCCCAAATCGTCTTTATGCTCTTCAGTCTTGAAAAAATCAAGAAAATTCTCCTGATATAGTTACTGGTACGTTACAGATCTTTTATGTGCATGTTTACGCTTTGCTAGATCCAGGAGCTTTTTTATCTTTTGTTACTCCCTATATAGCAGGCAATTTCAAAATCAATCCCAAAATTCTAGAAGAGCCCTTTTCAGTCTCTACCCTAGTGGGTAAAACCATCATAGCCCGGTGGGTATACAGGAACTTCCCAGTAATGATATTTTAGAAAGTCACTTCAGCAGACTTAGTCAAATTAGAGATGACTGATTTTGACATCATTCTCGGCATGGATTGGCTTCATTCCTACTATGACACAGTCGACTGAAGAAATAGAATAGTCTAGTTTCAGTTCCTAAATGAACCCGTCCTTGAGTGAAAGGGTAGCGTATCCACTTTCAGGGGTCAGCTTAATTCCTACCTTTGGGAAAGAAAAATAATTTCTAAAGGATGTGTCTATCATCTTGTTTGAGTTAAGGACACTAGTTCTAAAATTCCCTGCCTTGAATCAGTCCCAATAGTGAATGAATATTCTGATGTCTTTCCTAAAGATCTTCCAGGAATTCCTCCTAATAAGAAAATAGACTTCGCCATTGATCTTCTTCCAAATACTCAGCCTATCTTTATTTTGCCATACAAAATGGCACTAGCAGAACTCAGAGAACTGAAAGAACAATTGAAGGATCTCTTAGATAAGGGATTCATCAGGCCTAGCATTTCCCCGTGGGGAGCTCCAGTATTATTCGTGCGCAAGAAAAATGGTTCTCTCAGAATGTGTATAGACTACCGCCAACTCAATAAGGTCACGGTCAAGAATAAGTATCCTCTTCCTAGAATCGATGACATGTTTGACCAACTTCAGGGTGCCAGTTATTTCTATAAGATAGATCTCAGATCTGGCTATCATCAACTCAAAGTTAGGGAATGTGACATTCCAAAAACAGCTTTCTGAACTCGCTATGGTCACTTCAAATTTCTAGTCATGTCATTTGGTCTTACCAATGCCCCAGCAACTTTTATGGACTTGATAAACCGTGTGTTAAAGCAGTACTTGGACATGTTCATCATAGTCTTTATAGATGATATTTTGTTCTATTCCCGCAATGAGCGTGATCATGCAGACCATCTCAGGACTGTACTTCAGACTCTCAGAGACCATCAGCTATTCGCCAAATTCAGTAAGTGTGAATTTTGGCTAAGGTCAGTAGCATTCCTTGGTCACATCATTTCTGATGATGGAATTAGAGTTGATCCTCAAAAGACTGAAGCAGTAAGAAACTGGCCCAGACCTATCTCTCCATTGGATATTAGGAGTTTCTTGGGTTTGGCTGGCTATTACAGATGGTTTGTTGAGGGATTTTCTTCTATTGCATATCCTATGTCCAGATTGACTCAGAAGAAAGTCAAGTTTTAGTGGTCAGATCCTTATGAGAAGAGTGTTTAGGAGTTGAAGACTCGACTCACCTCAGCTCCAGTTTTATCTTTTCCAGATGGTCCAGATGGGTTCGTAGTGTATTGTGATGAATCTAGAGTAGGTTTGGGTTGTGTCCTCATGCAGAATAGTAAGGTCATAGCCTATGCCTTCAGACATCTTAAGCCCCATGAGAAGAATTACCCTACTCATGATCTTGAGTTAGCAGCCATAGTATTTTCCTAAAAGATTTGGAGGCATAATCTATACGGTGTTCATGTAGATGTGTTCACAGATCATAAGAGTCTTCAGTATGTCTTTTCTCAAAAAGATCTCAATCTTAATCAGAGAAAGTGTTTAGAGCTCTTGAAAGATTACGACATGAGTGTCCTCTATCATCCGGGAAAAGCCAACGTAGTGGCCGAAGCTCTCAGTAGACTATCCATGGGTAGTGTTTCTCATGTTGAGGACTGTCAGAAGAAGTTAGCTCAGGAAGTCCATCAGCTTTCCAGACTAGGCGTTCTCTTAGTCAATACAGATAAGGGTGATATATGGGTTTAGAGTAGTTCAGAATCATCTCTAGTTTCTGAGGTAAAAGAAAAGCAAGATAGAGATCCCAGCCTTGTCAAGCTGAAAGAGTCAGTTCAGGATTAAAAAGTAGAGGTTTTCTACCAAAGGGTATATGGTGTGCTTCTTTGTCAGGGTCATCTTTATATTCCAGGTGTAGATGACTTAAGGTAGCAAATTCTTGTTGAAGCGCATGGTGTGCGTTACTCTATTCATCCAGGGGCTACAAAGATGTACCATGACTTACAGGAGATCTATTAGTGGAGTGGGATAAAGAGAGATATTGTAGAGTTTATTGCTAAGTGCTCTATATGTATGAAAGTTAAGATAGAGCATCAGAAGCCTAGTGGGTCCATGCAGGAGTTTAGTATTCCTACTTGGAAGTGGGAAGTTGTGAACATGGACTTTATGACGGGTTTGGCTCGAACTCGTCATCAGTACGATTTAGTTTGGGTCATTGTAGATAGAATGACCAAATCATCTTATTTTCTTCCAGTTCATACCTGTTATTCATCCGAGGATTACGCCAAACTCTATATCAAGGAGTTGGTCAGATTGCACGGTATTCCGTTGTCTATTATCTCAGACAGAAGTACCCAGTTCACCTCTCACTTTTGGAAAGCATTCTAAAAGGGTCTTGGTACCTAAGTTCATCTTATTACAGCCTTTCATCCTCAGATAGATGGTCAAGCAGAAAGGACCATTCAGACCTTACAAGATATGCTAAGATCGTGTGCAATTAATTTCAAGGGAAGTTGGGATGACCACTTGCCTTTGATTGAATCTGCATACAACAACAGCTATCATTCCAGTAGTTGGATGGCTTCATTCGAAGCTCTCTATGGTAGGAGATGTAGATCTCTAATTGGTTGGTTCGAAGTTAGTGAGGCCTCAGTCATAGGGCCTAACTTAGTATTCGATGCCTTAGAAAAAGGCTATTTTATCAGAGAAAGACTTCGGGCTACTCAGAGACGAAAGAAGTCTTATGCAGATGTTCGTAGAAAAGATCTCGAGTTTGAGATTGGTGACTATGTCTATCTAAAGATCTGCCTAGCTGATGTAAGACCCGTAATGGCATATAAGGTTGAACACCCCTAATACCCATTAATAACAAGAATGGTCGAATAACAGAACTATGTATTACTTTCCTCCATGGGAACTAAGGGAGATTCCAAGTGATTTTATCTGCCGTCAGAAAACAAAAAATCTTATCCCAATCTCTAATTACTTCTAGGCATTTATATTTCTCTAACCGCTCTTTGTAATCTTTGATGCGATTGAATTATTCTGGATCAAACCTTGCCACCGCAGGATGTCAGTAAAGATATTCCACAATCCACATCTGTAGCAAGATATTACATCCTTCAAAAAAATCCTTTCCTTTATGACAAACGATCAGAGCACGGTAAATATCAGCCAAAATCATTGTAACCATAGTGTAATCTTTCATAATTAGTATATGTACCACTCCAGCTAAACGAATATTAATTTTTCTCTCTCTTCGAGAAGACCATAGTTCCTAAAAAGGCTACCATGAATGCAAACCTTCTATGAACTTTCCAAGCCTCAAAACTTCCCTTGTTATAGAGTTGTTTACCATACTTCTCAAACCCTTCTTGCCTTCCATATCTGTCATACCAAAACTGCAAGGAGACCGAACCTTTTTTCATTGACTCTTCTTTTGAGTTTCGTATGTTCATGAGCTTGCAGAACCTGTTTATCGAGATGAGTCTTGGGGCTATAAGTTTTTTCCGATGCATATCCCCATATCCAACATAGTCCACTATCTCCTCTAAAGTCGGGGTCAACTCGAAATCTGAAAAGAAAAATATATTGTTCTTTGGGTCCCAAAAAGTCAGCAATGCATCAACCACCTCCCTACTAGGGTTTATTGTCAAGATACTTGTCAAAAAAACCTAATACTTATGTATCTCATCATAATTGAATGTATCCATTTCGTTCGACCACAACCAAAGCTGCAAAGGGGTGCAATCCACAACCTGAAGTGGTACACTCCCATCCCTCTTTCTCTTTTAAAACTTTCCACGAACTGGAGGAGACATGTTATACCTATGGATAGGGAGACAATATTAGGAGATGTCTAGACTTAGGAAGAACTTAATTTATTAATTCTGACTTTTTAAACTTGACTCGTTAATGTGACCACTAAATTGGACTTAGATGCAAATAATTTTATTCAAAAGTAAAAATTGAGAAAAACATGACTGACAACATTTTTATTTTTTTCTTTCTTAAAGAGAGCATTTATTTAAACCGACTCTATTGAAAATTTACAATAACAGACCTCTAGACCATTTTGACCATGTGTTTGGAGAAAATACCCCCTAAGTACACTTAAAAGAAAATGACTTAGAAATAAAGAAATAAAAATGATTGTTTTATATATAAAATTATATAAAAAGTTTAGCCTCACGACCCCTTAAGTTTTAGGGCTATTAGGATTTATATATTTTATATTTTTATTTTGTTAAAACTTAACCTCATGATCCCTAAAGATTCAGGGCTATTAAAATATATAATAAAATTAAATTTGAGAATACAAGAAAAAAGAAAAGAAGAATGGGAAAATAAAATAAAATAAAATAATAATACTAATGAAAATAGTTATTTTTTATCATTTTTATTTTTATTTTTATTATTATTTTTTTTCAAAAAATATCTTTTAATAAATTTGTGAATAATAATTTTTAAAATACAGGGTCATATCCCGATAAGGATTTCCTACGTATCTCACTAAAGAGTGAGAATCAGACCCTCGTAGTTCATGAAGATCTTGAAAAACAACAACAACAACAACAACAACAAACCCAGTGAATTCCCACCAAGTGGAGTCTGGGGAGGGTAAAATGTACGCAGTCCATACCACTACTTCCAAAAAAGTAGAGAGGTTGTTTTCGATAGACCCCCGGTTCAAGATAAAGAATAGTTAACAAGGTCATAGTAATATCTAAAGTAGAATGGATGGCATAACCGAAATAAGAAATGAGAAATAATACAAATAGAGCTAAGAGAACCATGAAAGTAAGAGCAATACGAAAGTAAAAAGATAGTAAATAACAAATAAGAAAACGCCACCCCCTCGTAATAGCATGCACTAACGGCTCCTACCAGTGGGCACAGTCGTAGGCTTACTAAGCCGGCTACACCAGAGCTCCCTAACTACTATCTTTAACCCACACACGCATTAACCTTCTACCCTAATCCGCGACCTCCATACCTTTCTATCTAGAGTCATATCCTCAGAAAGTTGTAACAGCCCATGTCGTGCCTAATCACTTTTCTCCAGTATTTCTTTGGCCTACCTCTACTCCTCCTGAAACCATCCAAAGCTAGCCTCTTACACCTACGAACTGGGGCATTCGTGCCCCTCCTCATCACATGCCCAAACCATCTCAGCCTTTTTTCCCGCATCTTGTTCTCCCGGCCATTTGATTAAAAACTATGTATATTTTTTAATCTCTTTGAATATGATATTATTAAATTTGAGGATAAAATCTTCTCTTTACATTTTTCCAAGTAGCCTAAAAGATGCTCAACAATCAAATGGCCTTTCAAATAAATGTCAAAGAGCACGTAGGATGCACATGTTGGTCAAAAGAGGGACACCTGTCCTAGACAAATCCGACCCTATGTCGAATCCCGCTAAGTCAAATGCACATGATGCAAATTAAGAGGAACCTAATAGGGATAACCAGATTCTTAGTTTCAGTTCTTCTAAGTTTAGACTAATAGGGATAGGTGTCTAGACTGGCTTACCCGAGCGGACACTCGAGTCAGGGAGGGACAACTTGTTCGGTAGCAGTGCTACTCCGCCTTCATTGTTGATCCGATCCCCGCCCAATACGTGTGACTATAATCCTTCACCTGGTGCCTTGACACTCCGGCTATCTCAAAAAGAAAATAGGATGCATGCGCTGCATTCCTTCTATCTTATTTCAGAGACTCAGAGGGGGTGAGCAAGAGAAGATAGTTTATAATACAGTTCAACAATATTAAAGCATTAAATGAGCGATAAGTGGAACATAAGGCCAACCAACGCAATATAAAAAATATTTAAAGCAATTAAAGTCAATATCAAAAGCTCGAATTCTTATAACTCCCCAGCGGAGTCGCCAGAGATGTCACACCCCTGTTTCACCCGAGGATCTGAGTTGAAGGGTTTTTCCAATTAAAGTGACGGTTTTGAATAGGAATTATTTTATCATTTTTAGAGTCGTCACTTGGAATTGAGTTATGGTGTTCCAAGTCACCTTTTGAATCCCTAATCAAAAAGAATTGACTCTTTATTGGTCTGCAAAAATAGAAGATCGGGTAAGAAATTCTGTTGACCGAGGGGAAGGTGTGAGGCACCCCTCGAGTCCCACGGTTTTAGAATGATCGCTTTTATTTACTTGTCTTAACTTAAACTAATTTAAATAAATTGTATTAAGGCCTAAATTCACTCATTTAATATACTAAAAATATCTATTTACACTTCTTATATTAAATAAATTAATGAAAGTTAATTTATAAAAAAAATATTTGCCAAGGTGCGTTATTGCATCCTTAAATTTTAAAATATCTTAGAAAGATGTGTACGCCGGATTCTTAATTGAGACAAATATTTTAAACGTGCCCAAATTTTGTCTAATGTCAAAAGCATTAATTTTTCTCTTGCAAACTTGTAATAATTTATTTATTCAGAATACTACTTAACCTTAAAAACCGATATTCAACTAAAGCGATTAATTAATTTAATAAATAATTATTAAACTTTATTAATAATAATGAATAAAAATAATACAATTTCCTAAAGTCAAAACACGTTTTATAACTTCAAAAATAATAAATATTTTTCCTTTTTTTGTTCTCCCTTTTTATATTTCTGTTTACTATTTTTCTTACTTTAGCTAATAAGCAATCTAGTATTTAACAATTTTATTTTTTCTTTTCCACATTAAGGGATGAGAAAAACATAGCAAAAATAAACAATGACACAATAAAATAAGCCAATTTCAAAAGGCTGCGTCGGAGAACAAAGAAACTCCGGCTAGATCTGGCTCACCCGTGGTGTGGCAGTGACCGGAGATATTGTTAGTTGGTCTACCGTCGATGGGGTGGCGTCAGTTTGGTCGTGGTGTTTGCCGATGAGAAAGAGAGAAGAAGAAGGGGACGACGGTGACACTGGGTTCGCCGAAGAATGGGGACGGTAGTAGTTATACGGTGGTGGAGTAGAGGCGGGGAGGGAAAAAAAGAGTGAGGGATAGAGCCGATGTCAGTTCACTGGTTTTTGGGGGATTTTCCGGTGAACTGGCTGGCTGAAGGGGTCTATTCCAATAGAAATTCGCCGAGGAAGGGCTGGCCAGACTGAAACTCTAGCTAATCTCGGCGGTTTGTCATCGGATTTGGCCAAATTTCTGGTGACATTGTATTTACTGGTGAGAACTCGCCAGAACAGTTATCCTCCGCCTTTTCCTCTCCTCTCTCACTTAAAATCCTGATCTCTCCTCTCATTTTTTTATCTTTTCTCTACTGTTTTCTGATTTTTCCACATTATTTCTCAATTTTCTTCAGTGTGTCTGTGTGTGTATGTAGTGTACTTAGGGATTCTCTAAAAATATGATGCTAATCTATGTGTGAATATGAGTTTGTGGAATTTTGATGTTTTTCAGTGCAAATATAAAAATATATAGTGATTTAACTGCATATAATTAATCAATTACACATTCTGAATAATGCAGAAAAATTACTTGGACATTTTTATTCATACTTTTCTACAGTAAACTTACAACATGAATGAAATAGGATTGAAATAAAATCTGAATGTC
Source organism: Capsicum pubescens (assembly GCA_030864215.1). Taxonomy (NCBI): domain Eukaryota; kingdom Viridiplantae; phylum Streptophyta; class Magnoliopsida; order Solanales; family Solanaceae; genus Capsicum; species Capsicum pubescens. The sequence continues at coordinate 84,862,278 of CM061543.1, read as the reverse complement.
AACTTTAATTGAATACAAAAGCAAGATGTTGTCACCGGATCCTTGAACGGAAATATGAAACTCGAATCACAATCCTTTCTCTTATTTGATTTCTCTGTTTTTTCTTTTACTGATATTCACTCTCTGTTTTCTCTACTTTTTTTATTGTCAAAGTGTCTGATGATGTTCAAATGTACGTAGTTTTTCTGGAGGGAGGGAGTCCTTAAGTATAGGGACTTTAGCGGGTAACAGTTAATATTAGATAGGATAGGATTTTTTTTTTAATTTTGAATCTTTATCTTTTTCTCTTGTTTTTTATATAGAAGATAATTAATAATAACAAATTAAAATAATAAATAAATAAATAAAATAATAAAAAAATATATATATAATAATAACTAATTAATTTATATATTTAATAAAATACAATAAAAGTTTACAAAATAGCTGAAAATAAATATAATTAAGATAGTACTAAAACTACTAACTTATTTAATTAAAATTTAAAAAGAAAAATATTTTTAAATTTTTGTATTATTTTCCTAATTAGAATAAAAAATAAAATAAAATATCTCAAAATTAACTTTATTTAGTCATTTATTTTTAACAAAAAATTTATTAAAAATAAAATAAGAATTAAAATAATATCGGACCAAATATAAATATTTAATATCGAAAAAATAAGTTAAAATTCGAGGAGGATCAAAATCACGTTTCTACATTGGTTGCCTCCTTCCTTCTGTTTCCTTCTTTTGAATAACAGTCAGGGTAAAATTCTATCTCGTTGCCTACTTTTGTCTGAAAACACTTTGTGTTTACACCCAAAAAGGGGCATGAAAGAAACTGGGGCATGAGTTAATCCTCATTGTTTGAGTCGATTCCAAAAGTTATAAGACCTACCCCACTTCAACTGTCGTTTGGGCCTCATGCCATTCTTTCTTTGTAACCTTATCCAAAAGCCAAATTACAACCAAAGAAAGACCTTTAGATCAATCTTTGAGAATGATAAGGCTAAGAATGCAATGCACATGATAATACATTTTGGGAACTACTTGTCTTCCTCAGCATAAGGAATCAGGAGATAAAAATGAGAGTCTTATTGGTGAAAATCCTTATGGACATCGTAATACGATGGTAAGTTAAGATAGTAAAAAATGAGAGAGTCTTATCGGTGAAAATCATCATGGGCACCATAAGCGACTGTGAGTTGAGAGAAATGAAAATAAGAGAATCTCGTTGGGAAAAAACCCTCACGAACACCATAAGGCAATGGTGAGCTAAGAAAAAAATGAGAGAGACTTGTTGGAGAAAACCCTTCAAGGCATCACTAGCCAAATAAGGTCTCTGAATGCAATTGGCCTAAGGAAATAACTCATTTTTAGGGTCATTAACTCAAGAACAATTGGTATTAAGTTTGGATAGAAAGATCAAGCAGTTTAATCCAAAATGCATGGCATAATCATTAGAGTTGACGGTCAGTTTTAGATAAATTTTTCATTTTTTAATTCAAATGGGGACATTCAGTATCTTTTCTTTTTTCTCTTTGTTTTTATTTTATTTTCTTGAGTCAGTTATCCGAATACAAAAAAAAATCATCATTGTCATTTTTCTCTTGTCATTGAGTCAAGTCCATGTCAAAACAAGTTAAAAATTTTAAAACTGGCTACCAGCTTCTCAATTGCAGAAAGCAAGACAAAAATCCAGCACATGAAAGAAATATGATTGTGAGTCAGAACAAGGCATGCAGAAGGTTGTTGTCAACATACAAATTTGAGGGATTCGTGGAAATACCAAGGTTTAAAAGGAATCATCTGAGAAATATAGCAAAGGAGAGATACTGTATTTGTTTCAGAGTCACTCTTAATATTTTGAGTTTGGATCAATGGTGAAACAAGGTAATGACAAATGCTAATGATTGGAAGCAAGATTTAAATGTGACGAGTGCAAGAGAAATCACCTCAAAATCCAAATCCATAAGCCAACCACCCTATTTTTAGCTCACAAGTTTTCTTTGTATGAAACAGGAACAACTTCTACCTCTAAAGCAAAGGCTTCAGAGCACAAATATCTAGAGATGCAATTCCTCATTTTGGAGATTACAAGAGCAGTGTTGTAGTATAGGTTTAGTATTCGAAATTATGGTAAAACTCATCATCTTGTACCCCTAAGAGACACATTCTCTAGTTTGGGTCTTTCATGTCTCATAGTTAGGAGGTACACTTCCTAATTTGAATCCTTAATTCTAAAAAATTCACTCTTGGCAAGAACTTTTCACTTTTATTCTTAAGAAAGGGACTTGTTGGTCACAGACATTCAATTTTACCCTCAAAAGGGGCATTTATTGATCAGAATCTTGATTCATCTTTGCATTATGCACTGTTGCAGATAGTTGTGATTGTGTTTGACACCCGCAAAAACCTTTGATGAAAACTGGGGCAAAAATTAAAAGTAAATCATGTTATATGGAACTTCACTTTCGGAACCTCTTAGAAAGTGAGACTTTATTTTTCTAAAACATGGAATCTTTCTTTATCATAATTTTTGTTCTAGTTTTGATTTTGATTTCAGGAGCCTGCCTAGAGAACAGGGTGAGGAAATTGCAACTCAAGAGCCTTCCCGAAGAATCGAGTGATGAAATTGCAAGTCGGGAGCTCACTCGAAGAATAGAGTGAGGAAATTATAACTCGGGAGCCCCCCCCCCCCCCCGAAGAATAAGGTGATGAAATTAAAGGTTGGGAGCTTGCCCGAAGAACAGAGTGAGGAAATTGCAACTCGGGAGCCCGCTCAAAGAATAGGGTGATGAAATTAAAATTTGGGAGCTCACTCGGAGAATAGAGTGAGAAAATTGCAACTCGGGAGCCCGCCCGAAGAATAGGGTGATAAAATTGAAAGTTGAGAGCTCGCCCAGAGAACAGAGTGAGAAAATTACAAGTCGGGAGTCTGCCCAAAGAATAGGGTGATAAAATTGAAAGTCGGGAGCACGCTCGAAGAACAGAGTAAAAAAATTGCAAGTCAGGAGCCCACCCAAAGAATAGGGTGATGAAATTGAAAGTTGGGAGCTCGCTCAAAGAATAGAGTGAGAAAATTGCAAGTTGGGAGCCTGCTCGAAGAATAGGGTGATAAAATTAAAAGTTGTGAGCTCGCCCGGAGAATAGAGTGAGGAAATTGTAAGTTGGGATCCCACCCGAAGAATAGGGTGAAGAAATTACAAGTCAAGAGCTCGCCTGAAGAACATAATGCTGAAATGGCAAGTCAGGATCTCACCTGAAGAACGAGGTAAAGAAATTGAAAGTCAAGTAACAAGGTTAAGAGGTTGAAAGTCAAGAAACAAGGTGAAGCAATGGAAACGCAATAAAGTGAGGAAATTACAAGTCGGGAGCCCGCCCGAAGAACAGGGCGGTGAAATTGAAAATCAAAAAATCAAAAAATAGCAAGTCAGGAGCCAGCCTGAAGAATAGGGTGATGAAATTAAAAGTCAAGCAACAAGGTGATGAAATTAAAAGTCAAGCAACAAGGTGAAGAAATTGTAAGTCAGGAGCCTTCCTGAAGAATAGGATGAAGATTTTCATATTCAGGATCAAGGTTCAGAAGTACCACCAACAGAACATGGTCAATTTGTTAGTTCTTCTCCAACATCAAATTTTGTATAGAGAAAGAATCTATTCTCAAGTTCAACCCCAAAGAAGATCAAATCTTTTGCCAATTTTAAAAGCATCAAAAACTTATGTCGAGAGTCCAGAGAAGCTACATAGATAGGACTTTTGTAATTTCTATTATCTTTTAACTCGTAATTTTTTCATTTTGATGTATTGACAAAGTGGCAGATCAAAATCTCGACAGGGCCTTACTCGACTCTCCAACTCGGTATGGTCCTTTTTCTTTCCAGCCCTTTGAGATACATGTGACTCGATATCCTCATAATCTAGGTAAGTACGATATCCAAGATCAAAACTCGATTGCCCTTCTTCTTTTCGTTTCCTTCTTTTGAATAATAGCCAGGATAAAATTTTGTCTCGTTGTCTATTTTTTTTGTCTTAAAACATTTTGTGTTTACACCCAAAAAGGGAAATGATGTAGAGACATAATTTTTTCCCTTCCCAGATCATTTTTTACCATTTTTATCCCGTCTTACCACGTACCTTCACCCATGTGATAATTTTCACTGAATAACAAATCCAACAAACTCTTAACCATTTTTGAAACCTCACCCTAACAAATTTTATCTCATCCTAACTACCCACTCTCACCCCTACCTCTACCTCCGCATACCCACCCCACCCCTCCCCCTTTATCATGTTTTCTTTCTCTTTTAGGATGGACACGTACACAACACAATACAGATACACATAAGCATATTCACTGGAGAAAGAGGGCTTCTTCTTAACGATTCTAAAAACATACACTACACATCAAAGAAGAGGGAGACACAGATAGGCAGATACGCCATCTTTTTCACAGAAAAAAAGGGGGATACGCAGAGATATACACTGATACGCACAAACACTACAAACTCACACTCAAAACCAGTGAAGAGAACACTAAAAAAGGGAGGACCAACACATACACCAAGAGATTCTCACAGTAAAGGTCCCCAATTTCTATTCCATATAAAGGGATTCACTCACAGCTCACGCACACACTCACCAAAAAACTGAATACATTCACACTCATTGAAAATTGATAGAAAGAGAGCTTTATACATAAAAATAGTGTAGAGAGGGGAGAAATCAGAGAAACAATGAGAAAATAGGAGAGATGGTAGAGAAATAGCGAGAGAGTTGTGGGGCAATTTGTTTTTCAATAATATTTTGTTGGAACCAGTGATCTCTGCCAACCAAACTCGACCCTTCCCATCATTCCCACAGAGAAAATCAACCTTACCATTAAAAATTGACTTGCACATCGTTTGAAATCCCACCAGAAAATGCTACCCACCGCCAGAATCCGACCCATTTTTGTCATTCTTGATGTCGTCTGAGCTCGTCGGAGCTCCAGCTACACAGGTTTCAATTTCTTTCTGTAATTTTTTGGTCTCGGGTGTATATGTTCTTCGTGGCTTTTAGATTCGACTTAGATTTTGGGTTTATCGTGATTTGAACTAGTTTTTAACTGATTTGGAGAGTTGAGATTTTGGGCATTCATCGGTGTTTTTGGAACAACTCTTTATTCCCTTCATAAATTGACCAAGAATATTCAAAAGGTACAATTCTATCTTGTTCTCATTTTAATTTCATTATATACGTGTGATTGATTTGTGTGATGCATGATATGAATATTTGGTTATATCAATTTATTTGTTTGGTTTTATTGACAATGATTATGGATTGTTAAAATGGTGATCGTGAATTGTTGGAATCTTAAGACTGAATTTTAGGAGGGGAAATGAAAGATTGATAAGGTGAATGTTGATTATTTTGATTTATTAATGGATTCTATTGAATTCGGTAGTATCATGTTTTAGGTTGAAATCAATAGGTAGGTTTCGGGTAGGCAACTCGTAGGATTCTATATCATTGAATGTGTGAATGTCTGTGTTGAATGATTTCTCCACTTTTAATACATTTCATCAAATGTATTTATTTATCGGGGAATGCCCCGAGGTCACATTGTACTTATTCACCGAGGAATGCCCCGAAGTATCATGTACGCAAAGGAGGCTTGTGATCAAGGCCCGAGGCATTGGGTAAAGTATTGGAGTGTAGTTTAGGATTAGTGTAGGTTTACTTTTCAGTACCTTTTTATTTCGGGATGTAATAATTGGATTGGACACTGTATTTTTGGATTTGTTCTATTTTGTTTGTTTGATTGATTGATTTGTGTGTTTTTGTGTGGTTTATACATTCATGGTGTCAAACTAGTCAATATGCTCCACCAAGAGACCGTGGTCGAACGACGGGATCGAGGGGTGCCTAACACCTTCCCCTCGGTTAATAAAATTCATTAACTGGAATCTCTGTTCGCAGATCAGTTTAAAAGAGTCAAAATCATTTTGAAAAAGAATTTTCAAAGGTGACTTGGCACACCCAATTTATGCCAAGTGGCGACCCTGAGTTTTGAATGTAAACAATCCTTTTTCGAAATAAATTTCATTTTTTGTCACTTAATAATAAAAACTCTTTTGAAACTTAAAATCAATCTTTTTTGGTTAAAAAAGGGGTGTGACAAAGACCCTTAAAAAACTGATTTGAACTTTTTGCCCTTCATTAAAACTCTCCGCAATAGACAAAATAGTCTTTTCACCTTTTTCTTCAATTTATAATATTAAATATTTACTATAATAAATATATAAATAATTAAATTGAGAAGATTTTCTACTCATAACTAATTACTAAATATATGGTAATATTTTAATGTGAGCGCAACTTTTTTCCAAAAAACAAGAACAATCGATTGACTTTTCCAAAAATAACAAGATTTTGTTTTTTAAGTTTTTTTTTTTGTATTTGGTTATACGTACTATACTTTTCCGGAAAAAAAAATTGTTTTTGTAAAGCTTTAGTTTTGTATTTGGCCATTCTATTTAATCTAAGGTTCTTTTTATTTTTGTTCTTATATTTCAACATGCTTTTTCTCTTTTACCCAAAAAAGAGTGTTTTTTCTCTTGGTTGATAGCTTTACAAAATATATATGAAATATTCATAATCAACAATTGTTAATGGATTCACCCTTTTTGATAATTTTTCATGTTCCTCTTTCAGTTGAAAATTCTAATCATAAAGTTAAATGAAACAAACATGTTGTTGTCGAATGAAATACTCAGAAAAATCTAAGGTTTATCTCTTTTATTTTATTTTTCTTTATTTAAATTAAAATTGTGTAGAACCTTTGTTATAAGAGCAACATATCTATCTTTTTATGTAATTATTTTCATCTGCATATTAAGTATTTATAGCGAAGTAACTTTACGATTTCTAAGATTAACAAACTGTTTCTTGCAACATTTATTATAAGAGAAATATATAGATATGTTTACATAATTGTTTATAGAGAAATAACTTTACAATTTGAAAGCTTAACAAACTGCCTTGCAGAGCTTAACTCAATATGACTACGACAGGCGCAGGTTGGAGTAAACAAAATTGGTATGTCTAAGGTTTTTAATCCCAAAAACTCTAAAACTCATATCTCAAAGTCTCAGAAATGGTGAAAAAATTGAGATTTTTCATGTTTCTCTTTCAGTTGAAAATTCTGATCATGAAATTGAATGAAACAAGCATGTTGTTGCCGAATGAAATACTCAAAAAAATTTAAGGTTTATCTCTTTTCTTTTCTTTTTCTTTGTTTAAATTAAAATTGTGTAGAACCTTTATTATAAAGAGCAACATATATATCTTTTTCTGTAATTATTTTCATCTGCATATTAATTATTTATAGCGAAGTAACTTTACGATTTCTAAGGTTAACTGTGTCTTGCAACCTAGTTTTATTATAAGAGCAACATATAAATATTTTTACATAATTGATTATAGAAAAATAACTTTACAGTTTCAAGGCTTAACAAACTTTCTTGCAGAGCTTAACTCAATAAGACTACGGTAGACTCAGGTTGGAGTGAACAAAATTGGTATTTATAATATTTTTTACCCCATGGTCTGTGCTTAATGAATACTTTTTTGATAATTGGGATGAAATACTATGCGGTCCATGGAGGAGAATCGAAGATTTAAATATAATCGATTCAAACTTTAAGATTTTCAACATTTCATTCATTGTAATATTTAAATTATTTGTTCAGATCTAATATCTATCGAGGTTTTAGTGTGTACATGTCTTCACACTTTTAATATATTATAGATTATAGATATGTATGTATGTATGTATGTACGTATGTATGTATGTATGTACATATGTATGTATGTATGTATGTATATTTGTTTGTCTGATTTTAACTGAACACAAAATTTAAGAAAATAAAGAATGACTTCTGAATCTTATGGTCTTAAACTATATAAGTATGTAGAATGCACCAAAATACGCATTGTTCCTATGATTTTAAACATGTCATGTCAAAAACTTTTTTTCATAGAGTTTCATTTATTTGTATTTGACGAAGATTTTAATCTTAATCATTCAAAATTTTATTTAGCTATTGCAATCAAAATATTTGAAAAGCAGAGGTAAGTATGAAAAGAAGGTGTACTTCTTGCTAAGATACCTCAACGAAAAGGTTGTTGCCCTTCATCTTGGAGATCTCCCGGAGCCAAGCTTATAGAACTTTCCAAAGATCAAGTTGACTACATTAGCATACCAGTTGAGAGTCCTTACAAGCCTGCTCCCTATAGGTACTGAGCGAATAGAAACTCACAGTGGCTAATTTTTTTCTTACTTCATATATTAATTTATGTATTGGAGTTTTTCTTTCAATGATCTATATGCCATGTTTCAGTGATAAAATGATAAATGCAAGGTATGTTAGCTATGTATAAAAAGTAGGGTTGCACTTAGAGAATGTCTGGGAGAGGACGAACGCTGAGAAAGCAATCATAGTAGTAAATCAAAAGATATTATAAGGATACATGAAGTTATTCTTTCTCCATCTTTTTTCTTTAAAAAAAAAACGCATGAAGTAATCTTGTATTTTTTGGGAGGGTTCAAATTCTTACAAGGATCAAACTATTTTTATTTTATACCATGAAAGAGGAGTACATGTCCTGAAATATATGAGTCCTAAAATATATGATAAGAAATTAAAAGCACAACAAACTTCTACAATTATGCGTAGGACATACAAAAATAAATAATGTAAATACAAAGTAAGAAAACATAAATAAATGAAAGGACATGACTTGAATCAAAACTAAAATAAGAAAAAAAAAAAAAAGTAGGCGTACAAAGCCGAGAATCAAACTCACAATTAATAATAATAAGTTAACAAAATAATAATAATAGCATATGGTTAATTCTTCCTATCTGTAACTAGAGAACAACTCATCATATTAAGTTAACAAAATAACAATAATAGAATATGATATATAAACTCATGGAGATTTTACCTAAACTAAGAAAACCTTACAATTTTGTTTCTCTCATTGTTTTTCTCATGCAGTTAGAATAAACTGCTTTGAATTCATGAATTTACTACTCAAGTTTGATATACACGTGCAACACCCGTATTCTAAACTAGTATGTGTGTGTGTATATATATATATACATGAAAAGCTTTGGCATTTAATAGTATAAGAATTAAAAAATAGTAAAAGGATGATTTTGTCTATTCTAGAGTATTTTAATGAAGGGTAAAGTTCAAATAATATTTCTAATTCCTTCACACTTTAATATAACTAGTTTAACTACACGTGTCTCGCACGTGTAACATTAATTATTTAAAATTAAATGATTTTTCTATTGTCGAGATTTTTAATGAAGTGTAAAAAGTTCAAATCACTTTTCAAAAGTTCAAATCACTTTTCAAATTAAAGATTCTTCACACGTTAATATATTAATGTAAACATAAACATATATTTTAGTGTAAGCACATATATATTTTACAATCAGAAGTTTCAAGTGATTGATGGATCATCACTTTTACGTTTATCATGCAATACCTCTTAGAGGCTAAGAGAGACGCATCAATTTAACCATATTTGTGGTCCGATTATTTTTTTTCTATATATAAAATCTCTTCGTATTTTTAAAGTCAAATCTTTACAAAATCATTGATTACATTCTTATTAATTAAAAATTTTAAAAATTTTATACTTCTTAAATTTTTCTTACTCTAACACGTGTGTATTTGTTTCTGGATTTTTCAAATCTTCTTAAAATTAAATTTAGTCGATTTAGAATTTTGAACTAATGAAAAAAATATTAGTTGTCATTAATTCTGATGACTTTTATTAAGAAAAAGGTTTTTCTGTAAATATATTTAATTAATTTTCAACTATTAAATATTAAAAGAATAGTGAAAAGATGATTTTGTCTAAAGCAAAAACTTTTAATGAATGGCAAAAAGTTCAAACAACATTTTTAAGATGCTTCACATTTTTAATATATATATATATATACATATATATATTTATATATATACATATATATATTTATATATATACATATATATATTTATAAATATATATATATATATATATATATTAAAAATTACATATATAACGACATATTTACTAGTATTTACTAAAAATCCCAACTATTTTTAAAATTTTATTAAATCCCAACATTTAGCCTTTGAAGATACATATAAGTTAAGTTAGATACGTCCTATAGATACATATATTAGTTAAACTAATTAGCATGTTTTAAGGGATTAGTTAAACTAATTAGTATGTTTCAAGGGATGTAACAGCTAAACTAGCATTAATATAGCAATTAACCTAACTAATTATGGTAAAAACTAAATAATATCCCACGATATATCATAATTAGTTTGTTATTCCAGCATTTTAAACAAGAATCTTTCCATAATCAGTTTTCAGGTTGCAAAAAGTTCATACGTTCCATCAAAATAAATTCATACGATCTTTTTTTTTATTTGTTGAATTTCTTTCGTCAATTGCAATAAAAGTTCATATGTTCCATCAAAAAAATTCATAGAGCCTCTTTTTTTTTTGATTTTTTTTCATCAATTGCAATGAATATTTCAGTGTTCATACGCCATTTCGACGTTTGGATTAACGATATTATACCATAATCACCCAAACCTTTTTCATTGCCATTGTTTGATATGAAGGGAAACAAGATCATTACAGGTTGCAAAAATAGTAAAGTTAAGGTTGAAAAAATCTACAAGGACAAGCGTACTGTTATTTCAGTTATGGCATGGTATGCCATTGAGCATTCCTTGCAATTGATTTGATAAAAAAGATCTGCATCTTGTTTATGCAAAAAAATATTTGAAAAAAAAATGTGTATCTTGTTTAACGTTTCAAAAGTAGTTATTTGTCGCTTGTTTATTCAATTATGCATTTAACATAAAATTAATTTTCGCTTTACGTAGTTCTGTTTTTTGTTATTTTTAGTAGGCTGAGATACATAGTTGGTCTAACTAGATACATTTTTCCATCATCTTGTATCTTTGGTTCGGGTTATGTATATATATGTATCTCTTGGTGTTTTAGTTTTAGTGATATCAACATACCAATAATACATATTAGTAGTGTTAAAGATACATATTGTGTGCGATTGTACATATATTTATCTCTCGTTAATTTTTTTTGTACGATAAAATACATCATAATTATTTAACATATTGTCGTTGAAAATACATATAACTAACGTGAGATATATCGTATAGATTCTTTTAGGTAATTTTTTCTTAATATTATTCTCGTTTAAAAAAAAAGGAAAAGAAGAATGTTGAATAGTTACAAACTAACGCTAAATTTCATGTACTATTTTTAGTTGTTTTCGACCTATGAACAAATAGATCAGTGACATCAAGAATCTTAATAAAGACACTAACCAAATAACTCTTTTCTGCCTTTATTGGTGATATACTTTATGTAAGGATAATGTAACGTAGGTGTTCAAGTGAATGTCTATTTGTATATAGTTGTTTATTATTAGAACTTTACTTGAATGAGTGGTGCAGTTGTTTTAAATTAGGAGTCCTTAGGAGTAATGACTTTGGAGTCTTATTCTCCAAAACACTCTTGCATATATATATATATATATATATATATATATATATATATATATATATATATATATATATATATATATATATATATATTAATGTAACAAAACACTTTTGTATATAAATTAGGTGTATATAAATGTATCTCTTGTTATTCCACATTTTAAAATAAAAATTCTTTCATATTTTGTTTCCAATTATAAACGATTCCTACGACCTTTTTGGATTAATGATATAAAGTACGAGGGCTATAAGAGCGATGAAAATCGTTGTTAGCGATGGACAAGTGTACTCTTATTTCAGTTATGGCATGGTATATGTCATTGAGCATTCCTTCAATTTCTATGCAAAAAGATGCAAAAAAAAATTGTATCTTGTTTAACGTTTCAAAAGTAGTTATTTGTCTTTTGACTATTCAATTATGCATTTAACGTAAAATTGATTGTTGTTTTATATAATTCTGTTTTTTTTTTGTAGGCCGAGATACATATTTGGTGTAATTAGATACATTTTTCTTCATCTTGTATCTCTGGTTCGGGCTGTTTATATATATGTATCTCTTGATGTTTTAGTTTTAGTATATACACATATCAAAGATACATATTAGTAGTGTTAAATATACATAATGTGCATGATAGTACATATATGTATCTCTCGTTAATTTTTTCTATACGATAAAATACATCTTAATTTTTTAACATATTGTCGTTGAAGATACATATAACTAACGTGAGATACATCCTACAGATACATTTAATAATTAAACTAATTTGCATAATTTAAGGGTTGTAACGGCTAAAGTTCCTTTAATTTAGCAATTAACCTAACTAATAATGATAAAAACTAAATAAAATTCCACGAAAATAGGTAATTTGTTTGTTATTCCACATTTTTAAATAAAATTTCTTCCATATTTCGTTTCCAGTTATAAATGATTCCTACGACCTTTTTATTATTTTTCTTGATTTTGTTTGAAGTAATTGCAATGAATATTTTAGTGTTGTTATGTTATTCCGGCGTTTGGATTAACGATATAACGTGTTAGGATAAATAACTGAATTAAAAAAAATATTGAATTAAAAAAATATGTATTTTTAAGCAAAATGTGAACACTGCATATGTATTTTTAAAATAAATCTCATAGTAAAAAAGGAAACTACATAAAATACTCAAATTAATCTTTAATTCAAATGAAAATTTCAAAGTTCGACTTACACCAAATGTATTTTGAAAAATTGATTTAGCTCAAATTTATTTTGATAATAAATGAAAACATATTAAAATACATATTAGCTATGTTCCAGATGTATTTTTGAAATGCTTAATCTTAACACTGTATATGTATTTTTAGGCTAAATACATTTGATGTATAATACATATGTATTTTTAAGCAAAATATGAACACTACATACGTATTTTGTAACTAAATCTCGCAATAAAAAGTAAAACTGCATAAAATACTCAAATTATCTTTAATTCAAATACTTATTTATATTGATAATAAATGAATACATATTAAAGTACATATTAGGTATGCTCCAGATGTATTTTTGAAATGCTTAATCTTAACACTACATATGTATTTTTAGGCTAAATACATTTTATGTATAATGCACATGTATTTTTAAGAAAAATATGAACAATGCATATAAATTTTTTAACTAAATCTCACAGTAAAAGGTAAAACTGCATAAAATACTCAAATTAATCTTTAATTCAAATCAAAATTAGACCCACTTCAAAAATAAATTAATTTCATTCAGTTTAAAATAAGTACTATTATAACCTACAATTAGAACCACTTCAAAACATAAAAATTAGTTTGTACAATCAGAACCTACATTCATACACCAGTTTCTCAACTATACAAAGTAATAAATTTATCAAGCATCATACATCAAAAATTTTAGTTACACTAGTTATTCTACTTTGCCTTGCAGGTCTCAAGGTTGCTTCGACGTCACTATGAGCATTTGCTTCTTGTTTTCAGATCCCATAGTCCCACAAAAGTGCAGCATATTTTGTGCGGAGTGTGTTGGGGTCAAACTCAGTTGAAAGAACTTTGTGACCATAAGAAAGACACTCTGCATATGTATATAGAGACCACAATCCCTATAAAAACAAAAAAAATTGATTAATAAGTAAAATATATTTTGTACAAACATACAATTTTGGTATATGTATATTAAAATACTTACAAGCTTCCACTCGGTTGTTGAGGCAAATTCTCTTCAAATAACACATCAAACATATCTGAGGAGTCTTTGTCTTTATATCTTGGATGGTATTGAAAATTAATTCCATTCTTATCATAGAAATCGCACGCTAGGAGACACAAAGGGATAATCTCAGCTAATTTCTCGATCTCAGCAAGAACAGTTGGATAATGACCAGATAATTCATATGAATCATATAAGAATATGCATCTCTCTGAGAAGGATAAAACTGCAAGCACCCAATGATGTTTTTTCTTTATATTGACTGAAATATAAATGTCTTCCACTGTATGCCATGGAATAGTTGCATGTATATGGAATCCATTGATATATTCATTAAGATGGTCCTCTTTTCCTCTGCCGTAAGGTTTGGATCATCCATAGAATAAATGTAATACCCCGAACTTTCTTTAAGTCGAATCTAGTCTCTAGAAGAGTTAGTGATGACTTTCTAAATAATTAATGTTTAAATCAGATAGAATTTCCCCAATTTTAACTTTTATCATGTGTAAAATTGAATTATCTTTCCAACGATACCAATTTCGTCCAAATCCGATATCGGAGTAAAAAGTTATGGACGTTTTATAGAGAACTGTCGGAACTACCCAGAAGCGACGGTCAAGCCGACGGACCGTTGAGCTAGCGACGGACCACCACCCAAGTTGTCGCAACTAAGGCAGTGAACCCGACTTCTGGTCAAGTGCGACGGCTAGGACCGACGACCGTCGAGCTAGCGATGGATCGTCGCCCAAACCGTCGCAGACGAGGCAGAAAGTTCAGGTTCTGGCCAAGTGTGACGGTCAGGACAGATGGACCGTCGAGCCAGCAACGGACCATCACCCAAACCATCGCCACTTCCGATCAATGATTTTAAGTTATTTTTAAAAGGATATTTGGGTCTTTTTATACCTGTTTTAACCCCTAATTATACCAGACCAGAGCTCATAACTTCATTATTGATCTATAACACCAAATTAGGGTTTCTCTCAAAGATCAATCCCCAAGAACACGAAACCCTAGGTGTTTAATTCCAAGTCAAGAATTCAAACTTTCCTCCACCAATCTTCAAGAAATCATTCACCCAGGTATGTCAAGTATTGATTCATGGATTCTTTTCACCCATGAAGCTCAAGAAACCCTATTTGAAATATAAACTTTGGATTCCATGGTATGAATTGATTTATATCCAGGTTTATTTTGTTGTTTGATTTCCAAGTTGAAGTCTTTAATGACTATCATGAAAATATGTTAGCATGTGGTTGAAGATCTTGCATTGAAAGTGTAAAATATTTCCATGATGTATTATTTCAATATTCATGCCTGAGCCTAAAGATATGCATGCAAGGTGTTTCGTAAAATGCCTAAGAGAATAGGATTTATGCCTTATGACTCGTTTGTGACCAAAATTAATGAATCCATGTTTCTCCCTTATGTTCAATATGACTCCCATGTTATTGTTATGCTTTGTAATGGATTTACGTAATGCTCATGAGATTAGGCTTATGAAATTATGATATGTTTACATGCATTCCTATTCATGTGCAAGCTTATAGCATACGAATACTTCATGAAAATCCCCAATGATTGTACTATGAATTGTTGACTATGGTCATGTGTCAGGTAGGTCATGTCTTGTCAGTTTCATGCTATCGAGTCCTGGAGGTACTTGTACCCAACAATTTAGTTGTGTGCCTAGAACCAGTGTCATGTTTTCCAGATACTCTCAGTCAAGCCATGATTCATAGAACTTAGTCAGTCATGTGACTCAAGAAAACTCAGTAAACACAGTAATCTTAGAAATCTCAAAAATTCAGTAATCTCAGTAGTATTCTGTCAGTCAACGAAAATAAATAAACGCAATCTTGTTTAGTTCAGTTAATCATGTTCAGTATCTATTCAGATGGGAGTAGGATTCAGCACCGAGTGAGCCCAAGGATGAGAACTCACCTGCGAGTAGAGGGTGTGATTCTTAGAAGAAATCCTTGCACTCTAGAACTACATAGCCAGCGTAGGTTAAGATATCAAACCTGCTAGTTGAGGGTAGATGAGGTGGCTTAACCTTTTATATGAGGGTCCCACCATTCTTCTTAGAGTACCTGTTAGATGAGGGATTACTCCCAGCTTATCCTTACCAGTGGAGCAGTATTGACACCCTTCCAATTGGGGTTACAGATTAGACCCCAACTCAATTATATTATCTTATTTGGGGTATGTCAGTTAGATGACTACTTCCCATAGTTACAGTCTCAATCTCAGTCTCAGTAATAAAACTCAGATAGTTCTACAGAATTCAAAATTGTCAGATACAGTCACCCAGTTCAGTATAAAACTCAACTAGTTCCATCAGAAACAGGATTGTCAGACACAATCATTCAGATAATAGTATAGTAGTAATACAAACTTATGTTATTAGTATTCAAATTTAGTGATGTCATGATCTCCGTCACAGTTCACGTATTCATGCATGTATTCTCACGTTCATATTATTCAGTCAGTTAGTATTGTTCATGCATATAAACCCCTTGCATTCAGCCTACCTCACATGTATACCAGTACATTCAATTGTACTGATGCGTTTGCACTATGGTGTTTTTATACCATAGGTTTAGAAGTACGAGCTCTAGAGCATCCTTAGTAGATCAGATGTTCAGCAGCCAGACTAGCAGTGAGTCCTCATCATTCGAGGATAGCATGATTATTTATTAATTTATTATTTCAGTAGTTCGAAGTTAGTTGGGGACATGTCCCATCAACTCCATAATTTTTAGACAGTTTACAGGCTTCAAGACTATAGCATGTTCAGACAGTTAGTTTAGTTTTGTTTTGGTATTGATATATCGTATTTCCAATTGTTATGTTTTACCATATATTTGAACCCTATGGCCTTTCAGCCTTTTTCTGCATTTATACAGTATATTATGCAGTGCCCACTTACAGATATCAGTCATGGGTTAGCTTGTGGTCCTTCGGGGTCATGAGCACCGTGTAGCGTTCTGGGTACCAAATTTGGGGCGTTACAATAAACATCATGAACAGATCTAATTATGTTCATAAAGTTGTAATCTACTATGCTGAATTTATATGACCTATTGGGGTCATACTTCGACTTCTTCCTCCAATAGTAGAAGCAAACATCAATTTGCTGCAGTAATTAACACCACATATCTTAGAACATTCAAACAATTTGTATACTAAATTAGCGTGTATGTAATATAAAATACATATGCATTTTATAGTTTAATGACTAATATTTACGTATGTATAATTTCATTTGTAAACTAGACTTATATACAGACAATGCAAGAAAAATCAAAATTCAACAGTATGTGATTTAGTAGAAATTCATATGTATATTAATAAGTTATATATGTATTTTTAACACATCATTTGTAAAATAATAAAAAACATAGTAAAAATGCATATGTGTACCTGCATATGTATTTACAGGTAACACAATATGTATTTTAAGTAGTGTTACAACTGGAAAGAAAAAATTGTCAAAATAATATACTAACCGAGTCTATCCATGACTGATCAGGGAACCCCCATTGAGTAGAACCATTTTTTATCTTCAACTGTCTCAACTCTAAAATGCATCATTGGAATGGCTGATTTGTTTTTTTTGTAATGATCAATATTTTTCTTCCTATTTTTTTTATCAGTACATGTTAAATCATGAAAACATAATGGAATTAAAAAAAAAAGTTGAAACATTTCAAAATAAATACCTTTTAGCATGATCTTTTAGAAGGTCGAAAGAAATCCAATCCATGAACTTCTTGACAATCTTCGTATTCAATATCCCATCAATCGGGTGATAAACAAATGAATGTTTCTGGGGGAATATGCGTATGTGCCCTGCTGAGCTCCCTATATAGTTATAGAATACAAAAATGTAATTAATAAAAATGTATTTGCATAACATATTACATTGAAAACTATATATATAACTTAGTGTATTTACTGACTACTGAACTAAACCTAATCATGTATGGTGACTTCTTGAATTTGGATGATCGCATAATCCTTAAATTTTGAATGAGAGTTTGAAGTTCACGATTAGCAGAGGGATGAACAATGATGCTTTTACTACTATATACATTCAGACTAGGAAGCAACTCATCAGGGATTGTGTTTTGTGAATCAGGCCAAACTGGTCCATCCCTTTGTTCGTCAATCGTTAGTTCTTGTATTTTAGGAGGTGTCGTAATTTGCTCCTCTGTACCAAGATCAACCTCTGCATACAACTCTGATTTTGAACTCAATCCAATGTTATCTTTATTTATCTTCAAAAAATGGAAAAAAGTTTAGTTTGTTCTGTCCAAAATAACCCACATAACCTCAAAAATATGTTCATTATACATACTTGACAATGATCTTCAACAACAGACTCGAACTTTTTATCATTCAAATGTTCATAATAGGTTCTTCTTCGTGGGTTGCCAATGTATGTGTGGTGATGCTTTCTCTCCAGTAGGCATTTAGACTTGATAACAACTCATCTGGGATTGTAAACTGCGAATCAAATAAATTTGTTTCATCCACTTTATCATTACTGATCTGCAAAAGAAATGAAAAAAATAGATAGTTATCCTCTGGACTATTAGGATTGTTACATCACATAAACTCAAAGTTTAATTCATTATACATACTCGACCATCATGATGAATAATCTTCTCATAATGTATATAATCCAAATTTATACTTCAAAAAAGCTCATCAGGATTAAAAGTTGAGAATTAATTTCAACGTTTGTTTTATCTGGATGCAAATCAGTGCACCCCTTGCAAACAAGTAAAAAAAATTAAAACAACATTAAACAAAAATTCAGTTGTTATGTTTATATAGGTCTATATATAAAATAACATATAACTACTAAAAAAATAAAATTACATATGTGCACTCAAATGAAAAAACATATCTTAGTTATTATTTACCTTTGTACCATCCTGATTTTCATCCAAATTCTGATCAACATTCGGACTTAATCATTGTGGTGATGTTTTGACACCAGCATAATCCATATGTTGGAGTTCAAAATCTTTGTCTTCATATTGTTTCTACAAATATAAGTTTAATAAACTATTAATACTTGAGTTCACTGAATATGTATATTCCAACCCACTTAAAATTCATATTGCTATAAACATCATTCACAAAATATATAATAATATACAAAATTAAAAACAAACTATTTTACAGATTATAATATTTGCAATCAACCTAACAATACATATTCTTATAACAAAATACTCACAAATACATATATATTTTTAAATACACTGCATATGTATTTTTGAATACACTTCATATGTATTTTTGAATATTTTGCATATGTATTTTTGAATACTCTTCATATGTAATAATAAAAATTTGATCTTGCTTTGTGCAATTGCTTTGAGCATCAGTTTGAAATTTTTTTTCATTAATCTACAAATTTCTTTAAAGTTTTGATGAACCTATTTTCATACAAAATCATTAAACACAGGTTTTTATTATAAAATTAGTATTTGAGAAATAACTTACCTCATCGCGGAATGCATCAAAAACATTCTTAGAAATGAAGGTTTCTTTCTCAACAGGACTATTTGGCTGTGACACGACTTCTACATCTACAGGACTCTCTGACTTTGACTGCATCGGAGGAAAAATAGCCCTTGTTGTTTGCTTCACTTTCTTCGTTTTTGAAGAAATTTTCTGTCGTGTTTGAATTGGCTTGAAAACTAATGTCTTCATACCAGCAGTCTTTGTAGCGCGAGGAGCTGGTGTCCTCTTTGGGGTATGCTCGTCAACAATATTGACTGACTTATTTCTTGATGGTTTCTTCACTGCTAGAGTTGATGAATCAACCTTTTGTTTCTTTTTTGAATATTCATTGATCTGTTTTGGTGGTGGATCCTGGAAGTCATCCTCCGAATCAACTGAGTGTTCATCTTCAATTACATCCTTCTGTGGTATTTGAAACTTTGTCAATTCCATTTGAGATGGCTTTATGTTCTTAAATACAATCTAGGAATATAGATAAAATATGTTAAAGAATCTGTTAAACAATTGTAAATGAAAATGTATATATGTATACTATAAAATACATATTAATACATATGTATTTATTAACAACAAACCTTGCATCGTCATTGAACATAGCATCCATCAAATACTCAAAATATAGTCGAGGTGCATTTGTCTTCTAATTTAATAATTGGAGAATCCGATTATCAACCTTCGATGCAATCTTTCGTGGGATATTTGAACAACACTCGTAAAGCCACACTTGAATAGCCAGTGGCATTTCCTGAATCAAATAAAATTTACCACGAGCTTCCAGCCTGTTGTTCAAAATTCTCGCTAGATCCTCAAATGATAAAGTACCCTATGAAAAATCCTTATATCTTTCACTATCTGTCAAATCAAAATGTAGTCGCGGTATAACCACAGTATCAACATTAGATAACACAAAAGAATGCAGGAAATACAGAATTGCAAACTTCTCAGCATCCTCGTCATTGTTCTCCCCCCAAACTTTCTCCGTGAATGCTAGAAATAGTTGCCTTTTCTGTATAAATTTTGCACCATTGAAATACTTCTCAACAATCCTGTTTGGTACACCCTGATCAAAAATAAAGTCGTACCTATTAGACACACAATTCAATCCAGTAACGATGTCAAATTTTCAAGGAGTAAAATTAAGAGAGGTGCCATTAGCCCGAATGACTATCTCAGAAGAAGAACTACCCTTAACCTCCAGCGTCATAACATATCTGCATAACTGTGCTTGAACTACACAGTGTTTCTTCTTCATGAAATAACCAAAAATGATATTGTCGCAAAATTTTTTATACTGTTCCTTGTTTAATATGGAGAGTATGCTTCCATCAATATCATTATCACTGTACGAGCACATATGTGGTGCAAATCTTGAAAGTTTTCTGACAATGAATATTTCATCCCGCATGACCTATATAAAGTAAAACTACAACTTCTTAAACTATAAAAAAAAAATTCAAATCCGCAAAAAAATACATATAACATACATATGTATTTTGATCAGACAAAAAATGTAACCAATACTAAAAAATACATATCAATTATACTAAAAATACATATAGCCAAAAGACTCTTCAGGAGTAGTTAATATAACAATATATTTTCACAATTATACTATCATCTTCACAAATCAGCTTTCTACTGAATTTTGCCCTCCTAATATCATAATAACATAAAATACATATTAACTACTTGAAAAAAATACATATAACTCCCAACTTTGATAACATCTTTACTTAGAGCAAAACAAAACTTAACAGTCAATAATAAAAAATACATTTATAACAAAAAATACCTCTTCCTCACTATCTTTTTCAGAATCGTTAGCAAAAGAGTTCTGAACATCGTCATCAACCTTACTTACTTCTTCAATTTCTTTAGCTTTCCTTTTCTTCTCGTATTTTTTAATTTTTTGTTCCTTTGGAGAATGAGTTTTCTTCAACCGTTTTTTTTTTTTCAAAATTTCAGTCATCTTCATCGGGTCGTTGCGAAACTTCGATCTAATCTCCTTCGATCTCCCAGATTTCTTCGACTGTATAGGATTTGAAACAACTTTAACTACATCTTCTTGATTTAACCCAAGACTAAAAGATGGTCCATAATCAGACACCAAATCAATATTTTGTATACCACTATTTGTTCGTGATTTTGGTGTTTGTTCAGCCATTAAAGTATTAAAACCTTAAAATCTGATTTTGAGATGTATTATAGTTGAAAAAAAAAAACCCGCTAACATGCAATAACTGAATTAAAGAGTTACCTGAAATAAAGGAAGATAATCCTTATCAGATGGTGCTAAAATCATGCAAAAGGAAAAGAAATTGAAGCGAGAAGTGATTGTTAATGGCGAAAAAAAAGGAAAAAATATTTTAAATTAAGGAAAGAGAAGAATAGTGGCGTGAAAAGGGGGAAATATGCACGGTAACTTCTCTTAGGCGGCAAAAGTAGGGGACCACATTAAAATAATGCTACAGATGCTACACAGTGTAATTTGATATAAGTGTTGCTATTTTTTGTAATTTAATACTTAGGTATGCTACTCTATGTAGTTTTTCCTAAAAAAAATTGATATTCTTTCGTTATATAGTCCATTAAAAAAATTGAGTTAGACACTTATAAAAAGGGTCAAGATATGGGTAATAAATTATATTCTCTTAAACTAAAATTAGAATTAAGAACTAATTAAGGTCGCCACATTATTTTTTGGGTGAGGTTATTAAAATCCGGTCATAGTAACTTTTGTGATGACCGGAGCAAAGTAAAATAATTTTTGTGTAATAAATAAAAGAAAAATAACTTTTGTATAATAGACGCAAAATTAAGCAACTATAAATGAAATTTACTCCTATAATTGTGATTGAGTATTGAACAGGACCTTCTCCATCATTTCATGTGAGGGTAGTCAATGACGCTGCTAAGTACACGTATATTTCATACTCACCCTTTTAGTTTATGCGCCCTTGTTGTCCAGGTTTTGAGGCTAGTATGAGTGGTAGGTGATTCTTACACTCAAGTTGGTATCCATTAAGATCTTGGAGGTGGCTGCTTTGTTGATCCGCATTGTCCAGACTTCTTTATCCCGTATTTATTTATGCCTTTATTTTCAGAAAGTATAGTACATTTAGATCTTATTCCGTATTGTAGAAGCTTGTACTCATGTTTGCAAGTATTCAGAAATTTTAAATGTGGTTTCCACATTTTTGTGGTAATTATATAAAATCTGATATTAAGACTTATCCTAATTATTTAAATCACTTTACTTTTGACTTTTGTGTTTTCTTTCTTTGTTGTCGATCAATGACCATTGATTATGGGTTGGCTTGTCTATGGATAAGTTTGATAGAGGTTTCATCCCGGTCTCTTGAATTTTGGATTATGTTATTTTAAATCCTAAATATTAAAAATTAAATAATTATTTTATCAAGCGTGAACTCTATTTTAAAAGGGTAAGATGATGGACAATTTGTTGTGAGGATTTATACTTTAAATATTTAGTAATGACTTAATTTAAACTTTCTATTTTACCTTTTATGAGATGATTTTATAGCTAAATTTTTTTTCATTTTCTCTTAATCTATGTGTCAAGTCAAACACCTTCACATAAATTAAAATAAAGAATTGATATAGATTTAACTAAAAAGAGTGAATAATAACAAGAACACTATCAATTGAAACAACTTAAAGTACATTGTATTTTTAGTTTTTTCTTTTCTGTTTTCGATTATACAATTTAAAAAGTGGAGGAGGAATTCAACGTATTAATACCAAATGAAGTTGTACTCTTTAATTTATTTTTTCCTACTGTGAGTTGAAAATTGAGATGGATAATTAGTTAATTAAATAAAGAAATCATTGATATAGGTTAACAAAATTATAATTGATTAATTTTAAAGTCTTGAATGTCAGGACTTAATATAGCTCAAATAAGGAAATATTTTTGTAGCAAAATCTTAGTCAATTTTTATTTTGGAATTCCAGGATAACGCACAGTCCTTGGGGTGAACACTTTTACTAGATAAATCCCCCCACTATGTAATAGCCTCTATATCGCACAGGGGATGTAAATCGTACTAGGCAAGTCCTGTGTGACAGACTCAACTTGTAGGAAAATTATTTAGTTATTTCAAAATAATTTACATTTGAAGTGTATTGAAAAAGCCATGTTTTTAAATGTATTTTAGAAGCCATCAAAAAATGGACTTGAGAAGGTTTACTCTAGAAGGCATCAAGAGATATACTTGAGAAGGTTTACTTTGAAAGCCATCAAGAGATATACTTGAGTAGGCTTACTTTGCAAGCCATCAAGAGATATACTTGAGAAGGCTTACTTGGGAAGCCATCAAGAGGTGTACTTGAGAAGCTAAGTCTTACCTATAAATACTCATTCAATCCTTACAACAATCAAGAACATTTTTTTTTTAAAGATTTCCTTTTAGTTTTCTCCTTCTTAGAATCCTGCTTAGTGATTTTGGCTATTATTTAAACCTATGATTTAACTTGTTGATATTTGTATTAATGATTTTGTTGATTCCTATATCCGCTGGTTAATTAGAGAAGACTTATTTAACTCAGAATATCCTCTAATTAATCAGGAAAGTGGTTGTTTAATCCTAGAAAAATATTTCACACTGCTGAAATAGTTTCTTAGGACAGTGCCTAGCATGACTCAAGTATAATTAATGTATTAACTTGTTAAGAAATAGTTATATTACTGTTATAGTTGCTATATTGATTATAGTATTATCATTGAAGTAGCAGTATTATTATACATTGTTATGTTATTGTACTGCTAATATTATTATTATTATAATATTTTATTAAAATTAAATAATATTGTTATTATTATTTTTCTGTTGTTCCCCAACAATCTAAGAAACTATGGCATATAATATTGGTCCTAAGACCGTTGATAATTCTAATGTTGGTATTGCTCTGGCTGCTTCCATTTCAATCAGTTTAGAAGATTATGATACTGTAGAATACAGGTATGAAAATGAACTTGATCACATGTCTAATAATAAAATGTTTTAAAAAAATGCATTTCAATGCAAGAGAATATGTGAAAGAAATGATAATCCTGCTAAGTCAAAAATAAATTTGACTGAAACGGATGATATTATTATTGCGGTCATTTTAAAAATAAATATTGGGACCAATGTAAGAAATTGGGTGGTAGACTCTGGTGCTACTAGGCACATTTGTATAAATAAAAATAAATTTATATCATATACCCAAGTTGAGAAAGAAGAAGAAATTGTTTATCTTGTGACCTCGATAACTATTCAAGTTCTTGAAAAAGACAAAGTTCTTCTCAAACTCACATCTGGTAAAACCTTGGCATTGAGTAATGTGCTACATGTTCCTATATCAGAACTAATTTGATTTCTGTGTCGTTATTAGGAAAAATTGGAATAAAGTTTATATTTGAAAATAATGAGGTCATATTAACTAAAAATGATATTCTTATTGAAATGGATGTTGTAATCATGGACTTTATGCTCTTAATATTATCAATGATAATGCATCAGCTTCTGGTTATATGATTGAGTCTATTTCTTTATGGCATGCTAGATTAGGACATGTTAATATTAAATATATAAAGAATATGCAATCACTTGGTTTAATATCTGGTTTAGACTCAAGTAATTTTGATAAATATGAAATACGTTCTGTAGCTAAAATTACTAAAAAGTCATATTTTTCAGTTAATAGAGAAATAAAATAGTTATTTTTTATCCACTTTGATTTGGGTGATTTAAAACAAACTATGACTAAAGGTGACAAAAGATATTATGTGACCTTTATTGATTATTTCTCTAAATTTACTAAGTTGTATTTGCTTAAAAATAAAGATGATGCATTTGATGCTTTTGTGTATTATAAATCTGAAGTTGAAAATCTGCTTAGTAGAAAAATCAAGAGAATTAGATTAGATAGAGGTGGAGAATATGTATCTTTAAATAATTTTTTGTAAAAAATAAGGTATTATTCAGGAAGTAACTCCGTCTTATTCTCCTGGGTCTAAGGGTGTAGCTGAAAGAAAAAATAGGACATTGAAAGAAATGATGAATTCTATGTTAATTAGCTCTAATGCACCTGATAATTTGTGGGGTGAAGCTATTTTATCTGCATGTCATTTACAAAATAGAATTCCTCATAAAAGAGCTGAAAATACCCCTTATAATTGTGGAAAGATTATAAGCCTAATTTAAAATATTTTAAAGTGTGGGGTTGCTTTGCTAAAGTTCTTCTTCCTGAACCTAAAGTGGAAAATAAGTTCTAAAACTGTTGATTGCATGCTTATTGGATATGCTGAACATAGTGGCTACATACAGATTTCTTGTCTTGAAAAGTGATGTACTTGATATTAATACTATAATTGAGACAAAGAATGCTGAATTCTTTGAATATATTTTTCCACTATATAATAAAATCTCTCATGCACCTATTGAAAGAGAAATGAATCGACCTCTAATATTAAGGAACTGAGAAGGAGTAAAAGGCCTAGAAAAGAATATTTTTCTTATGGAGATGATTTTCAAACTTTTCTTGTTGATAATGAACCATCAAATTATTTTGAAGTTGTATCTTCTTCAGATGCTAAATTTTGAAAAGAGGCAATAAAAATTGAACATGATTCAATTATGAAAAATAATACATGAGTTTTAACTGATTTATCTCCTGGTGCAAAACCGATTGGTTGTAAATGAATTTTTAAAAAGAAACTTAATTCGGATGTATCTTTAGATAAATATAAAGCCCGATTAGTAGCTAAAGGATTTTCTCAAAAGGAAAATATTGATTATTTTGATACCTTTGCACCAGTAACAAGAATTGCTTCTATTCGAATATTAATTGTTTTTGCATCAATTCATAAGCTTTTTATCTATCAAATGGATATGTAAAAACAGTTTTTTTAAATGGCGATTTAGAAGAAGAAATTCATATGGTTCAACCTAAAGGATGTAATTTCTGAACAAGAAAATAAAGTTTGTAAATTAATTAAATCTCTTTATGGCCTTAAACAAGCTCCTAAACAGTGGCATGAGAAATGTAATCAAGTCTTAATAAAAGATAAATTTTCTTCTGTTGAGGTGGATAAATGTGTTTATACAAAAGTGGTAGACAATGATTATGTGATAATTTGTTTATATATTGATGGCATGCTTATATTTGATACACGTTTAAGGATTGTGGAACCACTACTAAAAAGAGAGAAAAACCAATCACAATGGGTTGTTTTTTCTCAAAATCGACCAAAGTGCGTGATCAGTAAAACTGTGGTAGCCTTTTAAAAACCAACCACATGTGATCGATTTTTTAAAATATATATATATATTTTTAAAATTCATTATTATTTTATTAAAATAGAAAAAAATAATTTGAAAAATAAAAAAGACTCAAAATAAACCAACCACTAGTGGTCTTTTTTTTTAAAATTAATGAATTAATTTTAATAAAACCGACCAAAGGTGATCGGTTTTATTTTAAAATTGATTAATTAATTTTATTAAAATCGACCACAAATGGTCGTTTTTTTTAAATTAATTATTTAATTTAAATTAATTAATTAATAATTTATTTAATAAAATATTTTGTAATTAATTATAGTAAACCGAGTGGTCGGATTTTTGTAAAAAAATTTCGAAAAACTGACCACATGTGGTCGGGTTTTTTTGATAATTTTGTAAAAAAAATATTGAAAATTTCCAAAATACAAACACTAAAAATCAAATAAAATTATTTACAATACAACCAATCATTTAATATACAATAAACCAACCACCATAAGAATACAAACATTAAAAATTAAATTATTTACAAAATTTATCGAGGGTCCAAATCCAAATTATAAAACATACAAAAGACTAAAAACTACAACTTATCATCTGCATCTTCATTCTCAGCCTCACCCATTCTATTATCAATATTTCGTTGAAATATCCCAGGTTTCATCTACACAATCAATCACATTCAAGTAATTAGTTCAAGTCACAAAAGTTCACATTTCAAATACCTACACCTAAACATTTTCAAGTCACTAATTCACTTCACAAGTTACCAAACTAAACTTAATTCAAAAAATGAAAAGTTCACGTTTCAAGTACCTACTACACTTCAACATTTTGAAGTCACTAATTTACTTCACAAGTGACCACACTTTACTAAAATCAAAACGTAAGTTCACATTCCAAGTACCTAAATTCAAAACAAAAGTCACTAATCCATAATTCAAGTACCTACACTTAAACATTTCAAGTCACTAAGTCACTTCACAAGTTACCAAACTAAACTAAATTCAAAATGAAAAGTTCACATTTCAAGTACCTACACTTCAACATTTTCAAGTCACTAATTCACTTCACAAGTTGCCAACCTTTACTAAATTCAAAATGAAAAGTTCACATTTCAAGTACCTACACCTAAACATTTTCAAGTCACTAAATTACTTCACAAATTACCAAACTAAACTAAATTCAAAATGAAAAGTTCAACCTTTCAAGTAGCTACACTTAAACATTTTCGACTCACTAATGCACTTCTCAAGAGACCGCACTTAACTAAATTCTAATGCACTTCTCAAGTGACCACACTTAACTAAATTCAAAACACAAGTCCACATTTCAAGTACCTACACTTAAACATTTTCAAGTCACTAACTCACTTCTCAAGTGACCACACTTAACTATATTCAAAACATGATATCAACCTTTCAAGTAGCTACACTTAAACATTTTTGACTCACTAATGCACTTCTCAAGAGACCGCACTTAACTAAATTCAAAACACAAGTCCACATTTCAAGTACCTACACTTAAACATTTTAAAGTCACTAACTCACTTCTCAAGTGACCACACTTACCTATATTCAAAACACAAGTCCACCTTTCAAGTAACTACACTTAATCATTTTCGACTCACTAATGCACTTCTCAAGTGACCACAATTAACTATATTCAAAACACAAGTCCATATTTCAAGTACCTACACTTGAACATTTTCGACTCACTAACTCATTTCTGTAGTGACCACACTTAACTATATTCAAAACACAAGTCCACCTTTCAAGTAACTACACTTAAACATTTTTGACTCACTAACTCACTTCTCAAGTGATCACACTTAACTAAATTCAAAACTCAAGTCCACATTTCAAGTACCTACACTTAAACATTTTTGACTCACTAACTCACTTCTCAGTGACCATACTTAACTATATTCAAAATACAAGTCCACATTTTAAGTACCTACACTTAAATATTCTCAACTCACTAACTCACTTCTCTAGTGACCACACTTAACTATATTCAAAACACAAGTCCATCTTTCAAGTAACTACACTTAAACATTTTTGACTCACTAACTCACTTCTCAAATGACCACACCTTCGAACAAGTAATATTAAAATAATGGTATCAATCAACATAAGGCAGCCTCTTCAAAATGAAAGATGAACAAATTCATAGTCTGGCCAAATTTAGTTCAGAGGTGTCCTATGGCAAAGAAAGATCAAATATGGGACAAATCAACAAGCTAGGAATAAAAGTAAGTGCATCATAAAGAAAGATCTCCCTGGGGTGGGATTAATTCAGCACCCATGTCCACCATCCTTAACAAGGTTAACCCTGGCAAGATTGTCATCTCACAGAAAAAGGGTAATCTAATGAATATTAAACTAGAGGATCAGAACACTTAAAAGTGTATTGAGAAACACACACCAACGAAGATAGTTATCTAAGACTGATGTCAACATGAAGATTCTGAAAGAAACTTAAAATATTTTATCATTACATAGTTTCTACACAGCATAATCAATCAAAAGAAACAAAACTTAACTGAGGCCCGAGGAACAGCGAATCAACATCAGGGATTCATCAAAGTGATCTGAATTGAGAGTATACCTTTCTATAAGCTGAATCTCACCAATCATTTGGCGTGTAGCATGAGTTAAGGGAACTGAGCACACTATAAAGCATGAGTACATGAGTCATGAGCTGCATAACCTCAACTTGGAGTTCATAACTTATGGAATGTGATTCCGACTACTGAAATGAGCTAGAATTCCCCATTTAGGAACTGGAAGAGCATATGATTTTCTATCATATGCATGAACATAGACCATGATCATGGAACTGAAATGTAAGGCATGAGTAGGTATTGGGATAACTTAAAAATACTGAGATAAGAATGGGTTGAGTCTCACCCTCACTTTTTGATGTTCTATATCATACTGACATCACTACTAGAATCTGAGAGCCTATTTTGGTTATTCGTTCTATCATCTTCCCCTTAGCTTTAAGCCATTATCTTAAGTTTGAGAGATCCCTTACTAGACTCTAACTGAACTACACTTACTGCACTCTAGGGTCTGGAAAAACGACCATACACGCATATCATAGAACTTAACCCGAATGACTACACCTAAAAGTGAAAAACCCACTGTTAATTCCACCTTTTGAGATACACTCTATCTTCTATAGCCACCAATAGTCATTATATAATACTTGAACACTTACTAACTTCAAATCTTCATGAGTATCCCCATAGTTAAAGTGCACACTCTCTGGTGCTTCTACTTTTATTTCTATTAGTTGAACGTTCAAAACTCAAACTTAGATTCTAACACTTAACATGGATATCACCAAGCTTTTAATGAACTATACTTCTTCTGTCATAGCCTAATAATATCGCGACCCTAACCTTATATCTGTCTACCATGAGGATCAAGATCATATCAAAAGGCTCAGCACAAGCAGTCAAAATTCCTTAACTTGGCCATTTAGAACACCATGTACCATCTAACTAGTGTTTCTCCACCTAGCAACTCAACGGTACCACTAGCCACACACAACATATAATAGCCTTAGAAGGAAAAAATACCGCAACCTCATATCACCTTGACTAATAACTCTTTCTCTACCTTCTACTAAACTAATACACAAGGACGTATCACTTCATTACCAACTCAATCTCATGCAAAAAGATTCGTCTATACATATATTCAACCAATACAAGAACAATAAGTTGAACAACAAGTTGCTAGTGAATTGAAATAGGCCTCACACGGCTTCACTAGACTTTGATTTTGTGTTTTGAACAAGAAAATGAGATGAATGACAAGGCAACTATGCTAGTGAATCGAAAGAGCCCCACACGACTTCACTAGACTTTTAGTTTCAACAATACAATGATAACAAGATTACAAGAGATAGAAACTTGACACACAATAATCAATGATCTAAGAATACATATCTTACTCTGTATAAATAAAAATCTGAGTCAAACACTTTCCCTACAGACTACCATACAATCCACACATGCTACTAGCTACCACATTAATATATCACTATAAAAGGGGTAAATCATTCTCAAACATCGGTTATTCAACTAAAATATTTATCTACACAAAAGTCCCCCTCACTCTGACTTCTAACTTTGTGACTTCATATATCCAACTTCTTTGTCCAATATCACTACCAATAGGTCATGACAACAACACTTTAACTCATACTACTATTCGGGTGGAAATATTGTTCCAACATTCTGCTACACATTATTCCTCTTTTTAGGCATGACATCTGCAACATAAATTTTGAAAAGGACTGAATACACTTAATACTGCAGGCTAAAAAGCACGATCTCATCAGAATCAAAGTTCACACTAGAATTAATACACTCTAAAGCACTGACAGACTCTTCTCAAGCCCTTGCAAAATTTTAAAATCTTATATGGCTCAATCAGAAAGGACCATACCATTTAGACTCTAAACTTCTACACTTGAATCACCCCAATAATAAGACATATCTGAGCACATCAAAGTAAGAAAAGAATTAGGATAACTTTACTTTCATATGGGCGACACCATAACATAAATTAGAGTATGAAAGAGTAACATTCTGACTCCATAGCACAAACTAGAACATAAAAAAAAAGACATTCCTAAATGCCTAGTAGCCACTTTCTTATAAGTGTGGCGCGCTACATACCCATAAATAAGACTCTACCCAACGCGATTTTGCAAACACACTGGGACCATGAACCTGGCTTTGATACCAAGTTTGTCACGACCCAAACTGGGGCCTAGCCATGACGGACATCCCGAACCATGAAGGCCCTAAACGCCCTTGTCTATCTGGTAATCATGCACAATATTCATATAATAAAAGAAAATACAGAAATATAATTGAATACGGAAACATGGTCATACTCTAAATTTAATTTAACAATGAAGGATAAAACCCCAATCAACAAAACAACATCTGAACCAGTCTGTAAAATCTCTACTACATCTGAAAATGACAACTGTCTGAAACTGGGACAAGGCCCCCAGTAGACCTAAACCAAAATAAATAACAAAATCTAAAAGACATAGGCCTTTTGGAATAAAGAAGGCTCACCAACTACACACATCACTGCTGTCTGAAAACTCTACGACCTAGCAGGACCTCTGAACTAAGTTTTAGACCCTAAAAAGAAGGAAGGTCAATACAAATGTACTGGTAAGCAGAGCAATCCAAAATAAAACTTTTCATATAAATAAAATAGTTGAGAGCTAATCATAAAAATCATATAGGATATAAATTCCAAAATACATGGGCATTTTTGATAATCATAAAACCTTTCTGTCAATGTAATTTCTGATCTTTGTATTACTTTTGAGTTAGGTGGAACTCCCCTACAAGTCTGATATTCCACGGGCTATATGAAATCTGCCATTGACTCGGAGGAGAAGCCCCCAACCCAAGTGTGCCGCAAGGGTTGGAGTGTCTGAGTCTGATACGCCATAGGGCACTAGGCCAGAGTATAATAATATACCCGGATCGGCAAATCACGGTTTTGGGCAATGAGTTGTCTGAACTCGTGCCTTCTTCGGGGAACTACCTAAGCTATCTTTATGCCCAATTTTAGTCTGTTCTGAAACATGCATCATTCTAGTTTCAAAATCTAAAAATCTCATTTCAAACATGCATTCTATTCTGTTCTGAATTAATATGGCATTATCTGAGTTGGTGTCGTCACACCAAGACTTGCAAGTCCTATTTCTGAGCCATAATGCATCATGCAAGATTCTTTCATCAAAAACTTAATTCAGACCACCCAAACATACAGATAGTATAAGAGATTTCATGTTCCTAATACTATGTAAAAATTCTCATTCTTTCAATAAATATGTAGTGGTCATGTAATCTTTGAGAAACCATGCAACTCTTCTCATTATATATTTATATTCAACATTGGTCAACATAAACATCCCTCTCTTTTGAAATTAAAACCATAATTCAATCATAGCATTAATCAAGACATTTCATATCATGCTTTTCAAGATGCATTCAAAACAATCCATAACATATGAAAAGTAAAGAAAAATCATAACAAGAGAGAGATTCTTTAGGATTCTTGCTCTCAATTGTATATTCATACTGAAACACATGCATACATACATATAGAGTTTCAAATCAATTTGGGGGAAGGCCTAAAGACCAAAACAATACTAATCAGGGCTTCTAAAACATGCTAGTAATTATACATTCAAAATTCCTTTTTTTAAAATCATGATTTTTAAACCGTTAGCATGAATTAAAGATGGTTTCTTTGCCCATAAAATTTTAGAAAAAACCCACGTACCTCAAATTAATTATTTTAAAGAGAAGTACGCGAATCTCGATTCGTTCCTTGGAAATCTTGAACTTAAGGCTTGATTTTCTTGAATTTCTTGTTCTTGGAGATAACCCTAATTTGATCATATTTTGAGAGTGAGGAGAGAGTTTTTGATGTTGTAAAACTAATAGTGATTGATTAATAACGCTTAAGGGGTGATTTAATTCGTGTGAAAGGTTTTTGGTGTGAGGAAAAGACCAAAATACCCCTAAGGAGCCCAAAAAAGTTGCATAATTGCATCAGTTGACGACAAGGGTTGACAGGCCATCACTCAGATGATAAGTCGTCACCCAGGTCATCACTTTTGGTCTGGTTTTCACCATTCACTGTGTTAGGCTGACGACCAGGTCTTACAGGCCGTCACACAGTTGATAAGTCGTTAGCCTCGCTATCACGTTTTGGCAGACAGACACTTCAAAGTAAAATAAGCATAACTTTCTACTCCGACACCGGATTAAAGCGAAACCAGTGGCATTGGAAAAAGGACTCAAAGAACTTTCATTTAATATATAGTAGGCCACGTAGTTTGGTATATACAAAGAGCTATGGTGGATTGAAGTTGATCCAAGTTTTGACACTTACTAAAACTTGAACGATAGGAAAGCTTTCAACTAGTCCTTGAGTTAAGGGACCTCTATGATCTCAATTCATGCTCAAATAGGTTCCCACACTACATAATTGATTAACATGCCAAATTTACATAGGATTTAAGGCTTTTGGATCATCTACGCATAGAAATGACGGATTTTGTTCTAGCCCAAAATACGGGGTATTACAACAAATTTCAAGAGTAAATATATACGTGCTTCACTATTTTCGTAAATGTTTATGTATTTCCTTGCCCCCATCCTTGGTATAGATTTACGAATAGATATATACTTTATGTTTTTTGTAATAAAATTTATATATTTGAAAACTACGTAAAAGGTACTCTAATCACAATAATTAATTACTTAAAATATTTAAAAGACAAAAAAAAATTGATTAAAAACACTTGGTTGACTCTCGAAATTCTAATTATGCCACATAAATGGGTGAGTTTCATAGCTAGAAATTTATAATTGCCGCGTTAAAGTTGGTAACCATTTTTGGTTCTTAGACAAAATTGTAATTTGGAAGAAAAGGATAACAAAATGCTCTCTATGTATTTCGACGATACACTACAGGAGTTGAAAGTAAATTAAAGAAATAAAATCGTAAGCAACATTTTATTGCGTTTCCTCTAAAATGGATTAGCCCAGTATCCTCTCAAAATATTCAAGATTATTTATTTAGTAAAGTGGAAATTTAGAAGCAAGACCTTTTTACCAGTATTAAGTTTTCAAGCTCGCTTAAAAATTTTTCTCTGCCCCGCAAATGAGGATGGGCATGGAAAGGGAAGATATGAGAATTTGATGAAACATCCACGTTTAATCTAAATATAAGAAACACAAAAGATGTCTTTGGAGGGGAAAAAACATTTGGAATGTATCAAAAGTGAATCCAGAGAAAAATTAAGAATAAGTACAATGGATTCAAAATTTGAGTAAGAATAGTGGGAAGAGCTTCGAAACAACATAGTGAGAGGAGATGCAAAACACTTTTCAGTCAAGATGAGGTTGCACTAGAGATCAACTCTTACCCCAGTTTAATTTGTCTTGATGATGGTTGAATTAGCATGACATACTCAAGGGGAAGTACCATGGTGTATAATATATGCATATAATATAGAATTGATAGATTGGTGTGATGCACAGTAAAGTTAACAATAGACATGTCTGGAAACAAACTTTAGAGTCTAAAGGTTTCAGGTTGATTAGGAAAAAGATCGAGTATATGAATTCCAAGTTTAGTGACTCATCACATGAGGCAGATATGGAAGCGAGACTTAATAGTCAAGGCATTCCAAGCGCGGAAGCTTCAAGTATATTGAGTCGATAACCCAGAAAATGTTGATATTGATAAAGATTCACACATTTTATTAGATCGGGGTCTTGGATGAAATAGAGGTTCGCATCCAGAGTGTTGTATGATAAGAAGGCACCAGCGAGAATTAAAAATAAATTTTATAGAGTAGTTGTTAGACCTACTATATTATATATGGTAGAGTGTTGATCGGTCAAGAATTCACACGTTAAAAAGATGAGTGTAGCAGAGATGAGGATGCTTAGATGGATATTTGGAGCACTAGGAGAGATATAGTTAGGAATGAGATATCAGGGTAAGGTAAGAGTACTAGCCTCGGTGGTGGACAAAATAAATGTGGAATCGAAGCTGAGATGGATCTGACATGTAAAAAGGAGAAGCACAAATACCCTAGTACAGATGTGCTAGAGGTTGGTAGTAGTAGGTCTAAGGAGAGGTAGAGGTATACCGAGAAGAATTGGGAAAAGGTGATTTAGAATGACTTATCTTCAGCTCATCGAAAATATAACCCTAGATATAGGAAAGTATGAAATAGGGTTAAGAATTAGTAGGGAGTCGATCGACTTCTTCTTTCTCATGGGAGAACATGGCTCTACCTTAGAGCATCTAGTATCCTCCCCTTTTACTTATCAATATCATTATATTATTATTCTATTATAATTTTATTCTTAAAATTGTTCTACTACTGATATTTCTTTTACTTGGGATATCTGTACTATTGTAGTTGTCGGTACCTTTCTTTTCCACAGTATCTTCATTTTTGTATCCTGTTTTTGAAAACACTTTTCTTGAGACAGGGATCTAGTTTTAACGAATCTACTATCCCCTCTACTTACCAACAGCAGGTCACTGCAAAACTCAACTGTGTAATCTTCATTCTTCCACATTTTGTATGATACTTAAAATCCGAATTATGTTCAAAACTCTTAGGTAACCTGCTTAAATATTCTATAGCCAACACAAAGAGCTATGGTGACATGGTTTCACCCTGTCGTAGTCCTCTTTAGCCTCAAATGAAGCTGATGGCACACCATCAATTAGTATCAAATAGTAAACAGTTTTGACGCAGCTAAATTGATCAGGAAGTTGTAAGATTATTAGTATTTGTTCCATATACATTCATTCAGCTGAGTTGTATGCTTTTTGGTTGTCAATTTTCAGCATACATCTTGGTGTCACATTTTTTCTATTATAGCCCTTCAAAGTTCATAACTTAACACTAAGTTATCTGAGACTATGCTTTTTGGTATAAAGACAACCCGACTCGCATCAACTACATCATCGAACACCTCACTCAACCTCCTAGAAATGATCTTTAAAATAATTTTGTATAGCATCGTACTCCATGAAATAGGTCGGTATTATTTAATAGTGGTTGGATGTTTTTCCTTTGGGATCAATGTAATAACTATGCAATTCCAAGTCCTGGGAAAAACCATTTGAGTGAAAAAGTGCAAAACAACCTTTGTGATATCATCACCTATGATGGGCCAAGATCTTTTATAAAATAAGGCATTGATGTTGTCTTCGGGTACACAAAATCTGTATTTTAGCACAACAACTTCAACACAAGTTCAAGTATAAAACAAGAACACTTATGAAGTTATGCAACACCTTCAACACAAGATCAAAATGACCTTCCAAAGAAGTGTGTTTTCAGAAAATTAGATGAAACAGAAAAAGGCCAAGACCTTTGAATTCACGGAGTGTCCTTAAGAAAATAATTCCCCTCAAGTACCAGAGGTTGCTGAATTTTCCTCTCAGGATAAAATGGCTTACCAATTCGACTATAGTGGTACCTCAAATGATCGAATTCTCTTTGAACTCACTCAACGATTAGATGATCACACAGAGTATTTTGAAGACAAGAAGTATTTGCAAAATTAGAAATTTTTCGTATCTAAACCTATGAAAAAATGCAGGTTTATATAGTCATCAAGTCCTCTTCCGAAAGGAGGTAATGGTTCATTCGGAAAGATATATTCTTTGGGACAGTCATGCCTGTTCATCGAATCATTGTGCTTTTTTCTGGACATTCACAACCATTCAAACATACATCTTCTTTCCCAAATAAGTGTGTCATTTCATCGAAGGGTTGCATCCCTTCCAAAGTAGCATTTTGCATTTTACAGTTGTTTCTGCACTGCATGCATGCACATTAATGGAGGAACAGTTTACTATTGCATTTTTCTTTTTTGGATTTTTGGACTGTTTCAAATAAATTTTGTCCAAAAAAATAGATCTCATTGATCTATCATTTGACAAATCCAAATACGAAGCCGAGCGAGCGACGACGGCGACGGCACGGGGCACCCCTTGGTTCTTGCTTCACTTACCATGTGGAGTAAGTGTTTCTTAATATAAACATTTTAAAGTTTCATTCTCCCACCAATGTGGGAGAATTAGTAAACTTTCCACTTTTAAGTACACTTTCCATTTTTGAGTGTTATCTCAATTTTTCCCTCCACTTGGTTTCCTTCATTTTCCATTCACACTTTAATATTGAACCCAACAATTCCCCACATTAATGGGGAATGGCTACTTATTCGTAAATCTTTACGGACAAGTATGTGATCATCAACGAAAGACTAATTGCATCTGGATAAGTGGGTTTCCATTTGAACTTTCCATGGTGAACATGCATCGGATGCACTCGATCAATCAGTAGATTTGATATGTTTGAACTGCCGAGCTTTAATGTACACCTAGACAACACATGTTATACAACCAACCTTTTACCATTATGGTTCTCACGGTTTTGTTCGTTTCATCCATGAACACATCCCG
Source organism: Capsicum pubescens (assembly GCA_030864215.1). NCBI lineage: Eukaryota > Viridiplantae > Streptophyta > Magnoliopsida > Solanales > Solanaceae > Capsicum > Capsicum pubescens. The sequence continues at coordinate 84,824,600 of CM061543.1, read as the reverse complement.
ATCTCATGAGAGCTTTAGAGAATAGGCCTTTACTAACATTCTCCTTGAAGCGGCTTCCACTTCTCCCTCACATAGGTGATTTCTAAATGTTTAATCCTATATATTAAACTATTTGGTCAAATCTGGAAAAAATTAGATAATCATTAAAAGACTTCACTCCATAAGTCTTATCCTTGTTTACTAAGCATTGTCTACATCATGAGAGTGGATTGGGTATATTGACAATGTTGAACCTGTCAAACACACCTTTGTTTGACCTCCTTAAACCTAGCTCTTGGGATATCCAGTCTGCTAGGTAGAGATACCACCATGCTGACTTGTCCTAGGCTATAAACCCATTCTCTTAAATATCCTTTCAACCCTTCTCTAGATAGACCTTTTATAAGTGGATCCGACACATTATCCTTTGACTTCACATAGTAAATAGTGATAATTTCACTAGAGAGAAGTTCTTTAATGGTATTATATCTCTGTTTTATTATGTGACGAGATTTACCGTTGTACATCATGCTCCCTGTCCTACCTATTGCAGCTTGACTATCATAGTGTATACATACCGGTGCCAATGGTTTAGGCCAATAAGGAATATCTTCCAAGAAATTCAGGAGTCATTTTGCTTCTTCACCTATTTTATCTAATGCTATAAATTCTAATTCCATTATAGAGCTAGCAATATATGTCTATTTGGACGATTTCCAAGAGACTGCTCCTCCACCTATAGTAAATATGTATCCACTCATGGATTTTACTTTATTTGATCCAGTGATCTAATTTGCATCATCATATCCTTCAAGTACCGCTAGATATTTACTTTAATACAAAGCATAGTCTTGAGTGTATTTAAGATACCCCAAAACTCTTTTCATTGCTATCTAATGAGTTTTATTGGGATTACTCGTGTATCGACTAAACTTACTAATAACACATGCTATGTATGGTCATGTACAATTCATTATATACAACAAATATCCCTACACTCTTGCGTACTCCAACTGTGAGTCACTTTCACCTTCATTCTTTTAAGGTGAAAAGCTTACGTCCAATGGAGTCTTGGCAATACCAAATACCAAATACTTGAATTTGTCAAGTACCTTTTTGATGTACTGAGACTGTGACAATTCCAACCTTTGTGAAGTTCTATGGATTCTTATTCCTAAGATCACATCTGCAACTCCAAGGTCTTTTATATCAAACTTTCTCTCGAGCATTCATTTTGTAGAATTTATGTCAGAAATGTCTCTACTGATGAGCAACATATCATCCACATATAGAAAAATAATGACTTAGTGATTTGGAGTGTCTTTAATGTAAACACACTTATCACCTTCATCTATCTTGAACCCGTTTGGTAACATGGTTTGGTCAAACATCTCATGCCACTGTTTAGGTGTTTGTTTTAGTTCGTAAAGCGACTTAACAAGTCTACACACCTTATTTTCTTTTCCTGGAACCATAAAACCCTTGGGTTATTCCATATAGATTTCTTCCTCTAATTCTCCATTGAGGAATGCTGTTTTTACATCCATTTGATAGATTTCAAGACCATATATCACCGCCAAGGCAATTAACATCCAAGTTGACGTTATCCTTGTTACTGACAAGTATGTATTCAAGTAATCAAGGCCTTCTTTTTGTTTGAAGATTTTTACTACAAGTCTTGCCTTATATTTGTTAATAGTACCATCCCCTTTCATTTTCCTTTTGAAGATCCATTTTGAACCTAAAAGTTTATTTCTTAGAGGAAGATCAACCAACTCCCACGTATGGTTGCTTAAGATTGAATCAATCTCACTATTGACTTTCTCTTTTCAAAAGGATGAGTCCGACGATGACATCGTTTCTTTAAATATTTGAGGCTCATTTTCTAAGAGAAATGTTACAAAATCTGATCCAAATAAAGTTGACGTTCATTGACGTGTACTACGTCTTGGATTCTCATCATTATGTACATCCTCACTTGGTTTATCTCGACACTTCTAAAAAAAATAGGGGAAACCGACCACAAAAAACGACCAAGTGGTCGGTTTTCCCAAATTCCGACCACAAAATTGGCCAAACTGTGTGGTCGGTAAACAATTGGTAGTTTTTTAAAAACCAACCACCTGTGGTCGTTTTTTCAAAAAAACATATATATTATTAAAATTTATTATTACGTTTTTAAAATTTGAAAAAATAATTTATAAAAAAATAAAAAATAAAAACTGACCACAAGTGGTCGGTTTTTTATTTAATTGTTTAATTAATTTTAATAGAAAACCGACCACATATGGTCAATTTTATAATAAATTAATTAATTTATTTAATAAAAAACTGACCACAAGTGGGCTGTTTTTTTTTTTTGAAAAACCGACCAATTGTGGTCAGTTTTTCTGTGAATTTTTTTTAAATCAGTAATTGTAAATGTTTTCAAAAGTGTACAACATAACAATAGTTTTAAAAGGATACAAACTACAATATAATGTGTAAATTCAAAGTACAACAATAGTTTCAAAAGTGTTAACAACTACAACAATAGTTTCAAAAATGTACAAACTACAACATAATATCTAAATTCAAAGTACAACACATACAAAAGTCAAAAAACTAAAAGTCATCATCATCGAATTCGTCCTTGTGCTCGTATTCCATATCCTTATCTGTGTTGATATCATCCAGGGGGCCAAGTCCTTTTGCAGCCCGAACAACATCACCAGGACTCGGAGGAATAATCCCTGTAGTCTGAATGAAAGAGCTGAACTGATCCTGCAGCATCCTAATTTGTGATGAAGTTTCGTCCTCCTTTTTCTGTGATCTCTCTCTCTCTGTTCAGCAATCTTTTTAGTGAGTTTAGAAATCGTACTTTCTAGTCTTTCAATGGTTTCTCTATCAACTGAAGAGTTAGAGTATGCAGGGTCGAACGAACACCTAATATTGTCGCCAAAAATTTTATTATGGTATCCATAGTAATGGCCTCTAACTACAGGACCCACAACTTTTCTCCATAACTCCTACTCTACATGACGGGGTAGTGGGTCACCCTGAGTTTTAGGAAGCTGAGTACTACGATACTCACTAAGGAGCTGCCTATATTTTTCCGATATTAATTCAAAGTAAAGTTAAAATTAAAAGTCAAAAAATATTAAAGTACTTATAATTTAATAATATCAAATTTGAGAAAAAGATTCATAAATTCAATATTTGTTTCTTACATGGGCATCTTTTGTACGAGGTTCAACCCAGACATCTTTATCAATAGGGTTCTTTTTCTTCTTCAGATGAGTCTCCTCGAATAGATCATCGTGTGGTATCTCCCTACCCTTTTCTTTTTCCTACATATTAAAAAATTATCAATGTTCAAACAATTAAAAATTTAAATAGAAATAAATAGTTTAAACTGTAAAAGTTACATACCAATTTTTCTTGCACAGCAAGGGTACTTCTGATACCCGCAGTATGTAGGGAGCCACCCTTCGATGATGCCCAGGATTTCCATCCTTTTTTCCTCAGCAATTGGTATCCTTTGCTATTCCAAAGGTGAAGATACAGTTTCCATAAGGATTCACTAATCCAGTCAGGTTTTACCAACTTGGTTCGGGTATAATCCAATAGACCGTTAAACCTGACTCTATATATTCTAAAAAAGTTCCTCCTTATAAGAAATGTATTCGCATCATCCCACTAGTAAGATTTCTACAACAAAAACAAAAATATAATATTCAATCATTTGTTCTAACAAAGTGTTAAGTAGTCGATAAGTTAAATTCTTACTTTAAATTCATTAAACATTCTCTCCCTGTCAAGTTCTGGAACCTGACGCCAACTGGTCCAGTAGCCGTTGAAGTTCCGAAAAATGCATTTTCTCACAGCTTGTCCAACTTTAGCATTCGTCCTAGACCTACAACACAAGATCAAACAGTAATTTCATAGAGCATAATAATATAGTAATGAAAAAATAAATAACTTTATTATATTTAGAAATCTTACCCTGTCGCAAATGGAATGAGATAAAGCCTCCTATAATCTTCTCTGTCTCCTAGCTGTGGATCAAGTGATGGTGGATGCACTGGCGTAGGTAGATATGAAGCACCAAATAGAGTGCCTCCAAGATGAAGATCTGACAACCCAATAGATCTAGCAGAATCACTGTGTGTAGCTGCGTGACTGTTACATGAGGGTATCGATGATGGCACATGTTCAAATATTCCAACGGCCTTTTGATAGTACTGTGGTGGCCGTGGCACAGTGATGGAAGCAGATTGGGTCAATGTAGACCCATGAAGTGGCCCCACATACGTAGGAGTAGGAACCGAATGCTGGGATGACCTAGAATACGAGGGTCGTGTTGTCGCACCACCAAATCGGCCCTCAGATAAATGAATACATATCAGTCGTCTATAAGGCGGATGTTGTCTTTTCTCTTTTGGTTTTGTAAGATCAACTTTTTCCTTACCTTTTTCACCTCTGCCTTTCATCTAAATTATATAAAGTTAACAAGTAGTTAGTTCCTACAAAATGAATATATAAGAAAACATTCCTAATAACTAATTTCAAGTTACTAATTCACATTTCAAATCGATCTAACAAAATGAGATAGAAAAGAATATTTTTATTACTATATAAATTATGGAACAGTGAAAACGACAATCTTAAATAGTATATTACATATCAATCTTAAACGAGAAACATAAAGGTAAATATATAGTACAAAGCATAAAAACATCAACACATAATAAATACAACCTACACAACTAATCATCCTCTTCTGAAAACTCTCCACTAAACCATTCACCCTCTTCAGAAGTTTCCTCATCTCCTACCTACTCAGCCTCTTCTTGTGCAATATTAACTTCTTCAAATATATTTTTTGGGTGATTCAAATTATCCACTAAGTCAACATCCACTAGCGGGTGATCAATCTGCATTTCATTTTGATATGCAGTCTTCAGCACATTCTAAACTTCCACCCATCCCATAGGCTTTGTTTTGATTACAGCCCACTAATCAGACTTGTCATTGCGCAATGGATAATGAGCATAATACACTTGTTTAGCATTTTGCACTAGAAGAAATGGATCGTAAATAGGATACGACCTATTGTGATTCACTTCAATGATGTTATGCTCTTTATGTACTCTTGTTCCTCTTGTGCTTGGATCAAACTACTTACATCGAAAGAGGACAATTTTTTTTATTGGGAAAACAGCATACTCCAGTTCTAAGATCTCATGTATGATGCCAAAGTAATCAACATCATCATCACCTTTAACCCAAATACCACTATTGTTTGTTTTCCTTGTTCTGGAGTGTTGTTCAGTGGAAAATTTGAACCTATTTACTGTGTAATGGGACATGAATAAGCTTCAACTAGACCCAAAGAAATATCTCTCAAGAGTTGATTGTATGCGGCTGCATTTGGTGAGTGGTGTACCTAAAAATATTATACATATATACATTATATATATGTTAGTTTAGGAATATGTAAATGTTTAAAATTTGTATAAATATTAATAAACCTACGAACCTCATATGTAAACCATGTTGCAAAGGATGGTACACTTGATTTTCGTGGAATTGAGTCTTAAATGAACTAAAGATTCAATATGCGAAACACAATTAGTTTCTTTAAGAGAATGAGTAAACAAATAAGATATGTTAAAATTGTAATCTCTTTACTTTAGAAAGGGCTCAACTTCCAGGAAATTCAGCAAGACATTGCATTCCGTGGGAGTGAACCAGCGAGGTATGGTCTTTTCAGCCTTGCAACTAGATTGATTGAAAATTGATATCGGTTGTAAATAAGGCTCATTCACATCGCCCTAATGAAGATTCGGCCGGTTTCTTGAGCAACCAACTTCATCACGAAAGTAGTATGAACAAAATTATTGAGACTTTCTCTTGCAAGATATGCCTCAACTATAAGGCCTTCCACCCTATGTTTATTTTTGGGATCCCTTTTCAATTTTTTAATTGCCTTGCACAATCTTAAGATTAGATGTTTACTATATTTAAAAAATATATGTATGAATTTAAATATGTTGCAATTGTTTACTGTTCGAATGGATACATCCACCTAGTTTGAACTGGACCGCCTAGCCGAGATTCGTGCACAAGGTGAATTGGAAGATGTTCCATCACATCAAAGAATGCTGGTAGAAAAATCTTCTCTAGTTTATTGGTGATAACAACAATATTACTTTCCATTCGCGCCAGATTTTCTTCTTTTAGTGTGGTGGCACATAAGTCTTTAAAGAACAAACTGATCTCTGCTATTGGTTTTCATATGTTTTCAAGTAAACCAATAAAAGCAATTGGAAATAATTGTTCCATGAAAATATGACAATCATGGATTTTCATTCCATGCAATATTCCCAGTACCATATCAACCCTCTTTCCCAAATTTGAGGCATATCCATCGGGCATCTACAAACTTTGGACCCACTCACATATTTGATGCTTTTGGTCCAACTTGAATGTAAAATTAGCCTTGGGTTTAAGAATATTTCCATTGGGCCACTCCTGTAAGTGTAATTCGCTACATTTGCAATATTCTGGTAAGTCAAGTCTGGCCTTAGGTTTATCCTTTGTTTTTCCGGTGACATCCATAACTATGTTGAACAGGTTGTCAAAGTAGTTCTTCTCAGTATGCATGACATCAACATTATTTCTAAGTAAATTATCTGTCCAATATTCTAACTCCCAAAATATACTCTGCTTAGTTCAGTTATGCGAAACACCATATCCATCAAGCCTGTACAATGGTTCTTCGCTGGCCTTAGGCAAATCCTAAACTATCTCCCAGATGTCATGACCAGACAACCTTGGAGGTGGACCATCATATTCCCTTCTATTCCTTCTGAATGCATTCTTGAGTCTCCTAAATTCAAGATCAGGTGGCAAGAAACAACGATGACAATTAAACCATGAATTTTTCCTGTCATGTCTCAATGTGAAACACTTTGTTTTTTCTATGCAGTATGGACAAACCAACTTTCCAGCTGTCATCCACCCAGACAACATTCCATAAGTGGGAAAATCATTAACAGTCCATATTAAATATGCACGCAGATTGAAATTCTGTTTAAGAGAGATGTCCCAAGTTTCAACCCCCTCATGCCATAGAATTTAAAGTTCATCGATCAAAGGTTGCAAGTAGACATCAATTCCACTTTTTGGATTACGCGAGCCAGGAACAATACAATTCAGAAATATATAGGGACTAGTCATCATCATTTCAGGAGGAAGATTATAAGGAGTGATAAATATAGGCCAACATGAATATGGTGCAGCACCAACTGAAAAAAAAAGAACCCATCCGCACATAATCCCAAACTAATGTTCGTGGATCAGCTGCAAAATCTGGATAAGTTGCATTAAAATGCTTCCAAGCCTCTCCATCAGATGGATGACACATAACACCAGTGGGCCTTCTATTTTCACTGTGACATCTCATATGAGGAGTTGTGCTATTTGAAGCATACAAACTCTTCAACCTTGGTATTAGAGATAAATAATGCATCGCCTTAATAGAAATTTGATTTCCACTAGAACCACGCTTATATCGAGGGTGCTGAAAAAACTTATAGTACTCTAGGTTAGCATCTTTCTTAAAGTATAACATCTAGCCATTTTCACAACAATCAATTCTAATCAAGGAGAGACCTAACTTTGAAACTAATCTTTTTTCCTTATAGAAAGAATCAGGAACCTCCAAGTCGGCGTCAACTAACTCTTTAATTAGGTCTATCATTGAGTCCATTCCTCTTTCAGCAATATTCCAGTCAGATTTAATACTTAATAATCTAACAGCAACAGACAAACAAGAGTGAGAACACCTGTCAAACAAAGGATGACTAGCAGAATGCAATTGTTCATTGAATTTGCCCGCTTCGCTATTAGGAACATATTCAACATTTTCCCTAAAGTCACCCCCATGTTGTATCCCAAAAGCATCGTGCACAATTTCTGTCATCCTAGTATCTTGATATTCATAATGCCCTGCAGACCTATCACTTTCTCCAACAACAAAGTTATTTTGCGCAACATCACCGTGAAGACCATGCAATCTTAAAAAGTCCTCGTGAAACCTCTTTCTATAAAGATGTTCCTTTACAACTTCTTCACTTACAAGATTTATACCATCACATCTAACACAAAGACAACGAATATCCCCAAAACATGCCCAAACATCGTGTCTTATCATGTTCAACAAATCATTTGACACCTTCAACAAATTTCTCCCAAATACCCATTCTATTATCATTGTTGCGTTGATATATCCAGCTATAATCAGAACCCATCTACGCAATCAATCAGATTCAACTAATTAGATCAAGTCACAAAAATTCAATCAAGTCACCTTAACCATTTTCAACCAACTAAGTCACCTACCAAAGCACATTCAAAACGAAAAAAAAATCCCTTTTAAAGTCCCTACACTTAACAATTTTCAAGCAACTAAGTCACCTACCAAACCATATTCAAAGCAAAAAATTCCCCTTTAAAGTCCCTACACTTAACCATTTTCAACCAACTAAGTCACGTACCAAAGCACATTCAAAACAAAAAAAATCCCTCTTAAAGGCCCTACACTTAACCATTTTCAAGAACCTAATTCACCTACCACACCACATTCAAAACAAAAAAAAATCCCCTTTTAAGTCCCTACACATAACCATTTTCAACCAACTAAGTTACCTACCAAAGCACATTCACATAAAAAAAATCCCACTTAAAGTCCCTACACATAACCATTTTCAAGTAACTAATTCACCTACCAAACCACATTCAAAACAAAAAAATCCCCTGTAAAGTCCCTACACTTAACCATTTTCAAGCAACTAAGTCACCTACCAAACCACATTCAAAACAAGGAAAATCCCCTTTAAAGTCCCTACACTTAACCATTTTCAACAAACTAAGTCACCTAGCAAACCACATTCAAAACAAAAAATTTTCCTTTAAGGTCCCTACATTTAACCATTTTCAACAAACTAAGTCACCTACCAAAGCACATTCAAAACAAAAATTCCCCTTTAAAGTCCCTACAGATAACTATTCTCAACCAACTAAGTCGCCTACCAAAGCATATTCAAAAGAAAAAAATCCTCTAAAAGTCCCAACACTTAACCATTTTCAAGCAACTAATTCACCTACCAAACCACATTCAAAATAAAAAAATCCCCTTTAAAGCCCCTACACTTAACCATTTTCAAGAAACTAAGTCACCTACCAAACCACATTAAAAACAAAAAAAATCCCCTTTAAAGTCCCCAAACTTAACCATTTTCAACCAAGTCACCTACCAAACCACATTCAAAACAAAAAAATTCCCTTTAAAGTCCCTACACTTAACCATTTTAAACCAACTAAGTCACCTACCAAACCACATTCAAAACAAAAGAATCCCCTTTAAAGTCTCTACACTTAACCATTTTTAAGCAACTAAGTCATCTACCAAACCACATTCAAAACAAAAATTCCCCATTAAAGTCCGTACACTTAACCATTTTCAACCAACTAAGTCACCTACCAACCACATTCAAAACAAGAAATTCCCCATTAAAGTCCCTACACTAAACCATTTTTAACCAACTAAGTCACCTACAAAACCACATTCAAAACAAAAAATCTCCTTTAAAGTTCCTACACTTAATCATTTTTAAATAACTAAGTCACCAACCAAACAACATTCAATACACAAAATTTCCTTTAAAGTCCCTACACTTAACCACTTTCAACCAACTATGTCACCAACCAAACCACATTCAAAATAAAATATCCCTTTTAAAGTCCCTACACTTAACCATTTTTATCCAACTAAGTCGCCTACCAAATCACATTTAAAAATAAAAAAAATCCCTCTTAAAGTCCCTACACTTAACCATTTTCAACCAACTAAGTCACCTACCAAATCACATTCAAAAAGAAAAATCCCAATAAAGTCCCTACACTTAACCATTTTCAGTCAATTAAGTCACCTACCAAACCATATTCAAAACAAAAAAAAATCTCCTTTAAAGTCCTTACACTTAACCATCTTCAACCAACTAAGTCACCTACCAAAGCACATTCAAAACAAAAAAAAATCGCTCTTAAAGTCCCTACACTTAACCATTTTTAAGCAACTAATTCACCTAACAAACCACATTCAAAACAAAAAAATTCCTCTTAAAGTCCCTACACTTAACCATTTTCAAGCAACTAATTCACCAACCAAAGCACATTCAAAACAAAAAGAATCCCTCTTAAAGTTCCTACACTTAGCCATTTTCAAGAAACTAGGTCACCTACCAAACCATATTCAAAACAAATAAATCCCCTTTAAAGTCCCTACACTTAACCATTTTCAACCAACTAAGTCACCCATCAAACCACATTCAAAACAAAAATTCCCCGTTAAAGTCCCTACACTTAACCATTTTCAACCAACTAAGTCACCTACCAAACCACATTTAAAACAAAAAAAACCCTTTAAAGTCCCTACACGTAACTATTTTCAACCAACTAAGTTACCTACCAAACCACATTCAAAACAAAAAAAAATTCCTTTAAAGTCCCTACACTTAGACATTTTCAACCAACTAAGTCACCTACCAAACCACATTTAAAACAAAAAAAAAATCCTTTAAAGTCCCTACACTTAACCATTTTTAAGCAAGTAAGTCACCTACCAAACCACATTCAAAACAAAAATTCCCCTTTAAAGTTTCTACACTTAAACCATTTTCAACCAACTAAGTCACCTACCAAATCACATTCAAAATAAGAAAATCCCCTTTAAAGTCCCTACACTTAATCACTTTCAAGCAATTAAGTCATCTACCAAACCACATTCAAAACAAAAAATCCCCTTTAAAGTCCCTACACTTAACCATTTTCAAATAACCAAGTCACCAACCAAACCACATTCAATACACAAAAATTCCTTTAAAGGCCCTACACTTAACTATTTTTAACCAACTAAGTCACCAACCAAACCACATTCAAAACAAAATATCCCTTTTAAAGTCGCTACACTTAACCATTTTCAAGTGACTAAGTCACCAACCAAACCACATTCAAAACAAAAAATTCTCTTTAAAGTACGTACACTTAAGCATTTTCAAGTAATTAAGTCAACAACCAAACCACATTCAAAATGAAAAATGACCTTTAAAGTTCCTACACTTAACTATTTTCAAGTAACTAAGTCACCATCAAACCACATTCAATACACAAAATCCCCTTTAAAGTCCCTACACTTAATCACTTTCAAGCAATTAAGTCATCTACCAAACCACATTCAAAACAAAAAATCCCCTTTAAAGTCCCTACACTTAACCATTTTCAAATAACCAAGTCACCAACCAAACCACATTCAATACACAAAATTTCCTTTAAAGGCCCTACACTTAACTATTTTTAACCAACTAAGTCACCAACTAAGTCACCAACCAAACCACATTCAAAACAAAATATCCCCTTTAAAGTCCCTACACTTAACCATTTTCAAGTGACTAAGTCACCAACCAAACCACATTCAAAACAAAAAATCCTCTTTAAAGTACGTACACTTAAGCATTTTCAAGTAACTAAGTCAACAACCAAACCACATTCAAAATGAAAAATGACCTTTAAAGTTCCTACACTTAACTATTTTCAAGTAACTAAGTCACCATCAAACCACATTCAATACACAAAATCCCCTTTAAAGTCCCTACACTTAATCAGTTTCAAGTGACTAAGTCACCAACCAAACCACATTCAAAACAAAAAATCCTCTTTAAAGTCCCTATACTTAACCATTTTCAAGTGACTAAGTCACCAATCAAACCACATTCAAAACAAAAAATCCCCTTTAAGGTCCCTACACTTAAGCATTTTTCAAGTAACTAAGTCAACAACCAAACCACATTTAAAATAAAAAATCCCCTTTAAAGTCCCTACACTTAACCATTTTCAAGTAACTAAGTCACCAACCAAACCACATTCAAAATACAAAATCCCCTTTAAAGTCCCTACACTTAACCATTTTCAAGTAACTAAGTCAACAACCAAACCGCATTTAAAATAAGTAACAACAAGACCAAAAAGATGTCAACTACAATGCTATTGAATCGAACAAGGCCACACACGACTTCACTAGACTTCAATATGAACAATAACAAGAATATAACAACAATGCTAGTGAATTGAACAAGGCCACACACGGCTTCACTAGACTTCAATATTTACAATAACAAGAACATATCAACTTACCTTTGCTTGGCATAAATTAAAGTTAAAGAGATAAGCGGTCACCGAATTTGGAATCTGTCAAATAGTAAAATTATTACAAAGAATAATCTTTCACTTAAATTATTACAATAATTTATTAAATGAATAGGAATAATATTTCCCTAAAAAAATTAAACAGTTAATGAGTAAAATAGATAAATAAATGTCAAGACTAACCAAAATTTCGGTAATTCAAAATCAAATTAATATAGGAACAAGCCTAAAATTAGCTAATTCAATCATAAATTCCAAAAATTAGTTAAAATCTAGCTAAATAAAAAAAATATCCAAACCCTAGAACTCAAACCACAACCAATTTAGTTAATAATTGTTACCTTGCCCAAAATTGAACAACCCAATATTTGAATTGAACAACCAATCTAGCTAATTGTTACCTATTTTTCCAAATTTAAGAAAACCAAACAAGGTACTAACTTCAACTACCTCAAATTCCAATAACAAGTTTAAAGTTAGAGCACTTAAGGAGAAAACAACATAGGAAGAAGTTAAGTCTGCTGAATGTAATTTGGTCTACAGAATATTCATAAAACCTCAAATTCACGTTACTTAAAGGTAATTACAAGTAAATCTACTTACGACAATCAAATGGGTGACTGAGACAGTGGTTGTTGTTGCTATCGGTGACTGAGACGGTGGCTGAGACAGTGGTTGTGGCTGAGACGGTGAGCTATCATCGATGGGTATATTGTTGTTGTATGTTATTGTGAGCTAAGGATGAGGGTGGGTAGTTGTGAGGGTGGTATTCTGATTAGGAGAATTATAAAGGAAATTTGGAATTGGGTCGGGTCGGGTCGGATAAATAATTGGGTGTTATATTTTTTAAAAAAATATTATGAAAACCGACCACATGTGGTTGGTTTTCTGAGAATATTTTGAAATTCGACCACTTGTGGTTGGTTTTCGTGTTATAATAATAAATTATTTTTTTTAACAAATTAAAATTTTAATAAATTCTATAATATTTATAACAACATTCAATTAATTTAATACAATTCACATATATATAAATAAACAGTACATATACTGTGTATGGGACCGGGACAACTTGCATCCAATTAATTTAATAAAATCCGTATATATATAAATCAGATAAGTAGTTATTTTATCAACACATACGTACACAAGTAGTATATTTTCTCAATCGTATAAAAATATCAATGAATTTTGTAAATTACGATAAATTTTTGATTAATTAGATTTTAAATACAATATTATATATATATATATATATATATATATCATAATACTACTCTTATGTTATTACAACTTCAACAACATATGTGCGTCTACATTGACCCAAAATAGTATATCTACTTCCTTAATAGTATGATATATATCAATGTATCATTCAAACTATTTTGATATATAGATTCAGTTATCTAGATTTTGATTACTACATACGTCACTACACAAGATATACGTATATATACATATATTCAATTGTCTATCAGCTTTCACACACGTACTATAAATATCACATACATGATTTTACTACCCCATAATAATAGACAATGTATTTCACAATTACTCAGATGAATTATATATTACATTATCTTATGTCATTAATATACATTCACTGTATAATATGTATATACTAAATATATATGTATATATAGATACACACACACACATATACACACTATCGACTATATCAAATTCTAAATATGTACTATATATATCACATACGTACATAAGTATATTATCCAATAATATAACGCGATGTGCTTCTTATACATACTCAGATGAGTGATCAATAAATATATTTGATTAGTTTAATATATTAGGTTTTGACTACATCGTTCATCAATCGATCACTACATGATATATATATATATATAAATATATTTATATATATGAACTCTTGAATGCGTATATATATATCACATTCACAAGTATATTACCTTATAATAGAACACGTTCATTATATTCTGATGAATTATCTGTTATAACATTATTATGATTGAAATAGTAACATAATATAATTATCTCAACAGTATGATATATATATACACACACACATTCATTATACAAATTAAATTTTAAGCATGTTTAACGTCATTTAACGTATATACGAAGGAAAATATTTATTTTATATATTGAAACAAAAGTACAAGATAAAGATTATGTTTAACATAATTTGTTTATTTTATTTGATATATTTTTAAGTGTAATTTTTTCAAAAAAAATTAAGAATAATTGATTTTGATTATTATTATACTGATTATCGACTACGTGTGATCAATGTAATTTCAAAAAATTATATATATATTACATTATATATATACTTATTTTTAAAGAAACTAATATATATATATATATATATATATATATTTGATTACATATATATATAATTATTGATTACTTAAAAAAAAAAAGTTTTTTTAAAAGATATATTAAAATAGAGTTTTTAAATTATTTAAAAAAAACAATCAATAGTGGTCGGTTTTGTTATTTTTTTATTTTTTATTTGTAAAATTAATTATAATTAATATAAAAATTATTGAAATAAATATTTTGATTTTTAAAAATATAAAAGTGACCACATGTGGTCGCTTTAAAAAAAACTTTAAAAACAGACCACTTGTGGTCGATTTTTTTCGACCACAATCTGTGGCCATTTTTTTATTTTTTTTAGTAGTTTGAGGTCGTTTAGACCCCTCACTAGACTGTTCATGTCTAGTTGTATATGGATAAATGTGTTCAAAGAATTCAACATTTTCTGATTCAATTATCGTATTTTCATTGATATCCGGATGTTCGAATTTATGAACCAAAAATCGACATGCTTTACTACTTTTAGCATATCCTATGAACATATAGTCCACCGTCTTAGATCCTATCTTTACCTTTTTAGGCATAGGAACTTGGACCTTCGCTAGACACCCCCACACTTTGAACTATTTCAATTTGGGTTTCCTTTCTTTCCATTTTTCATATGAAATTGATTGTGTCTTACTATGGGGCAATCTATTAAGTATTCGGTTAGCTGTAAGGATAGCTTCCCCCACAAGTTTTACGGTAAACCTAAACTTATAAGTAAGGCATTCATCATTTCCTTCAAGGTTTGGTTTTTCCTTTCCGCAATTCCATTAGATAGAGGTAAATATGGGGCCATAGTTGTATGGACAATCCCATTCTCTACACATATTTTCGCAAAGGGAGATTCATATTCTCCGCCCCTATTACTTCTTATCGTTTTGATCATTTTCTCTAACTGATTTTCAACTTCTGTTTTCTACTTCCTAAACGCAACTATTACTTTATCCTTACTATTTAGCAAATAGACATAACAATATCTAGTGCAATCATTAATAAAAGTTATAAAATACTTTTTCCCACCACGAGATGGTGTTGACTTCATATCACAAATGTTTGTGTGGATTAAGTCTAAGGAATTGAAATTCCTTTCAACGGACTTATACGGATGCTTAGCATATTTCGATTCCACGCACGTTTGACATTTTTATTTATTGCACTCAAAGTTTGAAAAAACTTCTAAGTTAATCAGTTTTTGCAATGTTTTGTAATTGACATGTCCTAACCGTTCATGCCACAAATCATTAGACTCAAGCGAGTAAGAAGAAACTAAACTTTTATTGATTTCAACATTCATTTTGAATAGGTCCTCAGTGAGGTAGCCTTTTCCTACGTACACTTCTCCTTTACTAAGTACAATTTTTTCGAAAACAAATACACATTTGAATTATTATTTTTCAAGAAGTGATACAGAAATCAAGTTCTTCCATAACTTCAGTACATACAAGACATTGTTCATATTTAACACTTTGCCTGATGTTATTTTCAGGCAGACTTTTCCTATTCCTTCAACTTTTGCAGTTACGAAGTTGGCCATATATATCTTCTCTTCGCCTTGAGCTGGAGCAAAAATAACAAATAACTCATTATTTGCACAAACATGGTGGGTGACACCGGAATCCATCCATATTTTCAAGGATTTTCCACCAAGTTGCATTCAGATAGCATGGCACACAGATCATCCATTTCTTTCTTGAATTCAACCATATTCACTTGGTCCTTCTTTTTCCCTTTGTTTGGGGCACGACAATCTGTTGACTTATGGCCAATCTTTCCATAGTTAAAGCATTTTCCCTTGAATTTCTTCTTAGGTTGATTGCTTTTTTGTCCAGCTTTCTTTCGTTTTTTGTAGTTATTGTGGTCATCTTATACAATATTTTCTCCACTTATTGCAGAATTTCCTTTTGACCTTCTTTTGTGGTTTTGTTGTCTTCTTCAATACACATTCTCACTATGAGATCTTTGACTATCATCTCCTTTCATTTATATGTCAAATAGTTCTTGAAGTCCTTCCACATAGTGGTAACTTCTCTATTATTGCCATGATGTGAAATGGTCATTCACAACTAAACCTACAAATAAGTTCATGTGAATATTAAGAACATTTTAAATATGTTTAACTAAGGTATTCATCAAACTCATACCTTCCACGATGAGATCGTGGATGATAACTTTCCGTTCCCGGACTTGAGATACAACAGACTTGTTGTCAATCATTTTAAACTCAAGGAATCTTGCAATGAAGAACTTCTTGGTTCCAATATCCTCAGTCTTGTATTTTCTTTCTAGCGCACTCCACAACTCTTTTGTCATTTTTATTCCACTATACATGTTGTATAGTCCATCTTGGAGGCCATTTATAATGTAATTCCTGCATAAGAAATCAGAGTATTTCCACGCCTCCATAACGACAAATTTCTCCTGGTCCGAAGTTCTTTCGGGCACCTCTGGAGCTTCTTTAGATGTAAATCATTGAAGACATAACTTTTTAAGGTAGAAGAATATCTTCTGTTGTAACGTTTTGAAATCAGCATCCGAGAATTTTTTGGGTTTCTCCGCTGGTCCCATTGCCAGGGGAGCACTCGTACGACTCGTTATGGAAACATTAGTTGCTTCCACAGTTGTTACAGTATCATGCACATGACTATCCGTAGTCATTTTCCTATCAAAAAAAGACCATGAATTTTAGTATATGAAAATACTACTTATAGGTTGTAGCAACTTTAAACACCCATTGTTTCTAGTTTAACGATGAAGTTTTTATGACTTTCAATCGTCAACCGAGTGATCTTTAACGTGTGATGAAGATTTTATTTCTTTAAATCACTAGTTAAGTTCAAACGGAGTAGAAAGATTAAAGCTTTAATCTCCAGAAATCAAATAATACATATTTTGAAAATTATTTATTTCCTTAAGATAGTTGTCTTCGGGTACACAAAATCTGTATTTTGGTACAACAACTTCAATACAAGTTCAAGTATAAAACAAGAATACTTATGAAGTTATGCGACACCTTCAACACAAGATCAAAATGACCTTTCAAAGAAGTGTGTTTTCAGAAAATTAGATGAAACAGAAAAAGGCCAAGTCCTCCGAATTCACGAAGTGTCCTTAAGGAAATAATTCCCCTCAAGTATCTGAGGATGTAAAATTTTTCTCCCAGGATAAAATGGTCTAACAATCCGACTATAATGGTACCTTAAACGATCGAATTCTCTTTGAACTCACTAAACGATTAGATAATCACAGGAAGTATTTTGAAGACAAGAAGTATTTGCAAAATTAGAAAATTTTTGTATCTAAACCTGTGGAAAAATGCAGGTTTATATAGCCATCAAGTGCCTCTTCTGAAAGGAGGCAATGGTTCATTCGGAAAGATGTATCCTTTGGAATAGTCATGTCTATTCATCAAATCGTTATGTCTTTTTTCTGGACAGTCACAACCATCCGAACAGACATCTCGTTTCCTGATTCAGTGTTTTATTTCATCGGAGGGTTGAATCCCTTTCGAAGTAGAATTTCACATTCTGCTATTGTTTCTGCACTTCATACACGCACATTAATAGAGGGATAGTTTACTAAAATAGAGATCTCATCGATCTCTTCATTTGACAAATCCAAATCTAAATCCAAATCCGAAGCTGAGCGAGTGACGACGACGACGGCACGAGGTACTTTTTGGTTCTTGCCTCACTTACCAAGTGGAGTAAGTTCTTCTTAATATAAACACTTGAATGTTTCATTCTCCCACCAATGTGGGAGAATTAGTAAACTTTTCACTTTTGAGTACACTTTCCATTTTTGAGTGTTATCTGAAATTTTTCCCTCCACTTAGTTTTCTCTATTTTCCATTCACACTTTAATCTTGAACCCAACAATTGAACCCATTCAAACAAGGAGCACTCTGATCGTCAATGTATTGCGAGCCAACTCTACTACTTACTTAGTAACTAGTTCTATGAGCTTTAGTTGTTGGGTTCTAGAAAGCAGTTTTTCCTTCTTCATAGCCTTAGGATTGACAAATGGTAACTATTTTGCCAAGGTCCCCATGAGTGTTGTGAACCATTATGACTCCATAAGGGCCTAAGGTCTAGAAGTGATAAAGGAAACTTATCTAAATATACCTTATTAAGAAAATATTTATCATTTATAGCTATATAATTTTAATACATGCATAATTCACTTTTAATACATAGCATAGATTTTTTACCAAAACAAGCATGATACATTTAAAAAAACTTATCATACATCTATACTGTATGCGTAATTTACTTTTAGTACATAGTATAATACATCTATATTGCATGTATGATTCGTTTGCGATATATAGTGCATTTTTTTACCAAAACAAGTATAATACATTTTAATACTCTTCTAATTCATCTATAATGTATGAACTTACAAACAAGAACAAGAAAAATAAGGGAGAGAAGAGACAACACTTCTTATTTCTCTTGAGGAATTGTATTGAGGGATTAAGGATGAATTATAATGAAGGAAGACATCTTTATTGATTTGGAGAAACTAACTTGGTCTCGAAATTAGGGCTTCTAACTTTTCTCCTAATAAACATATAATTAGACATTCATTAGGAATCAGATTTATTTATAACACTCCCCCTTGAATGTTTATTTGATAAATAATGTGTCTTGAAACCCTTACTAAAAAAAGTATTAAGAAAAAATCTAGTGAAGGAAAAAGAGTACTGTAACGCCCTGATTCTCGAGAATCGAAACGCCACACGATGCTTATGATCACGAAGGACCACAAGATAACCCTTTTCTGATATCTGTACCTGTTCACTACATAATATAATAAAATACATGCGTATACTTTCCATAAGGTTCAAACATCTAAAAATATGCAATACTGGAAACCACACACTAATACATCTGTCTGAAAAGCCTCTAACTGTCTAAACTGTGGAGTTGAAGGGACAATTCCCTAACTAACTCCATCAACTAAAATCAACAAAACACTGAAATGGAATATCCTCGGATGATGAGGACTCACTGTTGCACCCACTGCTACAAGATCAGATAGCTAAATATTCTCTGGATCACGCTCTTCTGAACCTATGGTGTAACATAAGAGAAAGCACCATAGCGCAAATGCGTCAGTACAAAAATGTACCGAGTATGCAAGGATAGGGTTAGGTTAAATATATAAAGCTTATGCATGAACATAACAATCTGTACCACATGCCTTCGCGGGAGTAAACATGTATAGAAATTATGCAGTATTTAAACATGAACATGTCTGATCAATAATGCATGCATAAATGCATAACGTATAATCGAAATCATGCCAATATGTGACACCGACCACCATGACCTTAATACTATACTTCTATCATCGATAACCGAATTTGTACACACAAGTCTTTATGATAATCTGAGAAACTGATACTGATATTTGAGATCGAGTCCACTGACCCTGAAACACTGAATAACTGAACCTGAGATCAACCCTCATCTGGCAGGAAGTCTCAATTCTCACTGATACGGATTAAATACATTCAAGATCTACCCTCATCTAGAAGGAAGTCTCTCCATAATGATAATAAATAAGTTCGAGAGTGATTTACGAGATTACTGAGTTTTCCCCAAGTTTTGAAACTAACTGGGAGTTCATTGTTCATCGCTCGATTGAGATTATCGTGAAAATGACTCGGTATTTCAATAAACATGACTCTTATAGACAGGGGAGTTTCCTATAACCGACTACCCCACGTGATCTATGTGGAATACCAACGTTTGAAACCCCTGTTGGCGGGAGCGTCATACTCTTTTCCAAGGAGTACAACCTTAAAACTGCAATAATCACAATCGGGCTCTCTGGCCAATAATATCATCATCAAACAACCCTACGGTGGCACATAGGTTCGGGGAAATACCAAATTTCCCTCTCGGTACTAAGTACTACTCCCCGACAAGCTCAGAATGCGTTAGGGATTCTACTTCAAAACATCTCAAGGGTCAACAATGATGACCAAAATCATGTATCTTTCTCTAATTATTAAATAATCATTTGTGGATCCCTAACTCGACTTAAATCAAGAATATTTTCCAACATCGAAACGTATCACATTTTTTTTTAAAACCACCACAACATCAATAACACCAAAACAATGCCAAGGCTCATCATAGCCCTCCAACTTCAACGTCAACAACTTCAACGTCAACACGCCTCAATTCACAATCCAACTCACATTTTAAAGACACTTGAAACAATAATCAATAGGGACATAAGGTTTTCAATACCATTTATCACATCATAACGTGGAGATAATGGAATACTTGTATAATTCAAGGCTTAATAATTCAAATCATCATATATTCAAAATCAAGGAATTTTGGACATAAATCAATTTCAAAATCATATATGTATCGAATATCATAATTTCATACCTCATTAATAACATTATCCAATGTAAAATCATCTTTCCAATTCATGATACAACTTTATTCGCATAATTATTTCAACAAACACATAGCATGGAAATCACGTTGGACATAAGCATCGAACATCGACTAGTCATTTAGGACCTATTATATTGTAAAAACATAATCTCTAGTCTCTTAGGCATTTTCACAAACACCTTGCATGCATCTCTTAAGAATATGTGGATTCGTCTAGTTTACAATTATTCAACTACCTAATTTACATATTTATACACCACATACCACCATAATGTCACACAACCATACCAAGATTCCATCCACCCTTGTCATGCTTAGATTTATGTACCATAGGGATTTCCTGACAACATCTCATAATGATACAACCTCATTCACATCGACATTTCGACGAACACATAACATGCATAGCTTAGCACATAATTGGGAATTTCATACTTAACATGTCAACGTGGCACCAAATCATATCACAATATTAATATTCTACTCTCCTAACATTTCCTTAGGTTTCCACACTACACCACAATGTCTTACAAGTCATTTCCTTAAATACTTACTACACCTTCTATTGGCCCTTACATGATTAGGTTTATAAACCATAGGAGTTTCACGACATCTTATATTAATACCACCTCAATTCACATAAATACCTCAACAAAACTCATAACATGTATAACATAATCTCCCAATACTTACTACAACCAAGAATCATAACTCTATTAACCAATTCTCCACATGCGGATACATCATGGTATAAACATAGTACACACACATGGAAAATACAATTACCTCAATATCACTCATCTTGGCGTCACAATAATTCGCTACTTTAATCAACATAACCACATAATTTTAACATACTTTTGAAAAGACTCTATAATCATGTTACAATGTCGTCAAGTATCTCTAAAACATCTCTTCGGGAGTTTAAGAATTACATCTAAGTCAAATAATTAATTCATTCTTACTTAGACATTTTCACAATCATGTTCCAATCACTCAACCATACCATACACCTCAATTTCTATTTACATCTCATCACAACAATTCAACTCAATCCAATACATAAAAATCACACCTATCACATTAGTATTTATAACATCATCTTTATAACCATACCAAAGTATCAACATCAATTTGATATGACACATATCATGAAAATCATAAACATATGTATATATATATTTTTGAAAATAGGATACTTAGGATTTATGGATGGAAGGAATCCATAAATGAACACTTGCATACCTTAGATTTCGTAGACGAAGAGATTGATGGAAGCAATTCGCGAAGCGAAGCCTTGAATCGATTTTCCCCCAATTGGAACCCTAACCCTAACTCCTCCTCTTCTATATATATATATATGCATATATTTTGAGAGAGAGATATAATAGAAATGAGAGAAAATAAATGACAATTCTCAGCTCAAAGGGGGTATATATAGAGGGTTACAATAATGGAAAATGACCAAAATACCTTTAACAATCAATCAATGTCAAATCTACCCTTCAGTGAACTATCCGATAGGCTGAAGTAAATTGGCCTTAACTTTTTACTCCGATGTCCAAATTGGATGAATCCAATTTCATTGGAAAGAAGACTCTCAGGGTTTTCCCTTGATATATAGAATCTCACACAGTTTATTATGTACAAGGAGTTATGATCATTTAAAGTTGGAGAAAAAATACGCCTGGCCTCAGTACCTTTTCCTACATGTTTTACTATTCATCACTATTCACCGTTCGATAGGAATGTTCGTAACTCATCGCTCGGGTGTCCATTTTGGATGATCCATATATCGTTGGAAAGATTATTCGATGCTCTTCGCAACGGTGGGTCTAACTCTAGGAAATTTCACACGAAAAATTATAAATCATTCTAGAAGATAGGACCCAATACGTTTACACACAAAATTTCGACGAAAAATTTTCCGGGGTATTACTTCATCTCCCCCTTGGAAACATTCATCCTCGAATGTGAAGGCCAAATCAAGAACACTAATCAACTGGGTTTATTCAAGACAGCAACACATCTCAAAACATAACCACATGACTGAAGCAACCAATACTCTGCGTACTTTCACTAGTCATGCACATCTATCGCATAAAACATTCCACAACCCACTCATGGGTAAATTTTCACAACACACATGCATCTCAAATGCACAGAATCATAACCCAACCAATCTCATCAATACATGTTCATACATGCCCACAATTTGAGTTCCTTTCTATTGAACGTGCATATTAAATACGAATATACCTAATACACCAAATTCTTGAAAACATAACTAGAAATGCAACGAACGATGAGGTTAAAATCATAGAAAGAGGACATATAATTATTATAACATTATGGGGTATCTCCCCTTTAGGACCCAAGGTCCCTCTAGATATGTTTCACTGAAATAAGAATGGGTTGGGAACTGTCTCCCTTTACTGCTTTTCCATACCTACTGGCACCACTACCAGATTCTGAGGGCCTGACTTATCACTTTCTCTATCATCCTCCTCTCATCTTTAAGTCATTATCAAATACTTTTGAACACTTGGCTAAACCCTGAAATGAACTACAACCAATGTACTCTAGAGTCTTAGGCACAACGGTGCACAAAATGATAACTTAATTCATCCAGAAAGACAACACCTGAAAACATAAATTTAATACCAATGCTACTTCTTGGAATACAATTCTTATATTTCCTTAGTCTCTACATTCATCATCATATACATACACTCTTTTCAACACCTACTTGTCTCACTAAACACATTATCTGCTTTGATTTCTTCATAGGCTACTAATACCACATTCACATCTTAATACTTAGTTTGGAGTCCACAAACTTACATTCTTCAAAGATTCAAGCTTAGCTTCTAAAACATAACATGAATATCCACAAATCTTTAATAAACATACTATTCTCATTCTAGCCTTCACATATCACGTCTCTTAAACTTATACTTCTCCACACCATGTGAATCGCAGCTATATCTCTATCAATCAACACATATAATTCCCAACTTCCACACTTAGATTCTTACATATATAATTTCAAGCCTATTCATTCACCATATAAACAGCTAACCCCATAAGGCATACTCTGCTCACTTTAGAGAAGACTGTCCCGAAACTATCTGCGGGGACCGTTAGAGAAAGTTCTATCTGAAAGACTTTGGCTTCACAACTTCTGTTACCTTAAGAGTAAGGTAAATCTGACATAAGTAGATCATTACAAGAGTCTACATAACTCTCATGGAAAATCTTGCTATAGCACGATCTGGATCATGAAAGAACGGAAACTCTTCTAAATATCCCATAGCCTCCCGTACATGAATGTGGCGCGCAACACACTCTTGTACAAGACTCTACTAGATGCATCTTTTCAGACGCCCTAGGATATTTTTGAACCTTAGGCTCTGAGACCAAGATTGTAACGCCCCGATTTCCGAGAACCGGAAAGCCACACGGTGCTTATGATCACGAAGGACCACAAGCTAACCCTTCTCTAATATCTATACCTGTTCACTGCATAATATAATAAAATACATGCGTAAACTTACCATAAGGTTCAAACATCTAAAAATATGCAATACTCAAAACCACACACAAATACATCTGTCTGAAAAACCTCTAACTATCTAAACTGTGGAATTGAAGGGACAATCCCCCAACTAACTCCATCTACTAAAAGCAACAACATACTAATATAGAATATCCTCGGATGATGAGGACTCACTGTTGCAACCACTACTACAAGATCTGATAGCTAAATATACTCTGGATCACACTCTTCTGAACCTATGGTGTAACATAAGAGAAAGCACCATAGTGCAAATGCGTCAGTACAAAAATGTACCGAGTATGCAAGGATAGGGTAAGGTTAAATATATAAAGCTTATGCATGAACATAACAATCTGTACCACATGCCTTCACGGGAGTAAACATGTATAGAAATTATGCAGTATTTAAACATGAACATGTCTGATCAATAATGCATGCATAAATGCATAACGTATAACAAAAATCATGCCAATATGTGACACCGACCACCATGACCTTAATACCATACTTCTATCATCGATAACCGAATTCGTACACACAAGTCTTTATGATAATCTGAGAAACTAATACCAATATTTGAGATCGAGTCCACTGACCCTGAAACACTGAATAACTGAACCTGAGATCAACCCTCATCTAGTAGGAAGTCACAATTCTCACTGATACGGATTAAATACATTCGAGAGCTACCCTTATCTAACAGAAAGTCTCTCCATAATGATAATAAATAAGTTCAAGAGTGATTTTTGAGATTACTGAGTTTTCCCCAAGTTTTGAAACTAACCGGGAGTTCATTGTTCATCGCTCGATTGAGATTACCGTGAAACTGACTCCGTATTTCAATAAACATGACTCTTATGGATAGGGGAATTTCCTATAACCGACAACCCCACGTGAGCTGCGTGGAATACCAACGTTTGAAACCCCTATTGGCGGGAGCATCATACTCTTTGCCAGGGAGTACGACCTTAAAACTGCAATAATCACAATCGGGCTCTCTGGCTAATAATATCATAATCAAACAACCCTACGGTGGCACATAGGTTTGGGGAAATACCAAATTTCCCTCTTGGTGCTAAGTACTACTCCCCGACAATCTCAGAACGCGTAAGGGATTCCACTTCAAAACATCTCAAGGGTCAACAATGATGACCAAAATCATGTATCTTTCTCAAATTATTAAATAATCATTTGTGGCTCCCTAACTCGACTCGAATCAAGAATATTTTCCAACATCGAAACGTATCACCTTTTTTTAAAAAAAAATCACCACAACATAAATAACACCAAAACAATGCCAAGGCTCATCATAGACCTCCAACTTCAACGTCAACAACTTCAACATCAACACACCTCAATTCACAACCCAACTCACATTTTAAAGACACTTGAAACAATAATCAATAGGGACATAAGGTTTTTAATACCACTTATCACATCATAACGTGGAAATAATGGAATACTTGTATAATTCAAGGCTTAACAATTCAAATCATCATATATTCAAAATCAAGGAATTTTGGACATAAATCCATTTCAAAATCATATATTTATCAAATATCATAATTTCATACCTCATTAATAACATTATTTAATGTAAAATCATCTTTCCAATTCATGATAAAACTTTATTCGCATAATTATTTCATCAAACACATAGCATGGAAATCACGTTGGACATAAGCATCGAACATCGACTAGTCAGTTAGGACCTATTATATTGTAAAAACATAATCTCTAGTCTCTTAGGCATTTTCACAAACACCTTGCATGCATCTTTTAAGCATAGGTGGATTCGTCTAGTTTACAATTATTCAACTACCCAATTCACATATTTATACACCACATACCACCATAATTCACACAACCATACCAAGATTCCATCCACCCTTTTCATGCTTAGATTTATGTACCATAGGTATTTCCTGACAACATCTCGTAATGATACAACCTCATTCACATCGACATTTCGACGAACACATAACATGCATAGCTTAGAACATAATTGGGAATTTCATACTTAACATGTCAACGTGGCACCAACTCATATCACAATATTAATATTCTACTCTCTTAACATTTCCTTAGGTTTCCACACTACACCACAATGTCTTACAAGTCATTTCCTTAAATACTTACTACACCTTCTATTGGCCCTTACATGATTAGGTTTATAAACCATAGGAGTTTCACGACTTCTTATATTAATACCACCTCAATTCACATAAATACCTCGACAAGACTCATAACATGTATAACATA
This sequence comes from Capsicum pubescens, assembly GCA_030864215.1. NCBI lineage: Eukaryota > Viridiplantae > Streptophyta > Magnoliopsida > Solanales > Solanaceae > Capsicum > Capsicum pubescens. Next base: position 84,797,786 of record CM061543.1, on the reverse strand, counting down.
ATCTCCCAATACTTACTACTACCAAGAATCATAACTCTATTAACCAATTCTCCACACGTGGATACATCATTGTATAAACATAGTACACACACATGGAAAACACAATCACTCATCTTGGCGTCACAATAATTCGCTACTTTAATCAACATAACCATATAATTTCAACATACTTTTGAAAAGACTCTATAATCATGTTACAAGGTCATCAAGTATCTCTAAAACATCTCTTCGGGCGTTTAAGAATTACATCTAAGTCAAATAATTAATTCATTCTTACTTAGACATTTTCACAATCATGTTCCAATCACTCAACCATACCATACACCTCAATTTCTATTTACATCTCATCACAATAATTCAACTCAATCCAATACATAAAAATCACACCTATCACATTAGTATTTATAACATCATCTTTATAACCATACCAAAGTATCAACATCAATTTGATATGACACATATCATGAAAATCATAAACATATGTATATATATATTTTTGAAAATAGGATACTTACGATTTATGGACGAAAGGAATCCATAAAAGAACACTTGCATACCTTAGATTTCGTAGCCGAAGAGATTGACGAAAGAAATTCACGAAGCGAAGACTTGAATCGATTTTCCCCCAATTGGAACCCTAACCCTAACTCCTCTTCTTCTATATATATATATATATATATATGCATATATTTTGAGAGAGAGATATAAGAGAAATGAGAGAAAATGAATGACAATTCTAAGCTCAAAGGGGGTATATATAGAGGGTTACAATAATGGGAAATGACCAAAATACCTTTAAAAATCAATCAATGTCAAATCTGCCCTTCGGTGATCTATCTGATAGGCTGAAGTAAATTGTCCATAACTTTTTATTCCGATGTCCAAATTTGATGAAACCAATTTCATTGGAAAGAAGACTCTCAGGGATTTCCGTTGATATATAGAAGCTCACACATTTCATTATGTGCAAGGATTTATGATCGTTTAAAGTTAGAGATAAAATACGCCTGGCCTCAGTACTTTTTCCTACACGTTTTACTGTTCATCACTATTCACCGTTCGATCGGAATGTTCGTAACTCATCGCTCGGGTGTCCGTTTTGGATGATCCACATATCTTTGGAAATATTATTCGATGCTCTTCGCAACGATGGGTCTAACTCTCGGAAATTCCACATGAAAAATTATAAATCGTTCTAGAAGATAGGACCCAATACATTTACACACAAAATTTCGACGAAAAATTTTCCGGGGTATTACAAGTACACATCTCTAATAACACGCATTTAAGATACCCTATTAAAAACTTTACAAGAAAAACCTAGGACGACAAAATATTGAAAGACCAAAAGAGTACGACGCGTATTACTATGGTAAAAAACACGAATGTGAAACGCTACCTGAGCATGACGAGATCACCTGCCATAATAAACTAGGAGTTTATGAATAAAAATTATAACACCCCATATTTTTGAGCTAGAATTCAAACCTTCATTACGTGTATAAACCTAATCCCAATGATATCTATGTAAATATAAGTGGCAAGATCAATTAACTAGTATGTAAAGTGCTTTTGATATAAATGATCATAGGAAACTCTTAGAGCAAAGTTGAGTTGAGAACTTTTGTTATTGACTAAATTTTGGTATTCAATCATGCAAGGATGAACTTTATACGTGTATAAATTATATATTTTAGATCTAAGGACCTACCAAATGAAAGCTAATTGAGTCCTCTTTCCAACGCATCTGATTTTGCCTTAATCTGATACCTGAGCGAAAAGTTATGAGCATTTATGTAAGTGAACCAGTGAGGGTCCACGATATGGGCGTGGCATGCCATGTATGCTTGTCATAAGAGTATGGAATGTCCTGTGTGCTCCGTATTAAGGTCTTGGCATATCCATGTTCCCAGAGACGCTAAAACTCGGGTTTCTCTTCAGTTTTTGAGGGTAAACTAGTCATTTACGTCCTAAATCATTCTATAACTAATACTAACGTATTTTACCTCACCCCATAACACAAACACACCATTTCTCTCCTCCCAAACTCTAAAAAATACCAAATAAGGGTTATTCTCCGAAATTCAATCTTCTAATGCTTCAAATTCAAGTTCTTCTCAAATTTCTTTTGTCAAAAAGGCATGTTGGAAACTCCCTTATTTTTGTAATTATCTTTAATTTGTGAAATTTATTTGATATTTTCATGATTTTAATAGTTGTTTTAAACTAGGGTTGAGGATTTTGGATTATAATATACTTACATTGATTTCTCTCTTATTTTAATGGTTTCTTCATGGTTTGAATAGTGGACTGTAGAGTGAATTTGAGTCCTTTGATAAGAATGAAATTTGGTGATTGGGTTTCATAACATTTATGGATTTTTGCATGATGATAATAACATGAACCTCAATCCATATCATAATTTGGTTTCTAAACAAGGATTTCATAGTGTCTAAACTGTTCATTGAAAAATTGCATAACATTAAATGGTAAAAAGGTAAAAAAAAAATCTAGAAACACCCTTGGTGCTATGGTTATGAATTTTTAGATGGAATTTGGAGTCTAAGTGGTTAAATGGATACGTTATGACATAATTGGAATGGCTTGCAAGTCTCTAAGTGCCTTAATGAAAGACTCCATAGTTAATAGTATGGAAAAATATTTTAATTAGGCTTAAAGAGAATTGTGTAGCTCATAAAAAAGGTATAGTCACGTGAGACCAACACTGAAAACTATGTTTGCCAACATTGGGGTCTATGACCACTGTGTCTGCTTTACACAATATATTTTTGGAAGACTATTACCTCAATGTCTTTAGCCAAATTTCCTCGATTAATGCAGCTAAATGGATTAGGGCTTTTCCGATAGGGGGAGACAAACCCATATAGACCCTAGGTGCCTAAAGGTAGGTATAAGCTACATAGTTCAAGATTAAATTTTTAAATGATCATGTTTCATGTCCCTTGTCCCCTACCCCAGCATTCTATCATGTTGATGGTTGTTAAGTATATGTTTTATGACTGATTTTGATAATTTTCATATTTTATCCCTTTTCTTGGGTTGCATGCCAGTACTCGTCGTACTGACCGTTCTCGGATACTACATCATTTCATGATGTAGGGTCGGAAGCCTTTTCATGTGACCCTATGTAGCATAGATTGTTCGTTATCCTTGTGGGCAGCTGGTGAGAAGTGGTGAGTCTTCTATCATTCGAAATGATTTGTACTTTTCACATATGTTTCTATAGTGGTATTTCTTGGTTTTATGTTATAGTTGGAGTCATTTCCCGACTAAGGAGTTATTATTAAAGTTAGAGGGTTCAAAGATCGTGTAGGTTGTTATTTTGAATTTTTTCTTAAGACATGGACACTACTTTAATCAAGCTATTGGTCTATGGATTTGGTTTTGATTTACAAACTTCTTTTTTATGATTTATCAAATTTATTATATAATGGGTTAGCTTCCATATATTTCTTATTTTACTATGCTTATGGTGAAATGCTAAGGGGTTATCTCAAACCTTGGTTGGCTTAGGATGCCCGTCACAGCTAGGGCCCAGTTCAGATCGTGACAAGCTTGGTATCAGAGCACAGTTTAGGGTTCTAGGGTGGCTACAAAGCTGTGTCTACTAGAGTCTTTCTTATAGTTGTGTTGTGTACCACACTTATAATCAGGAGGCTATCGGGCATTTAGGATATGTTTCTCATTCTTTCATACTCTAGATCGCGCAATGGTGTTGTCTAGATGAAAGTTATCCAAATTCCTTCCTTTCTCTAATTTTGTTAGCTATGTTTCATTATCGAGGTGATACAAGTGCAACGCCTTAGATTCCTAGTGGTGCGGTCCTTTTTTATTGAGTCATCAAAAGGTTATGAAACAACATAAGGACTTGAAAGGAGTCTGTTAGTGCATCAAAGTATATTGATTCAAGTGTATACCGCTATCTTTATGAATCATGTTTTTAGCTCGAGGTAAGATATGCCTTTAGTCCCTTTCAAATCCTTTATTGCATACATGTTGCTTAAGGGAAAGGTTATGTATCTGAATATTGGGATAGTATTTCAACTTGAGAGGTAGTATAAATTGGAGTGTCATGACCTATGACTAATAGGATGATCCCATTGTTAAGGATATGAAGTCATAAGTTTAGAAGCTAGAGTGAGGTATCATTTGAGTGAAAAGGGTGGTTGTATTTATGTAACTATTACGTGAGTATTGGAGTATGTTCTTATGTAATCAGTTATGGTTGTTGATGTGTTATGGATTTATAGCACTTTTGACACTTAAAACGATGAAAATATGCAAGTTTCTGAGGTTGTTTTGTTAGATATATTGTGTTTTAGGTATGTTTTGTAGGAATCCAGGTTTGGAAGCTGAAACTAAAGAAAAAGATAAAAGTTGAAGTTTTTGGCTACTTACCAAGGCAATTCTAGGTGTAAGTTCCACTTACCAAGCGTAGGTGACCAGAGTAGGTGTCAGAACTTGAAGTCAAGAGGCTCAGAAGCTGGAAAAATAAAACTCTATCACTTACCAAGGGCACCTATGGTTCGTAGGTGCCACCTATGGTCCATAGGTGACCTTTGTAAGTAATAGAGGGCCAAGTCCTGAGAGTTTCAGGAGTTGTGCATGAGGTCTATCACTTAATAAGGACCACCTATAGTCCATAGGTAGAACCTACTGTCTGTATAAAACCTTAGTAAGTGGTCACTGACCTCAATTTTTCCTTTTTCATTTGGGAATTAATTTTTAGGGTTTCTTTGTATCATATAAATACCTTTTATCTTTTTGTAGTTAGTTTACGTATTCCATGTACTTACAAACACATATTTGATTCTGAGATACGAATTTGGTCTTGGAATTGCTTTGTATTGATTTTGGTTGTTAATTTAGTTGAAGACTTTGTGTTTTTACTTGTTGATTATTGTGATATTATTTAATGCTTTCCATCATGAATGTTATTGATCGTTTTATAAGCATGAATGACTAAATTTAGAGTTGTGGGACCCCTGGCTGATTGATGAAGTACAGGATATGCTAAGTTGTTCTAAACCAATATTCCTGCATGTATTGTATTATCTTCAATTTAATAGATGTCTTAGTGGTTGTAAATGGTAAGATCCAGCCTAGAATATCATTACTTACTCCACAAGAGGAGTAGTGACTAGGAAAAGATAATCACAATAGTAAGTTGAACATTAATTATCGATCTAAGCTAATCAATATCATTTATGTAAGATGGTTATCTATAGCTTGAGACTTAAAGGGTAATAGTTAACTAGGATCTAGGATAAGGGTTAGTCATTTAACTCCCTGACACTCAAAAGGTAAAGAATGAAATCCACCAATGCGTCCACAAGACAGTTAAGTGTATAAAACTTATCAGATTCTAAATGCAAGGTAATAGGTTGGTTCAATAAAGCATGATAATCCTACCGAGTTGAGAATCCAGGGGGAACACAATCCTAATGTTCTTTTACGACTGATTACAACCAAAGTTGATTTTGGATACTTGTTCGAGACTGTTACTACAGCCCCCCCCCCTCAAATTTACTTTCAGTTCTACTCGTTGATTGCAACGAGTGAGAGATATAATTTCATGCACTACCTTGGGTTCAACCCCAACCTAGTTGGGTTACTTTACCTGACAGTGGCTATTTTATCTTTGATTTGAAGTGTAGTTTGGGCGTGGATCAAAAGTTTAACGTTGTTGCCGGAGAATACGATGTTGAGTTGTTTATTGAAGTTCCTGAATTTTGTGGGTTTTTATTTTCTATTCTTAGTTAGGTAAACGTCGGTGTATTCCTAACACTAGGAGTAGAGGCAATCCCTTACTCCCATTGAATCTGAATCTTGAGAGAATACTACAGTCCATTAGTAGGATAATAGAGCCAAAACGTGATAATGTACTTATAGAGGTTTGAGCTGATATACCTCCCCCTTCTTTAGAAGATGTCAAGAATATTGTTGATCAGACAACAAAGCAGTTACTAGTAGAGGTAGATGCTGCTAATCAGAGGAGGGAGGAAGAAAAGGCCTTGCATTTAGTTCAACAGGCATAGCTAGCAAGGCCAAGGCAAGAAAGAGATTATCAAGAAGCACTTGGTGGAAATCAAAATAGAGCTAGATCGGTTCTAGCTCAAGTGATACTAGCATATCAAAACTTACAGCTATATGATGATATGAGGATATGGGATATGTTGAGCCGAAAAAAATAAAAGCTATCATTCCTCCTGTTTTCCCTCAGGTGTTAAGTTTGACATAACTAGTTCCATGATCCAGCTCTTAAACTTGAAGGGTGTATTTCCGGGATTAGCTACAGACGATGCAACTATGCATTTTATAAATTTCATTGGGATCTAGACTTCTTATATGATTTTGGGGGTAGACCTGAAGGCACTCAGATTGAGGTTGTTCTCTTTTTATTGACTGGAGAAGCTTCTTTGTGTTTGGGGGAACTTCTAAGAGGATCTCTCACCACATGGAATGAGTTGTGCAGACAATTCTTAAATTGTTTCTTTCCTATGGCTAGAATGTTACACCTTAAAGACGAGATATTCAATTTCAAAAAACTATATTCTGAGTTAATGTACGAGGCTTGGTTCAAGTTTAAGAAGAAGTTGAGCATGGTACCCAATCATTGTATATTTCAGAGATAAGCTTGTTGGAGATATTTTATAGATCCCTAAACATCAGTTCCAAATCCATGGTAGACATCATCATCGGAGGAGCATTTATGAGATTACGCTGAGTAAATGCTTCTGATATTCTTGACCAGTTCTACCTTACTAACCGAGGGTGGCATACTCGAAAGGCTGAGAGGGTGCTGGCACCTATGCCATTGGAGCTTCTGGCTATCATAGAGCAACTGATAATTCTGTTGTGTAAGATATTGTGTAGCAGAGGATTGGTATTGGGTTACTAGCTAAGTAGTTCATGACAGTGAATTTTGAGAAGGTAAATACAGTAGGTGCACAGGGTGCAACCTCTAGATATTATGAGTCTGAATTAGAGGAGAAAGCTAAATATCATGATCCAGAATTAGTGGGTTTTTTAGCCAAAGGGCAAGGAAACCATGATCAGAACTATTATTGAGACAGATATAGAGATTGCAGTAGGGAGCGTGATGGTGACTGGTGATGGAAAGACAACTATAAGGAGAAGGAAGATAGGTATATTCTACCAGGCAGCTGAGATATTGAATTGAGAATAGAAGCGATGTTGTCTAAACTAGTAAAGGGTCAAGAGAGTCAAGAAACGTGTCTTAAGGAGATTAAGGCTGATATTTTAGGTTTGAACTAAAAGGTTGAGTCTCATGCAACTACTATCAAGCAGTTAGAGTATCATTTTGGGCAGATGTCTGCCATTTTAAATCAAAGCCAGTCGAGTACCCTTCCGAGTGACACGATGCAGAGTACTTCAAATATCGATCATTTAGCTATCACCACTAGGAGTGGTTCCCCTAATATTGATCCCTCAGTGCCTACTATTCAGGAGCTGAAGATTGATAGTACTGTGATAGATGAGATACTTAAAGTAAAGTCTCAGAAGTTGATAGGTATTGATGATGATTCTGAGAATGATGATGGTGAGGACTGGGTCACCGATCCCAATAATAGTGTGCACCATTGTAGTGTGATTCCTTCTGTACCATTAGTAAAAAGGAAGGAGGACCTCAAAGCGTTCACTATTATTTTCTATTGGTCCCTTCAATGTCAGACAAGCTTTGTGTGAATTGGAAACCAGGATAAATTTAATTCCACTAGTCATACACAAGTTGTTAGGGATAGGGACACTCAAACTACATCCATGAAGTTATTGATGGCAGTATCATCTGTGGAGAAACTGGTGGGTGTTTTGTATGATGTAGTAGTAAGGATGGCATCCTCTATGTTCCTAACTAATTTTGTGGTTCTTGACTGTGAGGTAAACTTTCAAGCCTCGATCATATTGGGTAGACCCTTCCTGGCCGTAGGTAGGGCATTGATTGATATAAAGTTGGAGCAGATGAAATTTAGACTGAATAATGAGCAAGTGTTTTTTTATGTGTATCAGTCTGTGCAATAGCCAGATGATATGTGGGTAGTGGCTGTGATAAAAACTGTTGACAATAATGTTGTTGCATAGGTTGTGCTCATTGAATAAATACTTGGAGTTGAGGTGTTAGCAATAGTAATGATGAATTTTGAGAGTGATGACATTGAAAAATATTATGAGATGGTTAATGCATTGCATGGTAGGGATTCTTTTAATTATGCTCCAAAAAAGTTTGACCTTGATTTGAAGAATAGAACTATGACTCCTGCAAAACCATCCATTGAGGATCCATTGGCCTTGGAATTATAGGCCTTCCTATCTCACTTATGGTATGTATTCTTGGGGGGAAGTAATACCTTATCGGTGATTATTATTACAGATTTAGTAGTCACAGGTTGAAGCATTGATATCTACATTGAAAAAGTTTAAGAGAGCCTTTAGGTGGACCATTGCAGACATTGTCGAGATTCCACCAGGTATATATACTCACAAGATATAGCTTGAGCTAGACTGTATTCACAGTATTGATCATCAGAGGCGATTGAACACTCTTATGCAGGAGGTTGTGAAGAAAGAAATTATCAAGTGGTTAGATGCTGGAGTGGTTTACCCCATTACAGACATCAAGTGGATTAACTCGATTCAATGTGTGTCAGAGAAAAGTGAAATCACTGTGGTTCCCAACAAAAAGAATGAACTTGTGCCCATGGGATCAGCCACTGGTTAGAGAGTTTTCATGGATTATAGGAAGCTGAATACTTAGACCCAGAAGGACTATTTACCTATGCCTTTCATGGATCAGAGCCTCAGATGCTTGATAGACTAGCAGGTTGGGTAGGTATTTTTTTCTTGATGGGTACTAGGGAAACAATTAGATCACCATTGCTCCTAATTACCAAGAAAAGATAACATTTACTTGCCCCTATGAAACTTTTGCATTCAAGAGAATGTCATTCGGATTATGCAGTGCTCCCACCACCTTTCAGCAGTGTATAATGTCTATATTTTTTGACATGGTGGAGGACACAATCGAGGTATTTATGGATGATTTTTCAGTAGTTGAGGACTTATTTGATGATTCTTTGGCCCATCTGGATAGCGTACAATAGAGATGTAACGAGTGTAACTTGGTGCTAAATTGGGTAAAATTCCATTTTATGGTAAAAGAAGGTATTGCTCCTAGGCACATAATCTCTAAATAGGGTATTAATGTGGACAAATCTAAGATTTAGGTAATTAAAAAGTCACCACCAGTCTCAGTCAAAGGCATACGGAGTTTTTTGGGCCATGCAGGATTTTATAAGAGGTTCATCAAGGACTTCTCTAAAATTGCAAATCCTCTATGCATACTTTTAGAGAAAAAGGTGAAATTTTAATTTGATGATGCATGTCTCAAGGCCTTCAAGTGCCTTAAGTAGCCATTGATTTCAACTCTTATCATTATGTCCCTTGATAGATCTGCACCATTTGAGGTCATGTATGATGCGAGTGGAGTGGCCTTAGTTTCTATCCTAGGACTAAAGAGAAAGTAGATCCTTCATATTATTTACTATGCTAGCAATTCATTAAACCCCACACAACAAAACTATATAGTTATAGAGCAAGAGTTACTTGCGGTGGTTTTTTTCTTTGAAAAATTCCAGTCTTATTTGATTGGGACCAAAGTCATAATTAATACAGATCGTGTATCCTTGAGGTATCTAATGTCAAAAAAAGATGTGAAATCGATATTGATTCACTGGGTTCTCTTGCTGCAAGAATTTGACTTTGAGGTAAAGGATTGAAAAGGCACTGAAAACCAAGTTAAAAATTATTTGTCTAGGCTTGAGGAGGAGGCAATGCATAAAATAGGGGATGAGCTTGAAATAGATGATACTTTTCCCGATGAGAGGGTCTTGGCAATATCTCAAGACTTAATCCCCTGATTTGCTTATTTTGCTAACCATTTGGCAAGTAATCTTATCCCAAAATACCTATTCTTCCAGTAGTGCAGGAGATTTATGCATGAGGTAAGGAATTTCTTTTGGTCTGAACCATATATTTTTAGGGTTTATGTGGATGTTTTTATTCGAAGGTGTATCCTCGAGATGGAGATGATGAGCATTCTCGAAGCATGTCATTCATCACTAGTTGGGGGTCATCATAGTGGTACCCGAATAGCCTACAAAATTTTGCAGTGTGGGTTTTATTAGCCTACGATTTATGAGGATGCTCACAATTTTGCATAAGCTTATTACCAATGTCAGTGTCAAGGAAATATTTCATGATGTCATGAACTCCCCATGACACCTATCTTAGAGTTGGAGTTGTTTAATGAATGGGAGAATAATTTCATGGGTCCGTTCATGATCTTCTTTGGCATAGGGTATATTTTGGTAGTAGTTGACTACATTTCAAAATAGGTGGAGGCGTTTACACTTTAAAACAATGAAGGTAGAAATGTCACCGTATTTCTGAAGAAGAATATCTTTTCTCAATTTGGCACTCCACGTGCAATTATTAGTGATAATGGATCTCACATTTACAACCATCTATTTAAGGACCTAATTGATAAATATGATGTAAGTCATAAGGTGGCAACACTTTACCATCCTTAGACAAGCGGGAAAGTTGAGGTCTCTTATAGTGAGATCATGTCCATATTGGCAAAGACTATGAATGCCAATAGGACTGAGTAGTCTAGAAAGTTGGATGATGTGTTGTGGGCCTACCGAATAGATTATAAGACTCTCATAGGTGCCTCCCCATATCAACTCTTATATGGCAAGGCATGCCACTTGCTGGTCGAGCTCGAGCATAAGGAACTATAGGCATTAAAAAGGCTAAATTTTGAGTGGTGTGATGCAGCAAGGTCGATATTGGTCAAGATAAATGAGTTGGATGAATTCCAACTCCGTGCTTATTAGATTTATTCCATATACAAACAAAGAATGAAGTTGTATCATGACAAGAAAATTGAGAAAAAAAAGTTTGAGCCCAGTGATTTTGTCTTGTTGTATAATTCAAGACCTTGCTTATTTTCTGGCAAGCTAAAGTCTAGGTGTTATGGGTCATTCACTATAGTTTGAGTATTCCCAGATGGTGCTATAGAAATATAGCATGATGGTGAAGTCTTGTTCAAGGTGAATTGGCAACAGGTGAAGCACTACATGGGAAACCTTGAGGAAGTGAAAGTCTATCTTGAGGTGGACCTTGGCAAAGTTTGAGTAGCCAAGGCAACTGAGTCTTGTCGCGACAATAAATTAAGCGCTGCTTAAGAGACAACCCAAGGTATATGGTGATTTTTTACTTTAATGATACGGATGCCTAGTGCGTCCCAGGTATGTCCTCATTTCCTTGTTTGATATTATTTGCATACATTGAGGACAGTTCACAGTCTTTTAGTTGGGGTGGGGTATACCATAGCCATGGTGGGTTTTTGTAGTTGTGTTTTTTTCTGTTGACCATGGTATGGTTGTAGAACCAACATATATAGGTTATATTTTGTGTCATATTATGTTTTGTTTTGTATTATTATGTGTTTTTGTTTAATTAGGAGATTTTTTCGTATTTAGTGCAGTCGACATATTTTTGTTGATTTTTGAAAAAAAATGATACCCCTCCAAAAATTTGGTTTTAGAACTTTGGGAATGTATATATGTGTGACCATTGTGGATCTTGTTATGGCATTAGGATTAAGGACATAATAATCATAGCTAACTTATGCAGGAACCTGATAGGTAGTAGCTTGTGATGTGGCCCTGTGCCATGTGTGTGTGAGATAGTACTTAGTTCCCTTTGTGTGTTGAATCCAAAACTTGTCTAGATAGTCTTGCCTAGATTGTAGGATAGTCAGTTAGGAAGGGATCATTGGTTATTTTTTATATGAGTCCACTTTTTTCCTAAATGACCTTTCATGTGCGAATAAGTATCTCTTGATCCTAATTTTTTAGCCTTATAACCTATTTTTCTTTATTACACCTTTCACCTTCTCATTTGTGTTACAATGAACCTGTTTTGGCCCTGACCTTCCTTGGATATTATGCACCTCAACTCAAGTAAATCACCTACGTTAAAAGTGGCTATCAGAGGGGTGTGTGATGTAAAATGGGTATGAAGAAGGGTAAAATAAGAGAAAATGATAGTAAGTCTTGGTGTGGTAGAAAAATAAAAGAAAATGTGAAAAAGAAAAAGGAAAAAAAATATATGAATTAAAAAACTCCACCCCACCTGAATGTGCAAAGAAGAACAAAAAGGGAGTAATAAGGGTGGAATAAAAAGGAAATTTATTAAAGTGTGGACTCCAATGTTAGGGAATAAAGTAAAGGGTGGAATAAAAAGGAAATTTGTTAAAGTGTGGACTACTGAAAACTAAGGTAAAGAAAATAAGGAAAAGTATATGGTATTTGATGTGCATTGGTGGAACTTCACTTATGAGTGTGAGTGTCTCTTGATTGTGCCTGCATTGACATGCATTATTTTATATGAGTGAGTAGGACTTCTTTGTTGTGAGGGCACATGGGTTGTATTGCTAACTGCTTACTTGTTTGAGTAGTGTAACTTATATATATGTATGTTGCTCTGTTGCTAATGTGATTGTTATACCTTGACTCCCTTTTGTTACATTATGATGCTTCATTTCTACACATGGTTGGTTTTGTATTATTGAAATAGGAGGGGGTAATGTGTTTTGTGCTTAAAGTATCGATTGACTGCCTTAGATCTCTTAGAGTTCTCCTAGTTTAGCATCATGTTTTGTTGTGTTGTGTTGTATTTCCTGAGGACATGAAAACATTCTAAGTTGAGGGTGTTGATGTGCTATAGATTTATAGAACATTTGACACTTAAAATAATAAAAATATCCAAGTTTCTTACATTGTTTTGTTAGATATAATGTGATTTGGGTATGTTTTGCAGGAAACCAGGTTTGGAAGCTGAAACTAAAGAAAAAAATGAAAGTTGAAGTTTTTGTCCACTTACTGAGGCAATTCTGGGCGTAAGTTCCACTTACCGAGCGTAGGTGAACAAAGTAGGTGTCAGAACTTGAAGTCCATAAGCTCAGAAGCAGGAAAAATAAAACTCTGTCACTTGCAAAGGGCACTTACAATCCGTACGTGACCTTAGTAAGTACTAGAGGGACAAGTCTAGAGAGTTTCAGGAGTTGTGCAGGAGTTCTATCACTTACTACTGACCACCTACGACCCATAGGTAGTACCTACAATCCGTAGGTGACCTTAGTAAGTGGTCACAACCTCAATTTTCCTTTTTTATTAGGAAGTTGATTTTTAGGATTTCCTTGTATCCTATAAATACCCTTTTGATATTTTATAGTTAGTTTACGCACTCCATATACTTATAAACACATATTTGATTCTAAGATCTGAATTTGGTCTTGGAATTTCTTTGTATTAATTTTGGTTGTTAATTTAGTTGAAGACTTTGGGTTTTTACTTATTGATTATTGTGATATTGTTTAATGCTTTCCATCATGAATGCTATTGATCGTTTCACAAGCATGAGTAGCTAAAGTCCTTAGCTAGGGTTATGGGAACCTTGGTTGATTGATGATGTAGGGGAAGTACTAAGTTGTTCAGAACCAGTATTCTTGCATATATTGTATTATCTTCAGTTTAATAGAAGTATTAGAGGTTGCAAACGATAAGATCCAGACTAGATTATCACTACTTACTCCAAAAGAGGAGTAGTGAAGAGGAAAAGATAATCACAATAGTAATTTAAAGATTAATTATCGATCTAGACTAATTAGTATCATCTATGTAAGACGGTTATCTATTATCTAATAACTTAAAGACTCAAAAGGTAATAGTTAACTGGGATCTAGGATAAGGGTTAGTAATGCAACGTCCTGAGACTCAAATAGTAAAGGATAAAATTCGTCTATGAGTTCCCAAGATAGTTGATGGTAAATACTTATTAGATTCCGCATGCAACGTACTGGGTTGGTTCAATAAAGCACGATAAGCCTACTAAGTTGAGAAGACAGAGGCAACACAATCCTAGTGTTCGTTTATGACTGATTACAACCAAAGTTGATTTCTATTACTTGTTTAAGATTGTTACTACAACCCCCTCCTCCCCCCTCAATTTACTTTTAGTTTTGCCCGTTGATTCCAGCAAGTGAGAGATATAATTCCACATATTCCTTTGGGTTCGACCCCAACCTAGTTGGGTTACTTTACTTGACAGCGACCTCTTTATCTTTTATTTAAAGTGCAGTTTTGACATTGATCAGTTGTTGAATGACTTGTAGATTTTATGTTAGTTAGTAGAGAGAGTGATTAGTGATAATGATTTAAAATTCATTTGGAATAGGGAAGGAGCTCATGATAGATAGTTATTGTAGTAGTAAAAATTTATCATATGTTGTGAATGGAAGGATAGATTGACTAATAATTTATAAATTTATCATTCACTTGGGATAATCTTAGAAAGGGAACTGTAAGTCCCCATAAAATTTTCACCAATTTATTATGGATCCTCCCGCGTGTGCAATGATAATTGTTTACATGAATCGTGATATGGGATGTTATAGGAGTGTCTTAGGTAAGTTTTAAAATTTTTGAAAAGCATTCGGGGTCATTTTGGGACCTCAAACTTGTGAGCCTCCATGATAGGGGCATGGCATGCTGCCTACACCCCACAATAAGGGCATGGCACGCTGCTTATGCCCCGCGATAAGAGTGTGCCACGTTGCTGAGTACAAATTGTTCAACTTTATTTTTTCAATTAGGACAAGGACTTTTTCGTCCTTTGCCCCATTAAAAGATATAAAATACCTTTTATTCCCCATAACTAAAAGTTATCAACTCTTAGCATTGACCTTCTCCTCTCAAATTCCCTAAGTCAAGAAACTCAAGGTTTTCTCAAGAATTTACTAGTATTGGCTCTAAATTTTGCATTGCCTCCAAATTCTACTTATTTTCAGGCATGTTGGATGTTGCCTAATTTAAAGCATTTATTCAATAGTTATTTAAATGTTTCTTGAATGATTCATTTAAACTAGGGTTTGAGAAGTGTCATCACTAATATGAAATACTAATTTTTCTCTCCTTATAAATTATATATAGGCTTGTGGTGGGTTTTGGATTTTTGAATGACATGTTCGAAAGGATGCATCACATTATATAAGTATTGAAACGTTGAATGTTAAGGATGAATTAAACCATGATTTTTGAAATATTGAAAGTGTAGAACTTTATGACTGCTTTGAGGTTTTTATGCAGTTTAATGATGAATATGAGCATGATTTTGACTAATGGGGTTAAGCAGCCGTTAATGTTTTATGATAATGTTTTCTTGGCATGATATGAATGGCCTGAAAGTCTTGGTATGTCGATACCAATATAGATATGCCTAATGAACGATCCATAATTAATGTTATGTGCAAACTATTTTATTTGGTCTCTAAAGGGAATTAAATAGCTCACCGTGAAGGCTTAAGTCTTCGTGACCAATGCCCAAAACCTATGTTTACTGGTATAGGGATGTCATACCTTAATTAGATGACCAAATTATGTCCTTAACATTATGAGAATATGTATGGCGACTTTAGTCTGTTTGTGACTTTAGCCTAACCTCGGTACGTGCGGCCAACATAGACTGGGTCCCCATCGGTTGGAGAGTATCGGACCCATATAGCCCATGGGTACTAGATGACTCATACTACACATAGGTCAACAGATGATAGTTAAAGTTATATAGTTTAGGCTTCAATTTTAAATGTTCATGTAACTTGACCCTTATCTCCCACCCCCACATCTTATTACATATATATATATATACCCAATATGCAAGTAGTTTATAATTTGTTTTGGTAAATGCATACATGTTTTATCTTTTTTTGGGTTGCACGCCAATACTCGCCAACTAACTATCCCCAGATGCTACATCATTTCATAATGTAGGTTCTGAGGGCTTTTCTTATGACCCTATGCAGCGTTAGGTGGTTTGATATCCCAGTCAGTCAGCTATGAAGTAGTGAGCCCTCTATTTTTTGAAAGGTCTGCTCTCTCTTATAGTTTTTATTTATTATTCTAGTACTTCTGGATTTCTTTCATTACAATTGGAGGAATGCCCTAACTTAGTTTGTATTCTTTGGACTAGGCTTTTGTGGACAGTGTTGGATATCATTATGGATTTGGTGTTAGACTCTCAACTTTCTTTGAGTTATATATTTCTCTCTTATTATCTTGGTTGGTTTTCTCTATTTACCATTACTATTGTGCTCTTGAAATAAGGCTAGGGGTCATCTCAGGCTTTGGTTGGCTTGGGATACCCATCATGGCCAAGCCCATGTTCAGGTCATGACAAGCTTGGTATTAGAGCAAGGTTCAGGGTCTCAGGGTATCCATATAGTTGTGTCGACTAGAGTCCCTTTTATGGGTGTATATCACGCCACACTTATAAAGTGGAGGCTACAAGGAATTTATGAATATTTTCCTTTCTTGTGTTCTATTTTAGGCTAGAGACTAGTTACCATGAAACTTCTCTAACCCCTGGCTCACTTGCATTTTAGATCATGTCTCCTTGAAAATCTGATGATCGTAGGAACTCAGTTGGAACCTCCATCTCAACTGGGAAATGCAGAGGAAGTTTTCCCTGGGCCCACACTCTTGACTTCACTGCTCCACCTAGGGTCTATTAGTCCCTATTAGTCCTCCTCGATCTCCATGTGTTGGTAATACTTATATTCAGTCCCCTTAGGGAGATATCTTGAATGTTGAGTTCCGTCATTCTATTCATATTCTATCTCATATCGTGGCACCATATCTCATCATTTTGATTATGTTGGTCCTGCCACTATTTTGTCTAAGGTTACTTAGGTTGGCCACTTTAAGAGGCTAAATCCCCAACCATTATAGGCTCTAAGGTTGAGGAGGATCCTCAGGGGTTTACTGATGAGATAGAGAATATCTTTAAGGTGATACATGCTAGTGATTCAGAGAGGGGTTGATTTTACAGCTTATTAGTTGAAGATTTAGGTTTATCAGTGGTACGAGGAGTGGGAAGAGTTAATGGGTGAAGATGTTGAACAGGCAGTATGGGAAGAGTTTTTAGGTGATTTTCTTGATCATTTTTTTCCTCAAGAGTTGAGGGAGGCTAAGGCTGAAGAGTTCATGAACCTGAAATAATTTAAGATGAGTGTTAAGGAGTATGCATTGAAGTTCACTCAACTGTCCCGTTATGCTAATAAGCTTGTGTCTAATATTAGGTCTAGGATGAGGAAGCTTGCTTCGGGTCTTTCTCGTGACTTGGTGTTAGAGTGTAAGGTGGATATATTGAATAATGACATGGTTATATCTCGATTGGTGGTTTATGTACAGAAGGTGAAGGATGAAAAAATAGGCAGAGATGGAGGAAAGGCATAAGAAATCCTAAGGAAAATCTCATCAATTAGCCAGTGCTTCGATCCTCATACCTTCAAGTGACCAATGCTCCCAGCCTAACAATGGACATCGATCATAGAGTGTCTTATCTCAGGACAGTATGGTATAGTCATCACCATCGTAACCACCTTACCGCATTTGTGGGAAGATCCATCGTAGGTATTATCGCATCAAAAGTAGACTATGTTTTGTATATGGTCAGCCAGGGCATATACGATGAGATTGTCCTTTAGCTAGGGTTTCCATTGAAGCTAATAAGGTCCTGGTCACCACTTCGTCAACTTCCACATCTAAGGGTACTACTTCAGCAACAGGAAATAGCCAAAATTGCCTTTATGCACTTGCCACTCGTCAAGAATTCGAGTCTTCCCCAAATATTATCACTGGTATGTTATAACTTTTCTCTCGAGATATTTATTGTTTTCTTGATCCGGGTTCTACCTATATTATGTGACTCCTTATGTGGCTATATACATTAGTTTTGGTCTTAACACTATTTTTGACCCCTTTTTCATTTCTACCTTGGCGGGAGAGTCTATTGTTGCTAGAAAAGTCTATAGGGATTATGTGGTGTCCATCCTTCATAGGGAGACCTTGGTAGATGTAATAGAGTTTGATATATTAGATTTTGATGTTATATTAGACATGGATTGGCTCCATTCGTGCTATGCTTCTCTAGATTGTAGGACCCAAAAGGTCATTTTTCACTTTCCTAATAAACCGATAATTAAATGGGAGGAAAGTTCCTTAGTACCCAAAGAGAAGTTTATTTCTTACCTTAGAGCTCAAAAATTGATATCCAAGTGGTGTTTTTATCATCTAGTTTTGGTTAAGGATTCTAACTCTAAAAGTCCCTCCTTGCAGTCCCTCCTTGTGGTCAATGAATTTTTAAAAGTTTTTCCTAATGAACTTCTTGGGGTTTCTCTGGATAGGAAAATAGACTTTATAATTGATCTCCTACCGGATACTTGTCCTGTATTTATTCTGTCCTATAGGATGGCTCCGATAAAGCTAAAAGAACTAAAGAAGTAATTAAAGGATCTCCGTGATACGGCTTTTGTCTGTCCTAGTGTTTCCTCTTGGGGTCTTTCTGTTCTTTTTGTATGAAAGAAAGATGGATATCTTTGTATGTGTATAGACTATCGTCAGTTGAATAAGTTTATTATGAAAAAAAGCACCCACTTCCTAGAATTGATGACCTTTTTGTCCAGCTTCAGGGTGGTAAGTGTTTCTCTAAAATATATCTATGTTTCGGATATCATCAGTTGAATATTAGGGAGGTTCACATTCCCAAGACTACTTTCCAAATCCTTTATGGGGCCACTATAAGTTCTTTGTTATGTCATTCGGGTTGACTAATGCTCCAGCTCCTTTTGTGGACCTTATGAACCAGGTGTTCAGACAGTTTTAGGACTTGATCACTATAATCTTTATTAATGATATTTTGGTGTATCCCAAAAGTGAGGAGCACCATACAAATCACCTCTGAATTGTGTCGTAGATCCTTAAGGACCAAGAATTGTATGCCAAATTTTCTAAGTGTGAATTTTGGCTAAGTGTTGTGACTTTTCTTAGGCATATTGTGTCTAGTGAAGGAATTAAGGTGGACTTGCAAAATATTGAGGCGATAAAGAAGTGGTTAATCCATGACTCAAATCGATAGTAGTAGATTCTTGGGATTGGCTAGGTATTATTGAAAATTTATCGACAGTTTCTTATCTATTGCTGCTCCTCTGACGAGGTTAAATCAGAAAAAGGTAAAGTTTTTATAGTCCGATGCTTATGAGGGTAGTTTTGAGAAGTTGGAGGACAAGTCTACTTCTGCTCTAGTTCTGACCCTACCCGAGGATACTGATGGGTTTGTTGTGTATTGTGATGAGTCTCGTGCGGGGATGGGCTATGTTTTGATGCAGTATGGTAAGGTTGTAGCTTACTCTTCTAGACAACTTAAGGTTCTTGAGATAAATTACCTGACTCATAATCTAGAGTAGGCGGTTATGGTCTTTTCTTTGGGGATTTGGCGCCACTATTTGTATTGGGTGAATGTGGATATTTACTCAAATCATAAGAGCTTGCAGTATGTTTTCACACAAAAAGAGTTTAATCTCAGGCAAAGGCGGTGGCTCGAATTACTTAAGGATTATGACATAAGTTTGCACTACCATCCAGGCAAAGCTAATATTGTAGTTGATGCTCTTAACAGGTTATCTATGGAGATTTTATCCCATGTTGATGAAAAGAAAAGAGGACTAGTGAAGGATATTCATCGGCTGGCCAACTTAGGAGTTTCACCTTTAGACTTCGGTGATGGAGAGGTGATGGAGAGGTGATCGTTCAAGAAGTGGTTAAATCATATCTTGGTGCTAAGGTTAAGGAGAAGTAGGTTATGGACCCCATACTCTTGCAAATCAAAGATGATGTAGGTCATCAAAAGGTTATGGCTTTTGAGATTGAGAAAGATGGAATCTTGAGATATCAAGAAAGGTTTTGTTTTCCTGATGTAGATGGGCTGAAGGATAGGATCTTGACTGAAGCTCATGTGTCTAGGTATACCATTCATTCGGGTTCAACAAAGATGTATCATGACTTAAAGGAATTCTACTAGTGGAATAATATGAAATTGCATATGGAAAATTTTATTACTAAGTGTATAGTCTGTCAGCAAGTCAAGGTTGAATATTTGAGGATTGGTGGCACGTCTCAAGAGATAGAATTACCTATGTAGAAGTGGGAGATGATTTAAGGACTTTGTTATGGGTCTTTTATGGTCTCGAAATTAGTATGATTCTATGTGGGTCATTATAGATAGAATTACCAAGTCTGCTCATTTCTTGCCTGTGTGTACCAATTATTCAGGAAAGTATTATGCAAAGTTGTTCATTTAGGAGATAGTTAAGTTTCATGGAGCCCCGATATCCATTATTTTTTACCATGGTATGCAGTTTTCTTCTCATTTTTGGCCTTCTTTGCAGAAGGGGTTTGGTACTCAGGTAAACCTTAGCACCATTTTTCACCCATAAATGTATGGGCAAGAAGAATGCAGTATTCAAACTTTGGAGGATATGCTAAGGGCCCGTGTAATTGACTTTAAAGGAAGTTGAGTTGACCATTTTCCTCTAACTGAATTTTCTTATAATAATAGTTACCATTCAAACATCTGGCCCCTTTTGAGGCCCTTTATGGTAGAAGGTGTAGGTCTCCGATTGAATAGTTCGAGGTGGGTGAGACTAGACTATTTGGGCCCAATTTGGTTCACCAATCAATGGAGAAGGTAAAGGTAATTAGAGAAAGACTTAAGACTTCTCAAAGTCTCCAAAAGTCTTATGCAGATATGAGGCGGAGGGAGTTGTAATTTGAAGTTGATGATTGGGTAAAAACTTTCTCCTATGAAGGGAGTCATGGGATTTGGGAAAAAGGGGATGCTCAGTCCTCGCTACATTGGTTTGTATTAGGTTTTAAGAAGAATTGGGAAAGTGTATTTATGAATTGGAACTACTGATGAGCTTGGCTTCGATTCATTCCATAATTCATATTTCTATGCTTAAAAGTGTGTAGGCAATCCTTTCTTAGTAGTTCCCGTTGAAGATCGGTGTTAAGGATTAATTGTCTTATAAGAAAGTCCTGGTTGAGATATTGGATAGGCAAGTTTAAAAATTGAGGACTAAGAAAATACCTTCGATGAAGGTTTTTTGGAGGAATGAAAAGATAGAAGAGGCTATGTAGGAATCGAAAAAAGATATGAAAGCCAAGTATCCATTCTTGTTCTCAGTATTAGTTGAAAGCATTTAAGGTATGAACTTTATTCCCCCTCTTATCGCATTTTGAATTTGTCCTTGAATTCCATTGTACTCTTTCTATTATCATGCTAAAGATGTCCTAACTCCTCATTCAGGGACGAATGATCCAAAGAGGGGATAATATAAGACCCCATTAAATTTTGACCAATTTATTTTGGACCCTCCTGCATGTGTAATGATAATTTTTGACTTGAATAGTGATAAGGGATGTTTAAAGGAGTGTCTTAGGTAAGTTTTAGAATTTTTGAAAAGCGTTTGGGATTATTTTGGGACCCCAAACTAGTGAGGCTCTACGAAAGAGGTATGGCACACTGCCTATACCCCGCGATAAGGGTGTGACACGCTGTCTACACCCTGCGATAAGGGTGGGCCATGTTGCTGGACACAAATCGGCCAACTTTATTTTTTTCAATTAGGCTAAGTGCTTTTAGGTCCTTTTCCCCATTAAACGACATAAAAAACATTTTTATTCCCCATACCATCTATTATCAACTCTTAGCATTGCCCTTTTCCTCTCAAATTTCCCAAGTTAATAAACTCTAGGTTTTCTAAAAAAAAATCACTACTCCGGCTCTTAATTTTGTATTTCCTTCAATTTTTTCCAATTTTCAGGCATGTTGGACACTCTCTAATTATTATTCTATTAAATTATTTCAATTTGTATTTAAATATTCTTGAATGATTGATTTAAACTAGAGTTTGAGAATTGACATCACTAATATGAAATATTGATTTTCCTCGTCTTATAATTTTTTTTATAACCACTTGTGGTAGGTTTTGGATTTTTGAATGACATGTTTGAAAGAATGCATCGCATTATATAAGTATTGAAACATTGAATGTTAAGGATTATTAAAACCATGATTTTGAAGTCCTTTGAAAAAACTTTGAATTGAGATGATGAACAAAGATGACACCCTGTCTTTTTAAAATATTGAAAGTGTTGAACTTTATGACTACTTTGAGGTTTGTATGTAATTTAATGATGATTATGAGAATGATTTTGAATGATGGGGTTAAGGAGTCGTTAACGTCTTATGCTAATGTTTTCTTGGCATGATATGAATGGATTGCAAGTCTTGGTATGACAATACCAATATAGATATGCCTAAGGAATGACTCCATAATTAATGTTATGAGCAAACTGTTTTAATTGGGCTCTAAAGGTAATTATATATCTCACCGTGAAGGCATAAGTCTTCATGACCAAATCCCGAAACATGTGTTTACCGACATAGGGATGTCGTACCTTAATTGGACGACCAGATTTTTTACTTAACATAAGGATAATATGTAAGGTGGCTTTAATATATTTGTGATTTTAGCCTAACCTTGGTACGTGTGTCTAATATGGACTGAGGCCTTTCTGGTTGGGGAGTACAAAACCCATATAGCCTGTAGGTACTAGATGACTCATACTACACATGGTCAGCAGATGACGGTAAAAGCTAAATAGTTCAGGCTGAAATTTTAAATACTCATGTAACTCATCCCTTACTCCCAACCCCGTATCCTATTACATATATATATATACTTGATGTGCATGTGGTTTATAATTGGTTTTGGTAAATGCATACATGTTTTATCCCTTTCCTTGGGTTGCACACTAGTACTCGTCATACTGACCATTCTCAAACGCTACATTATTTTATGATTTAGGTTTTGAGGGATTTCTTATGACCTAGTGCAGCGTTAGGTGGTTTGATATCCCGGTCGATCAGTTGTGAAGTGGTGAGCCCTCCGTCTTTCGGAAAGCTTGGTCTCTCATATAGTTTTCATTTATTATTGTAGTACTTTTGGATTTCTTTTATTATAGTCGGGGCCATGTCATGACGTAGTTGGTATTCTTTGGACTAGAGGCTTTTGTGGATAGTATTGGATATCATTATGTATTTGGTTTTGGACTCTCAACTTTCTTTGAGTTATATTTTTTCTCTCTTATTATCTTGGTTGGTTTCTGTTGTTTACCATAACTACAGTGCTCTTGAAATAAGGCTTGGGGCCATCTCAGGCCTTGGTTGGCTTAGGATACCTGTCATAGCTAGGCCCAGGTTTGGGTCGTGATAAGGACTCAGTGATGTTTATAGAATTTTAAAGATATCTAGGATGTATTCATAGGTAAATGGGTATGATGTGAGGGAGGTGAATGTTCTAAAAACCATAATGGGTTTGTTATAAGATTAAGATCGACTATTGTTACTATGTGGTTTTACTACACTAAGGGTCCCTTGATTTTTATCTGGTATTTGTAAGCCAGTTTAGTAGGTGAGAAGATATGTAGTAAATTTTAAGGTGTAGTAGTAATATTATGGATAAGATGTTCTTGTGGGCCATAGTTTAGTGAAATAAGAAATTTAGGCTGATTTCTATATTTGATGGACTAGTATATTGCATGGGATATTTCATCGGTGGTACACGACTGATGCTAGACACTTAAGTTTAAACTTTAGATAATGATTGTATGACGCCTTTCATGCCTATTAGGTCATATATTACATCTCAAGCCCCACTTTTAGTAGTGCAACCAATATAAGTTATAATTTAATAGTGTCATTTACATTCATGATGCATGTACTCGAGTTCCTCAATCACCCTCCTTGTGACATTTAGTAAGAGAGTAGATGTTCTTATTGTGAATGTTGTGTGTGACAACTTGAGATAAGGTTATTGATGAAGAACGGGGAGTAGGATGAACTTTTATTATGTGAAATACTAAGGGGATATGTGGTGAAAATCTTTGTGAAAGTGATTGAGGTAGCTTATGTTTGAGGAGGAGATCCATAAAGTAGGTATAGTAAATATAGGCTTGAATGTTGTGAGTGATAAATAAACATACTATTGTGTTATGTGGCTAGTACTTCTTGATTAAGACATTATGTTGTGTGATTATAGCAATAAGATGGAGTAATATTCCTGAAGGGTGTAGAATATAGGGTCCCATACCTTAAGGTAGCACCTATTAACTCCGAGTTAGTCTTTAACATAGAAGAAATATGTAGTTAGACTCAGGCTCATGTAGTAATGTGTTTCATAAGGTAATTATAAAATTGAAATGGTGAAGTGTGGTATTCTTAGTTGTAATCATGGTTTAGATGCGTCGCTAAATTTAAGGGGTTATTATAGATATCATGGGAGGTGGAGAATGCTTCTATTCTTATGTCCCAAAAAATTATTATTTTGTGTCTTGTATCAATCTTAATTAGGTCGAGGATTCCAGAAAAAAATCATGTCTTATGTTGTTATGATCATGTTTCATAGAACTCATGCCCAAGATCATGTCTATGTCAAGTCTCGTTATCTTATGATTAATGCTTACATGATTTACTTGGTAATGCCATGAAGCTCTTTTATTTTGATACCTATTCATGTTTTGTTGAGGGAGAATTCCTAATATGAAGTTACATCTTTTCTTTCGTACTTCTTGAGCTTCAATACGTTCCTACCCATCATTAGAGGATAAATGATTCCAAGAGGGAGATAATGTAACACCCCATATTTTGGGCTAGAATTCAAACCATCGTTCCTATGTCTATAAATCCAAACCAAATGATATCTTTGTAAATATAAGTGTCATGATCAATTACCTAGTGTGTAAAGTGCTTTCGATGTAAAGAATGTTTCTATGAAACACTTAGATAAAAGTTGAGTTGAGAACTTTTGTTATCGACTGAATTTTTATATTTGATCCTACAAGGTTCAACTTTATACATGTATAAATTTTAGAGTATATTGATTTTTGGAGCTCAAGACCCACCAAATAAAAGTTAATTGAGTCATATTTCCAACTCATTTTATTTTGCCTTAACTCGATACCCGAGAAAAACGTTATGAGCATTTTCGTGAGCGAACCATTGAGGGTCCATGATAAGGGCGTGGCATGCCCTGTGTACTCCGCGATAAGAGTGTGGCATACCTTGTGCGCTACGTGTTAAGGGTGTGGCACGCCTATGTTCCCAAAGACACTAAAACTCATATTTCTCTTAAGTTTTTTAGGGCAAACTAGTCATTTGCATCCTAAATCATCCAATAACTAATACTAATGTGTTTTCCCTCATCCCATAACCCAAACACACGAATTTTCTCCTCCCAAATTCTCAAGAACACCAAATAAGGTTTATTCTCCAAAATTCAATCTTTCAAGACTTCAAATTCAAGTTCTTCTCAAATTTCTTCTGTCAAAAAGGCATATTAGACATTCCCTTGTTTTTTAATTTAATTTAATTTGTGAAATTTATTTTATATTAGCATGATTTTAATGGGTGTTTAAACTAGGGTTGAGGATTTTGGATTATTACATACTTGCATTGATTTCTCTCCTATTTTAATGGTTTCTCCATGGTTTGAATGGTGGATTATAAACTAAATTTGAGTCTTTTGATAAGGATGAAATTTAGTAATCAATTTTCATAACATTTATAGATTTTTGCATGATGATAATGACCTGGACCTCAACCCATGTCATAATTTGATTTCTAAATAAGGATTTCATAGTGTCTAAATTGTTCATTGGGAAATTGTATAACATTAAGTGGTAAAAAGGTAAAAAAAAATGAAAAACACCCTTGGGGTATGGTTATGGATTTTTAAACAAAATTTGGAGTCTAAATGTTTAAATGGGTACGGATAATTGGAATGGCTTGCAAGTCTCTTGGTTTGACGATACTAATTTGTAAATGCCTTAATTAAAGACTCCATGGTTAATGATATGTGAAAATATAATTGATCTTAAAGGAAATTATGTAGCTCACCGAGAAGGTGTAGTCCTAGGGGACAACCCTATAGACCACGTTTGCCGATATTAAAGGTCTATGATCATTGTGTCTTCTTTACATAGTATATTTCTGAAGGCTATCACCTCGGTATCTTTATCCAAATTTCCTCAGTTCATACGGCTAACATGGTTTGAGGCCCTTCCGATAGGAGGAGCTGGACCCATATAGGTTGTGGGTGTCTGAAGGTCGGTATGAGTATATATATTTTATGAATAATTTTAGTAAATTTCATATTGAGTATATATGTTTTATGACTAATTTTGGTAAATTGCATATTTTATCCCTTTCTTTGAGTTGCATGCAAATACTTGTGATGTTGGGTGAATTTATGCATTTTAGTGTTGATATTCTAGCCTTTTTAGCCGTATTTTTTAGGATGATTCATGTTCTTAATGTGGTGATAATGATATAAATGTGCATCTAAGTGTCCATGTATGTTTTTACAATGTTTAATAGTGTTTCTACACAATTTATGATTCAAATTGATCATTTAGAAGTCAACCGAGAAAACTAGTGTGACTAGCTTGAGCTAGGTGTTTGTCTAGTCTATCATATTGGGTTCTAACATGTTTAATGAGTTCCTAAGTTTGTTATTGTGTATTTATATGTGAAAAAACTTTTTGGTAATGTTGAAGAGTCAATTGGATCAAGACAAGAGTCAAAACAATAAGTTAGAAATCAAAGTGAATGAAGCCTATGCTTAGCTCGTGTTTCTAGTTCTCTGTCTTGGATGTTGTTTTGTTTTTAGCTATAAGTTGTTGTGTTTAATTCTATAGGATGCTTGTTTAATGGATTATGATGATATATGAAGGATATAAAATCTTCAAATCAAGTGGAAACAATTCAAAAAGGCTTGGAATGGATCACGGAAGCACAATACGCAACTTGACAAAAATTTGGACACCTGAAATGTCTTGGACGAGTAAGGGCGCGTGGGAAAGTATCTTGGAACGTGATACACACCAAAATACTCAAAAAGGACCCAAAACAGTGTGTACATGCGATATATGTGCATCTCATGCTCCATTCCTATAGATTACAGTGTGCGTCGCATGCTCCATTTCACCCCGGGACTGCACGTTGATTCCTTGGCCAACACGGCTTGGGATTACCCTATTTCTATGCATACACCTTTGTAAATGTTTTTAATCACTTTTGGATGTCCTGGACTAGTTGTGCGGCTGCTCAACACTTATTTTAGGGTTTATATATCTTTACTTTAGTTTCTTTCATGGTTTGTATCATCAATCCAAGGGATTGGATGATGAATAATTCCATTAAAGGCTAAAACTACCTATCTGGGTTTAAGGCCAAGATCATGACTACTTTCATTTTGAATTAAGTTTGTTAATTTTCTCATCATCATTGGTTGTTTGTTTATTCTTGTTTTAACTATTTTAAGGATTATCTACCCTTAGAATACATCGATTGTCAACCTTGTGAACTCGAGAGAGAGAATAGGGTGACAGAACATAGGAATAAACAAAGTATGGTTTGTATTTCTTTATGAAATAAGGAATTTAAATTAGGATCTAGGACAAGGATGTACTTAGATGCCTTACTTGATTCACATGTAGGATGATGACTTTAAAGAACTTAAGTGAATCATTACATCCCCGCTCAATGATGTAGTTGTAAGGTTGAACTTAGGTAAAGTATTAGAGGTTGAGAAACCATAATCATGCAATTAACCCTACGAATCAACAACCAAGATAAGCAATTTAATGAATGAAGTTCAATAACATAGTATAATTGTTCATAAGCCTTAACCCTGGGCTTCTATCGATTGATTGTCCTAAGTCATTACTTTTCTGTATTAGTTTAGTTGCTTTTTATTTTACAATTCTAAAACTCTATTGTTTACTTTTTCTCAATCGTTAAACTAGAATTGGATAGTTAGCAAACGCAAGTCCCTGAGAGATCAATACTTGGTCTTTCTTGAAGCCACTTTACTACTTGATAAGACCATGTAAACTTGTGTGTGCACTTGGGCATTGTCAAATTTTCATACTGACCTTCCTCGGATGCTACATCATTTCATGATGTAGGTTCGGAGGCCTTTTCTTGGTGACCCTGTGCAACATAGGTTGTTCGTTATCCTAGTGGGCAGATAGTGAGAAGTGGTGAAGTCTCCATCATTCAAAAGGCATTTGTACTTTTCACATATGTTTCTATAATGATATTTCTTAGTTTTATGATATAGTTAGAGTCATGTCCAGACTTAGCAGCTATTCTTAAGTTAGAAGCTTCGTAGAGGATATGGGATATTGTTTTGAATTTTGTTCTTCAGACATGGAAACTACTTTATTCAAACTATTGCTTTATGGATTTGGTTTTGATCTACAAACTTTTTTATGATTTATCAAACTTCTTATATAATGGGTTTACTTCTGCATGTTTTTTATTTTACTATGCTTATGATGAAAGGCTTAGAGGTTATCTCAATCCTTGGTTGGCTTGGGATGCCCATTACGGCCAGGTCCCAGTTTGGGTCATGACAAAAATTCATGTCATAGTAAACCAGAAGTTTAATAAATCAAAAAATACATATCATGGCAAACTTGGAGTTTACAAGTCTACAAGTTCATAAGTTAACATGAACGATTGCAACATCCCAAAAATGTACATACTGAGTATTTGACATGAAATAAAGTTAGAAGATTCATCAAGAATTTATGTTGTTTATTCTCATGCTAAGTTGTTTTAACCAATTAATATTGGGATTGGATCCCTTAAAATCTGGGAAGTAAAAAGGGATATGGCCCATTCACCTATTATGTGATATATTGAATAGATGTATCAATAAGATAATCACATGTAGATTTATTGTCAACTTGCAGTTTGACATTTGCAAAGTTGTTTTCTCAATATAAATTGAGTTAAGAGAATAATTTTTAGATTAAGTAACCAAGATGTGTTGAACGCTTCCGATAAATAGCTAAACCATTGCTTATGAGAACAAAATGTCATCAGTTGGTTTGAAATAGGATATATTATATACAAAAGTACTTGTATGCATCAAACAATAAAATATGATTAATTCCCCCTCAAAATTGGTTCAAGTCCAGGAACCACATATTTTTCATCGAATAATTTGATGTGTGTTATATGATTAATGGATATACCATGATACACAAAGATGAATTTTTCAAAGATCAGATTCTCATAAGGGGGATACCCTTAGTTTTCCTAACATAAGGGAGAAATAATAAGCAACTATGAAATATGTTAGGAATTATCATCATATTCTCATTTAAAAGATCATTCAAGTCAAATGCTAGAAACATTTATTGATCCAAAATTAATTTCATATTTAGCTGTAAATACTCCTATTGAATGTCCATGAAGGACAAAGTGTACAACATTCATGAATCATGATAGATCAATTGGTTCCAAATACAATAATTTTTTAAAAAGAAAAAGGAGTAAATGACAATAATAATGAGGTGAGGTGCTCTTAAAGAGCCTACAACATAACCTTTTATGAAACCTTATGAGAGGTTCAGGTAACTTGAAAATAATGAAATGAAGAGATCTGAAAATGTTATGTCACATTTTGAACCAATGCAAACGATATAATGTCGACTATCTTTTTGATACAATATGGTGCAATATTGTAAGAGATTATGTGGATGTGAATTCTACGTTTATTTATGTATGCCGATGTAAAAATATTTATCAAGTTACATGGAAGGATGAATCTTGAAAGGCGTAAAGCTTCTTTGACTTTTAGTCTAGACATTAAAAAATGTCACACATAAAATGTTGATTATTTTCACTTGACAAAATCTATATGAAAACTCCTGAAGGATTCAAAATGTCTGAAGCATATAAAAGTTTTGGAAAAATTGTTTATAATCCTTATAAAGGATAAATTGATAATTGAAATTATTGAAACTCTTGGAGAGTTTTCAAAACGATTAATTATTTTCTAAAAGAAGTTGAAATAATAAACATGTAGAATTTGTTTGGGCATAAAGTACTATATCTATAATACCCGTGCTTTTTCTTAGCTTGAAAATCATCTCAGGGATGTTAGAACTTTCTTTGAAATAAGAATTTATTCATATAAACATGGTATTTCCATAATTTTCACTTCCTATCACGTGATAAATTGAATAAGCTTTCCATTGATATATAATTCGCCCAAATTCGACACCCGGGCGAAGAGTTAGAGCCTTTTTAGTGAAACAGTGTATCACCTGAGCCTTTAGCATGTCGCATAGATAGCTCAAATGGAAATTGTCAATTTTTAGTGTTACTTTGAAATAGTATCGCATCGCACCAAACTTTCAGGTCTCAAACAAGATGGAAACGCGATAGCTCCGCGTCGCGCCACCATGCAAATTCCCAATTGTCCAGTTCCAGTGACAAGGACAAAAATCAAGAAATTTTCTCAGAAATTAAATACGTGTCCCAGGGTTAAAAGGGTCAATTTCCCACCCTATATAAGCCTTATAACATGAGATTTGGCTATAATTCAGCAGCTTATACTCAATTACTCTAAAAAAACTCTCAAGAACAAGCCCTAGGGTTTTCATAGAACGTTCAATTCCAAGGGAATTCACCATCAAATTTCAAGAATCTCTCCATCAATCTTCGTAGAATCACAAACTAAGGTATGCGTAGTGTTCATTCATGGACTCCTTTCGTCCATGAAGTCCAAAAATCTCTTTTCTAAATTCAAGTTATGGATTTTCTTTATGAATTTCATGATTTGGATTGGTTTTGTTCATGTTGATAATGACTAATTGCATTCTAATCCATGTTTGGTGATAAATTACATATGTAATCGATTAGTAATGATGTAGATTCCAGTAAACCTAGGATTAAAACCTTTGGATGATGAAATTAGAGATGAATCATGATGTTTGATTGTTGTATAATGTTGTTTACACATTCTATGCCTATTATTTGTATGATTAAATGTCTAGATGATGAAACATGCCCAACTAGTATGATATCATGAAATCCCCAATCATGTACAAGTTTATGCATATCACATGTTTGATAAAATGCTTCAATATATGAATTATGAATTGTGTTGTTGGTCATGTGTTCATGTAAGTTATGTTATATCAGTTTCTTCTCATCGAATCCTGGGGGTACTTGTACCCGAAACATTTAGCTGTGTGCCTAAAGCCATGTCATATTTTTCACGATCTCCTCAATCAAGATATGATCCATAGAACTCAGTTAGTCATGTGACTCAAGAAATCTCAGTAATTTCAGTAGCTCAGTAACCTCAGTATTCCCAGTCAATCTCAGTAACTTCAGTATTCTCAGTCAGTCCTCAAAACTTAGTACATTTTATCAGTCAACGGAACTCAGTAAATCTAATTTTATCTCTGCTAAATAATACCATCAGTTAATTAGTTCATTTCAGTTAAATTAGTTTAGTTTAGTTAATCAGTTCAGTATCTATTCAGTTGGGAGTAGGATTCAGCATCGAGTGAACCCAAGGATGGGGACTTACCTGTTATTTAGTGGAGGGTGTGATCCTTAGAAGCAATCCTTGTGTTCCAAAACTACGTAGCCAGCGTAGGCTGAGATGCATCCTACGCATTTAGGGATATATATATATACATCTCATTTGGGTTACCTAATAGGAGGGGCTGATGGAAGAGCTCCCTATCAGCGAGGATATACTCACAGCAGGTCTTTACCCGTTGCATGGTATTGACACCCTTCCAGCTAGGGTTATAGGTTGGATACCACCAGTTCAGTTTCGAGGCATGTCAATTAGATGATTACCTCCCACAGTCACAGTCTCAATGTCAGTCTCAGTAAAAGAACTCAGATAGTTCTTCAGATTTTAGGACTGTTAGATATAGTCAAATTCAGATACAGTACGGAACTCAACAAGTTCCATCAGATTTAGGAATGTCAGATACATTTACTCATATTATCAATTATATCAATTCTCAGAACTCATGTTATCAGTATTCAGCTTCAGGACTGTCAGATATAGTCAACCAGACCAGTTCTTCAAAATCAGAACTGTTAGAAATAGTTATTCACGTATCAGAAACATAGTATCAGTCCCTCAGTATTCAGTAATACAGTATTAGTCTTTGTCACTTATCAGTGACTCAGGGGTCAATATCAGTAGACTCAGTATTCAGTCCTATCACAATATCAGTTACAGTTACGTAGTCATGTATGTATTCTCACATTCATATTAGTCAGTCAGTTAGTATTGTTCATGCATATAAACCATTTGAATTCAGCCTACCTCACTTGAATACCAATACATTCAAAGTACTGACGCATTTGTGTTATGGTATTTTATACCATAGGTTTAGAACTAGTAGCATCCCAGTTCAGCGATCAGAATTAGTAGTGAGTCCTCATCCTTTAAGGACATGATGATTACATTATTATTTTAGTTTTTTAGGTTATTTCAGTAGTCAGAGTTAGTTGGGGATATGTCCTATCAACTTCTTATTCAGATAGTTTAGAGGCTTTCAGACTATAGCATGTCAGACAGTTATTTTAGATTTTATTTTGGTATTGTTATACCATTTTTCAGACATTGTGTTATCAGATGTTTGTTTAGTATTGAACCTTATGTCCTTTCAGTTTATGTTTCTGCATTATCATGTTATATTATGCAGTGTACAGGTACAGATATTAGTCATGGGTTAGATCGTGGCCCTTCGGGGTCATGAGCACCGTGTAATATTTCGGTTCAGCAAATCGGGTGGTATCAGAGCCTAAGGTTCAATAGTGTCCTAGGAAATCTGAAAAGTCAAATCTAGTAGAGTCTTGAACATGCGTGTGTCGTGCACCACACTTATGTGCAGGAGGCTATGAGATGTTTAGGAACAGTTTCCCTTCTTTCAGTATTCATGTTGTACCAGTGAGCATAGGATCAAAGTTAAACTCTCAATATAATCCACTTCTTCCTTTTGTTTACAGAATATGCCTCCCAACAGGGCTAACTAAAGGGAAACCAAAAATCAGTTAGCACCTCAGCCCATCCATCCAGATTCCCTGGATGAGCATGTCTCTCATGTAGAATTCAAGACTGCATTTACTACTCGAGCTAGTTCAGTCGCAGCTCAGAATAAATAGCCAACTGCTGTTCCAGCCAATCCAGTGGCAAATTCTGCTGCAGTCAGGATGCGGATCTTCACCTGAATGAATCCTCCTTTATTCACCGGTTCCAAGTCCGAAGAGGATCCACAGGAGTTCCTAGATCAAGTTCAGAAAGTCACAGACATCATGGAAGTGACTTCTAGTAAGAGCGTAGAGTTAGCCACCTATCATCTACAAGATATAGACCATACGTGGTTTAAAAAGTGGAAGGTAGATAGGGGTACAGATACAGAGCCCATAGAGTGGGAAGAGTTCGCTATAGCTTTCTTAGATAGGTTCTTTCCTATAGAGCAGAAGGAGGCTAAAGTGTTGGAGTTCATCAATCTTAGACAAGGTACAATGAGCGTAAAAGAATACTCCCTCAAGTTCATTTAGTTATCCAGGTACACTTCTCATGTAGTAGTAGATAGCAGATCCAGAATGAGTAAGTTTGTGTCAGGGGTATCAGGTAGAGTAGTTAAGGAGTACAGGACTACAATGTTGATTGGTGACATAGACATATCTATTCTTATGATATATGCCTAACAGATAGAGGAGAAGAAGCTTAGGAAGAAGGAAAGAGAAAATAAGAGAGCCAAAACAGGTAGTTATAGTTTTGCACAGCATGGGTCACAAGGTGGTAACCGTTCTCAGTTGTGTCAAAAATATTTATCCCCAGTTTAATCTTCAGCTAGTGCCTCAGTACCAAAGTTCAGAAATAACCGTAAAAATGGGGCATCAGGCTCCAAGGCTCAGAATAGTGAGAGCGGGATTCTTACTCATTCGTTTTACGCAGAGTGTGGTAAGCATCATAAGGGTGTGTGTAGAGCTGGCTGTGGTATGTGTTTTGGATGTGGTGAGTTAGGTTACAAGGTTAGAGATTGCCCCCAGTCAAGTTATCAGAGTCATCTCCACTCATCATTTCAGTCAGGTCGCCCAAATCAGCAGGGTGCCAATTTCAGCGCTATCAGAGGGCAATGCCCAAGTAGACTCTATGCACTTCGGTCCCGACAGAATTAGGAAAATCCTCCTGATGCAGTCATAGGTATGTTATAGATCTCTCATTTACATGTTCACGTTTCTTCAGATTCATGAGTTCCTTTTCTTTTAAAACCTTGCATAGCAGTTAAACCATGGGGCCAGAAAGTCAAGCCTCCATATTCTAGTTCACTAAGGGAAGATGATTCCCAACCTACTCTTATCTCAGTGCAATTGTTTTTTACCATAGTCATCACCTTACCTAATCATGTTTCACACACTTCCCATAGGATCGTATGCGTGTTGAATTCCTAGCAGGACGGGTTCCAACACCCTTAGTATTATGAGTTATGTTCCATGAACACAGAAATTTCAGACTTAAGTCATGCAGCCCATGACTTAGGCACTCATGTCATGTTTTACCATATGTTCAGTCCACATGACTCATGCTCTACTCTTAGTGATCAGTCAAGATCAGATATGTCATGTTTATCCTCAGCTCAAACCATTTTGGTGAATTCATGTTATTGATATTCTATTCCTTAGGCTTCATTTCAAGTGTTAAGTTTAGTCAGTATTCATTCATGCTTCAGGTCCTCCTGATTTAACCCTTCAATGAGCTCTCTCTGTGAAAATAGTGTAGTAATTAGCAGTTGCTTAGAAGATAGAGAGTAAATGATTCATGTTAAGAGGAGATTGTTTCATGCTTACTTTACATGAAGGTACAGTTATGATGATAGGCTTGAATGTTGTAGTAGCGTGCAAGTAAGTGGCTAGTAAGAGGTTGCATTTATAAGTTGGGGAAAAGTATAGAGTGTGAGTATACGTTCAGATCCTTGATCTATATCAGTCCTCATCATGCATCTATCCAAATTCAGTTACCATCTTAGTTATAGTTTCAGTGTTCAGTTTCAGTAATCATCATTCAAACCCAGAATCAAATACTTCAGCACCAGTCTAAACGTCAGTTATCAGAAATTCAGACTAGTTTCAGGATAACTTGACAATGTTATAGTTATCGATTACTCAGTCAGTAGTACCTCAATACCTCAGTTTACAAAGTGGTCCCAATCACATTAGACGCTTAGCCTAGCATGCTTGAGGTAATACAATTTTCATAAATCCATGCCCAGTTACTTCATGTTATCCAGTCAATCATTATCTCCTATGCATAATGTTTTACAGCCTTAGTCCAGTTATTGGAACTAAGTACAGACCAGTCTCTCATACCCAGTATTCAGCTATCAGTTATCCAGTTAATCAAATAATTCAGTATGTTTACGCATTCATGCTCAACACATCGTAAATCTTTTAGTAGTCTCAGTTGCAGTGCATGAAGCTTGGTTGCTTCATCTTAGATGATGTATCAGGCCTCAAGTTTTAGATCTTAGATAATCAATCGATTAATATACTAGGTGCCTTGTGCATCGCCTCAGTTTCCCCTCAGTATCTCAACCAAGAGAGTATTCCTAGAGGAATCTAGTGTCCCAAGGGGGAGATATGCTATGGTCCCCCAAACCTTTATAACATAAGCATCCCATTCTCTTCTCACGAAATGAGTCCATTTTGAAGTAGGGTATACTCATAAGTTGACCCTCAAGTTTGAATCTCAGTCGTGAGCCATGTATTTAAGGGCTCAGATCAGTTCATGAAATTTAGTTTATTTAGGTCCTTTTCCCCTCACCCAATTCAGCTAAAACACGAGATTAAGCACCCAAATTATTCTCAAAATACTCTCAAGAAATAAACCCTAGTTCATCAAGTTCAAGTTCAAGTTCCAAGAAATCCCCAACAATCTTCATGAAATCAACAATCAAGGTATGTTAGGTGTTTATCCTTGGGTTTCCTTCCACCCTTGGAGTTCAAGAACCCCTCTTAAAACTTGAATTATGATTTCCATGCTATGAATTAAATTATGCTCATGGTTGTGTTGTTGTATGGGTTTCAAGTTAAGATCTTTATGAGTTTTCATGAAATTATGTTAGCATGTGTGTTGAATTATGAATCTACCATGTCAAAACCCTTGAATTTGCAAGATTACATGTGGAAGTTATGATGCCCTATATGTTATTCTTCATGTATCACAATTATGCTCCCCAAGTGTTTGATGGAATGTCCATGTGAATTGAATAGTGTAATCATGACATGTTAGCATGTGTTCTCATTCATGTACAAGTTCATAACCTCCAAGTGTTTGACGAAATATCTCAGTGAATGAATTGTGAACAACTGACTATTGATATGCTTTCAAGATTTGTCATTCTTTATTATTGATGCTATTGAGTCCTGGGGGTATTCAGCATATTCAGTAGTTACAGTTTTACGTGTACTCTAAGTCAGTTACTTTATTATATTTATTCAGTTAGTTATCATCTCATGCATATGAACCCATGTATATCATCCTACCTCACTTAGCATACCAGTACATTCCACATACTGATACAACTCTTTCTTTGTGATATGATGTCTTATATCATAGGTTCGGATGCTCAGGTTCCTGATTGTACTTAGTAGCTCAAGATATCAGCAGTAGTTATAGTAGTGAGTCCTCATCCAGAGATGATATCATTTTATTTCAATAATTTAGTATTTCAGTTAGTTCAGTAGTCAGAGTTAGTTGGGGACTTGTCCTATCAACTCCATATTCAGACATTTAGAGGCCTTCAGACTAGCACAGTTAAATATTCTATTTTTCAGATGTCATTGTCAGTTACACTCAGTTATTATTTTTGTATTTTGAGAACCTTATGTTATTTTTAGTTATACTTCTGCATATGATTTTATTATTATTATTCAGTGCTCACAGCAGGTACCAGTCATGGATTAGTTTATGGTCCTTTGGGATCATAAGCACTGTGTGACGCCCAAGGTGTAGTCTCGGGGCATTACAAACGTGGTATCAGATCCTATGGTTCTAAAGAGTCCTAGGGAGTCTGAAAGCCGCGTAAAAAAAAGTCTTGTGCATGGGTGTGTATCGAGCCACACTTATGGACAAGAGGTTATGAGACATTTTTAGGAAAATTTTCCCTTTTTTCAGTATTCATGTCGTGTGAGTGAGCATGAGCTCAAGTTAAACTCTCTGTCTAATCTAATTTTCCCTTCTATTTACAGAACATGCCTCCCAAAAAAACCAACCGAAGAAGAACTAGAAACCAGCCAGCACTTTTGCTTGTTCAGGAAAATCCCCTAAATGAGAATGTTTCTCACGCAGAATTCAGAGCATCTTTTACCACTCTAGCTCATTCTGTAGTATCCTAGAATGAATGTCCAGCTGTTGTTCAGGCTAACCTAGTGGCCAATACTCCTACAGCTAGAATTTAGGGCTTCACCCAAATGAACCCTCCTTCATTTTCAGGGTCTAAGTCTGAAGAGGACCCACATGAATTCCTTGACATGGTGCAGAAGATAACATATATTATGGGATTAACCGCTAGTGAGAGTGTTGAGTTAGATGCCTATCAATTGCAGGATGTGGCTCATACATGGTTCTAGAAGTGGAAGGCAGATAGGGCCACATATGTAAGGCCCATATAATGGGAAGAGTTTGTTATTGCCTTTCTAGATAGGTTTTTCCTATTGGAGTTAAGAGAATCCAAGGTTTTAGATTCATTTACCTGAAGTAGGGCAATATGAGTGTGAAAGAGTATTCCCTCAAGTTACTCAGTTGGCCAGATATGCTCCTCATGTAGTAGCTGATAGCAGCTCTAAGATATGTAAGTTTGTGTCTGGTGTGTTGCGTTGTTAGGGTAGGTTATGTGTTCCATGTGTGGATGGCGTGAGACAGTAGATTCTTGCAGAAGCACATGGTGCGCATTACTTGATTCATCCAGGGGCCAAAAAGATATACCATGACTTGTGGGTAGTCTATTGGTGGAGTGGGATGAAGAGATACATTTAAGAGTTTATGGCTAAGTGCTCTACGTGTCAGTAGGTTAATATTGAGCACCAGAATCCTAGTGGATCTATGCAGGATTTTATTATTCCCACATAGAAGTGGGAGGAAGTGAACATGGACTTCATGACGGGTTTGCCTCGTACTTATCGTCAGCTCAATTCGATTTGGGTCATTGTGGACAGGATGACAAAATCAGCCCATTTCTTGCCATTTTATGCCTCATCTTCAGTCAAGGATTATGCCAAGCTCTGTGTTAGAGAGTTGGTCAAATTGCACGGTGTCCCATTGTTCATCATTTTAGATAGAGGTACGCAGTTCACCTCTTATTTTTGGAAAGCCTTCCAAAAGGGTCTTGATACCCAAGTTCACCTCAGTACAACCTTTCACCCTCAGACAAATGCTTAAGTAGAAAGGACCATTTAGACTTTAAAAGATATGTTTAGAGCATATGTTGTTGATTTTAAGGGAAATTGGGATGACCACTTACCTTTGATTAAGTTCGCATATAATAACAGCTATCACTCCAGTATTTAGATGGATCTATTTGAGGTTATGGGAGGAGATGTAGATCTCTCATTAGTTGGTTTGAAGTAGGTGAGGCCGCAGTAGTAGGGCCTGACTTGATGGTTGATGTCTTAAAGAAAATGCAGTTAATCAAAGAGAGGCTTAAGAAAGCTCAGAGCTGACAGAAATCGTATATAGATGTGAGAAGAAAAGATCTTGTGTTTGAGATTGGCGATTATGTATTTGAAAATCTCTCCCATGAAGGGAGTGGAGATTTTGCAAGAAGGAGAAGCTTATTCCCCGATATGTTAGACCTTATAGGATTCTCAGTCATTTCGGTAAGGTAGCTTATGAGCTTGAGTTACCTGCATACTTAGCATCAGTGCACCCAGTGTTTAACGTATCCTTGCTAAAGAAGCGCATAGGTGACCCATCAGTTGTAGTCCCTATAGAGAGTGTAGATGTTCAGAGCAGTCTCTCTTATGAGGAAATCCCAGTCTAAATCCTTAGTCGTCAGATTCGCCGGTTAAGGAACAAAGAAGTTCCTTTGGTCAAAGTTCTTGGGCGGAATCTGTCCATTGAGGGAGCTACTTGGGAAGCAGAAGCAGACATACAAACCAAGTATCTTCACATCTTCTCCACAAACTCAAACTCAGCCTAAGGTAACAGTCTTCCTTAGATTTACTCTATTCCATGTTCAGTTATTGCTACATAACATTCTCATATCATTCATGCATTCATGAAACAGTTCAGTCATGTGTCATGTCTTCAAAGTTCAGTCATGCTTTAGTTATGCATGTCAGTGTAAGTCAAGTTCCTCAGTTACTCTCAGTTCATTCAGTATCAGTCGAGGAAGAATATTCCCAAGGGGGAGATATTGTAAGACCTCATAAAATTCTAATCATTTCAGTCCTATATAGCATACCAAAAAAAGGTCTAAGGCTTAGAAAAATTCAGCTAAGTGTTAA
Organism: Capsicum pubescens; assembly: GCA_030864215.1. NCBI lineage: Eukaryota > Viridiplantae > Streptophyta > Magnoliopsida > Solanales > Solanaceae > Capsicum > Capsicum pubescens. The sequence goes on along the minus strand of CM061543.1, from coordinate 84,758,372 downwards.
GACTTAGAAGCATTTTTAGCCTTCAAAATTGGATGATCTTATTTTTTATCTTTTCGACCTTAGAATGTCGATTTTCAAGTTGATTAATGATCGTGGATGTCAATAGGTAATATTGGGTGAGTTTCGGAATTTTTGGACTTCGTTTATGTCGTGTTTGGATGGCCAAAATAGCAAGCCAATGCGATCTTAACACGTCACATTAGCTATCACATTGACACCATCGACACGACGCGTCGGTGATTATGTCGATCCCATCGACGCGATGTGTCAGTGATTATATCGCTAGGCTAGTTTTGCTCATTAAATTTTGAGTTTCCAACAGAATTTAGGTCTTTTTCCCTTCACCTAATTCAGCTAAAACACGATATCAAATACCCAAAGGGGCAAACTACATTCATTATTCACAAAATACTCTCAAGAAATAAACCCTAGTTCATCAAGTTCAAGTCCATGTTTCAAGAAATCCCCAATAATCTTCACGAAATCAACAATCAAGGTATGTTAGGTGTTTATCCTTGGAGTTCAAGAACCCTTTTTAAAACTTAAATTATGATTCCTATGCTATGAATTGAATTATGCTCATGTTTGTATTGTTTTATGGGTTTCAAGTTAAGATCTTTTATGAGTTTTCATGAAATTATGTCAGCATGTGTGTTGAATTATGAATCTGTCATGTCAAAACCCTTGAATTTGCAAGATTTCATGTTGAAGTTATGATGCCCTATATCTTATTCTTCATGTATCACAATCATGCTCTCCAAGTGTTTGATGGAATGTCCATGTGAATTGAATAGTATAATCATGACATGTTAGCATGTGTTCTCATTCATGTACAAGTTCATAACCTCCAAGTGTTTGACGAAATGTCTCAGTGAATGAATTGTGAACAATTGACATTGCTATGCTTTCGAGATTTGTTATGCTTTATTATTGATGCTATCGAGTCCTGGGGTATTTAGTACCCGAAAGATAGTTGTTTACTTAGTTGCAGTAGTTATAGAATCATCCCAGTAAAGGTCAAGAACCTTAGTAATCAGTCAGTTAATAGAACTCAGTGAACTCAGTCCAGTTCAGTCAGTCAACACGATCAGTGTCGGCTCAGTCAAGCCTAGTACAGTTTAGTGATCAATTCAGTGTCGATTCAGTTGGGATTAGGATTCAACACCGATCAAACCCAGGGATGGGGCCATTCCTTCCACCACAGGGTTTGACCCTTAGTAGCAGTTCCTTTATTACAGAACTACGTAGCCAGCGTAGGGTTAGTCGTCCTCCTGCCAGATTAGGGTTGACACGATCATATATATATATCATGAGTCTTTCTACCAGATTAGGGTTGACACAGCATTTTTAGTATCCCTTGGCAAGGTGCTAACCCCCTTCCAACTGGGGTCACAGGTTGGACCCCAACTCAGTCTATAATCGGGGTATGTTAGTTAAATGAACACTCTCACAGTTATAGTTTCAGTCTCAGTATTAGTAAAGAACTAAGATAGTTCAACAGAACTAGGGCTATCAGTTATCAGTTACATAGCCATCATAATTTAGTACTTCAGTATCAGTCTAAACTTTTAGTTATTAGTATTCAGTTACCAGAACTCAGTACTTCAGTATCAGTCTAAATCAGACAGACGTTATATCCGCAGTATTGCATATTCATGTTCAGCAGTTACTGTTTTGTATGTACTCTCAGTCAGTTACTTCATTATGTTTATTCAGTCAATTATCATCTCATGCATATGAACCTATGTATATCAGTCTACCTCACTTAACATACTAGTATATTTTACGTACTAATGTATACTCTTTCTTTGCGCTATGGTGTCTCATTTTATAGGTTCGGACGCTCAGGTTCCTAACCGTACTTAGCAGCTTAGGCTGTCAGCAGCAATTATAGTAGTGATTCATCAACCAGAGAGGATATTATTTTATTTCAGCAATTCAGTATTTTAGTTAGTTCAGTAGTCGGAGTTAGTTGGAGACTTGTCTCATCAACTCCATATTCAGACAGTTAGAGGCCTTCAGACTAGCACAGTCAAATATTTAGTTTTTCATAGGTCATTGTCAGTTACACTCAGTTATTATTTTAGTATTTTGAGAACCTTATGGCATTTTCAGTTATACTTCCGCATATGATTTCAGTATTATTATTCAGTGCTCACAGTAGGTATCAGTCATGGGTTAGCTTGTGGTCCTTTGGGATTGTAAGCATCGTGTGGCGCCTAGGGTGTAGTCTCGGGGCGTTGCAGTCATCCTTATCATTATTAGTAATATGATACTGCCACAAAAATATGCTAATTATAATTCATTATATTGACATGATATTATTCTAGATGATCAACAATATTTAATTCCACTTTGATAACCATCTGAAAAATTAAAGTGGAATAACTTATCTTGGTTTAACTTTAAAAGTCTTTCTCGTCCAAGTATCTTTCCTTGGCAGACAATGAGTTGAATTTTGTGAAGAAGAAAATTAATTCAATTAAATAGAGTCATGCAGATAAAGAGAAAATGGAAAATACTTCTTATTTTGTATTGAGGGGTTAAGGATGAATTACAATGAAGGAAAAATATTTTTATTTGTAGAAAAAAACTAACTTGGTTTCAAAGTAAGGGTTCCTAACTTTTCTCCTAATAAACATAAAAGTAGACATTCACTACAAATCAAATATATTTATGGCATATATTGCATACACATAATTTACTTTTAATACATTATACAGTTGTTATAGATGGTAAATATGTTTAAATATGGTATATCTAGATAATAAATAAAAAGTATATTTAAATACAGTAAATATTTTATTAAAAAATATTAAAATAAGTAATATTTTCAAGTGGTAATAAATAAGACCAATCCAGTTGATATTATTGAGCCGATAGAATACTAAAGAATTTTGTTTGGGATCCAGGCCAATTAGCTATTGTTAAAAAGCAGGTATGATTACAAAGAAGGGAAAAGGACATGGTCTGGCCCTTTATAAAAGTAATGGCCCATGTTTTAGTCATTGGACATATTATAGCCAGTAGGCCCAACTAGTTCCACAAATTGATCGTTTTTAATTTTGGGTTACTGGTCATTCATTCAGGCCCTTTATTTTTATTTTTTTCTTCTTTTTTCTCCAATTTTATTTTGGGCTAAAATTTTGCTTTTCTTTTTTCTTAAAAAACAAAATAAATACAATTGTATAGAAACTTTATAATTGTTGTATAGAATATGTACCTATATAAAATAAATGTATAGAAACTATATAGGATGTGTATAGGAATTGTAAATTATTCTATAAATTATGTATATGTATAAGATGTATATAAAAACTATATAATTATTGTATAAAAATATGTATCTAACTAATTATTGTAGCTAAATGTTATATAGAATATGTACAAAAATTGTTTACTTATTGAACTGAATATGTATATGTATAAGATAATATGTATATGTTAAGATGTGCATAAAAAATGCATAATTATTGCATAGAACATATATTTAAATAATTATTGTAGTCAAAGGTTGTATAGGATTCATATAAAAACTGTATAATTGTTGTATAGAAAATGTATATGTATATGATATGTATTGAAATTGTATCATTATTGTATAAAATATGTATGTTTATAGGAAGTGCAGAGAAATTGTATAATTGTTGAACAAAATGTGTAAGTGATGTGTATAGATATCGTATTATTATTGTATAGAACATGTATACAGGGTCGGCTCTTGGCTAATGCCAATGAAGCAAAGGCTTTAGGCCCCCTAATCCTTTGGGGCCCCATTTTAATAATAATAATACTCCCTCTATTTAAAAAAGAATGACCTTATTTGAATTGGCACAGGATAAGAAAATAAAGAAGACTTTTAAATCTTGTAGTCCTAAATTAAAATTATGTTAAATGTATCAAAATATCCTTTAATTTTGTGGTCTTAAACATGCCATGTTGAAAATTAAATTAAAAGTATTGTCAAAAAAGAAAAAGTTATTTTTTTAAACAGACTAAAAAGAAAAGTCGATCATTCTTTTTAAAACAGAGGGACTAATAGGTCTATAAATTGATTTAAGATAAATATATAAATTAAAAACAAAAGAATACTACAAGAGAAATTTGAACAATCGAAGTATATAAAAAATATTTTAGATTTTTATTTGGTGTAACTATTAAGATCACCGGATGATATGAACATGAAAAAATTATTATATTAATCACGAAAGTTTCTTAAAACATAGTGTTATTCAGATATTAATAGTTTAAATTTATTTTTTAAACTAAAAATGTGAAGGACAATGATACAAGTAGAAGACAATTTTTTACTATACTCAACCAAATAAAAATTTTTGATTATTTTCAAATGCTTGTATTTAAGATTTCTAAAATGTTTAAGGCCTCTCATTACGATTCGGCTTTAGGCCATGGAATTGGTTGAGCCGCCCCTGCATATATATGTATATAAAATGTATAAAATTGGTATAACAGTTGTATAAAATATTTATTCAGTATCAATGATACATGTATTTGAAATCAAATATGCACTTATGTGTTCTTTCTAATTCTATATGAAAAAATACACTTTTTTTTATATTTGATTAATAAAAAAAGTTCAAGGATTACAATGTTACAAATTGCATTTGATTGTTAAAAAAAAGTGCAATAATTAGAAAAGCACAAAAAACCAAAATTTAAAAGAGCAACAAAAAATTTTTAAAAAGGGAATACATCGAAAAATCAGAAGAGCAACAAAAGACTTATTTCCTAAAAAAAAAGAAAAAGAAAAAAAAGTGCAATAAATAGAAGAACAACCAAAGTTTTTTTTAAAAATAAAAAACAATGAAAAAAAATAAATAGGGCAATGAAAGAAAAATGTTATTAGTGATAGAAAGGAAATCACGAGAAAAAAAGAAAGATATTTGTGTTTCACAGTATTTTTGGTTGTGATACAAGTGGAGCAGGATAAGAAAAGTCAAAACAGTTGGGATTCAAAAGTTAGTTAGTTCTGTTAAGTACTGTAGCAAAGTCTGTTTTTACTGTTGTAACAAAATTACCTCAGCATAATCCAAGAGGTAGTTAGGAGGTTATAAATCAATGATTAGCTATAAATACTCATGTGTAATGATACACAGCTATTCAGAAAAATCATAATACAATTCTTCTTCTCTCTTATTTTTTCAACTTAGCTATTCTTCTTGGGTATACCCTGAACTTAGCTCTCTTCTTCCTTGAGTTTAACCTCCTGGGGAGATTTAGTTCTTCGAGGTGCATCAATTGGTATCAGATATCGTGATTCTCAACTGAATAATCTTGGTTGTGCATGACAAAAATGTGGATAAATCAACAGAAGAGGTCGATGGGAAATTATCACAAATCCAAGATCAATTGCATAAATTGATGGATGGGATATTGAGCATGAATGATCGAAATGTGCATACAGATAAGGAATTAATAAAAATTAAACAAGCTTTGGGGAATTGGAATCAGAAGGAAAGAGATGTAAATGAAGACAGGGCAAAATCTGCAGTAGATGGTGATGAACCAAGAGGGTCAGGTTGTTTCCAACAAAGTAGAGAATTTCAAAATTCAAGTGGTAAATTTCTTACTCGTTGTTCTAAGCTTGAATTCCCTCAATTCTCTGGCGATGATTTGCAAACCTGTTTGTATGAGGTGGACCCATTTTTTACCATGGACGAGGTTCCACCTGATCAAATGGTTAGGGTAGCTTTAATTCATCTAGATGGGGATGTTATATCTTGTCATGGGTCATATATGAGAGCTAGAACTGCTGCAAAAGATCCTTCTTGGTCTGAGTATGTACTGGCCATTAATGATAGATTTGGTGATAGTTTTGAAGATCCAATGGAAGCTATTAAGAATTTACAACAAACTGGTAGTGTGAAGGATTATCAAGATGAGTTCGACAGGTTGTTATGTGAGGTAAATTTGTCTGATGAAAATGCCCTGAGTTGTTACTTAGGGGAGTTGAAACCTGAACTTAACAAAGCTGTTAGGATTCAGACTCCAAGAACACTTCACTAAGCCTACAAAATCACTAGATTCCAGAAGAAGTTTTTGAAGATGAAGTTTAATTTTGGGGTTTCAAGATGCCATTCTTATTACCTACCCCTAAAACTCCCTTTCAACCAAGATCCTCTACTAACACACCTATAGTGAAGAAGAATGTTGGGACTCACCAGGTGACTAGTCAGATGGTACATCAAAATATTGTTAGTAAATTCCCAGGTAGAAGACTTTTTGCTACTGAAATGAATGAGAAAATGGCAAAAGACCTTTGTTTCTTTTGTGATAAATCTTATGTACACGGACATAACTGTAGAAGTAAGGTTTTTTTGAAATACCTAGCACACTACCTCCATACAGAGGTGTGTTTGACCACAGAATTCCAATGATTGAGTCTGCTAATCCAGTCAGTAAAATACCTTACATATATCCATCTTTTAAGAAGGATATCATTGAGAATCTTGTGCAAGAAATGATGGAACAAGGGGTAATACAAAATAGTACTAGCCCTTATGCTTCTCCGGTGGTGTTAGTAGGGAAAAAATGGTACATGGAGGCTTTGTGTGGATTATAGAAACTTGAATCAGTTGACTATCAAAGATAAGTTTCCTATACCTATGATTGAAGACTTGCATGATGAATTAGGAGGTGCTATGTTGTTTTCCGAAATAGACTTAAGGGTGGGGTATTATCAGTTGAGAATGGACAAGAATAATACGTATAAAACTGCTTTTAAGACTCATGAAAGTCACTATGAGTTTTTAGTAATGCATTTTAGCTTAACTAATGCACCCTCTTCCTTTCAAGGGCTGATGAATGTTGTTTTTAAGCCTCTACTGAGAAAATCAGTTCTTGTATTCTTTGATGGCATACTCATCTATAGTAAGACTTTGAATGATCATGTTGCACATGTTAAGGCTGCATTTGAATTGATGAAGTAATATCAGTTGTATGCAAAGATGTCCAAGTGTGCATTTGGGGTGGATAAGTTAGAATACTTAGGCCATTACATAAGTGCTTAAAGTGTTTCAACTGATCCTAAGAAGATCAGTATTGTGCAGCAATGGCCACTTCTAAGAAACATCAAGTAATTGAGGGGTTTCTTAGGTATTGCTGGATACTATAGGAGATTTATTCAAGGTTTTGGTGCAATTTGTAGACCACTACATGACCTTTTGAAAAAGAAAGGATTCAATTAGTCTGAACAAGCTACTACAGCATTCTATGCACTCAAACAAGCTCTAGTTTCTGTACCTGTGTTGTCTATGCCTAATTATTCCTTACTTTTTATGGTTGAGACTAATGTAAGTGGAAAGGAAATTGGTGTTGTGTTAATGCAACAGTGTCACCCCATTGCATATATCAGTAAGGCCTTGGCTCCAAAATATCAAGCTATGTCTGTGTATGATAGGGAATTGTTGGCTCTTATATTTACTGTTACAAAGTGGTCCCATTACTTGTTAGGGATACATTTTGTTGTTAGGACTAAGCAAAAGGCATTAAAACATTTGTTAGATCAGCAGATACACACTGACTTTCAAATTGCAGGAATTTCTAAACTCATGGCTTTTGATTTCTCTATTGAGTATAAAAAGGGGTCTGAGAACAAGGTTGTTGATGCCTTATCTAGAATGCATGATGCTGAACTCTTGGCCATATACATTTTGTCTCCACATGATATTCTATATGATGAAGTTAAAGAGAGTTGGATACAAGATCCTAAGTTGTAGGAATTTATTACAAGATTGCAGGTTCAAACTTTTAAGCACTATACTTGGTATCATGAACAACTGAGATGGAAAGGTAGATTGGTGGTGGGTTATGATCCATAATTAAAAATGAAGATCATGGAATTATGTCATAACACTCCTTAAGGAGGACACACAGGGATGGATGCTACTACTTGGAGATTGCAGTCACTATTCTATTGGAAATCCTTTTTGCAGGATGTTAGATCTTTTGTACTACAATGAGACATATGCCAAAGAAACAAGTATGATACAGCAACTTATCTGGTTTATTTGCAACCTCTTTCTATTCCTGAAGGTGTATGGACTGATGTTTGTTTAGATTTCATTAAAGGTCTTTCTGAATCAAATGGGAAGGATGTCATATTGGTTGTGGTTGATAGATTGAGCAAGTATGGTCATTTCTTGTGCTTGCACCATCTTTATACTGATCAATCAGTAGCCCAATGTTATTTGGACCATGTTTTTAAGCTTCATGGTATTCCAGTGATTATGACAAGTGATAGAGATCCTATGTTCTTAAGCTCTTTTTGGCAAGAACTTTTTACACTTCAAGGTGTTCAATTACAAAGATCCACAGCTTACCATCCTCAACTGATGGTCAAAATGAGGTGCTCAACAGGACTCTAGAGACTTACTTGAGACGTTTTTGCTCAGAAAAAACTAAGGAATGGGCTACATATATACCCTTGGCTGAGTGGTGGTACAATACCACTTACCATTCCACCATCAAGTGCACCCCTTATGAGGTGTTGTATGGTCAGAAACCTCCTATCCATTTTTCTTACTTGGTTGGTGAGAGTTCTTCTGAGATGGTTGATAGGTCACTACAAGCTAGAGAATCCATCATTCAGCTGCTGAAATTTCACATGGCTAGAACTTAACAAAGGATGAAAGACATTGTTGATAAACACAGAACTGACCGATCATTTTCAGTGGGTGATTGGGTGTACTTAAAACTTCAACCTTATAGGCAAGTTACAGTAGATACTAGACTATGGGCCTTATATGGTGAAGGCTAGGATTGGAGTTGTTGCGTACAGGTTGTTGTTGCCTAAAGATGTTCTTATTCATCCTACTTTCCATGTTTCTCAACTCAAGAAGTGTTATGAAGTCCCCATGAGCTTCAACCATCCACATATTTTGCACTTATCTAGTCTGTTTTGTCCTGCACCTGAGTCAGTTCAAGATAGGAGGATGGTCAAGCGCGGCAACAAGGTAGTAGATCAAGTCCTAGTCAAATGGACTGATCTTGATACAGCTCAAGCAATTTGGGAGTTTTTTTCAGAGTTACACACTAGGTTTCCTGATTTTCATCCTTGAGGACAAGTATGTTCTTCACGGAGGGGTATTGATACAAGTGCAGCAGGATAAGAAGAGTCAAAATAGTTGGGATTCAAAAGTTAGTTAGTTCTGTTAAGTACTGCAGTAAATTCTGTTTTTATTGTTGTAACAGAATTACTATAGCAAAGTCTAAGAGTTAGTTAGGCGGTTATCAATTAATGATTAGCTATAAATACTCAGGTGTAATGATTCACAGCTCTTCAGAAAAATCATAATACAATTCTTCTTCTCTCTTATTTTTTCAACTTAGTTATTCTTATCGGGTATACCCTAAACTTAGCTCTCTTCTTCCTCGAGGTTAACCTCCTGGAGAGATTTAGTTCTTTGAGGTGCATCAGTTTGTATTTTAAAGGTTTTTTAGTGATGTCCATTAATGGAAATTACTTTAAAAGCTAATTAGGGATATTTAAATTTGGAGGCTATTTCAGCGAAATTATTTTACAATGAAGTGTTATTTTTGTCTTTTCCCCAACAAAGAACAATTATGTGTATTGTGATGTGTGTAATGATCTCCTCTCTCATACCATGTATCTCGGAATTCTTCTTTACTTCTACTGAATTTACTTTGTAGTTTCACTTTAGTTTTCAATAAGCTATCAGTTCTATTGAGTAAGAATTGTCTATTTTTGGTTTGTTTCAAGGAGCCTGGTATAAAGCCCCAGAATCTCATTCTCCACCCGTGTGCTATTCTAGAGCAATATACCACCGATTGTGACCAAGTTTTTTATCTAATTTCGCACCACCCTATTCTTCACAAAAGCATGAAATTTTAAATTTACTTATAACAAAATTTAATATTTTTCTATTTAGTAATTTCATATTTTTTTCTGTAATCCATCAACTTCTTTGCAGGTTATCTCAATAGTTTCCACACCCTGCCAATTAGTGTTGTTAAAAATCAGGGTCGGTTTTAGGGGCGGATCTACCCTTTACCGAGGGGTTCATCCGAACCCCCTTCAGCAAAAAATTATGCTATATAAACATTGTTAAAATTATTTTTACGTATATATATTAGATGTTGAACACCCTTCGATTAGTTCATATGTTCACTTATGAACCCCCTTCGTGAATATTCTGTCTCCGCCACTGGTCGATTTAAGGCCACTAAAACATGGAGTTGGGGTTTCAAAATATTGAGGTTTCATTTTTTTAAAGATGTACTTAAACATATTTATTAAAAAACTTGCATGTACTTATAAATTTAAAAAGAAATTTTCTAGAATGAAGTAAATGTTTTTTTATTTTAATGTGGGGACTATTGATTTTTAGGGAAATGGAACTAGTTTTAGGGAATAGTTCCCTACACGGGAAACTAAATTTTCTTATTATCTCCTAATTAGTACTCCCTTCATTCCTTTTTATTTGCTCATTTTGGGTTGAGCACATTTCTTAATAAAGTTCTCTCTCTTAGAAAATTAAAAGTTAGTTAATTTTATACCTCTTTCCAAATTAGTAATTAAATACTCTCTCCGTCCCATTTTACCCGTCTCAAATTGGGATGACACGACTATTAAAAAAACAATGATTGGTAATATAATTTTATCATTTTGTCCCTCTTATTTGTGTCTTGTTATTAGTTCCAATATTGATGGATGACTAATACCTAAGCATCATTTATATTCTTAATGGTGTACTCTTAATGGTACTCCTCTTTGCAACATTTTTCAAGAATGTTAATAATAAAGAGTAATCAATTATACTAAGGGTATAATGAAAAAAAATTATCTTGTCTTGATAAGTAAAAAAAGACAAGTAAAATGGGACAACAAATTAGGAAATTTGGGATGAGTAAATGGGGACGGAGGGAGTATATTAAAAAGGAAATTCTCAATTAATGATCTTGGAAATTTGAATAAAGATATAATAGAAATATATTGATCAAATTATTCTTGAAGAATTAAAGGAGCACTTAAAAAAAATATAAACATACCCTAAAAAAAGCAAATAAAAAGAAATGGAGGGAGTAATAACTTGAATGTACATTATTATTAACCTTTTATTCTCTCTTTACTTATATTGAGCGTGCATGCGCTCTCTCTCTCTCTCTATAAAACTTACTGACTAGAGTTATTGTTGCTTTTTACTTACAATTACAGAAGAACAAAAATTACTTTTTGAGATTATTAGATGATGAGAATTTGAAAAAACAATTTCTTCACCTTGATTTTTCTTTAACACATAATAGTTATTCTTATGTTGATGATTTGAATTTATTTTTTGAATTAAGAGTGTTAAGAGAAATAATACGTCCAGAAGATATTAATCTTATAGAAATACTGTAGTTACCTGAATTTTTATTTTTATGTAATATATTCATTTTGTTTTTTTGTAGTTGCTACATGTTGATTTTGGGATTTGAGGATGGTGACACGATTTTTGATGCGATCGAAAATGATTTGAATGAGTTTTAAGATTTTAGAGGCTTTAAAAGTCATATAGTTGACTTCGATCAATATTTCATGATCTGTGTCGGATGAGAATTGACTATGTCAGCAGATCTAGAATGTCGAATTTCGGTTAGTAGCATGGTTTGTTTGGATTCTATACCTCCATATCTCATTTTGATCCTTCATTTGAAAAATAGTAAAAAGAGATCCCGAGGATTAATTTAGTGAAAACAACCTTTTTTTCAAAAGTATGACGTCGTCATAGAGTCTGAAATATCAAAATTAGCCTAGTAGCATTGTTTGTTTGAATTCACGGGATTTTGAATGAATTTCGATGGATTGACCGACAACTTTAAAACTTAGCAAAGTTATTGGTGTAGATGAAGACGGTGCAGTCATTTTAGCGGTATCCTCTTAAGTGTCAAAACACTGCTTTAGCAGTCAAACATGACTAGTCACCTACCGCTAAAGTTCGCACTTCATTACTCGAAAGGAGATTGCTTTAGCGTGCCTAGCCATGTAGGTCAAACCACTTTAGCGGTCACCCGTCGCTTAAGAAATGACCGCTTAAGTCGCCAAAGTTGTTATAACTACCCAAACCAAGACCCTGGACATGACAGACATCCCAAATCAATGAAGGTCTGAGATGACCCCTTAGCATTACATCATAAGCAGAGTCATAAATTAAATTGCGGAAATAGACCCATAAGATGTGAAGTTAAACGTACATAATGATTAAAAATTTCAAGTCCTGAAATATGACATAAAACATATGTTTAATTTAGTTTACGAAGCCTCTAATAATGTGAATGAAAATCCTATGTCGGAACATGGCGCCGACAGTACCATAAAAACAAAATAGTCAAAGTCTACTAAATGGAAACAAATGCCTTACGAAAAATGAAAGGTTCACCACTTGCCAATTATTATCCTAATATAATCCTAGTTCTAAGTAGGGTCACAGAAAAATTCTTCGTAACCTACATCATGAAAGGATATAGCATCTAGAGATGGTCTATACGACGAGTACTGATATGCGACCCAGGAGAAGAGACAAGCAGTGTACAAAAGAAGTTTATGGTATTCAGAACATAAGAAAAAATAGAGAAATATGGAAAAATAATTTAAAATATAAATACATAATCATTTGAACATTAATCCTGAACGGTATAGTTTGCATTGATATTAAGTAACCCACGGGCTATACGAGTTCGGTATTTGCTCAATTGGCAGGGCCTCCAATTCATGTTTGCCGCATGAATTGAGATCAACATAATTTGACCATCATAAAATAAGCATTGAGGAAAGAATCATAAGGTTATCCCGTTAGGGAGCGAACCACCCTCTACGTTGGCAAAACATAGATTTTGGGCGTTGGACTAGAAGACTTATGCCTTCTTATGAACTACATACTTCTCTTCAACCCCAAATTAAAAAATCATTCGTAAATATTTGTTCATAGAGTCTTTCATAAAGGCATTCATATTTTGGTATTGTCATACCAAGACTTATAAGTCATACATATCATATTAAGATCATTATCATAAAATATTTATTGACTCTTAATTCTATCTTTGAAATCATAATATAATCAAAATTGGATTTTCCAACATAAACATGCCCCATTGACAACATCATTCCAATGATTTAAACACATTTAACAGGCCCCATAAAGATTAAAATTTCATATTTAAATAAAAATACTTTTAAAAATAAGGGATATTGATATTTCTTTCTTATCACCAACAGTCAAGATATGATAACAAAATAAACTATAAGAGGGACATGACTAACTAAATTCAATAAACTCCAATGTGATTTCAAAATCATAGAATATCATATTTCAAATAATAAATACCAAATTTTCAAATTTTATTAAAGATTTAAGCTTTCGTTTATAATGAAGAGGTTTGCAACTTTAAATTATTCTTCCTCTTGAAAGTCAATCAATAACCCACCATTTAAAACCCACATAAAAACTACTTTAATAGTTAGGAAAAACACCTAAAAACATGATAGGTTCAAAGGGGATTGTTCAACATATATTTAAACGGAAGAAAATTTAAAAAAAAAACAAGTTTGAACCTTTAATCTTAAACTCTAGGTGCTCTTGCTTCAAAGTATTTTTGGGAGGAAGAGCATGAGGGATTTTGAGATTTTTGTTAGTCTAGAATAAATTTTGGGTTATAAAACAGGTTGGAAAAGTTACATGGGGTGAAAGAACTAGCTTGCTCTTGATTTAATAAGAGAAAACTATGGGGGGGGGGGGGGGGGGGGGCTCTATGCTGCGCATCCCAATGATGAGGCTTTTCAGTGATTTCCCACTCACCAGCTTTGTCTTGCACTGTCCAACGCGCATCTGAGATAGTGTCTCACTAAAATATTCATAACTTTTTACTCCGAAATTGGATTGATAAATGGTCAATTTCAATGAAAAGAAGACTTGAATCGTTTAAATTGATGCTAGTAAAATCTAATACTAAAACTCAATCGGTAGAAATGCACTCAACTTAATTCTATACTAGATGTTTCTTATGATCAAGATTGAAATCCAAAGCACGCACCAAATTAGGGAATTGATCATAAAACTTATGTGTATATAGAAATCATTAGGCTCGAATTTATACATGTATGAAGAACGGTTCAAATTATAGCCCGATGGTATGCGATGTATAGTTGTGTAGTATATGTAGTTCATTTGCACGCTTTTCCTTCATTTTTCGACCTTTAAGATTCAAATTTGAGCTATTCTTGAGGATATATTCACCATTTGACCTTGGGTAGGGTCTATAACAATATTTTTATTACTTTATATTAATTATATCATCGAAAATATATTTAAATCATGATTTCAATATGGAAATTAGAGGATTTTATTGGTAAATTTTTAAAAAGAATTTTCTTTGATTTAGACCTCATTTTTAGCTCATTTTTGCAAGAGTTTTCACATGTAGATAACTACAACCTTGGGAAAGGTATTTCTAAAATAAATTTTTATTTTTACCACTAATATTTCAAACACATTTTGGACCAAACCCAAATATGGGCAATGTGCAAATCGTTAGCTTTCTTTTAATGTGTAGATGCTATATTTGAATGTTACAGTTGATTCTGAGGCTATTCATAAGGAGAAGGCTCTATGTTGAAGCACTTTAGATCATAATTTCATTATTTTGAGGTAGGTTATGGCTTAACATCTTTCAAATTGAGCTAGGTTGTTAATATATAAGTAAAGTATGCTATTGATTGGGGAAAATAACTGTGAAATTTATATTTTGAGAATATTATTATTGTTGTGTGCTCATGTGGGGCTTTTACTCTGTTATTTTTGCCTTGTGATATCTGATAGTGTGTTGTCCGCTTGAGCACTTTATTTGACATCATTGGCCTTATCTATACATTTAAATGCCTTTATTCTAGATATAATGCACATGTGGGGGCATATTTTGCTAATACAAGCCTTATTTGAGCATTAGTTGCTCTATCAAGATAGAAATATCTAAGTTAGGGATTGATATGATAGTAATGATATTTTTCATGCATATTTATTTGAATGATATCTAATTAAAGTTGATAATCATGAATTGTGAACATATTGAGTTGATTTATGAGCTTGCTTATACATATATGTGTTGGATAGATTAGATATCATCATATTGAGTTGATTGTAAAAATTACATTCTTATTTCATATGTATACATACATGAGATACTTGTATCATTGAGAATTACTATTTTCAAAGAAAATGGGATACTTTTATGAAAATTTTCTCTATGAACATGAGCCGGAGATGTGAGTTGAGATTGAGATATGAGATATAGTATATGATTTACGAACCCCCCATGGGTCCTACCTGGGAGCTGCAACACGCATTCTTCATGGTTTCTTTAGTTTTCTTGACTTATGCTTAGTTTCAGTGTATTTTCATGTATATCTGTGTTGTTTTTGTTTCTATGTACATATATATTAGAATTGTTAGTGGAGATGGTTTGAGCTACCGTTTGGGACTTTTCTATTTGCAGGTGATGCGCTCATAGTGTTGTTTTACTTATCTTATTTTCTGCTTTGCTTAGTCGGACTATGATACCTACTGAGTACAAGTGAATCATATTCACCCTACTGTGCCTTTTTTGTGCAAATTCTAGTATGAGTACGACACACAAAGGTTGAGATCATGTTATTGATTGGTGTTACTAGAGGTATTGGATCATTCTAGTGTTCAAGGCGAGTTCCATATGTCACTCTATTTTTCTTATTTCTTTATTTTGATTAGAGACAGATTTTAGTTTTTGATTTGTAATTAGATGCTCTTACAATACGACACAAGGTTTTGGGTGATTTATGACATTTCTTTTGAACTTTTGCTATCATTGTACTTGTATGGGTCTGACTTCGTTCTAGAAGTCTCGCCTAGAGTTATATTGTTGTTGTTTTCGATTTTCCTTTACCAGTTTGTCTGATTGGCTTACTTATCAAGGTTGAGTCGCAATAGTGTCATGATGATCTGTCTTCGGGTCGTGACAACTACTAAAAAAAAGAATTGATTATTTTTCAAATACAAATATCGCTTATAGAATAAATGTTAATTGTTCCTATAATTGTGCCACAATCGAAAGAAATTTTTCAAAACTACAATTAGTTAAATCTTATCTAAAATAAACAATGTCTCAAGAGACATTAAATGAATTAGCGATGTGATAGATTGGAGAGGAATTATTCAAACAAATTGATTATAAAAAAAATAATTAATGACTTCGCATCTAAAAAAAACTAGAAAAGTAGGATTTAAATAAAAAAAATATATTTGGTGATCTTTCCTTTAAAAAAAGAAAAAGAAAAAAAGACACCCTATGTCAACTCGGCCATAATATTGCCGTCAAAATAACTATTTGAAATTTCACCTATTTTATGGCCACTCGGCAATATAAATTCCATCTGCTGGCCGTTTCCAATTGGACCATTTTGGCCCTTAAATAGTTCAATTTTTTTCTACCCCATTTTTAAATAGTTTATTTTGAATTGTTTTTTTTTGGGGCAAATCACATAACTATACAATGTAAGAGTCAATATTATAAAAACTATCACTAGTTTTTAATTTGCAAAATATAACAAAATCTACCAAAGGTAAAAAAAATTTAGTTAAAATAGCATGATTTAAGGAGACAATTTAGGGAAAAGGGCACTCTATAGCACTTTAGTAGAATGGTTATTGATTATAGAAATTTAAATGCAAAAACAATAACTTATAATTACCCAATACCAAATAAGATATTAAAAATAAGACAAATACAAGGATATAATTATTTTAGTAAATTTGATTGCAAATCAGGATTTTACCATCTAAAGTTAGAAGAAGAATCTAAGGAATTAACCGTATTTACGGTACCACAAGGATTTTATGAATGAAATGTACTACCATTTGGATATAAAAATGCACCAGGTAGATATCAACATTTTATGGATAGTTATTTTAAACAACTACCTAATTGTATAGTATATATAGACGATATATTATTATATACAAAGACCAAAGAAGAACATTTAAAATTATTGAAACAATTTACGGATATAATAGAAAAATCGGGAATAAGTTTAAGTAAAAAGAAAGATGAAATTATGAAAAATCAGATAGAATTTTTAGGAATACAAATAGATAAAAGTGGAGTAAAAATGCAACAACATATAGTACAAAAAATAAACAACTATTAGAAATAAAAATAGAAAACACAGAATATATGCAGATAGATTACATAGATTACGAATTAGAAAGTGAAGACAGTATATATGAAATTTCAGAGAATGAAACAGATAACGAAATAGATAGTGAATTAGACGAATTAAATGACTGAAGAAGATATAAAAATATTAACAAAAGAAGAATATTTAAATGACGAAGTAACAGATCAAAAAATAATATTTGATAACAATGTATTTGATGAAATAAAAGGAAAAGAGTTAGACTTAAGTGTAGAAAAAATATTTAAAATACCAACAATAAAAAATATATTTACTAGAAAAAAGGAAGAATACTATGTAGTAAGTCAAAAAGAACATGTAATAGACTGTAGATATGCAAAAGGTAAAGCCAGTATACCACTAGTAACAAAAAGAATAATTAATAAAGAGATAAACGATATAAAAAGTAGAGACCCAATAAAATATGTACACCTTGGAGGTACAGAAATATTAATAAAAGCATGTTTTAGAGAAGGAATAGATACACCAATAGAATTATATTTAGCAGATGATAGAATTATAAAACCTATAGAAAAAAGTATAATAACTGCCATAAAAGGAAATTTAATATACCAAAAATTTAAATTTATAATAAGTGCAAATTATTCAGTAGCAGTAACGGATAGAAATATAGATAAATTACTAGTATTATATTGGAAGATATCAGGAATAGAATTAACCCCAGGAAGTAAAATATTTACAGCAAGTTGCAAAAATTTATATGTATTAACAACAAAACATAAAATAACAGGAAAAAATAAGATTAACAAGATACAAATAGATAGCCCATTCGAACAATTTGTAAAAACAATAGATTATAATGATTATAGTTATAGAGACATAGATGTAGAAGAAAATATAGAAATAATAAATGATAGGATAAGTACAACAAAAAGAACAGCTTATGATAAACCGGAATCATCAAGCTCATCAAAAAGAATAAGTTATGAAACAAGTTCAATGGATAATTCAAACCATTATTACATAACAGGAAAGGTAAATGAAAAAGAATATTTAATACTCTTAAATACAGGACAAGAAGAAAATTATATAGCAAAATATCTAGTAAAAAATGAGGAAATAAAAACCGACAATAATATATGCCCAGATCTACCAAGAAGTTTAATAAACACTAAAAATATAGCAGAAAAAGAAATAATAATAGGAATAAGAAAAATAAAAATAGAATTTGAAGTAAAAGAACAAATGCAAAAAACAGACATAATATTAGGAATAAAATGGCTAGAACAAGTAAAACCATATAATATAGAACATACACAATTAACTATAACATATAACAGAGAGAAACTATTCTTAAGAAGAGCTTTAACATAAAATGAAAATATATGTATTGATGAAGATAGTAGTAGAAGGATATTACAGTAGATATTATACGCCTATGATAGATACAGGAGCAGAGGCTAATTTATACAGATATAATTGTTTACCAGAAAGTAAATGGGATAAATTAAAAACACCAATAATAGTTAAAGGATTTAATAACGAAGGAAACTTAATTACTTACAAAGCTAAGAATGTAAAAACACAAGTATGGGATAAAATATTAACAATAGAAGAAATTTATAATTATGAACTAACATCAAAAGATATGCTTTTAGGAATGCCGTTTCTAGATAAATTATACCCACATATAATAACTAGAACAGACTGGTGGTTTACAACACCATGTAAACAGAAAGTAAGAGCAAAAAGAGTTAATAATAAAATAAGAAAGAAAACTGATTGGATAAAAGGAAATGAAAAAATTACACAAAAGTTAGAAAATATAAAAAATACTGAAGATACAATAGAACTAGTCGTATTTTCGATAAATAAAACAGAAATAACTATATTTTCAATAAATAAGATAGAAATAGTTAACAGAAAATTAGAACAATTATATAGTGAAGATCCATTAAAAGGATGGGAAAAACATAAAACTACTATAAAAATTGAATTAATAGATAAAAATAGCATAATAACCCAGAAACCATTAACATATAATTTTGATGATTTAAAAGAATTTAAAATGCATATAGAAGAATTATTAGAAAAACAATATATACAAAAAAGTAATAGTAAACATAATAGTCCAGCATTTATAGTAAATAAATATAGTGAACAAAAAAGAGGAAAAAGTAGAATGGTTATTGATTATAGAAATTTAAATGCAAAAACAATAACTTATAATTACCCAATACCAAATAAGATATTAAAAATAAGACAAATACAAGGATATAATTATTTTAGTAAATTTGATTGCAAATCAGGATTTTACCATCTAAAGTTAGAAGAAGAATCTAAGGAATTAACCGCATTTACGGTACCACAAGGATTTTATGAATGGAAAGTACTACCATTTGGATATAAAAATGCACCAGGTAGATATCAACATTTTATGGATAGTTATTTTAAACAACTACCTAATTGTATAGTATATATAGACGATATACTATTATATACAAAGACCAAAGAAGAACATTTAAAATTATTGGAACAATTTACGGATATAATAGAAAAATCGGAAATAAGTTTAAGTAAAAAGAAAGCTGAAATTATGAAAAATCAGATAGAATTTTTAGGAATACAAATAGATAAAAGTGGAGTAAAAATGCAACAACATATAGTACAAAAAATAATAAATTCGAAAGAAGAATTAGATACGAAAAAGAAATTACAATCATTTTTAGGATTAGTAAACCAAGTAAGAGAATATATTCCAAAATTAGCAGAAAACTTAAAACCACTATAGAAAAAACTAAAAAAGGACATAGAATATAACTATAATGAAGAAGATAAAAAACAAGTCCAAAAAATAAAAATACTTTGTAAAGAATTACCAAAATTATAATTTCCAGATGAAAATAAAAAATTTATATATATAGTAGAAGCAGATGCTAGTGAATATAGTTACGGAGGAGTACTTAAATATAAATATGAAGCAGAAAAAATAGAACACCATTGTAGATACTACTCAGGTACGTTCAACGAGACAGAAATAAAATGAGAAATAAATAGAAAAGAATTATGTTCATTATATAAATGTTTGTTAGCATTTGAGCCATATATTGTATATAACAAATTTATTGTGCGAACAGATAATACACAAGTACGCTGGTGGCTAACAAAGAAAATACAAAATTCAGTTACAACAAAAGAGATTCGGAGACTAGTTTTAAACATATTAAATTTTACATTTATAATAGAAGTAATCAGTACTAACAAAAATGTTATTGCAGATTACATATCAAGACAAAGCTACACAGACTGAAATGATAGAAGAAAATATACATGAAAAAATACTCAACGCCCTAACTACGCTTTCATTAAAAGTGGACAGTATGGGTACTGAGATAGAAGAGCTAAAGCTAAAGACTAGTGAAGATAAACTGAAGTCTATAGCTATGAATCAGCTAACTCAGCAATGCGCAGAGCTATGTCGATCGGAAGACAGTAAAATTCCAGAGCTAGACGGAGACGTTGGGACACTCCATAAAACCCATAACGTTTATCTATCTACTTCTGCAGGTACAAGCAAAGGAGTTAGAAAAAATATGAACCTAAATAAGCTATTTGAAAAAACATATACTCCAAATATATCAAAAGATCCCATGTTTATACCCCCACAAGTTACCACATACCGAGATAGTCTAAACCAAGACAAAAAGACATACAACTACACAGCCCGTACATACATAGAAAATATCTACAATGTACAAACCTTTTTAAATAGAAACCCCAAAGCTACAAATATTCAAGAACCAGATACAAACTATATAACCCAGAGATTGACCGGATATAATAAACTAATTGTCTTACCTAAAACCAAACCAAACTTAGTTAAAACTTGCTACGAATATGGACTACTTAGTACTGTATATACCACGGACGGAACTGAGATATCCACTATACCAGAGATATATGAAGCATTTATCACTTTTAAAAGAATAACCAGAGGTACCTTGTTTTTTATAAAAATTTACACGGCACCAGCAGAGATATTATTTGATGAAGTTAAAAAACCTATACAAGTTGTAAAGATAGGAATGACACGAGATATGATTATACCACAAGATATTATTTCACAACCAGAGATACCTAGAATCGAGATACCAAAATTTTATGCAAACAAAAGGATTATCGGACTATCTACAATTTTACAAGAGCTAGCAAATACATATTGCAAACAAAATCCCATATGGAGCTACTATTCAAGAAATCATGTACTAATATATTCAAATTCAAAAGAGTTACGAGAAACAGATATGGAAACTATCAGGCAATGGATTATCACGTTGCTTAAACCAGAAACAGAACCTATTGCCAGAGCTATCAGAGAAAAATTTATTTCGGAAGAATTATTGACCAGATACTGCAAGACTATTGGACATAAATATCCAAATCACAAATGTTCAAAATGTAATGGAGGAGATAATGATGTCCCAGCAGTTCAGCTAGAATAAAAAGAGATAAAGACGCCAGCTGGAAAAATAAGACCAGAGCAATAATAGAGATACAACAGATATGACAAAATAAACGGAAGACTTATTGTAAATTACATTTACGTAAAAAGTCTTTGTAAAATACTATTCTTGTAAAGACTACTTTTTAGCTTTACTTTTTAGGCTTAGACTTTTAGGTAGTCTAGAAAATAGGCTTTAGGACTTTTTTAAGTCTATTTTTGTTTTTAGCTTTTTTAGAAAACATGTAAAAAACGTGTAAAGAACTTTGTAAAGATCGTTCGCTCTATAAATAGAGAAGCAAGAAGGCATTGCAAAGCAAACCTTCATGCGTTGAAGCAAATATTCTCTCAAATCCACAAAAAATATTTTGCTCAGTTAATTAAAAACAGGTATATTTCAATGAAAAAATCTATGGATGAACAAAGCTCAGAAATATCAAACCTACCCAAACAGGTATATTTATTTATAATTATGAATAGCTAAATTCATAATTCCCAACAATCATGGTATGATAAAATAAATTCATGTTAGTTACTTTATAGTAGAATTATTCGAAGAATAATATGTTAAGAAGTTTATTAGCAAAGTGGAAAAGGAGAAAAATCCCTAAGAACTATGTCATCCTAAAGGTGAAACCAATAAGGCAAGAAGCCGTGGTGGGGAGTAACCAGAGTAGAGGCGCTATTTAAGGGAAAATATCCAGATTACCATGCTAATAGTGACCGAAGAACATGTTATTTAAGAATAATCTAGTATATAGTAATCTAAGATGACCATATTTTGTTATGAACATGGTTGAAGGGAATATTTTGAAAAA
Organism: Capsicum pubescens; assembly: GCA_030864215.1. NCBI lineage: Eukaryota > Viridiplantae > Streptophyta > Magnoliopsida > Solanales > Solanaceae > Capsicum > Capsicum pubescens. Next base: position 84,735,868 of record CM061543.1, on the reverse strand, counting down.
AACAATTTTATGAAAATGAATAATTATTTATCTGATGAGATGGTAGATAAATTTAAAATACTTATTTTGTATGCACTTAAAGATATAAAAGTAGTAGATATAAGAAAAATCATATTAGAAAAAACATTTGGTAAATATTACATGACTAGAGTAAATTATATACCATGCCTACCTAACTACTCTTATAAATACTTAGCATGATAAATTACATAGAATTTCTTAATAAAAATATACAAGAACTATTAAGCCTGAAACAAACAACTACAAAATATTATAATAAAATATTTAGTCAATTTTAAATGATAGATAATCTTAAAGTTTTAATCTTATATATACTTAAAGACATAGAAATTATAGATATTAAGAAAATAATATTAGAAGAAGTAATAAACTACGAAATTGAAACAATAAATGCGTTAGAACAGATATACGAAGACATTTACCCAGAAGGATATTATTCAGATCAAGACTGTGGATGTTAGAATATATTAGAAAAACTAGGGAAAACCAAGATAGTCTAAACAATGAAATTAATTACAGAAACCGAATTAAAAAAATAATGGAAGATCTAAAAGAAAAGTTAATATGGATAGAAAAAACCTTAGAAAATTTAGAAAAAAGTACATGTGATAATTTACATAATTTAAAAAACTCACTACGAGAAGAACAACACAAGATAATAAATGACATAGAAAATCTAGAATTAGATATATACTACAGTACAGATAGGATAAATTATTATACAGAAATTTGTAACTCTGCAGTTACTACAGGATAAAATAATAAACCAAATAAATTAATGACATCTCACGAAAAGAATAAATCATTAAAAGAAATAGAAACTCAACTATATAGTTTATACCTAGAATACAAAAGATTACATATTACTAACGAGGATCCTAAAACACTAGATAATTTAATCACGATAATATCTAATTTAGAATATAAATTAATAAAACATCTTAAGTTAAGAAGATAAAAATGAAAATTATTCCAATCAATAATATTCATTATAAAAATAAATACCTACGTATTTATTATCTAGTTGAAACTACGCACCTAATCCGCACCCCCCTCCAAAAGTGGTCAGTCGGATATACTATTTTCGCTTTATAGCCATTTCTTAATTTGGGTCATTTTAGCCTACGTAGTCCATATACAGTCCATATACAATACTGATACAAGTTATATACAATACTGATACAGTATTTAACTTGGGCAATTCGGCCCTTTTAAAAATATTTTAATTTTTTTCTATAAATTTTTTAACTAATTAATTATTCTTCTTTTTTTCTTATTTAAAAATAATAATTAAATTATATAAAAACGATATATTTGTTAAACAGAATATGTATCTATATAAGATATATGTATAGAAATTATATAGTTCTATCAAATATGTATATGTATAAAATATATATAAAAAATATATAGAAAGTGTATGAAAATTATATAATTGTTGTATAAAACGTGTAAAAAAAAATGTACAGTTATTGTATAAATTATGTATCAAAACTGTATAATTTTCGTACAGAATATTTATATGTATAAGATATGTATAAAAACTGTATACAAGGTGTGTAGAAACGGTATAGAACAAGCCAGTAAATTGGAATGACTAGAAAGTGAAATTTAAATTTCATGGTCATTTTCATTGAAATAGTTTAATTTGATGTGTCATTTCTGTCCTTTCCCTGATAATTTAATGATATTTTATCTTATAAATTCTCCTACTTTATTTTTCAACTGTTTTTTTTTTAAATAGTAAATAAGATAACCAAAAAAATAACACATTTATTTGATATTTTTTTATGTTTTTAAATTTAATTTATTTAATTCAATAAACATTAATTTTTAATACTTCTAAAAAAAAACATCATTAATGATAGTAAATTCTCCGATTGATTCAAACCGCAGCTTATACAAATTTCATACACCATAAATCGATCAAACACCATAAAAATAGATCAACACCATAAAGATAAATTAATTTCTATACATTTTAGACACCATAAAATTATTGATACACCAATTTCTATATATTTCAGACACTATAAAATTATTATTATTGATGCACCTATTTCTAAAGAGTTCAAACACTATAAAATTATTGACACACCAATTTCTAAGACACCTTAAAATAAATTGATGATATATCAATCTTTGTATAATTCAGGCACCATAAAATTATTAATATATCAATTTCTAACTATTTCAAAAATCATAAAATTATTGATATGCCAATTTTTATACAATTCAGACACCATAAAGTTGTTGATACACCAATTTCTATACAATTCAGACACCAAAAAGCTATTGATACACCAATTTCTATACAATTCATGCACCATAAAATCATTGATAACCTTCACTTGTCGGTGTCATCGAAAAATTCTCTAAACTCCTCAAATATATATATACACACACTACAAAAAAGAACTTATATTTATCTATCCTTAATATAAGAAATATAAAGAGTAGCAGATAAAAACTTTACATATTTTGGTTTATCTACAAAATTTTGCTCTCATAATATAATAACTTTTAATTCAAAATTATATTTGTATTAAGTTCATTAAATATGTCTAATTATTTAGATGTGAATCAAGTTATTAAAACGAGTTATGATTTCTTGCCAAATTGAAAATCCATAAACTTCCACTAGTGTTCCGAACCCATCTGAGCAATATTAGAAAGATCAGGGCAAGAAGAAGATGAGCAAAAAAAAAAAAAAAAAGCAAAAGACATGCAGGAAATTAAAGAAGGGCAAATCACATAAGTATTTTTTGACTGAGAGAAAGAGAGGAGAGAAAAAGGGAAGAAGACTAGGGGTTTTAGGATTAGATTTTTTACAGGAAAAAAAAGAACTGAATAGTTGGTAGATTTTATTGCATTTTGTAAATAAAAATTAATACTGATAGATTTTGTAATATTTACTCATAGAGTGTATATTTATGTAATTTTTTTTAATTTTTTTTTGGGTTTCACAATAATTTATTTTTAGGCCAAAAAATTGCCTTTTTAAAAAAATAATTAGATACAATTTTATAGAAACTGTATAATTGTTATATAAAATATGTATCTATATAAGATATATATATGTATAGAAATTATATAGAATGTGTATAAAAATTAAATAGTTACTGGATAAAGTATGCAATTGTATAAAATATATATAAAAATGGTATAGAATGCGTATAAAAACTGTATAGTTGTTGTATAAAATATGTGTATGTATATAATGTGTATAAAAATTATATATTTTTAGTAAATAATATATATTTGAATAATTATTGCAGTTCTAGACTGTATAGGATCTGTATAAAAAATATATAAGTACTGTATATAATATGTATCTGCATAGAATGTGTACATAAATTGTATTATTGTTACTTAGAATATGCATTTGTATAAAATAAGTATAGTAATGGAAAATTTCATAAATAGCAAACTTAAGTATATAATTAGGAGCTTCATAACAACTATTTCATAATTACCTGAAATAGCAATTTGTATTTTGTATTTTGGACACTTTTTGCTACTAAAATACATATACAACGAGATTTACTATCCTTCTCTTACTCAATTCAGTTGAGTTAAATAAGGAATAATTATCCAATGTATTTAAAGCAGTAAATTCTTTTTACATAAATTACTCTTTTTTTCTTTTTTTTTTTTAATTTCTTTTTCTTTTTTCTTTTTTTATTTTCACTTTTTTCCCTCTCTTCTGTGTCTCCTTTTTTTTCATTCCTTTTTCGTTTTCGTTCGTTGTTGTTTTTTTCTTTCTCGTTTTATTTTTTTTCCTTATTCATATTATTTTTTCTTTTCTTATTTTCATTTTCTTCTTCTTTTTTTCTTTTTTTAATTTTTTTATTTATCTCTTTTCACATTTATTTTTACTCTTCTATTTCTCTTTTTTCCTTTTTCACCTTTTTTGGATTTTTCTTTTTCTATTTTGTCCCCCCCCCCCCTTTTTTTTTACTCTTCTATCTCTAGCATTTTTTTGTTTTTTTTTAAATTATTTTTTTGATTTTTTTCTTTCTCATTTTCTTTTGATTTTTATTATATATTTTTTTAAAATTTTAAAAAAATATGGCTATGTCGAGCTCAAGTTATGGATGATAATGAAAATACCATAATCATTTATTGTATTTATATTCGCACCATTATTTATATTTTATATTCATTGATACAATTGTATTCATATTTTATAGTTCACACTTGTATTTGAATGTATTTTATAGTTTGCAATTGTATTTGTATTTTATAATTCGCACTATCATTTGTATTTTATATACTTCGCACTTATATGTGAAAGGATTGTCGTATATTTGTATTTTATAATTGATTGCATAGTATTTATTTTGTTATTTTCTTTTATTTTTATTTTATTTTTATCGATACACTTGTATTTTTAAAAAACTATTTTGCAATTTTATTAAAAATCAAAAAGGGATATGTTCAGAAAAAAAAATCATCAATTCGTTTAGTGCTTATAAGTTTAAGGGTCACAATAGGCGTTTATGTAGGAAATATCGTAAATGATACATTTTAAATATTTATTGTGATGTGATTAATTCTTTAATAACAATTATGTTTCATATATTAAAATACGTTATAGTTACGGTTTTAGTATTAAAATACATTACAGTTATCGTTTCACATAGACATATTCAAAAATATATATAATACATAGACATACAGATCTGCATATGTATTTATAGTACAAAAAATACATATATATTTGTATATGTAAGGTTAGCTATACACATATACATATAAACAGTCAAAAAATACAATATAATACATATTTTAAACAGTAAAAAATATAAACAAATACATATGTTGCCCTCTAGAATGACATAGAACAGTTTAAAGAAAAATTCAACATTGTATAGAAATACATATAAATTTGCATTTGTGTATACAAAATACAAATACGTGCTCATGCCCCAAAAAAAATTATATACAATCAGATTTGTATATATATACAAATGAGTATCCATTAGTTAATAAATACATATACAAATACCACTTCGTCTTTATATTCTTCAAAATCATATTCAAAAGAGTTCCAACATCAGGACTTAAAATTTTGCTAGATTCTCTGATTTTTTTTCTTTTTTTTCTCAGAACTTTGTATTTTTGGCGGTTTTGGAGATGAAGGTTTCTTCAATCCTTTTCGTTTTGCTATTCCGGCCATCTTCTCTGGATCATTACGATATTTCGACCTCACCTCTTTGACGCTCACTGATTTCTTTAATTATTCTATCATTTGAGCAAATCTCCACAATCATACAATACAAAAATAAAAAAAATGCAAGAACAAGGATGAACAATAAAAAATATAAAATATATAGAATTTGGGGAAGAGATAACACACAATAACTGTAAAATTAATGGTTAACTTATTTTGTGGAGCACGATCTTTATCTATTAAAGTGAAAAATGTGAAAAAAAATTGAAATGAAAATATGAAGAATAAATGTTATTTAAGAAAAAAATAAAAAGGTACTGTAAAATAGGAAAGAGAATAAGTGTTACAGTAAAAACAGGAGAAGTTAATCCTTGATAGCTATAAACGACCATGTATTGAGTGGTCACTCAAAAAAATGTTATGTTTGCTATAAAATGTAATTTTATGAAAGTGTTGCTATTTATCATAATTGTGATGTTAAGTTTGTATCATTTTGTATAAAATGTTATCTTTATATAATCTATAAAAATACACTTTTTTATGTGATTGACAAAATGAAGTCTAGCAATTACAATATTACAAATTTATATTTGATTGTTAAAAAAAAGCTATAAAATTTTATTTGATTCTTTGTTTTGGTAGATTTTTCTTTTAAAGAAAGTGATCAGTTGTGTTGTTTTAAACAAAGGATTAAAAAAAAAAGGTGCATGTCAGCTACATACATCAGCCTAATGTCTAGCAATTAGAACTTCAATTCCTTGGTCATTTGTGTGGCATTAATTTCAACCGACAGATTATTTTTGTCCTTTTCCCTAAAACAATTATTTTTTGGGTGCTTTTCTGAATTTTACTTTAGGCCCCTAATTTTTTTGGATCGATCTTGTTTACAATAAAGTTATTTGATTCTTAATCAAGAAATCATCGATAGTCGTGACTTAGAAAGATTATCTCAAGGGATATAAGTTAGATTATCGAGAAAGTGGAGTAATATTCTCGATATGTTGGTGGAAGATAATTGATACCATGTGAAATTAGTCGAGGTATATGTATAAAACTCTTTTTAGAAATTTTAAGTTACACTCTTCTAAAAGAAGAAGACCTCCTATATTTTGCCTTTAGCTAGATAGACACGATTGTAAGGTAAGAGTCCCGAGTTAGTTATATCTTTATCAGAAAAAAAAAAGTTAGTATATCAAAAGTAACTAAGAAAAGGATAGAGCAGAAATAATTTACCTGAAGAGATGTAATGGCCTTGTTGCCTCAATAGTCGAAAACGAAGAGCAACAACGTAAATGTTGTCCATATCATTCTCACTCTGCAGTTGGGATGTATCAAAGATGTTTTGAATGGATGTTTAAATTTTATTATGGAAATGATATGCACTATTGTTAGGAGTTTCCATCAACATGTTCCTCACTTTTTCTCTTCACTCATCAAGTTCAAGTTTTTCTTGTGTAGTAATTTCCTGGAAGAGAGAAAATTCAGCATAGTATTAGTAGTTTAATTGAATTAATTATATTTCGGCCTGTTATATAATATGATTCAGTTTGGAATACATACTGTTTGTTGAGAAGTATAGGAGAAAATGTTAGGGTTTTTGTCCCGATTTTCTTACCAAATTTAAGTTTTATTTTTCTTAGAAGGAAAATAAAAGAAATACCATAATTACTTTTAATTTTCTGAAAGGAAAGTATAAAACTTTTCCATATTTGGCAAATCTCTTTCTTAGAGAAAAGGTTTTGGAACGTCTATAAATAGAAGACCCCCTTCTCATACCATAACATAGTAGCATCTACAATGTAGTCTTTAAAGAGTCTTTGTTTAGGGAGAGATTTCTTTCAATAAGTTTTAGATTTTTTTAATTTTATTTTTAATACGTAGGCCGTTTTCCAAAACAACATTTAATAATATGTTTTTAGTATATTTTTGTGTCATATGATTTATCATCTCAATGATTTGCAAACTTTAAGCTTCCGCATGACGCTCTCTCAATTTCAAACCCAAAAAGTGGTATCAGAGCTTACGGTTTAAAGGTCCAAAAGTTTGGTGAAACAAGATTAAACAGGTTCAAAGCGGTTTCAAAATCAAGCTACAACAGTGTGACGATAATGAAGGTTTTTGTCCAACTACATGTGGAGAAGATATTTCAATCATATTTTCAACAATTCTGCTGTCACATATTTGAAAATAAAACTCTCCTTTAACCATGTAAAGGGCTTCAATATTTTTAACCCAAAAGGGCTAATATACTTTTAACCCAAAAGGGCTCCATTTTTAAACATGACAAACAACAAAGATATATGAAGATTATGTGAAGAATCAAAATTATGCATATGACATGAAAAAGGTGGATCAAGTCAAGAAAATCAAGCCAAAAAGGGGAGATTTGTTAGGATTTTTACTCTGATTTTCTTACCAAAATTAAGTTTTATTTTTCTTAGAAGTAAAATAAAAGAAATACCATAATTACTTTTAATTTACTGAAAGGAAAGTATAAAACTTTTTCATATTTGGCAAATCTCTTTCTTGGAGGAAAGGTTTTGGAACGTCTATAAATAGAAGACTCCCTTATCATACCATAACATAATAGCATCCACAATGTAGTCTTTAAAGAGTCTTTGTTTAGAGAGAGATTTCTCCCAATAAGTTTTAGGTTTTACAATTTTATTTTTAATATGTAGGTCATTTTCCAAAACAATATTCAATAATATATTTTTAGTATATTTTTGTGTCATCTGGTATATCATCTCAATGATTTGCAACTTTAAGCTTCCACATAACGCCCTCTCAATTTCAAACCCAATAAATGGTATCAGAGCTTACGGTTCAAAGGTCCAAAAGTTTGGTAAAACGATATTAAACAGGTTCAAAGCAGTTTCAAAATCAAGCTGAACAGTGTGAAGATAATGAAGGTTTTTGTCCAACTACATGTGGAGAAGATATTTCAATCATATTTTCAACAATCCTGTTGTCACATATTTGAAAATAAAACTCTCTTTTAACCCTGTAAAGGGATCCAATATTTTTAACCCAAAAGGGCTCCATTTTTAAGCATGACAAACAGTAGAGATATATGAAGATTATGTGAAGAATCAAAATTATGTATATGACATGAAAAAGGCAGATCAAGTCAAGAAAATCAAGCCAAAAGGGGAGATTTGTTAGGGGTTTTGCCTTGATTTTCTTACCAAAATTAAGTTTTATTTTTCTTAGAAGGAAAATAAAAGAAATACCATAATTACTTTTAATTTACGGAAAGGACAGTATACAACTTTTTAATATTTGGCAAATCTCTTTCTTGGAGGAAAAGTTTTGAAACGTCTATAAATAGAAGACCCCCTTCTCATACCATAACATAGTAGCATCCACAATGTAGTCATTAAAGAGTCTTTATTTAGGGGGAGATTTCTCCCAATAGGTTTAATGTTTTTTTTAATATTAGATTTATATGTAGGCCAATTGGCTAAATCATATAATAATATTATGTTTTTAGTATTGTTTTCTTTATCATCCGATTTATCATCTCTATAGTTTGCAACTAATAGCTTCTGCATGACGCCCTCTCAATTTCGAACCCAACAGAGGAAATGATGACCCCAAACTGTTGGTTGAAAATGAGCCAAAGGACGCGAAGATCTGCTGGAAGTATTGGAAGTAGGATCTATTATTTTTCTCAAATGTAAATTCGGACATGATCCCCAAAGACGAAAGATGACAGAAGAATTAGCAACCATTGTTTGTTTCTCTCTGAGTTCAAAATTATTGTTATTAGTATTAATGTATCTCCTCTTCCCAGTAATACTCCATTGAAAATTTGATAAATCAACCATTGCTTTAGTCTATATCTCTATCACTTCCAAATTAAAGGTTACACAATTAATTGCGAGCAGTTTTGCAGCTATTAGTACTTACTGCAACTTACTTCTCCGTTTCATTTTATTTGATTTATATATTAAAGATAAATGTCTCTTTTTACTTGTTCATTTTAGCAAATCAATCGAGTTTTATTACTTTTTTCTCATACTCCTTCCGTTCATTTTTATTCATCCACTATCAAAAAATAGACAATTTTGGTCTCTCTATCCAACAATATTAGTCCACTATACTAAATATAAATGTCAAATAATATTTATGTAATTTAAAAAATATACTGGGTATGTTTTTGTTGTTGTTGTTATTATTGTTGAACATATTTGTCAAGTCAATAGGGGACAAGTATTATTGGACAGGGGGAGTAGTTGTCAATTTTAACATTAATTACTTATTTCTAAATTATTTTTCAAAACTAATACTAAACATTAATTAATAGAAGTAATTTTATAAAATAATTATATCAATCATTATTTTTATTGATCGGTTAGTTGAGAATGAAGAGAATACTACCTAAATATTAAATAACTATATAGAATATTACCAGTATTGAAATTATAAATTCAAAATAAAATAAATTTAATAAAATACACATCTAATTCTTAAAATGGAGAAAGAAGATATTTTTACGAGTGCTTGAAAAATTAGATTGTCTTTTCCATCCTCATTAATAAAATTAATAATGCAAAATATGGTGTATAAGCATGAAAATTAATTAACAATTAGGGATCGTTTGGTAGAATGTGATGGTGTATTAGTATGTGTTAGCTATGTTTGCATTAGTTATGCTTGTATTTTTCTTATGCAGTATTTGATTTGATGTATTAAAAATAACATGAATTACACAATTTCTAAATTTATTTATTTTTACAGAAATACGCTTTCTATATATGTTGGAAAGGATACAATTTTTTTTTTGAGGAATAATAGTGTCTTTAATCATGTTAGTGTTTGCATTGGATCCATTACATTTCTAATATCATGAATTTTGAGGTATTAGTAATACACATCTCAATACACAATAAGGGGTCACTTGGTAGAGAGTGTTTTAAAAAATCTAATGCATGCATTACTCTTGTGTTCTAATAATACCTTGTTTGGTACATCTTTTAAGCCTATGTATAACTAATGCTTGCATTATTTATACACTCTATTGTGTATTACGTTGTGCATTATTAATACCATCATTTTCTGTGTATTAGTAATACAAAGGATTTCAATACATGCATTAACTTATTAAATGACTAAATTTCCCCTCAAATCTCTACTAGAATAATATTCATTTTCCTTGTATTTTACCTCTGTTCTTGTACTTTGTCTTTCTCTTTCTCTTCTCTACACTGCTATGAAAACCATGAAAAAATTTCACCATATCTTCTTCTCCTTCTTTCAAGATAATTAGACATTGTTTGCTCTTCTACACTAGAATTAGATGTTCTCTTATTGGGAGCTTGGATGTGAAATTGAATTCTTTGTTTTTGAAGGTTATTTTTGGATTCTTTGTTGCTTAATTTTCCACGTTAACTTGTAAAATCATGACTATTTTTGATGATTTTCTAAAGTTGTGCATAAAAATTGGGGAAAAGGCTCTGTTTCCACCCTGAGCTATACACGAAATTGTTGAGGCACACTCAAACTTTAGGAGGATCCTATTACCCCCCTGTACTAATTAAAACTATATTTTTGGCAACCTTAGTGCCTACGTGGAACATTAGTGAATCAACACACTGAAGGTCCACGTAGGCACACGTATGTGCCACGTAGTATCTAAGGTCGAACTTGAAATTGTGTGTGGAACTAAAGGGTGGTATAGAGGTGTTAGTGAATCACGAATATCTCCTTGAAGACCTTTTGGTGTTGTATGGGTCTTGATGACCATGAATTACCTTGAGTGATTAAAGTTCCATAGCCAATAAAACATGATGGCTCGTGGTTAAAGTTCCATTTCTTGATTAAAGTTCCATAGCCAATAAAATATGATGGCTCCTAATTAAAGTTCCATTTTGTGATTAAAGTTCCATAGACAATCAAATATGAAGACTCATGATTAAAGTTCCATTTCGTGATTAAAGTTCCATAGCCAATCAAATATGATAGCTCGTGATTAAAGTTCCATTTTGTGATTAAAGTTCCATTGCCAATCAAATATGATGGCTCATGATTAAAGTTTCATTTCATGATTAAAGTTCCATTTCGTGATTAAAGTTCCATAGACAATCAAATCTGATGGCTCGTGATTAAAGATCCATCTCATGATTAAAGTTCCATAGACAATCAAATATGATTAGAGTTTCATGTCTAGTTGAAGGTGTGATCATGTGATTAGAATTCCATGCGTACTTAATTCTGGTTATGGGTAGTGCCCTTATTTTGATAAATAACTATATGGATATAGTCTCTTTTCTTAGTAAGTGTACCCATGGTTGAGGTATTTTGTCTAAGGATGTGTGTATGTAGTTAAAGCTCTAAGCCTAATGAGAATGGTTTAATCCTAAGTATGGAATGCTAGAGTCCTCCACTTTATGCCTTATGATTGAATGATTTGAGAATGCATGATAAGACTTGTTTCCTTGTGGCCTAATGTGATCACGATTGAGTATATCTATGTGTGTGGGTATATGTTTGAGAAGGATGATGAGCCTTGATATCTTGATTTGTATGTGACGTATCTATATGTATGAATAAGTGCATGAAAGTGATAAAATGTGATATATTGACTTGTTATTTGGTTGATGATGTATTTTATCACTTGTCCCTGAGTTACATGCTAGCGTTCTAACCGCTAACCATCTCCGGACGCTTAGACTTGGTTTGGCTATAGTCGGGGGCTTATCCCGACATATATTTTCTGACTTCGGCTTTGTATACAGGTACTGTGAACAACCGTGACTTGAGTGTAGTTATTATTATTATTATGAAATATAATGTTGACTTACTTTATTATTTACGCTATCTTTACATGAGACTTGGAGTCCCTTTGACTCCTATGTTATGATGAAGAGAGTAGGTTGGATTATTGAGGCGACCTCTGGTTTATGTGAGCTCGAGTTGCCCATTTGACATGGCCCAAAGTTTGGGCCATGTCAAGTTGGTATCAGAGCCTAGGTTCATGGTCAGTTGGGAGTTCACAACACCATGTCAAGTAGAGTCTCTTTTATGGGTGTGAAGCTCGCCACACTTATAAAAGAGGGGCTATAATAAATCTTATGAAATGTTTCCTTTTCTTGTGTTTCGATCTCAATACATATAGAGTCTAAGGTCTTAGATTCCTCTAACTTCGGCTTGCTCATCTTTTAGATCATGTATCCAAGAAGATCTGACGCTCAAACAAGCTCTCCTGTTTCGACAGAGGGCAATATGGACAACACTCGTCCAACTTATGGGATTCAAACCCAATCAAGAGTCGTTACATCTAACTGTACTCGTGGGTTTCCACCTATTCTCACTAACCCTCTATTGGAGGTGGCATTTCTTCTTAGTCGCCTCAGGATGTTGGGTTTTATTGCTCCCTTACTCAGTTGGATCAGGTCGGTGGAAAGTGGTCTAGGAGGAAGTGATGGGCGGGTCCTAGTTTTCACTCCACGTCTAGTGCTCCCTACCTAAATCTTTTGGAAAATGAGCATTTTTAGATTGGTGATGATTATAGGAAACAAGATTCCCAATATCAGGTCGGTGAAGCCCAACCCTTATTTACCTAACCTCCTTGTCAGTTTTGCTGTCAATCACACTGTTGTTGTTATGAGAAAGAAAAGAACCAATGTTTTGTATGTGGTCAATTAGGTCATATTCAATGGGAGTGTCCCATAATGGTTGTATCTTGGGCAAGACAAAGGATGTCGGTTATCAATTCTCTAGCTTTGGCACCCAAGGATGCCCAAGTTCAAGATAATGATGCCCAACCGGCTCCATCTTTCCCTCCTTATAGATTTTGTGGTCAGAGTCATCGTCTTCAGTGTGAGATGGGGAGAGAAAAATGCTACCATTGTGGTCAGGTCGAGCATATACAACTAGAGTTCCCCTCTCGAGCGACTTCTTGGGCCAATAAAGCCTCTGTTGCTACTTTCTCTAATCCTTCACCGAAGGGTGCTATCTTTTTCTCTGTTTCTGGTACTAACACTGGTCGGGGTCACTTATGTGCACTTTCTACTCACCAGTAGTCTGAGGTGTCCTCAAATGTCGTTACGGGTATATTGAAAACTCCTTCTTTGCATAGTGTATGCTTTGTTAGGCGTGTTTGATCCCATTGGTGATCTTGTATTTCAATTTAGTTCTGATCCATTTGGGCTCATTTGTTTGTCTCTACCCTGGAAAGAGACTTCGTGATTGTAGGGAGTCTATAAGGGGTGTTTGTATTATTTGGTCTGAGGTAAAGATCCCAACTCGGAAGGGCCTTTTTTAGAACCTCTCTCGTGGTTAATGAGTTTTTTGTTGTGTCCTTTGGGTTGATCAATGCCTCGACGACATTTATGAACTTGGTGAATAGGGTCTTCCGTCTGTTCTTGGATATGTTTTTCGGTGTCTCTGTTAATAATATCTTGTATATTCGAAGAGAAAGGCGTATTATGTAGATCACCTTTATGCCGTGTTACAAACCTTGGGGGGTCATTGTTTGTGTTCCAAGTTCTCCAAGTGTGAGTTTTTGTTGAAAGTCGTAGATTTTCTTATCCATGATATCTATCCCTAGTAAAGGGGATCATGGTAAATTCCAAAAAGGGTATGCGATGGTGTGCCTTTTGGTGTCTAGTCCTAGGGAATCCTCCTTTGGTAAATTGTATAGGATGAGTCTCATTGGTGACTTAGGTAGTTGATATAAAGCACTTAGTACCTATGATGTCGTATTTCTATTGAGGGTCTTGCCTTGAGAGGTATGAGTGGTTTTTGTGCTTTAGATTCCTCTGTGACCCTCCTTGTGTTGGGCAGTGGCTTGGGGAGCATGGTGATGCATTGAAATGGGAAGTGTATAAGTCTTTAAGTAGGGGAGACTCTAGGGTGATTTTAGGCATCATATGGTGGGTGATGTCATCCTCTTTTTTGATGGCATGATATTGGTAAGGGTAAGTTGTTCAACCTCAATTTAGTTTACCAAACCTTAGTAAAGATGAGGGTGATTCGTGAAAGGTTGGGAGTTGCTTAAGGTCGCCAAAAGTCCTATATGAACGAGTGGTGTAGAGTTTTAAAGTGTGGTATTAGTGATTGTGTATGCGTGGAGGTGTCTTCGATGGAGGGAGTGATACATCTCGGTAATCAAGGAAAGCTTAGTCCCCGGTATGTTTGTTCCTATGTGGACTCAAAAGGGGTTGGCAATGTTGCCTAAAGGATGGAGATGCCTTCTAGGTTGAACTTCATTTCCCCTAAATTATTCATGTCTTTAAGTACGAAGACATGTGGGTGATCTTTTAATGGTAGTTCCCTTAGAGGACATCGGTATTTTGGGGTCCTTAACTTGTGAAGAGATCCTGGTGAGGATCTTGGATTGACAAGTTCGCCGGTTGCGAACAATAGGAGTGGTTTCAGTGAAGGTTCTATGGGGGAACCGATGGTCCGTGGAAGCTACTTGGTAGGCGTAAGAGGGCATGAAGTCCAACTATCCACAACTATGTTTTGTTCCAAAAACTCATGCTTGAGGTGTGTGTTATTGTTCCTAACTTGGTCTGTGTCTTTGATAGACAGTGGGTTGAAATCCCCAATGTTTGTAAATGATTGATGTCTTTGATGAACAAGGCATTCAAGTTCCCAAACGTTTGAGTTGCTTTATATATTTCCTCTCTCATTTTTTCAACCACGTACACCCTTAACACCGACCTTGATGAATCACTAAGATAAGCACGCAAGCGATCCTGATCGGTCATCTTGAAAGGTAGTACTCTCTGATTTTCAAAGGAATTGTGCATGTAGCTGATGACGAGTTCTTTTGGTTGATAATTCAGTCCACAATAGATGATGATTAAGTTCACAAAATCATCATACGAAACATCACTTTGGACTGTCATAGCTATCGTCTATATTATTTTACACTCCTTCCCATGCCATACATAGCCATTGCTCTTCTCGATCCATTGACCATAACAATCCACCCTTATTGTTATTGATCCCTCCATTAGTGGTACCTAAATAAAGTCATTTGTTAAAAAAAGTTAATAGTGATTTCATAGTCTCATACATAAATCCCAACAGATGTGTAATTTGTTGCAACAACTGAAAAATAAGTTGCAATAGGTAAGTGATCAGTCGCAAAAGATTACTTACCTGTTGGGATTCATGTTACGCTCCTGAAGCTGATTTCAACAGACGAGTCATCTGTTGTAATAGGTGAATCATATGTTGTAACAGACTATATATTTGTTGCAACAGATGAAACGCCTATTGGGATAGATGTTACAATACTCAGGCACCTTTGAAGTTGATTCCCAATAGATGAGTGACATGTTGCAATAAATCATTAACCTATTACGACAGATGACTTACCTATTGCAACAGATAATACATCTTTTGGAATCGAGTTCAGGTTCTATTGCAACAGGTTACTAATATGTTGTAATAGATATTTACCCTGTTGAAATAGACAACACGTCTGTTGGAATCGAGTTTAGGTTCTGTTGCAATAGGTTACTAATCTGTTGCAACAGATATTTATCATGTTGCACCAGATAAATAATCTATTGCAATAGATCGGTCATATGTTGGAATAGATGACTCATCTATTCGATTTATGTTACGGCACTATAGAATCGAAAACATGAATCCAACATATAAGTCTTTCATTGAAATAGATGTCTCATCTGTCGCAACAGATGATTGATCTGTTTAAACAAATGGCTCTTATGTTGCATTCATGTTCGCGTGCTATCTATTGTTGAAAAAATAGCACAATAGCAGCTACCCAGATGACAAATTCAACTAAAAATCATAATTTGACTTACCAAAGTCTCCTATGAAGTAATGCCAAAGTGGAAAGTGATGTACGAAACAAAATTTGACCTAAGAAATTGGTCAAATAGCAACAGTAGCGGTAATAAAAATAACAACAATGGTCAAAAAGAAGAAGATGAAGATGATAATGAAGTAGAAGATAATGATAATGAAGCAGAAAATGATGAATAAAGCAGCAGCAATAATGAACAACAAAAATCGCTAAGAGAGAAAAAATAATAATGGATGAGAAAAGAGAGAAACGCGCCTTTTTTCCTCCGTTTCTCGTTATATTAGGTAAACATTTGGATCATAGTGTAAATTTAAAAACTTGTGGGCTATTCTCAAACTTACCCAACTTTCTTAACCCATAATAAAGTAATTGTCACATCCACTCAATTATTAAGACTTGAGTCACCTACACTTCATTTTCAAACTCTTTTGTCACTTTTAGCTCAAAGCCCCCTCTTTCATATTCATAGTTTTTGTCTTCATTTTTTTCTTTCTCTTATTTGATTGTTTTATGTGAGTTTAATAAAAGTAATGAAGAAAGATATACACATGGAGATTCTGCAATTATCCGTCCAAAATTATAAAGGAAGATTTTCATATTTTATTTTGGTTCTATTGAATCAATTATTGCTGATTTTTTTTAAAAAATAGTTTTAATTTTCTTCTAAGAAAGATTAAATTATTTCAATGGCTTCTTTTTCTTCTGAAATGGAGATTAATTGGAGTAGTGATGTCGTGGAATATCCGACATGAAAAATTAAATTTTTTCTTGAAAAGATGTTTATTTAAATTTCAAATTTTAGTTTGGTGGTAATTGGAGTATAAAAATTCTAAATATTTGGTGGTAATTTGAGTATTTAGATTTGAATTTAGATGACTTTGATATTCATAAATTAGTTAGGGATAGTTTGGCAACAACTCGATCATCTTATAATGGAATTAGTGACAACAACGATTGTAGTATCTAGATAGCTATGACGGAGGAACTTCTAAGAACATTTAAAGAAGAAAGGGAGAAAAGAAATAAAGACAAAGAAAAGGAATTATCTAAAAAAAATATAACCATAATTTCTTTAAAAAAATATTAAAATTGATTTGACATGTGTCAAATTGTGATTGGCACATCATGTAACGCCCCGAGTCTGTATCCCAAATGCTACACGATATTTATAATCCCGGAGGACCACAAGCTAACCCATGACTGGTACCTACTACAATAACTGAATAATAATATTGTAAATATGCGAAAAGTAGGCGGAAACTAGCCATAAGGTTCAACACTGTAAATAAAACTAAATACGGTATAAAAATACCAAAACTGAAATATCTGTATGAAAATACTCTAGTCTGAAAAGCCTCTAAACTGTCTGAATTATGGAGTTAATGGGACAAGTCCCCAACTAACACTCACCACTAACTCTGTCTGCTGAGAATCTGAACTACTAAGGGTGCTTGGGAGCCCGTGCGTCTGAACCTATGATATAAGACATCATAGCACAAAAGAAAGGCATGCATCAGTACTTTGAATGTACTGGTATGCTCAGTGAGGTAGGATGAAATGCATGGATTCATATGCATGAACAATACTAACTGAATATCATGAATATAAATGAATGAGAGTACATGCATGAATACGTATATTGTAACTGAAATCATGATAACACCAGACACTGAATCTGAATACTGATTAACTAATATCTGATTATACTGATACTGAATTACTGATAACTGAATGACAGTATCTGACAATCCTGAATCTGTAGAACTAAACTGAGTTCTATAATAAGACTGAATATGAGACTGAGACTGTGGAAAGTAATCATCTAACTGACATGCCCCTTCTCTAACTGATTTGGGGTCCAACCTGTAACCCTATTTAGAAGGGTGTCAATACCGTGCCAAAGGTAAGGACAAGTGTTGAGTTACCCTCATCTGGCAGGTGCTCTGATTAAGAATGGTGGTACCTTCATCTGGTAGGTAGATCACCTCATCAGCCATCAACTGGCAGGTTTATGTCTCAACCTACGCTGACTACGTAGTTCTGGAATGCAAGGACTGCTTTTAAGGATTACACCCTCTACTGGAAGTTAAGTCCCCATCCTTGGGTTCACTCGGTGCTGAATCTTTCTCCCAACTAAATAGATACTGGACTGGATTCTAAACTGTACTAGGATGGACTGAACTGTTACTAATCGTACTATATAACTGAACTGGATTGATTTTACTGAACTGAACTGGACTGATTCTGAGTTTACTAAGTTTTTCCTAAGTTCTGTAACTGAATGAATTCTATTGATCATGACATGACTGATACTACTCTGTGACTGACCATGGCTCTAGACAAGCAGCTAAATTGTCGGGTATTAAATACCCCCAAGACTCGATAGCATAAATTTAAAAGGCATGGCATAATCTTGAGACATGATAACTAACTACTTAGTCATCATTTATTCTTTTGGTCATTTAAGCAAACACTTGCATGACATGAGCTTGTATACATACTAATATGATATAATTTCACTATTCAACTCATATGGACAATTCATCAAATACTTGTGGGCATAATATATGCACATAATACTAAAATAACATGTAGGCATCATGATTTAATTCCAAGGGTTTCAACATGAATTCACATAAGAAAGCACACATATCAATTAACTCTACATGAATCTTGTAATAAATCATGAAATAGAAACCCAACTAAGTAATAATCATGAATACACTTTAATTCAAATCATGGAAATCATAAAATCCCTCTACATGAACTTTAAAAAAGTTTGTTGGACTCCAAGGGTGGAAAGAAACCTTGGATGAACACTTCGCATACCTTAGTTGGTGAATTCTTGAAAATTAACGGTGAAATCTTGAGCCTTGAATTAGAAATTTAAAATCCTAGGGTTTTTGTTCTTGAGTAATTTGTGAAAGAATGAATATATTTTGCTAAAAGAGGGCTAAATTTTGTGTTATGGGAGCTGAAGGAAGTGGGGAAAAGACTTAATTAACCCTGAGGACGTGGATTTTTAATGACTGTAAACTAAATCATCAACGCGCAGATCGACACGCCGCGTCATTGGCATCAACGAGATGGCTAACACATCGCATCAAGTCCGCTTCGGTTCACTGGAAATTGCACTGAGCTGAGGGAAAAGTTATTTGTCGACATGATGGATGACGTAACGTGTCGAGATCGCATCGACTCACTATTTTGGTCACTCGAACATGGTCTAAATGAAGTCCAAAAAATTCAAAACTTATCCGGGAACACTTATTGACATTCCTGATCATGAATTAACTCAGATATCAACATTTAATGGATGTAATGTTCACAAAATAAGATTGTCAACTTTTGAATGCTAAAATAACACTAAATATTAATACTTAGCTAGAATTTTCTAAGTCTGGGGGCCCACTCAACAAGCTTAAAGGACTGAATTAAGCTAAAAATTTTGTGGGGTCTTACAATTTCTCCCTCTTGGGAACATTCATCCTCAAATGAGACTGACTAAGCTGAGAATATTGGTAGACTAACTTACTTACTGAACATGAACATTCGAAACATGATTATATGACTTATATTTCTGTCATACTGAATTTCATGCTGAACATGCATATCTGATGCATGAGCACATGATTGAGCTAATTCATGAATACATGACTGGGATTACTGATAAGCTGATTTTCTCATACTGAACATGCATATCTGATGCATGAATACATGAATGAACTGACTCATGAACATATGACTAAATATGCAATGGTAACTGATACCATGTTTGTAATGGAAAATCTGAGCATAGAACTAAATAAGCTTAAGAAAAACTATTACCTTGAGCTGAATCTGAGTTTGTGGAGAAGAGGTGAGGATACTTGGCCTGCATATCTACTTCTGCTTCCCAAGTAGCTCCCTCAACGGACTGATTTTACCAAAGAACTTTGACTAAAGGGACTTCTTTGTTCCTCAGTCTGCAAATCTGATAATCAAGGATTTCGACTGGAATTTCTTTGTAAGAGAGGTTGTTCTGAACATCTATGCCCTCTATGGGGACTACGGATGATGGGTCACCTATACATTTATTTAGAAAGGAGACATGAAACACTGGATGGACTGATGATAGATCTGAAGACAACTCAAGCTCGTAAGCTACCTGTCCGAAACAGCTGAGAATGCGATAAGGACCGATATATCGGGGACTGAGTTTCCACTTCTTCCCAAACCTCTTCACTTCTTTCATTGGAGAGATTTTCAAATACATAAAATCACCAATCTTGAACTCGAGATTCTTTCTGTGTACATCTGTGTATGATTTTTGTTGTCTTTGAGCTATCTTAAGTCTTTCCTTGATCAACTGAACTTTCTCTAAGGTATCAAATACCAAGTCAGACCCTACCACTATGGCCTCACCCACTTCAAACCAACCAATGGAAAATCTATACCTCCTCCAATAAAACACCTCCAATAGAGCCATCTGAATGCTGGAATGATAGCTGTTGTTATATGCAAATTCAATCAAAGGAAAGTGGTCATCCCAACTACTTTTAAAGTCTATCGCACATGCTCGCAGCATATCTTCTAAATTCTGAATGGTCCTTTCTACTTGACCATCTGTCTGAGGATGAAAGCTTGTACTGAGGTAAACTCGGGTACCAAGACCCTTTTGGAATTCCTTCCAGAAATAAGAGGTTAACTTAGTACCTCTATCTAAGATAATGGACAATAGAACACCGTGCAATCTGACCAACTCTCTAATATAGAGTTTGGCATAGTCCTCGGCTGAATAAAAGGTATGGACTGGTAGGAAATGAGCTGATTTGTTTATCCTGTCTACAATGACCCAAACTAAATCATGCTAGCAATGAGTACGAGGCAAACCCATCACAAATTCCATGTTCACTTCTTCCCGTTTCCAGGTGAGAATGCTGAACTCCTGCATGGACCTACTAGGCTTCTGATGCTCAATTTTAACCAGCTGACATATTGAGCACTTAGCCACAAACTCTGCAATGTCTCTCTTCATCCCACTTAACCAATAGATCTCCCACAAATCACTGTATATCTTAGTATCCCCTAGTTGAATAGAGTAGAGCGCACCATGTGCTTCTGCAAAAATTTGCTACCTCAAGTCATCTACACCTGGCACACATAGCCAACCCTAACAACGCAACACACTATCTCTCTCTTAGAAGAAAACCTCTACCTTCTGATCTCTGATTAATTCCTTTAACTTTACTAGACTAGGATCCCAGTCCTGCTTTTCCTTCACCTCGGAAACTAGGGATGATTCTAAACTACTCTACACCCATACATTACCTTCTGCTGAATCGACTAAGCGAATAGCTAGTCGGGCAAGCTGATGAAATTTATGAGCTAACTTTTTCTTACCATCCTCCGTATGATCAACACTACCCATATACATCCTACTGAGAGCATCAACCACTACTTTAGCTTTACCCGGATAATTCATGACACTATGTTATAGTCTTTTAACAACTCCAACCACCTTCTCTAACAGAGGTTTAAATCTTTCTGAGAGAACATATACTGTAGGCTCTTATGGTCTGTGAACACATCAACATGCACACCATACAAATAGTGCCTCCAAATCTTTAAGGAAAAAACTACTGTTGCTAACTCAAGATCACGAGTAGGATAGTTCTTTTCATGGGTCTTAAGTTGTCTAGAGGCGTAGGCTATGACCTTACCTCTCTGTATCAAAACACACCACAAACCAACTCTGGAGGCATCACAATACACCACAAACCCATCTGAATCATCTGGTAGGGTCAAAATTAGAGCTTTAGTGAGTCGAGTCTTCAACTCCTGAAAGCTCTTCTCATAAGAATATGACCACTGGAATTTGACTTTCTTTTGAGTTAATCTGGACATAGGGGATGTAATAGATGAAAATCCCTCAACAAACCATCAGTAATAGCCAGCCAAGCCCAAGAAACTCCTAATATCTGATGAAGAGATAGGTCTAGGCCAGTTTTTCACTGCTTCAGTCTTTTGGGGATCAACTCTAATGCTATCACCGGAAATGATATGGCCAAGAAAAGCTACTAACCTTAGCCAAATTTGCACTTGCTTAATTTTGTGAATATATGATGGTTTTTGAGGGTTTGTAATACTATTCTGAGATGGTCTACATAATTATGTTCACTGCGGGAGTAGACAAGAATGTCATCTATGAAGACTATGACGAACATGTCCAAGTACTGCTTGAACACATGGTTCATCAAGTTCATAAAGGCTGCTGGGGCATTGGTAAGACCAAAGGACATGACTAAGAATTTAAAGTGACCATACATAGTTCTGAAAGCTATTTTCGGGATATCACACTCCCAGTCTTTGAGATGATGATAGCCTGATCTAAGGTCTATCTTGGAGAAGTAACTGGCACCTTGAAGTTGGTCAAATAAGTCATCGATTCTAGGAAGGGGATACTTGTTCTTGACCGTGACTTTATTTAGCTGATGGTAGTCAATACATATTTTGAGAGACCATCTTTCTTAAGCACGAATAAAACTTGTGCGCCCCACGGAGACATACTGGGTCTGATAAATCCCTTATCTAGGAGATCCTTCAACTATTCTCTTAATTCTCTAAGTTTTGTAGGTGACATTCTGTATGGCAGAATAGATATGGGTTGAGTATATGGAAGAAGGTCTATTCCGAAGTCAATTTGCCTTTCGGGAGAAACTTTGGGAAGATCTTCGGGAAACACACCTGGGAATTCACATGCTACTGACACTGATTCAAGAGTTGGGGTTTTTGAACTAGAGTCCTCGACTCAAACGAGATGGTAGACACATCCCTTAGATATAATTTTTCTCGCCCGACGGTAAGAAATAAGCTGACCCCTAGTGCTGAAATACTACCTCTCCACTGTAGGACGAGCTCCTTTGTAAACTGAAACTAGACAATTCTATTTTTGCAGTCGACTGAGGCATAGCGGGAATGAAGCTAATCCATGCAGAGAATGACATCAAAATTAGTCATCTCTAATTCGACTAAGTCTGCTAAAGTGACTTTCTGAGATATCATAACCGAATAGTTCCTGTATACCCGTCGGGTTATGATAGATTTACCCACTAGGGTATAGAATAAGAGAGGTTCTACTAGAATTTTTGGATTGACTCTGAAATCAACAGTTATATATGGAGTAACAAAGGACAAGAAGCTCCTGGATCTAGCAAAGCATAAACATGTAAATGGAAAAATTGTAACGTACCAGTGACCATATCAGGAGAAATTTCCTAATCCTGTCAGGACTTAAGAGCATAGAGTCTGTTTGGGCGCTGCCCACTGGTGGCACTAGAAGCGGCATCTTGCTGATTTAGGCGATCGAACTGAGCTGCGTGACAGTTATACTGACCCTGAGAACCTGATTAGGGACAATCTCTGACTCTATGGCCTGGTTTGCCACACCTAAAACACACATCAATGCCCGCTCTACAAATACCCTGGTGGTTTCTGCCATACTTCTGACAAAGGGGATTGGTTCGGGCACTGCTAACACTGCCCTGGGGTTTAGGGACTGGTGACCTATCCCTATTGTCATCTCTGAATTTTGGTACAGGAGTGCTAGCTGAGGACGGAGCTAGAACTGAGGATTTTGGGCAGAATTGAGAATGATTCCCACCCTCTGACTTAGGCTGAGCGAAGCTGAAACTACCTGTTCTTGCTCTCTTGTTCTCTTTTTTTTTCTTTATTCTTGGTCTTTTCTATTTGATAAGCATGGACCATGAGCCTAGATATTTCCATCTCTTTAAGCAGTATTGCGGTCCTACACTCTTTGACCATGTTGCTAGACACCCCTGACACAAACTTACTCATCTTTGCTCTGCTATCTGCTACTACATGCGGGGCATATCTAGCTAACTAAGTAAACTTGAGAGAATACTCTTGTACTGCCATATTTCCCTACTTTAGATTTATAAACTCCAAAACCTTTGCTTCCCTCAACTCCAATAGGAAGAACCTATCCAGAAAAGCAGTAGTAAACTTCTCCCATTCTATGGGCCCTATATCTGCGGCCCTTTCTGCTTTCCACTATTTTAACCATGAGTGGGCCACATCCTACAACTAATATGCGGCCAATTCAGTGCTCTCAATAGCAGTCACCCCCATAATATTAGTAACTTTCTGCACCTGATCAAGAAACTCCCGAGGGTCTTTATCTGACTTAGAACCAGTAAAAGATGGAGGGTTCATTCGAGTGAAATCCCGAATCCTGGCAGTAGCAGTATTGGCCACTGGGTTAGCCAGAACAACAGCTGGACATTTATTCTGGACTGCCACAAAATAAGCTAGGGTGGTAAAAGTTGCTTTGAATTCAGCGTGGAAGACGTGTTCATCTAGAGGATCTGGCTGAATGGGTTGGGGTTCTGGATGATCTCTTGTTCCTCTTCCCTTAGTCCTATTTGGAGGCATATTCAGTACATGGAAAAGAAATTTGGATTAGACAGGAAGTTTAACTGGAGCTCATTCTCACTCGTACGACATGAATACTGAAAGAAGGGAAACTTTTCCTAAAACATCTCGTAGCCTCCTGTCCATAAGTGTGGCACGCTATACACCCATACACAAGAATCTACTAGATGAGGCTTTCAGACTTCCTAGGACTCTATTGAACCTTAGGCTCTGATACCAAGTTTGTAACACCCCGAGTCTGTACCTACCCCGGATGCTATACGATGCTCATAATGTCGGAGGACCATAAGCTAACCCATGACTGGTACTTGCTGTAATAACTGAATAATAATACTGTAAATATGTGAAAAGTAGGTAAAAAATGGCCATAAGGTTCAACACTGTAAGTAAAACTTAATAAGGTATAACAATACCAAAACTAAAATATCTGTATGAAAATACTCTAGTCTGAAAACCCTTTAAACTATCTTAATTGTGGAGTTGATGGGCCAAGTCCCTAACTAACCCCGACTACTGAAAATGAACTGAAATGCTGAAATAAATAATCACGTCCTTAAACTATGAGGACTCACCACTAACTCAGTCTGCTAAGAATCTAAACTGCTAAGGGTGCTCGGGAGCCCGTGCGTCTAAACCTATGATATAAGACATCATAGTGCAAAAGAAAGGCATGCGTTAGTACTTTGAATGTACTGGTATGCTCAGTGAGGTAGGCTGGAATGTATAGGTTCAGATGCTTGAAAAATACTAACTGAATATCATGAATATGACTGAATGAGAGTACATGCATGAATACGTATACTGTAACTGAAATCATAATAACACCAGATACTGAATTTGAATATTGATTAACTGATATCTGAGTATATTGATACTGAATTGCTGATAACTAAATGACTGTATCTGACAGTCCTAAATCTGTAAAATTGAACTGAGTTCTATACTGAGACTGAATCTGAGACTAAGACTGTGGGAAATAATCATCTAACCAACATGCCCCTTCTCTAACTGATTTGGGATTCAACCTGTAACCCTAGTTGAAAAGGTGTCAATATTGTGCCATGGGTAAGTACAAGTGTGGAGTCACCCTCATCTGGTAGGTGCTCTGAATGAGAACGATGATATCCTCAACTGGCAGGTAGATAACCTCCTCAACACTCAACTGGAAGGTTGATATCTCAACCTACGCTGGCTACGTAGTTCTGGAATGCAAGGACTGCTTCTAAGGATTACACCCTCTACTGGAAGGTGAGTCCCTATCCTTGGATTCACTCGGTGCTGAATCCTATTCCCAACTGAATAAACACTGGACTGAATTCTAAACTGTACTAGGCCGGACTGAACTGTTACTGATCGTACTGTATATCTGAACTGAACTGAACTGGACTAATTCTGAGTTCACTGAGTTTTTCCTAAGTTCTGTAACTGACTGAATTCTATTGATCGTGACATGACTAATACTACTCTGTGACTGACCATGGCTCTAGACAAGCAGCTAAATTATCCGATATTAAATCCCCCTAGGACACGATAGCATAAATTTAAAAGACATGGCATAATCTTGAGACATGATAACTAACTACTTAGCATGACATGAACTTGTATACATACTAACATGATATAATTTCACTATTCAACTCACATGGATAATTCATCAAACACTTGTAGGGCATAATATATGCACATAATACTAAAATAACATGTAGGCATCATGATTCAATTCCAATTTCACAATTCCAAGGGTTTCAACATGAATTCACATAATAAAGCATGCATATCAATTAAATCTACATGAATCTTGTAATAAATCATGAAATAGAAACCCAACTAAGTAATAATCATGAATACACTTTAATTCAAATCATGAAAATCATGAAATCACTCTACATGAACTTTAAAAGAGTTTCTTGGACTCCAAGGGTGGAAGGAACCCTTGGATGAACACTTCACATACCTTAGTTGGTGAATTCTTAAAAATTAACGGTGAAATCTTGAGCCTTGAATTTGAAATTTAAACTCCTAGGGTTTTTGTTCTTGACCAATTTGTGAAAGAACGAATATATTTTGCTAAAAGAGGGCTAGATTTCGTGTTATGGGGGCTGAAGAACGTGGGAAAAGGACTTAATTAACCCTAAAGACATGTTTTTTTAATGACTGTAAACTGAACCATCAATGCGCAGACCGACGCGCCGCATCATTGGCATCAACGCGATGGCCAACGCGCCGCGTCGAGTCCGCGTCGGTTCACTGAATATTGAACTGAGCTGAGAGAAAAGTTATCTGTCGACGCGATGGACGACGTGATGCATCGAGATCGCGTTGGCTCACTGTTTTGGTCACTCGAACATAGTCTAAACGAAGTCCAAAAAATCCAAAACTTATCAGGGAACACTTATTAACATTCCTGATCATGAATTAACTCAAATATCAACATTTAATGGACGTAAGTGTCACGAAATCAGATTTTCAATTTTTGAAGGTCAAAATAACACTAAGTCTGAATACTTAGCTAGAATTTTCTAAGTCTGGGACCCCCTTCAACAAGCTTAAAGGACTAAATTAAGCTAAGAATTTTGTGGGATCTTACACATCATTTGCACATTTTTGGTATAACTGGTGTTGACTGTAAAAATGAGATATAAATAATACTGTAAAGTTGTTTGAGGGGGTAATAGAACCCCCGCAAACTTTAGGAGTATTTTTGAAAATTTAGGACAAGTTTGATGGTGTTTTTATGTCTTTTCTCTAATTTATATGATGCATTCTTTGAATTTTTTTTATTTTAAAATACGTCACATTTATATATTTAATAATAATTTAATTTTATCATTTAACTCATCATAAGATGATTTATACTCATGCAAATATCTATAATTTATTTTGACCCATAAATTTTCTTAAAAAATTATTAAACTCTGACATCAAACCTGAGTGAGAGTACTGTTGATTTGTACTCCACTGTTTAAAGATTTTGCAGTTTATTGGAAATGATTCATCTATTCCGATGGACGGTGATTAAGGTACCAATGTCATAGGAGTACTATAAGGGGTCGTTTGATGTGAGATATATAAGGGATAAATAGTTTTAGAATAAAATAATGAATTATTTTATTCCATCTTTGTTGTGAGGTATCAGTTAGTATCGAGAGTATTTATTTTATCATTTACACCATAATGATCGAATAGTTACCCCACATACATAGTGATATAATTAATTTCAAAATAACTAATTTCAAAATTAATTATTCCGGGATAGAACAATCCCAATTAAACGACCCCTAAATGTATATAGTATTGCATTCTTTTTCTACTTTTTATCAATTTGTCGTATTTGCCCAATTCCCATGGAGACGTGTTAGCTATCTAATGTGGCATTGATCGTTACTGGAGCGAAATATGCTAGAGCAGAGCCGCTCTCCAAACTGCACTCGGATGATGTCAAATGCAATATTGAGGAAAACAAAAAGAAAACTTCATTATATATATCAGTATATTAGGCATAAATTTAGTTGTAAAACCTTGTTCTTTTTGGCGAAAAGGAACATTAGGGAGAGAGTAGAAAGAAGGATGAATCAACGAATGATTGATTCTCCCAACTTAACAAATTTTCAATCCACATTAGGAGACGTAGTTTCAGTTTCCTCTCCAAATTATCAGTTCAACATTTACTGCACTCATCATTTTTCCTCTTAAGATGGACGAGGGAAAAAGAGAGACACAGAGTCGGGGATTACAAGCAGAAAAGGATGACTCGTGAATTAGTAACGAATGCTTCTTCAAAGTCTCGCCACTTAGCAAATTTTGAATCAAGTGTCTGGGGATATCATTTCCTCTCCTATACTTCTCAACTTACCGTATGTTATATTCCTGTCTTGTTCCGCCCCTGACATGTATTTTCATGAAATAGTATGACTATTCGATCAATCAGAGTAGCGTTAATTCAAACTCTACAAAAACAAAAAAAAAAAAATCTCTAAAAAAGTGATCGGTTAGCTAAATACTCCCTCCGTTTCGGAATAAATGAATTGTTGGGGTATTTATTGGTGTTTCAAAATAAGTGAATCATTGATTTTTTTTTTCAAATTTACCCTTATGATTTGACAACCAATTAACTTTTGAAAAGGTATTACAAGCTCAACTTTTTCTTTTTTTGGGTAAAAATGAAAAGTTACGTTAAATTTATGTCTTTAATGTTTTTTTCTTAATCTGTGTGTCAAAATTCAACAATTTATTTATTATGAAACGGAGAGAGTAAGTCAATTTGCAGTATATCATCGTTTCGTTAAATCTTGAAATGACAAAGTATTTCTTCTTTCACTTCCGTTTTCTAACAGAAGTAAAACAACCACTAGAAGTAACAGCCTTTCAGAGAAGGTGGTATTTCATTTGAAGATGGTTAAAACTAATATGTTGAACTTCAAATGCAGGAAATTAGTATCCATGAGAAATTTGAACTTGAAGAGTTAAAAGAGAGAGTCAGGAAGATGTTGATGAAAACTCCAGATAACAGTGCACAAAAACTTGTTCTGATAGATACAATTCAGCGATTGGGAGTATCAAAAACTTGTTCTGATAGATACAATTCAGCGATTGGGAGTATCATATCATTTCTATAACGAATTCAAAACATCTTTAATACGTCCCAACAACAGAGTGAGAATAATGTTGATGACAATCTTTACGTCGTTGCTCTTCGTTTCCGACTTGTGAGGCAACACGGCCATTACATGTCTTCAGGTAATTTTACTTAATTTCAAAATTCTAAATATAATTTGGAGAGAAAAAGGAGGATATTGAGTCTTGCTTCTGAAACGGAAGTGGAATGAACCTATTCATTCCATTACAAATGCTAATTAATGTAGTAAAATCTACTTGAAGAAATAGCTAGATAGAGCCTTTCCAGGACAAGAAGTGGTCCTATTGACCCCAACAAAATTATCTACACTGTCTAGACTATCTATCAAAAGTAAAACTATTTCCTTTGATTCTGATTGTTGGCAAGCTCATCTAGTCCATCTTCAATTTGGCCCTAAATATAAGTGGAGATTTTAATTGCACATTTTTCTGTGAAATTATAAATATGATGTTAACCAGGTGTGTTCAAGCAATTCACGGACGACAGCGCAAAATTCAAGGAAAGTCATGATGTCCGAGGATTATTAAGTTTGTATGAAGCGGCACATCTGAGAGTTTGTGGGGAAGAAATTCTTGAAGAAGCCCTTACCTTTACCACCACTCTTCTCGAGTCCATGCTCCCAAAATTACACAACTCACTTAAGGTTCAAGTTGCTGAAGGCTTAAGCCAGCCTATTCGTAAAGGTTTACCAAGGGTGGCAGCAAGAAAATACATATATATTTACGAAAACAGTGAAGCACATAACGATTTACTCTTGAAACTTGCGAAATTGGATTTTAACGTGTTGTAAAAGTTGCATCAACAAGAGCTTCACGAACTAACAAGGTGTGTGTGTATGTATATATATATATATATATCTTCTTCCAAAATAATTATGAATATGCAGGGATGGTTAATAAAGATAAACTAACTACGCAATGCTGTTGCTATTTAGCTGGTGGAAGGATTTGGAGATTGCAAACAAATTGCCATATGCAAAAGATAGATTAGTGGAGGGTTACTTGTGGATTATCGGAATGTGTTTTGGGCCCAATATAGCCAAGTCAGAAAAATGCTAACAAAACTGCTGAGCTTGACGACTATTATTGATGACACTTTGATGCTTACGGAATCTTTGATGATCTTGTGTATTGGATTTGATTTTGCTTCTCATGATGAAAAAGAAGCTGGAAAATTATCAGCTTCAAGTGTTGGACCAAATAAAGGGCACCTGGCTTGAATCTTTTATTTTATTTTTATTTTTTCTGTTAACTGATTTCTTTTATTCTCTGTATATCCCTTTTATTTGTCATAGTCAGTTATAGTATTAGCAGATGTATATCTTTTTTATTCTCTAGTAAGTTAGAGTAGTGGCCAAGTAATTGGGAAGTTAGAGTAGTGGATAAGTAGTAAGTTAGAGTAGTGGCCAAGTAATTGGGAAGTTAGAGTAGTGGATAAGTAGCTGGGAATACACGTTCCTTTTGTTATTGGCTGTATAAATACATGTACAGGAGGTTCAATAAACTTACAGAAAACTTTCAGCAATCTGTTTCTTTATGGTATCAAAGCAAAAGATCCTTCAGATCTCTAATTTTTCTCCTAATTATCAATCTTGTTTTTTGAAACTCTCTTGCTATGGTTAACTCTAATCCACCCAGTGTAAGAACTGATGATGTCTCTTCTGGCAGTCAATCTGTTCAAACCACATTCAACAATGAATCTGCTAATCCTTTCTTTCTTCATCCATCTGACTCACCCGGCATGATTCTTGTCAACTCTACTTTTGATGGAAAAAGCTATGGTGGATGGCGAGGAGCATTTTTCATAGCTCTTTCCGCTAAGAATTGTCACACCCCTTTTTTCACGCGTACTCCAAAAAATGGATACATTTTAAGGTTCGAAAGAGTTTTATTATTTAAGTGACAAGAAATGAAAATTTGTTTCGGAAAAAGGATTATTTGCATTTTTTTATTCAGAGTCGCCACTTGACATAATCCGGTGTGCCAAGTCACCTTTGAAAAATCCCTTTTTCGAAACCAATTGACTCTTAAACCGGTTTGCGCACAGAGATTCCGGCTAAGGAATTCTGTTGACCGAGGGGAAGGTGTTAGGCACCCCTCGATCCCGTGGTTCGATCACGGTCGCATGGTGGAGTGTATCGACTATTTTGACGTTACAAATGCATAAGCCACACAAAAACACATAAAACAATCCATCAAACACATGAAACAAAACAAATCCAAAATTAGTGTCCAGTCCAATTATACAGTCCCAAAAATAAAAAATGCATAAAAATAAATCCTATTCTCAATTAATCATAGACTAATGCTCTAATGCCTTACCCGACGCCGCGGGCCTTCATCACCATTATTTTCCGCCAACATGATACGTCGGGGCATTCCCCGGTGAAATCAATACAGGTACTTCGGGGCATTCCCCGGTCAAATTACAGTATTGAATTAAATGCGATAAAACAAAACCATTCCGACACATATTTCAAACATGTCATCAATTTGCCATGCCTAAATTTGCCTACCCGAACCTACCATTTGCTTATCCGTTCTAGACTAAAGACATAATCCTACCACGATTCATACCAACAATAAATCAAATTAAATCGAATCTATCCTTTTGTTAATTTTTCCAATTCCACCCACCCGACTTTCTTTCCGTCCCTCCATTGAACATGATCAAGTTTATGCCTTAATCTACCAAAACCAAACAACCAAGCATCACAATCATAACATCAACATAAACAAAAATTCAGCAAAACTATAATCACCACTCGCCATCGCAACCAATCAAAACAAACAACCACATATATATATATAAGAGACGAGTTAAGAAATGGACCTCGATAGAACGTTTTGTCGATAATAAGGAAATCCGAAGACCAAAACTCGATCGTAGAACCTCACGACGAACAAACCAAACTCGGTATTAAAATAATAACCGGACAGCTTCCAAAACCCGTGAATAAAATTTTACTCTACGAAACCCAACCTCACAACGACGAGATTCGATAAAGTCGACTTGAAACTTACTATCAACGTTGAACCATGAAATAGACGAAACCAAAATCAACCAAAGACACCAAGAAATAAAAAAAAACCAACAGATCGAAGCGGTGAGCTCACGGCGATAGAAAGGACGGCGGCGGCAGATCTAGGCGGTGACGGAGCTAGTACCGCCGCTGGTCGCTGTTATTCAGAGAGAAAGAGAGGGGGAGAGAGAGAGTGACGACGGCGCTGTTTCCGTCGTCGGAGAGAAAGAGGGAGGCAGATAGGAGTGACGACGACGCTGTTGCCGTCGTCGATGAGAGAGAGGGGGGTGAGTCGACGGAGAGAGAGAGAGGGGAAGCCGACGCGGTTGTGGGGGTGGTAGTGTCGTGGTGGCCGGAGCTCCGATCGCCGGCGACGACGTTAGAGAGAGAGAGTAGAGTTTAGAGAGAGAGAAAGTCTTTTTTAAGGGAGAGAGAGCAAGCCCAAAGAATCAGATCTTTTTCTTTCTTTTTCTCCTTTGCTGTGTCTATTCCCTTTAATTGTGTGTATGTGTGTGTATATATTAGGATGGGGTAGTGGGGTAGGGTAGTGAGGTAGGGGTAGGGGTAGGGATAGGGTTTGTTAGAGTAAGGTAGGTAGGTGTTGTTTTTTAATTGGAGGGATAAGGGTTAGGTGTCCACTTTTAATTGGGAAGGTTGTTAATTTGTTATCAATTGGGATTATGTGGGGATTTTGGGATAAGATTTGTTTAGAGTTGGTTTTGATTTTTGTCATTTGTGGAGGGATAATTACATGATTGAGGGTACACGATAGGATAAGGTAAAAAATGGGTAAAAATGATATTGCGGAGGGACGAAATTAGGTGTCTACATCATGCCCCATTTGAATGTAAACATGAAGTGTTTTCAGGCAAAGAAGTAGACAGCGAGATAGAATTTTATCCCGACCATTATTCAAAGAAAGAAACAGGAGAACGAAGGACTACCGGGTCTTGAATTAGGAAAGCCTACCCACCCAAGTTATGAAGGGATCAAGTGATAAGTATCTCCAAGGATTGGACGGAGATGGACTATACCGAGTTGGAGAGTCGAGTGAGGCTCCGTCGAGGTTCCGGTCCGCGGCTCTGTTATTACATCAAAAATGAAAATTACAAGTAAAAACATAAGTGAAATTACAAAAATCCTATCTATACAGCTTCTGTTGGTTCTTGACTCGACTTTCATCACCCTGTTCTCCAGGCGGGCTCCTGACTTGCAATTTCATTCCCTTTGTTGCTTGACTTTTCATTTTCTTCACTCTGTTCTCCCGGTGGGCTTCGAACTTACTATTTCATCACCCTGTTCTTCAGGCGGGCTCCTGAAACTCAAAATTAAAACTAGAAAGAAAATTATCCCAAACAAGAATTATAAATAATTAATATTTCATTTTTTTTGAAAGCATTGTCCCATTTTCCAGGAGGGTCCTGAACAGAAAGTAAATTCCCATTTTTCAGGAGGGTCCTGAACAGAAAGTAAATTCCCATTTTTCAGGAGGGTCCTGAACAGAAAGTAAAATCCCATTTTTCAGGAGGGTCCTGAACAGAAAGTAAAGTCCCATTTTTCAGGAGGGTCCTGAACAGAAAGTAAAATCCCATTTTTCAGGAGGGTCCTGAGCAGAAAGTAAAATCCCATTTTTCAGGAGGGTCCTGAGCAGAAAGTAAAATCCCATTTTTCAGGAGGGTCCTGAGCAGAAAGTAAAATCCCATTTTTCAGGAGGGTCCTGAACAGAAAGTAAAGTCCCATTTTTCAGGAGGGTCCTGAACAGAAAGTAAAATCCCATTTTTCAGGAGGGTCCTGAACAGAAAGTAAAATCCCATTTTTCAGGAGGGTCCTGAACAGAAAGTAAAATCCCATTTTTCAGGAGGGTCCTGAACAGAAAGTAAAATCCCATTTTTCAGGAGGGTCCTGAGCAGAAAGTAAAATCCCATTTTTCAGGAGGGTCCTGAGCAGAAAGTAAAATCCCATTTTTCAGGAGGGTCCTGAACAGAAAGTAAAATCCCATTTTTCAGGAGGGTCCTAAACAGAAAGTAAAATCCCATTTTTCAGGAGGGTCCTGAACAGAAAGTAAAGTCCCATTTTTCAGGAGGGTCCTGAGCAGAAAGTAAAATCCCATTTTTCAGGAGAGTCCTGAACAGAAAGTAAAATCCTATGGATGTGCATTTCCAATGGTAGCTGAATCAAGTGAAACAAATTTGCCCCTGTTTCAATCGAAGAAAAATTTGTCAGTTAAAAACTTAGTGGTGGCTTGCAGATCTTGTCTTTTCAGGTATCTGCCCAGCACTCGTTCCTTTCATCTTTGTTCCAAATTGCTAACACTTGTCGTGTCTTGCCGCATCATTGACCTGGATCCAGATTGAGGGAAATGAGTTCTGACTCAAACAATGGGTTTCCATTTTTACCATGCCCCTGAGGTGCACTCTTTTCCCGAATCTGAAATGCTTCTACGAATCCAATAGCCTGTCGGTTGATAGACTTCCTTTGCTTCGTGTTGAATTACGATCATATTTCTTTTCTGTGTTGTTCCTTGGCTTTTCCTCATATAATTGAAAAGACTGGTAGTAAATTTGAAATCCTTTCTTGCTTGTTTTGACACAGACTTGACTTAAAATGTAAAGAAATGATGGTGACTTTTATTTTGATAAATGACATAAAAAAAAAGCATGAATATGTAAATGAAAGAAAGAGGGAAATGTCCCATATTCAAAAAGAAAACTTATCTGAATACGACAACCAACTCCAATGAGTATGACATGCATTTAGGATTGAGCTGCCTGATCTTCCTATCCAAAACTCCCCATTTGTTGTCGAGTTTGTGCCTTTGCCGTTGAGCCGCTTCTTCAAATCTATTGGACTCATACATTACATTCGACTGACGACATCTAAAAAAAGACATTCGCCAACAAATCTTTTTCTTTTCACTTTTCACTTTTCTCTTGAACTCTCCCTCGCCTTACGGTGCCCGTGAGGGTTTTCACCAATAAGACTCTCTCATTTTTGTATTTCTCTCAACTCACCATCGCCTTATGGTGCCTGCAAAGGTTTTCACCAATAAGACTCTCTCATTTTCATTTTCTCACAACTCACCATCGCCTTATGGTGCCTGCAAAGGTTTTCACCAATAAGACTCTCTCATTTTTGTATTTCTTTCATGATTTCTTATGCTGAGGGAGATAAGCGGTACTTCGCAATGTATCGGCATATCCATTGCATGCTTAGCCTTAACACTATCAAAAATTGATCTGAAGGACTTTCTTTGGTTGTAACTTGGCTTTTGGATAAGGTTAGAAAAGATGGTAAGAGGCTCAAACGATACTTGAAGTGGGGGTGGGACTTACAACTTTTGGAATCGACTCAAACAATGCATTAACTCATGCCCCAGTTTTGTTGACTGGGTGAATCTTGAATATTTATTTGGTTGGACCGAGCCCGAAATAGGGCAGCCTACGTATCTCACTCCCGAGAGAGGAGAATCAGGTCGCACGTAGTTCCATCAGCTTGCTCTTTGCTTTGCTTTGATTTTTTTTTATTTATATTTTTTTTCGAACTCTTTCTTTTATTCTTATTTTCTTGACATTTATCTTTGACTCTATTTCGATTCCAAAAGAGGGATATGAAAGAAAAATAAACGAGGCTCAAAAGGGTAAACAAAGGATGACACAATGTTTGGATAGAAGAATAAAATGCCTTCGTCATATCAATCTTCAAAAATGCAAGTACTAAACATGCAATAAAATCAAACAAAGGACCAAATATCATACATAGTATCTTTTGACCGCATCAGCATTGATAGCCATTTCTGCCATTTTGCCTTCAATATCTGTCAAATATAAGGCTCCATTGGGTAACACTTTCTTCACAACGAAGGGACCTTGCCAGTTAGGGGAGAACTTGCCCTTCGCTTCAACCTGGTGAGGAAGGATACGTCTTAATACCAACTGACCAACTTCAAAATTCCTAGGACGGACCTTTTTGTTATACGCACGAGCCATCCTCCTTTGATACAACTGGCCATGACACACGGACGTTAGCCTTTTTTCCTCGATCAAACTCAAATGTTCCAGTCGGGCTTTTACCCATTCGTCGTCATCGATCACTGCTTCTACAATGACCCGAAGAGAAGGAATTTCAACTTCTGCAGGGATGACTGCTTCTGTCCCATACACTAATAAATATGGAGTTGCCCCTGTTGAAGTGCGAACAGTGGTGCGATAACCTAGCAATGCAAACGGCAACTTTTCATGCCACTGTCTAGAACCTTGTACCATTTTTCGCAGTATCTTTTTTATATTTTTATTGGCGGCTTCTACAGCACCATTGTCCTTTGGGCGATATGGAGTAGAATTTCGATGTGCGATCTTAAACTGTTGACACACGTCTTGTATCAAATGACTATTGAGATTGGCAGCATTGTCTGTAATAATCATCTTAGGAATTCCAAATCTACAAATGATATTGGCATGAACAAAATCTACCACAACCTTCTTTGTCACCGACTTGAAAGTTACTGCTTCCACCCACTTTGTGAAGTAGTCAATGGCTACCAAAATGAATCTATGTCCATTTGATGCCTTCGGCTCAATCGGTCCAATCACATCCATTCCCCAAGCTACGAACGGCCATGGAGCGGCCATTGCATGCAACTCAACAGGAGGAGAACGTATCAGATTGCCGTGCACCTGACATTGATGACACTTTCGAACAAACTGAATAGAATCCCTCTCCATAGTAAGCCAGTAATAACCTGCTCGAAGAATCTTCTTTGACAAGACGTGACCGTTCATATGCGACCCGCATACTCTAGAGTGTATTTCAACCATGATTGCCGAGGCTTCTTTTGCATCTACACACCTTAGAAGTCCCAGATCTGGGGTCCTCTTATACAAGATTCCCTCGCTCGAGAAAAATCCACTAGCCAAACGCCTAAGAGTCCTCTTTTGATCGTTGGTGGCATATGTTGGGTATTCTCCTGATTGAATGTACCGCTTGATATCCAAGAACCAAGGTTCTCCATCGAGCTCTTCTTCAACCATATTGCAGTAAGCATGCTGATCACGACTCTGTACATGCACTGGATCGATGTAGGCTTTGTCAGGATGTTGGAGCATTGAAGACAAAGTGGCCAAAGCATCAACAATTTCATTACGAATCCTTGGAATGTGCCTAAATTTTACTAACACAAATCGTCGGCATAGCTCCTGCAAGCATTGTCGATACGGGATGAGCTTCAAATCTCGCGTCTCCCAATCGCCTTGAATTTGATGGACGAGTAAATCCGAATCTCCCAACACCAATAATTCTTGGACTCCCATATCAACAGCTAACCTCAAACAAAGGATGCAGGCTTCATACTCTGCCATATTGTTAGTACAGTAGAATCGAAGTTGTGCTGTTACCGGGAAATGTTGTCCCGATTCAGAGACAAGAACCGCACCTATTCCGACTCCTTTCATATTGACAGCTCCATCGAAGAATAACCTCCAACCTGGATCAACATCTATAACGACTTCATCGACACACGACACTTCTTCGTCAGGAAAATATGTCTTTAATGGCTCGTACTCTTCATCGATGGGATTCTCAGCAAGATGATCTGCCAAGGCTTGGGCTTTCATGGCGGTTCGAGTCACATATACGATGTCGAACTCGGTAAGCAAAATTTTCCACTTTGCCAATCGACCTGTCGGCATAGGCTTCTGAAAGATATACTTCAAAGGATCCATGCGGGAGATGAGATAAGTAGTATAGGATGAGAGATAGTGCTTCAACTTCATTGCTATCCAAGTTAGGGCACAACACGTCCTTTCAAGAAGAGTATACCTGGCCTCATAAGTGGTGAACTTCTTGCTAAGATAGTAAATAGCCTGCTCTTTTTTGCCTGTGACATCATGTTGCCCCAGGACACACCCGAAAGAATTGTCCATGACTGACAAGTATAAGATCAAAGGCCTACCAGGCTTCGGGGGTACCAACACGGGCGGATTTGACAAATATCTTTTGATTCGATCGAACGTTTCCTGACATTCTTCAGTCCATTTTACCGCAACACTCTTTTTCAGCAACTTGAATATGGGCTCACAAGTGGTTGTGAGTTGAGCAATAAACCTGCTAATGTAGTTCAGTCTACCAAGAAAACTCATTACCTCCGTTTTATTCTTGGGCGGGGGCAAATCCTGAATGGCTTTGATTTTCGAGGGATCTAATTCAATTCCCCGACGGCTGACTACAAACCCCAACAGCTTTCCAGATGGAACTCCAAATACACATTTTGCCGGGTTGAGTTTGAGGTTATACCTGCGAAGTCTTTCAAAGAACTTTCTCAAGTCTTTTACATGGTCGGCCTGAATTTTTGACTTAATAATCACATCATCCACATAAACCTCAATCTCCTTATGCATCATGTCATGAAACATAGTGGTCATGGCTCTCATGTATGTTGCTCCAGCATTCTTCAAACCGAACGACATCACCCGATAACAATAAGTTCCCCATGGTGTGATAAAAGATGTCTTCTCCGCGTCTTCATCATCCATAATGATCTGGTGATATCCGGCATAGCAATCCACAAAAGAGGCAACCTCGTGTTTAGCACAGTTGTCTAGCAAAATATGGATGTTGGGCAGTGGAAAATCATCTTTTGGACTTGCCCTGTTCAAATCGCGGTAATCAACACATACTCGAATTTTGCCATCTTTCTTTGGTACGGGAACAACATTGGATAACCACATGGGATAACGAGCCACTCGAATTACTTTGGCTTCAAGTTGTTTCATGATTTCCTCTTTGATTTTAATACTTACATCTGTTTTAAACTTCCTCAACTTCTGTTTGACAGGAGGGAATGCGGGATCCGTTGGCAATTTGTGAGACACTAATTCAGTGCTTAAAACAGGCATATCATCATAAGACCATGCAAAAACATCCTTATAATCCATTAACGTTTGAATAATTTCATCCTTTAGCTGGGGCAAAACATGTACACTGATTTTAGTTTCCCTAACATCTTCTTGATTCTCTAGATTTATTGGCTTAGTCTCATTCAAATTAGGATTCGGTTTGTCTTCAAATTGTTCCAACCCTTTGCTTATTTCTTCTAATGCTTCTTTTTCATCATATTCCTCATCCTGCTCCATTACATCTGGATTATTTTAGATTTTAAGACCAGGCTGAAAATTCCGCATGCATGTCATGTCATTAGAATCAGCATAAAGAGAACTGTGTAAAAAGAAAAACAAACTATATTAGACACAAAACAAAAGGGACATTGCATTTCATTAAATAAAAGATAGAAGGGTTTAAACACAGACACCAATATAACATAAACAAACTAAAATCCGAATTACAACCCTGAAATAACTCGGATAAACAGAAAGGAAAACAAAATAAACTACCAAAACTCCCTCCTGACGGGGAGAGGAGTGACTTCCCAATTATTGAGCCGGACAGCTGGACCTATGAATTGCACATCTGCCATACTGGTACCTTCTCCTGCTTCAACCATATCAACTTCAATAAAAAAGTTCTGGAGGTCACCCACCAATTCAACTTCAGATTCCACATGCTTCGCGACATCGCTCTTAACAAATGACTCACTGAGTAGTGGCATTGGGCGAGGGAGTGACCATATTTCCTTCTTCCTTCCCCTGATTTTCTTCAGATCTTCAGCTGTAGGCTCAAATCCCAGACCAAACGTGCCCACGTTCTCACTCGGACATATGGGATGAACTATACCATGCAGAGATGCTCCCAAACCTTTTCCTGGTTCAAATCCGTATTTCCAAAGTTCACTTACCATCATGATAGAAGCAGAAGACAATTGCGGTCCCGGTATAGCTTGCCACTCAGGGATACGACTCACTGGCACTGTATCAAAAATTTGATAGACGAATGTCTCCTCTACGTTATTTGCTTCAATAAAGGACAAGGGAGAATCTTCGTAGGCTGATAAATATCCTTCACCATGAATAACTACTTCTTTTCTGTCATGCTCAAACTTAATCATTTGGTGCAGCGTGGATGCAACCGCCTTGGCCTTGTGGATCCAGGGCCTTCCCAACAACAGATTGTAAGAGGATTCTACGTTCAATACCTGAAACTCTATGGCAAACTCAACAGGCCCTATGGTCAACATTAGTTCTATTTCGCCAATGGAATTTGACTTTGCACCATCGAAAGCCCTAACACATACATTATTGGGCTTGATCCTATCAGCACCAACATTCAGCTTTTGCAAAGTAGAAATAGGGCAAATATTTGCACCTGAACCTCCATCAATCATAACATGAGTGACGTAGAAATCCTCACACTTCACTGTAATGTAAAGACCCCGATTATGCCCTGTACCTTCAACAGGCAATTCATCATCAGAAAAGCTGATCCGATTGACCTCAAAGATTTTTCCCACCATTTTCTCAACCTGGTTGATTGTAATCTCCCTTGGAACATATGCTTCATTCAATACCTTCAGCAAAACATCACGATGCTCCTCGGAGTGCAACAACAAAGATAAAAGGGAAATTTGAGCAGGGGTTTTCTTCAGCTGGTCTAATACTGAATACTCTGGCAATTTCATCTTTTTCAAAAAATCTTCGGCTTCCTCCTCAGTGATAGGCTTTTTGATAGACGACGGTTCACTCACCGTTGGCTTAGACTTTCTTAAGCTTTCAGGCACGAAGCATCTTCCTGACCTGGTCAAACCTCCTACCTCATCTACATCTTCCACAACTTCTTTCCCGTGATAGGTCATCAGAGTCCGCCCATAATTCCAGGGAATCCTTTTCATATCAACTATCGGAGGTTGGGTCACCGGTTTGAGGACAATAGGCGGTGCCAGTGCTCCTTTCACCGTCAAGATAGGCTGACTCAAAGCTCCCACCACTGTCAACTTAGGTTTATCCTGACTCGAGTCACCATACCTTCTGGCGCCTTGTACTGTGATCAGGGGCTTCTTTGTGCTTTCTCGGGATTTATCCTCCCTCATTCCTTCCTGGCTCAATGACATTACTTTCAAAGACTCCGCTACATTCACCGATTTCTCCTCAGTGGTGTGTATCTTGACAATAGGCTTATAACCCCTCGAAGACTCTTTCCCATCATATATAAATTCTAACATATTGGCTTCAGCATGGGTTGACAACGGATTCTGGTTAATGTTTGGACCCTCCGGGGCTTGGACCAACATCTGATTTGTGTCAATCAAATCTTGGACAGCTCTCTTTAAATGCCAGCATTTCTCAATATCATGGCCTGGCATATCAGAACAGTACGCACACCTTAAAGAATAATCGAGATTCCTTGGTGGTGGATTTGAAAGCCTTCCTTGAATTGGGCTTAAAACCTTCAACTTCCTCAACCTATCAAACAAGCTAGCATATGACTCCCCAAGAGGTGTGAATTTATTTTTGACCGTTTTCTCCTGCTTATACTCGGGCCTAGGCTGAAAACTGGGTCTGGGGGGGTTTTGGTAATTTGGTGGAGCGAATGGGCGATTTTGTGAAGTTTGCGCGCGCCACTGCGGGTAAGAAGGGGTTTGGGCATATGGTTGCGCACTATATACTGGGTAAGAGGGTGGTGGAATGGAATATAAAGGATTTTGTGGAGGGTAGTAATGGTGGGGAGGAATATATGGAGCTTGGGCGTAGACTTGGGCTTGGTATTGGGGATAGGGGCGAGGTGGCCTTTTAGGATAAGTATGGGTTCCGGCTACGACAGTCGCAACATCCTCTTTCTTCTTTTTTCCTCCAAATGCGCCAGATCCACCTTGAATCGCTTGTGTGGTAGCTTTTAATGCAGCAAAACTCACTATTCGACCGGTCTTAATCCCGTCCTCTATCATCTCCCCCATTTTGAGGACTTCCATAAAAGACTTTCCCATTGCCGGAAGTAAATGTTGAAAATAGGTCTCATCCTGCGCCTGAATGAAAACTTCTACCAACTTACTTTCCTTCATTGGGGGCTTTACCCTAGCGGCCTGTTCACGCCACCTTATAGCGTATTCCCTAAAACCTTCAGTGCTCTTTTTCTTCATGTTGACCAAAGATTTTTCGTCCGGAATCAAATCGATGTTGTACTGAAAATGTTGAACAAATTCAGAAGCCAAATCATCCCAACTGTTCCATTTATCGATATCCCGATCGATGAACCATTCTGAATCCAGATCTGAAAGACTCTCGCCAAAGAAGGCCATGAGTAGTTCTTCCTTTCCTCCTGCAGCCCTCAACTGGTTGCAATAACGTCTCAAGTGTGCAACAGGATCACCGTGCCCTACGTAATTCTCGAACTTAGGCATCTTAAAACCCGGGGGCAGGTTGATGTCTGGGAACATGCACAGGTCTTTATAGGAAACACTTCTATAATCTCCGATTCCTTGCAAATTCCTCATAGCTTGCTCTAAACTCTTCAGTTTCCGGGCTATGACATCCTGTTCTTCCGTTGCGACAGGTTTCTCCGTATCAAATGGAAATGCAGGCGGCAGAGTGTACCCATACGGTTCATTCAATTGCAGAGTAGGCTCCGTAGCATAATACTGACCATCTGAAACCTTCAGTGCTGGCTCACTGGAAGACCGAGGAAGCCTCATTGTGGGACGCACAGCATATATGGGAGTTTCTTGTGGTGGCGGGTCCACGAATACCGGTGTGATCGGTGGCGCTGGCTGAGCAGCTGGTCTTGATTGGGGAGCTGCCAAGGGCACACCAGAATTGCCAGGATAATAATGTCGCGGAGTGAATCCTGGTGCGTGCTCAGGTGACTCAGTAGGAGCAGAGAATTGTGCTTGAGAGAGCGGTGGGCAATTAGAGATATTCCCAAGACCTTCAGGGAGCGGAGGAGGAGGCATTCCGCTGGCCCATGCCCGGTGCAAATCTATCAATTGTTGCCTGAGCCTTACTACCTCATCATTGTGTTCTGAACTTTCTTCCCTGTGATCCTGATCCGGGTCAATGAGCGAATTTTCAATCTCCCTGCTAGCCATTGCGAGCTTTGCTTTGGATCTAGTGAAGTATGGGTGACTAGCCAGAGTGCTGCAAACCTACCACTTTTATCTGAAAGAACATGCTCATCAAAGACGACATCCGTTAGGATTAGGGTATACCAAAAGCATGGGAATCACATTGGTAAAATTGCCCTAAGTTCATGTTCATTTCTACCAGCTTTTGAGGGTAGCGAGGTCATT
The DNA here is from genome assembly GCA_030864215.1 of Capsicum pubescens. Classification (NCBI taxonomy): domain Eukaryota; kingdom Viridiplantae; phylum Streptophyta; class Magnoliopsida; order Solanales; family Solanaceae; genus Capsicum; species Capsicum pubescens. Next base: position 84,692,621 of record CM061543.1, on the reverse strand, counting down.
TCAACATCATCCCGATTTTTATTTACACACTTTTTTTATCTACACCTATTACTATTTTTTTTATCAATATCCGCTCTTTTCCTCACGTTATATACCTTTATTTTATCATTTTTTATGGCTTTTGTTTTCCTTAAAAGAGGAAAAATAACGAAAAACAACGAAACAAAATGATTAGATCGAACCTAAAAGTAGGCTGCCTACGTATCATGTTGTACATGAATCAGATCTTGCGTAGTTCGGGCAGCTTATGCATAAATATTACACAATTGAAGGTTATCCTAACATTTCGATGAAAGATAGCAAAACATACAACGAATTTAGGACCACTTTAAAACTAAACAACAAATACAAAAAAAAACACTTTAAACCCCTAACGATATGCGTGCAATAAATATCCGAATATCAAAAACAACTTAACTCCGACTTAACACAGACACCAACCTACAATGACAGAAACATAAAAGACTCAAACTACATAAAGATAAGACAAGTTCTTTCAAACTGGTGCTCTGTGTGATGTCCCCGGCTGAGATGAACCCATCTGTGAAGTCCCCATTTTTCCACTTAGACTTTGCAACATGTCCTGCAACGACATTTTGATACTCGGAAATAAATTTCTTTCCCGTATCCCCGCCTCTTGGAGAGTACACGTGCAAAGGTTTCTCTGACACCCATCCACAGTTGTGATCAAACGCGACAACTGAACTCTCAAAAACTCCACCTTGACACCCGGATCTTCCTGCTCATCATCTTCTACCATGATTGCTTCCCGTATTCGCCCTCTAAGTTGGGCTGGTAAGGGTCTACTAATGCCACGGGGCAGAGATTGTAGCCAGATTTCATAGTTTTGAGTGCATCCTGGATTTTCCTCGAAAGTATCGACACCCAACTTTATCGCGTTATTCCAGAATTGCTCATATTTGCTTTCCCCTACGGCTTGGTCTTTAAAGTACTCTACATCCTTTAGAAGGACCATTATTGGGGGGACGTCTTGCATTCTACCCAACTGACGCATCACCCTTCATGGACTGTAAGGCCTAGTGCAGTTAAGTCCTATCAAAACTAGAAAGAGTTGCATTTGAGATCCAATCAAGATTTTCTTAGGACAAAACCACATATAGCACCAAAGAATGTTGTTTGGAGTTCTTGATCCGAGAAATTCGATCCAAGAATCGACTCCAAGAGGAAAAGAAAATTTGTCAAAACGCATTCTTTCTTGCATGGCTTGCACTCGATCATTCAGACAACGGTCGATCACATCTGCTCTAATCAAAGAAGGCGTATGCAAGTGCTCCATCATCCACAACTGCAATATCAGATTACTCCCCTCAAAAAATCATACCCCTCCTTTTACTTCAGTTAAAGCCTTATATATTTCTGTTAGGATCATTGGTACAATGGTGACCTCATCTTTTTTCTTGAATAAAGCTATCACTACTGATTGTAGACGAGTATTGATACACCTCTCATCTAACGGAAACACTAAGATACCCAACAAAGCCAGACAGAAAACCTCCAGACGACGTTGTTCCCAGATTTTTTTGGTAGTACAGAATTCATCCCAAAAACAGTCGAAACCCTCTAAAGACCCAAATCTAGCAAACAAATAGTCCAAGGAAATCCAAGATTGTTTGAGACATCCCAGATGTTTGTTATCTTTTAATCCACAGAGTCGAAGGAATTTCTTACGAGTATGATTGCGGGCTAAAATCATCTGCCGGTCCATGTAAGTCAACCGAAACAAACAAGATATTTCTGCCAGGGTAGGAGTCAATTCATAACTTCCGAACCTAAACACCAAATTATTTGGATCCCAGAAAGTCAACGCAACTTCTATTAAATCCGGACGAGGCGTGAGATCCATGAGTGTTACAAGATTGCCTAACACTTTCCTCACTTCGTATTTTTCGGAGTAATTGAACGTGCCCCACCACTTGATCAACTTTTTGGGTACCTTGACAACCATAAGGACTCTAGACTTTGTGGACAGGTCCATCCTGTAGTAGCAGATAAGAAATTGTCTCAAAATTTTATAAGAGCAAAAGGTTCCCAACCAACGGGAATTTGATGCGGACATACGTCGATGGGACAGACTGCTTCATGACTCCAAATCGCCGAACAGTAATGCTGAATAAAATCAGCCTACTTGGCTAACAACTCTAGGTTACGGAGTAAAAGACCTAGCCTAAGACTAAGACGAAGACCAAAATAAAGGTTACCGGACCCACCGAGAGTTGCCTACGTATCCCGCCCCGAGGGACGGAAATCAGGTATGCGTAGTTCGTCCAGATTGGACACTTAACGATTAACTAATAAATTGACCCTAACTTAAAAGACAATCAAAACAAACGAGTGAAAACATTTTGGATTTTCAACTAGACATTTCAACTAAGACTGACACCACCAATTAAAAAAGAAAAAAAAAAAACTTTTTGGTATTTTGTTTTTGACAGATAAGTAGACAAAGCAAATAAAACCCTCTTTTTTTTTCATTCATTTTTTTTTGAACTTACGGTACTTTGAGAAGATAAATGCAAAAACGTAAAAAAAAAATCTTTTTGAGTTTTGGGATCGTGAAGAACAAAAGCCATAAAGAACTCTAAAATAAACTTCGACACTCCTTTTGATTCATTCTTTTCGACTCACTTTTTTTTTCCTTTTTTTTTCTTTTTCCTTTTTTTTTTTCACACCTTACTTCTAACACATGTTTTCCCCAAATCGGTCCGTCAAATGACCACGTTACCCTCAAATATGCAACAGTTAGCTCGTAGGGATGCTTTAAAGGCGAGTCTCCTACAAAGGACCGTGTAGGCCCCGCTAGGTCTCAATAAGATGCACATAAGAATGACCTAAAGGTTGACCTACGTTGTGGTTAACTAACAAGGTCGTTCGGGGGAGCATATGGTCGATAGTGGCTGCTTTGCTTTCCACCTACTCCATACATCCAACGGCTCCCCCCCTAAAATAAAGGTGACTCAACTAGATTTCGTGTGCACGACGTGCGCTCCGAGACTTGTTGCAGAAAGAAGGCCGGGGGGATGGACTCATGATGACAGATATAAAGCGGTAACACATAGGATAAATACTATAAACAAAGAGCACGAAAACGCACAAAAGTGAAAACAATGACAAAACAATAATCACAAACAATGCTTATACACTCGTAATGCCAAACAAAGCCGATACGACTCAAAAAATAAGCTCGAATTCTGAAATTTCCCCAGCAGAGTCGCCAGAGCTGTCACACCCCTTTTTTCACGCGTACTCCAAAAAATGGATACATTTTAAGGTTCGAAAGGGTTTTATTATTTAAGTGACAAAAAATGAAAATTTGTTTCGGAAAAAGGATTATTTGCATTTTTTTATTCAGAGTCGCCACTTGACATAATCCGGTGTGCCAAGTCACCTTTGAAAAATCCCTTTTTCGAAACCAATTGACTCTTAAACCGGTTTGCGCACAGAGATTCCGGCTAAGGAATTCTATTGACCGAGGGGAAGGTGTTAGGCACCCCTCGATCCCGTGGTTCGACCACTGTCGCATGGTGGAGTGTATCGACTATTTTGACGTTACAAATGCATAAGCCACACAAAAACACATAAAACAATCCATCAAACACATGAAACAAAACAAATCCAAAATTAGTGTCCAGTCCAATTATACAGTCCCAAAAATAAAAAATGCATAAAAATAAATCCTATTCTCAATTAATCATAGACTAATGCTCTAATGCCTTACCCGACACCGCGGGCCTTCATCACCATTATTTTCCGCCAACATGATACGTCGGGGCATTCCCCGGTGAAATCAATACAGGTACTTCGGGGCATTCCCCGGTCAAATTACAACATTGAATTAAATGCGATAACACAAAACCATTCCGACACATATTTCAAACATGTCATCAATTTGCCATGCCTAAATTTGCCTACCCGAACCTACCATTTGCTTATCCGTTCTAGACTAAAGACATAATCCTACCACGATTCATACCAACAATAAATCAAATTAAATCGAATCTATCCTTTTGTTAATTTTTCCAATTCCACCCCCCCCCCCCCCCCGACTTTCTTTCCGTCCCTCCATTGAACATGATCAAGTTTATGCCTTAATCTACCAAAACCAAACAACCAAGCATCACAATCATAACATCAACATAAACAAAAATTCAACAAAACTATAATCACCACTCGCCATCGCAACCAATCAAAACAAACAACCACATATATATATATAAGAGACGAGTTAAGAAATGGACCTCGATAGAACGTTTTGTCGATAATAAGGAAATCCGAAGACCAAAACTCGATCGTAGAACCTCACGACGAACAAACCAAACTCGGTATTAAAATAATAACCGGACAGCTTCCAAAACCCGTGAATAAAATTTTACTCTACGAAACCCAACCTCACAACGACGAGATTCGATAAAGTCGACTTGAAACTTACTATCAACGTTGAACCATGAAATAGATGAAACCAAAATCAACCAAAGACAGCAAGAAATCAAAAAAACCCAACAGATCGAAGCGGTGAGCTCACGACGATAGAAAGGATGGCGGCGGCAGATCTAGGCGGTGACGGAGCTAGTGCCGCCGCTGGTCGCTTTTATTCGGAGAGAAAGAGAGGGGGAGAGAGGGAGTGACGACGGCGCTGTTGCCATCGTCGGAGAGAAAAAGGGAGGCAGATCGGAGTGACGACGGCGCTGTTGCCGTCGTCGACGAGAGAGAGGGGGGTGAGTCGACGGAGAGAGAGAGAGAGAAAGCCGACGCGATTGTGGGGGTGGTAGTGTCGTGGTGGTCGGAGCTCCGATCGCCGGCGACGACGTTAGAGAGAGAGAGTAGAGTTTAGAGAGAGAGAGAGTCTTTTTTAAGGAAGAGAGAGCAAGCCCAAAGAATCTGATCTTTTTCTTTCTTTTTCTCCTTTGCTATGTCTATTTCCTTTAGTTGTGTGTATGTGTGTGTTTATATTAGGATGGGGTAGTGGGGTAGGGTAGTGAGGTAGGGGTAGGGGTAGGGATAGGGTTTGTTAGAGTAGGGTAGGTAGGTGTTGTTTTTTAATTAGAGGGATAAGGGTTAGGTGTCCACTTTTAATTGGGAAGGTTGTTAATTTGTTATCAATTGGGATTATGTGGGGATTTTGGGATAAGATTTGTTTAGAGTTGGTTTTGATTTTTGTCATTTGTGGAGGGATAATTACATGATTGAGGGTACACGGTAGGATAAGGTAAAAAATGGGTAAAAATGATATTGCGGAGTGACGAAATTAGGTGTCTACAAGAATAAATTAGGTTTCATAGATGGTTCAATTCCTGAGCCATTGGATTCAGATCCATCGCACAAACTATGGAATAGGTGTCATGACATGGTGATATCTTAGCTTCTCAACATGGTGATATCTTGGCTTCTCAACTCCCTGTCGAAAGACATCGCAGAGAGTGTCCTGTATTCCAAAACTGCAAGAAACATTTGGAAGGAATTGGAGGACAGATTTGGTCAAAGCAATGGAGCTTTGTTGTATCAACTACAAAAAGAGCTAAGTGATTCAGTTCAAGGAAATTCTAACATAGCAGGATACTACACGAAAGTGAAGAGAATCTGGGATGAATTGGACAACCTAGATTCCTGCAATCACTGCTCTTGCGACTGCTCTTGTGTAGGTAAAGCCAAGGCAGTCAAATCTCAACAAGATAGTATACTCATTCAGTTCCTTATGGGACTAAATGAGGCATATTCAGGTGTGAAGAGTAACATCCTTATGCTTTCTCCGTTGCCTAGCGTCAACTATGCTTATTCCCTTTTGATTTAAGATGAGAAACAAAGAGAGGTACATGTTGGGTATCACTCTATTGAATCTGCCTTCATAGCCATGAGGCAACAAGATGAAAGTCAGAAACCATTCAAAGAAGAAAGGAGAGGAAATTTGAATGTAAAGAGAAACCAACTCATTTGTTCTCATTGCAAGAAACTTGGTCATTCTTTTGACATGTGTTACAGGAGAATAGGTTTCCCGGTAGACTTTAAGTTCACAAAAGGAAAGGGAATGCAAACTGGTAATGCTTATGGGAATGCAACAATCATGAAAAAAAATAAAGGAAATCAATCTGGTCCTACTTCGGAGAAAGGCATCACTCAGGAACAATACAATCATTTTGCCAACTACTCCAACAAGTCAAATCTGAGTCATAGGAGGAAATAAATTCTGAGGTCACCGTAACTTTCAACTGTGTTGGAATTCCTAAATATTCTCGTGTTTCAAAATCTAATTCTGTTATATGGATATTAGACACAGGTGCATCAGAACATATGACCTGTGATTTTAATCTTCTATTCAATGTTCATACTCTAGTCAAGCCTGTTTATGTAAATCTCCCTAATTCTCAACAAGTCAAAGTCACTTGGGCAGGATGTGTGTTAATTTTGCCTAATTTCACTATTTCTAATGTCTTGTATCTTCCTTGTTTCAAATACAATCTGTTATTTGTACATAGATTTTGTCAAAAAGCTGATTTTATGCTCATTTTTTCTGCTTTTGGTGCAATTTTGCAGGCCCCTTCAATGAAGAGGCCCCTAATTCTTGGTAGAAAAAAGGAAGGGATCTATCTTCTACATTCACTCAAGTCTAGTACTAGTACTTTAAGCAGAAACAAGGACAATAGTCCATTTTCTTTCAAATGTAATACACCTAGTGATCAATCTTTACTTTCTGTTTCATGTTCAGCAGTCAATTCAAATGATGTACTCATATGGCACAAACAATTAGGGCATTTTCCTACTTCTAATATGAGAAATATTTTTCAACATCCCTTATTCTTCTTCATTACTTGATAACTGTGAAATTTGTGCTAAGTCCCGACAAGTCAGATTACCTTTCTATTCTAGTTCCATTTCAACTAGAGGAATTTTTGAACCAGTTCATATCGATACTTGGGGGCCTTATAAACTACCTACTCATGATGGATATAAGTATTTTTTAACAATTTTCGATGACTTTAGTAGAGGAACTTGGACTTACCTCCTTAGCACAAAATCTAATGCTTTCACAATTCTTAAATAGTTTCTCACTATGATAGAAAGGAAATTTGAGAAGAAGATCAAGATCATTAGGTCAGAAAATGCCTTTGAACTAGGGAGTAGCTTTGAAACTTCTAATTACCTTTATTATAAGGGTATTATCCATCAAACAACTTGTGTTTACTCTCCTCAACAAAATGGGGTAGTTGAGAGAAAGCACAAGCATCTTCTGGAGACTTGTAGAGCTTTACTCTATCAATCTAAGCTTCCTACGCACTTTTGGGGAGATTGTTTACTCACGGCTACTCATCTCATAAATAGATTTCCTTCGAGGGTACTCAATTTCAAAACTCCCTATCAAGTTCTGTATGGTACCTCTCCTATTTATGAGAATCTCAAGGTTTTTGGTTGTCTAGTCTATGTTTGTACTCATTCTCCACATAGAACTAAGCTAGAACCTAGATCTATACCTTGTGTTTTTCTGGGGTATCCAAGTTATAAGGAAGGATACAAATTGTTGAATTTAGAAACGAAGAAGGTTTTTATTTCTAGTGATGTCAAATTTCATGAAACTATTTTTACCTTCTCATCTACCTCGCACAATCAACCTATTTTTCCCTCTGTTTCTCTAAATAATCATGCATCTATCTCTGATGAAACAAATTCAAACCATTTTCCATTTTTTGTTACAGAAACTTTGGATCATGCTTCATCTTCCACTCATCATGTTACTCCTTCTATTGTAGACTATGATGAATCTTCCTATTATATTCCTCATCATCCTAACATAATAGACACTCCTTTTGAAACTGTCCTTCCACCTACTACTCTACCTACGATCATAACATCTACTAAAGAGCATAAAAGACCAGAGTATTTAAAGGACTATGTCTGCAACTCTGTCTTTTTCACAGATTTAACAAATTCTTGTTTTTCTGCTCCTATCAAGCCTATTGTAGTGTCATTTTCTACTCTTTCCTCCTCCAATCAATCCATGCTCAATTCTATCGCCAATATTCCAGAACCTAGCTCTTATTCACAAGCAAGACTTCATCCTGGTAGGAAGGAAGCAATGACTAAGGAATTCGAGGCTCTAGAACTTAATAATACCTGGGAGGTCATTTCTTTACCAGATAGCAAGAGGGCTTTGCCTTGCAAATGGGTTTATAAAGTGAAATACAAATTAGATGGATCATTAGAAAGGTATAAAGCTCATTTAGTTATCAGGGGAGACACTCAAAGAGAGGGCATTGATTTTACCGAGATTTATTCACTAGTTGTTAAGATGACAACTATTAGGTGCATTCTTGTTGTAGCAGTCAAACGAAACTGGGACATTTTTCAACTAGATGTTAATAATGCCTTCCTAGATGGAGAATTACATGAAGAGGTTTATATGAAATGTCCTCTAGGTATGAACATCCACTCACCCAATCATGTCTATCGTTTATGAAAATCTCTCTATGGACTCCGACAAGCCTCAAGGTAATGGTATGCAAGACTCACAGCAACTTTGAGTTTTAAGGGATATTCCCACTCTTTAAATCATTATTCTTTATTTTTTAAAAAATTAGTAGACAAAGTCACAATCGTAGCTGTATACGGACAATATACTAATTACGGGAAATGATTTACTAGAGCAGAGTCATGTCAAAGCATTTCTTAATTCCGAGTTTCGCATCAATGATCTGGGACTGGCCAATCACTTTCTCGGAATGGAAATTTTGCGTGAAGCTGATGGTTTAATATTGACACAGAGGAGATTTATCTCAGAGTTGTTAACTGAATATGATTATTTTAGAATGAAGCCAGCTTCATCACCTCTTGACCCTTCTCGCAAACTCAAAGCAGACGAAGGAGACCTTTTGAATGATATGACTTATTATAGGAGACTCTTAGGAAAATTAAATTTCCGAAATCACATCCGGCCAGATCTTTCCTTTTCAGTTCAAAATCATAGCCAATATATGCAGGAGCCTCGTCAACCCCATCTTGATGCTGCATTTCATTGCTTGCGTTACTTTTAGAGTAAACCAAATCTGGGTCTTTTTATGAATTCAGGATCTTCTCTTTAGCTGGTTGCGTTTTGTGACTCTAACTGGGATTCTTGTCCAGACTTTCGTCGTTCCATTAGTAGTTATTATGTGAGTTTTGGTGGTTCCTCGATTTCATGGAAATCAAAGAAACAATCCATGGTTTCTCTTTCTTCTGCTGAGGCAGATTATAGATCTATGAGGAGAGTGGCCGTAGAGGTCACTTGGTTGGTACGATTGTTTGAATACCTTTCTGTGACTCCCACTTTACCAATTGATTTGCAATCTAACAGCTAGGCAGAGATATATATTACTAAAAACCCGGTCTTTCACGAAAGAACCAAACATGTGGAGCTTGATTTTCACTTTGTCCGACAACAATTCCTCGTCGGAATAATCTCCCTCTCCTATTTACCTTCCCAATCTCAAATTGTGGACCTTTTTATAAAGCCTCTTTCTGGGCCATCTCATCTATCTCTCATCGGCAAGTTGGGTCTCACTTCGTGCCCCTCCAACTTGAGCAGGGGTATTGGATTTGATTTTGCTTCTCATGATGAAAAAGAAGCTGAAAAATTATCAACTTCAAGTGTTGGACCAAATAAAGGGCACCTGGCTTGAATCTTTTATTTTATTTTTATTTTTTCTGTTAATAGATTTCTTTTATTCTCTGTATATTCCTTTTATTTCTCATAGTCAGTTATAGTATTAGCAAATATATATCCTTTTTATTCTCTAGTAAGTTAGAGTAGTGGCCAAGTAATTGGGAAGTTAGAGTAGTGGATAAGTAGTAAGTTAGAGTAGTGGCCAAGTAATTGGGAAGTTAGAGTAGTGGATAAGTAGTTGGGAATACACGTTCCTTTTGTTATTGGTTGTATAAATACATGTACAGGAGGTTCAATAAACATACAAAAAACTTTCAGCAATCTGTTTCTTTATTGTGCTTTTCACTAATGCGATCGAGAGGTAAATTATTCACTTCATCTATCTTTGCTATGAGTATATAAAAGACTTTTTACTATGTGTAATAATAGTACTTTGATCTGCTAAATTTGTTTGTTTCACAAAGAGTGTTTCTTTTATAGTATTTACTTCTTCCGTTTAAAAAAGAATGAGCAATACTTTAATTTCAACTTTCTACATGGCATGTTTAGAATCACAAAATTAAAAGACATTGTAGTACATTTGGCACTTCTTTAATTTATGACCACAAGATTCAAAAGTATTCTTTATTTTTATAAACTTTGTGCAAAGTCAAAATAAATTTTTCTTTTTTTAAAACGAAATAGTAAGTTTTTCAATTTCAACATCCTGCATAGCAAGTTTAAGGCTACAAAATTTAAAGAAGTATAAATATCTATAATTTAAGATCGCAAAATTCAAAAAATCCTTTCAAATTATTTTTCTAATTCCAAACGCAATCAAGCTGAGAGACTTGAATTGTGACACAATGAGTATTACTTCTTGTATTTTCGTTTCTTGTTTTGCTTCAAAAGATGTTGATTCTGGTACATATTGCTTCATAACAAATCTAGAGGAAAAACATACTTTCTCTATTCTAATTTATTTGTTTGGTTTTAACTTGATACTTAATTTAATTAAGAAAGTAGGGGGGTGCGGATTAGGCGCGGTAACTTTACTAGATGATAAATAGTTATTAAGTAATAAGTATTTATTTTTAAGTAAAGTATTTCGTGTATATTATTGGTTGGTTTAATTTTCATTTTTATCTTCTTGACTTAAGATGTTTTATTAATTCATATTCTAAATTAGATATTATCGTAATTAAATTATCTAATGTTTTAGGATCTTCATTAGTACTATGTAATCTTTTGTATTCTAGGTATAAACTATATAGTTTAGTTTCGATATCTTTTAATGATTTATTCTTTTCGTAAGATGTATTCATTAATTTGTGTAGTTTATTATTTTATCCTATTGAAATTTTAGCAATTTTTGTGTAGTATTTTATTCTAACTTTGCTATATTCAATGCGTAGGTTTATGTTCTTTATCTGATTAACTAGTATTTGTTGTTCATGTATAGGTAATTTTCCATCTGTATTAAATAATTTTTCGTATGTATTAAATAAATTATTATCTGTATCTTCTTTTTCTAAGGTTAATTTTATTTTAAGTAATTTTTCTTCTAGTTGTCTTTTTTCTATTTCAAGTTGATTTCTGTAATTAACTTCTTCATATATCCAATTTTTCCTTTCTCTAATTTTTTTTATATATTCTAACATTTATTTATTCTGAATAATATCCATCTGAATCTAAGTAATATTGATGTTCATAATATATGTGTAAGTTTTCTATACTATTTAATAATTCTTCCTCTTCATAATCTTGTAATTTTTCCCATATTATTTTCTTTATGTCTATAATTTCTATATCTCTAAATATATATAAAACAAGTATTTTAATATCATTTGTCATGTTTTTTTCATAATATTTTCTAGTTGTTTGTTTTAGTCTAAGTAATTCTTGCATATTTTCATTAAGAAACTCTATATATTTTATATCTTTAGTTTCCATGTATTTGTCTAAATTTATTTTTATTTGTTTTTCTACTAATTGTATATTTTTCATATCTTTTTTCCAAAATTCTAGATTTATGTGATTTATCATAGTTGATGTGTACGTAGGTATTTATAAGAGTAATTAGGTAAGTGTGGTATGTAATTTATTCTAGCTATATAATCTTGAACGAATATTTTTTCTAATATGATTTTCCTTATATCTATTATTCCTATATCCTTAATCACATACAAAATAAATATTTTAAATTTATCTACCATTACATGAGATAAATAATTATTCATTTTCATATAATTGTTATTTTCAAAATATTCCCTTCAATCATATACATAACAAAATATGGTCATCTTAGATTACTATATACTAGATTATTCTTAGATAACATGTTCTTCGGTCACTATTAGCATGGTAATCTGGATATTTTTCCCTTAAACAACGCCTCTACTCTGGTTACTCCCCACCACGGCTTCTCGCCTCATTGGTTTTCACCTTTAGGATGGCATAGTTCTTAGGGATTTTTCTCCTTTTCCACTTTGCTAATAAACTTCTTAACATATTATTCTTCGAATAATTCTACTATAAAGTAACTAACATGAATTTATTTTATCATGCCATGATTGTTGGGAATTATGAATTTAGCTATTCATAATCATAAATAAATATACCTGTTTGGGTAGGTTTGATATTTCTAAGCTTTGTTCCTCCATAGCTTTTTCTATTGAAATATACCTGTTTTTTAATAATTAAGTAAAATATTTGTTGTGGACAAGAGAGAGTATTTGTGCTTCAACTCATGAAGGCTTGCTTTGCAATACCTTCGGTTCATCTTATTTATAGACTGAAACTTTACAAGAGTATTCCTATTTTTACACGTTTATAAAAAGTCTTTAAATTATCTACCTAACCTACTTTACTATACTTTACAAAAGTCTCCTAATAAGACAAAGGTTATTAATTCCTAGACTAATAATAGTCAAAAACCTATACAAAAGATTCTAATAATTTACGTAAAGCAAATTGTGAAAGTTTACATGTCGCTTTCATAATTTAATAGCTTGTCTTCTATTATTACTCTATTGATATCTTCTCTTTGTTGTATCTGCTGCTTTTCCATATCTCCATTATTGCTTCTTATCTTGTATCTTCCAGCTGGCGTTCTTATCTTCTTGGTTGATTTTTCTTTTATTCTAGCTGAACTTCTGGGATATCATTATCTCCTCCATTACATTTTGAACACTTATGATCTGGATATTTATGTCCAATGTCTTGCAATATCTGGTTAATAATTCTTCTAAAATAATTTTTTCTCTGATAGCTCTGGCGATAGGTTCCGTCTCTGGTTTGAGCAACGTCAAAATCCATTGCCTAATAGTTTCTATATCTGTTTCTCGTAATTCCTTTGAATTTGAATATATTAGTACATGATTTCTTGAATAATAACTCTATATGGGATTTTGGTTGTGGTATGTGTTTGCTAGCTCTTACAAAATTGTAGATAGTCCGATAATCCTCTTATTCGCATAAAATTTTGGTATCTCAATTCTAGGTATTTCTGGTTGTGGAATAATATCTTGTGGTATAATCATATCTCGTGTCATTCCTATCTTTACAACTTGTATGAGTTTTTTAACTTCATCATATAATATCTTTACTGGTGTCGTGTAAATTTTTATAAAAAATAGGGTACCTTTGATTATTCTTTTAAAAATGCTAAATGCTTCATATATTTCCGGTATAGTGGATATCTCATTTCCGTAAGAGGTATATACAGTACTGAGTAGTCCATATTCATAACAAGTTTTAACTAGACTTGGTTTGGTTTTAGGTAAAGTAATTAGCTTATTGTATCCGATCAATCTTTGGGTTATATAGTTTGTATTTGGTTCTTGGATGTTTATAGCTCTGGGGTTAGTATTTAAAAAGGTTTGTACATTGTAGATATTTTCTATATATGTTCGGGCTGTGTAGTTGTAGGTCTTTTTGTCTTGGTTTAAACTATCTCGGTATGTGGTAATTTATGGGGGTATAAACATGGGATCTTTTGATGTATTTGGAATATATGGTTTATCAAATAGCTTGTTTAGGTTCATATTTGTGTTTTTCCTAACTCCTTTGCTTGTACCTGCAAAAGTAGATTGATAAACGTTATGGGTTTTGAGGAGTGTCCCAACATCTCCTTTCTAGCTCTGGAATTTTAATGTCTTCCGATCGACATAGCTCTGCACACTGCTGAGTTATTTGATTTATAGCTATAGACTTCAGTTTATCTTCATTAATCTTTAGCTTTTCTATTTCATTACCCATACTATCCACTTTCATTGAAAGTGTAGTTAGGGTTTTGAATATCTTTTCCAAAGCATCATCTTCTATTATATCAGTCTATGTAGCTTTTTCTTGATATGTAGTCTGCAATAATATTTTTGTTAGTACTAATTACTTCAATTGTAAATGTAAAATTTAATATATTCAAGACTAGTCTCCGAATCTCTTTTGTTGTAACTGAATTTTGTATTTTCTTTGTTAACCACCAACGTACCTGTGTATTATCTGTTCGTACAATAAACTTGTTATATACAATATATGGCTCAAATTCTAATAAACATTTATATAATGAACATAATTCTTTCCTATTTATTTCCCATTTTATTTCTATTTCATTGAACGTACCTGAGCAGTATCTACAATGGTGTTCTAATTTTTCTGCTTCATATCTGTATTTAAGTACACCTCCATAACTACATTCACTAGCATCTGCTTCTACTATATATATAAATTTTCTATTTTCATCTGGAAATTGTAGTTTTGGTAATTCTTTACAAAGTAATTTTATTTTCTGAACTTGTTTTTTATCTTCTTCATTATAGTTATATTCTACATCTTTTTTTAATTTTTTCTGTAATGGTTTTAAGTTTTCTGCTAATTTTGAAATATATTCCCTTACTTGGTTTACTAATCCTAAAAATGATTGTAATTTCTTTTTTGTATCTAATTCTTCTTTCAAATTTATTATTTTTTGTACTATATGTTGTTGCATTTTTACTCCACTCTTATCTATTTGTATTCCTAAAAATTCTATCTGATTTTTCATAATTTCAGCTTTCTTTTCACTTAGACTTATTCCCAATTTTTCTATTATATCTGTAAATTGTTCTAATAATTTTAAATGTTCTTCTTTAGTTTTTGTATATAATAGTATATCATCTATGTATACTATACAATTAGGTAATTGTTTAAAATAACTATCCATAAAATATTGATATCTACCTGGTGCATTTTTATATCCAAATGGTAATATGTTCCATTCATAAAATCCTTGTGGTACCGTAAATGCGGTTAATTCCTTAGATTCTTCTTCTAACTTTAAATGGTAAAATCCTGATTTACAATCGAATTTACTAAACTAATTATATCCTTGTATTTGTCTTATTTTTAATATCTTATTTGGTATTGGATAATTATATGTCATAGTCTTTGCATTTAAATTTCTATAATCAATAACCATTCTATTTTTTCCTCTTTTTTGTTCACTATGTTTATTTACTATAAATGCTGGGCTATTATGTTTACTATTACTTTTTTGTATATATTGTTTTTCTAATAATTCATCTATATGCATTTTAAATTCTTTTAAATCGTCAAAATTATATGTTAATCGTTTCTGGGTTATTATGCTATTTTTATCTATTAATTCAATTTTTATAGTAGTTTTATGTTTTTTCTATCCTTTTAATGGATCTTCACTATATAATTGTTCTAATTTTTCTTAATTATCTCTATCTTATTTATTGAAAATATAGTTATTTCTGTTTTATTTATCGAAAATACGACTAATTCTATTGTATCTTCAGTATTTTTTATATTTTCTAACTTTTGTGTAATTTTTTCACCTCCTTTTATCCAATCAGTTTTCTTTCTTATTTTATTACTAACTCTTTTTGCTCTTACTTTCTGTTTACATGGTGTTGTAAACCACCAATCTGTTCTAGTTATTATATGTGGGTATAATTTATCTTAAAACAGCATTCCTAGAAGTATATCTTTTGATGTTAGTTCATAATTATAAATTTCTTCTATTGTTAATATCTTATCTCATACTTGTATTTTTACATTCCTAGCTTTATAAGTAATTAAGCTTCCTTCATTATTAAATCCTTTAACTATTATTGTTGTTTTTAATTTTTCCCATTTACTTTCTGGTAAGCAATTATATCTACATAAATTAGTTTCTGCTCCTGTATCTATCATAGGCGTATAATATCTACTATAATATACTTCTACTACTATCTTCATTAATATATATATTTTCATTTCATGTTAAGGCTCTTCTTAAGAATAATTTCTCTCTGTTATATGTTATGGTTAATTGTGTATGTTCTATATTATATGGTTTTACTTGTTCTAGCCATTTTATTCCTAATATTATGTCTGCTTTTTGCATTTCTTCCTTTACTTCAAATTCTATTTTTATTTTTCTAATTCCTATTATTATTTCTTTTTCTGCTATATTTTTAGTATTTATTAAACTTCTTGGTAGATCTGGGCATATATTATTATCATTTTTTATTTCCTCATTCTTTACTAGATATTTTGCTATATAATGTTCTTCTTGTCCTGTATTTAAGAGTATTAAATATTCTTTTTCATTTACCTTTCCTGTTATGTAATATTGGTTTAAATTATCTGTTGAACTTGTTTCATAACTTGTTCTTTTTTTTGAGCTTGATGATTCTGTTTTTTCATAAGCTATTCTTTTCGTTGTACTTATTCTATCATTTATTAGTTCTAAATTTTCTTCTATATCTATGTCTCTATAGCTATAATCATTATTATCTAGTGTTTTTACAAATTGTTCGAATAGACTTTCTATTTGTATTTTGTTAATCTTATTTTTTCCTGTTATTTTATATTTTGTTGTTAATACATATAAATTTTTGCATCTTGCTGTAAATATTTTACTTCCTGGGGTTAATTCTATTCCTGATATTTTCCAATATAATACTAATGATTTATCTATATTTTTATCTGTTACTGCTACTAAATAATTCACACTTATTATAAATTTAAATTTTTGGTATATTAAATTTCCTTTTATGACAGTTATTATACTTTTTTCTATAGGTTTTATAATTCTATCATCTGCTAAATATAATTCCATTGGTGTATCTATTCCTTCTCTAAAACATGCTTTTATTAATATCTCTGTACCTCCAAGGTGTACATATTTTATTGGGTCTCTACTTTTTATATCGTTTATCTCTTTATTAATTATTCTTTTTGTTACTAGTGGTATACTAGCTTTACCTTTTGCATATCTACAGTCTATTACATGTTCCTTTTGGCTTACTACATAATATTCTTCTTTTTTCCTAGTAAATATATTTTTTATTGTTGGTATTTTAAATATTTTTTCTACACTTAAATCTAATTCTTTTCCTTTTATTTCATCAAATATGTTACTGTCAAATATTATTTTTTGGTCTGTTCCTTCATCATTTAAATATTCTTCCTTTGTTATTATTTTTATATCTTCTCCAGTCATTTGGTTCGTTTGTATATCTTCTTCAGTCATTTGATTCATCTATTTCACTATCTATTTCATTATCTGTTTTATTTTCTGAAATTTCATATATATTATCCTCACTCTCTAATTCATAATCTATATAATTTATCTACATATATTCTGTATTTTCTATTTTTATTTCTGATATTTGTTTATTTTTTGGATTTTTTGGTAATTTACAATCTCTAGCTAAATGTCCTATTTTCCACAATTATAACAAGTACATTCTTTTATAGATTTCTTTTTTCTATATGGTCTTTTGTGTTTATAATTTTTTACATAATATCTTTTTCTTGGTTTCTTATATTTATATTTTGATTTTTTATATTTCTTATATTTCTTATGTCTTTTTCTTTTCTTATAATATCTTTCTTCACATCCGAATTGGGGTGCTATTTTATCTTTGCAACATGCTAAATTTCTTATCAATGTTTTTTCCATTTTTAATTTTTCTCTATAATTTTCACATAATTTTCTATACCATTGTTGTAAAAATTTTATTCTTGCTCCTAGAGTATCTACTATTTTTGCTTTTTCCCAACTCTTTATTATTTTTGAACTAAATGGTTCGGGTAATTTATTAAAATATAATTTCCTTATTTCTTTACTTTCTTCTATATTATATGCTCCTTTATAATAATATTCTTTAAATGCGCAAGTATATTCATCTATGTAGCACATATTACATATTGCTAATTTTAGCATTAAATTCTTATTTGTATCTTTTTCTTCATTTTGTTCTTCTTCTATTGTTGTCATACTACCAAATTCATCTTTTATAGTTGTTTCATATTATTTTAATAATTCTATAGGTGTTAGTTTAGTTGTTGTTGATGATGTTCCTTCTGTAGGTTTATCAGTTCTTCTTAATATATTTTTGCTATTTTCAGTTAAATTTAAAAACCATAATTTCACTGTTCCTATTAGTGTTCTCTCTATATATTCTGGTGCATCTGTTACGTTTATATTATTATCTAATAATTGTTTTGTCATATATCCTATCCATAATTGTATTGTTTTTTCTATATCTATTACACAGTCTAAGTCTAAAAAGTTATAATTTTTATTAACTATTTGTTTTGGTGTTCATTTGTCATATTCTTTCTTTAGATTATATCTTTTAAACTTATTCTTATAATATGTAGGTTTTCTTATTTCTGATGTACTAGGTATTATATTCTGATCTTCTTTTTTATCAAGAGTATTTATTTCTGTATTGATATTTTCTAAGTTTTCTTCATTAATTACTTCTTGTTTTTCATTGATTTCTAAATTCTTTGTATTTGTTAATATTTCTGTATATGTTTCACTATCTTCTGAATCATAATTATCTGTTTCTTCAACATCTATATTATTTATTTCTAATCTTTCCTTAAATTGATTTATTTCGTTTAGTATTTTTTGTTCTTTATCTTTTTCTTCCTTTTCTTTTTGTCTTTCTTCATACAAATCTTTTAACATTTGTAGTTCTTTTTCTAATTCAGCAATCCTACTATTTTTAGTTTCTTCTATTTTTCGTATTTCTTCTGTAGTTTGTTGTTTTATTTTTTCTATTTCCTTTTTTCTATCTATTTCTTCATTTTTCCTTTCTAGTCTTACCATAGCTGTCAATTTATCTTCTAATTTTAATTCTTCTTTTTTCTAACATTAAATATAAATGATCACCTATTTTCTTATATCTTCTTCCTAGATTAGAAAATACTATTTTTATTTTTAATCCTTCGTGATTTTCATATATTTTTTCATCTATTATAAATTCTTCTTTGTTCATTTTATTGTAAATAGTTCATGTTGATATATATATATATATATTCTAAACTATCTATTTGTGATTCTAAATTTGATATTTCATCTTTTTGTTCATTTATTGAGTTTTTACTAACTCCGGCAAATATATTATAATGTAGTCTTTCTATTCTTATTTTTAATTCTTTACGTTTTTCAGAAATAATTTTTTTAAATTCTTTGTATTTTTGTACTTTATTCATTTAAACCATATTTATAATATTTTGGTGGATATCTAAATCTGATTTTATCATAATTAGGTGGTATGTGTCTCATTCTTCTAGATTTTAAATGGATTATTAATTTTGCTTCAATACTAGATATTAAGGTAATTAGGTAGGCTAATCTTTGTGGGTTTTCTTTTGTTTTATTTAAACTTATATATTCTGAATAATTACTAATTAAAGATTCTTTAATTTTTCTAAAAGTTTCTCTGTTTTTAAATGGTCTTCTCATAATTAATCAATATAAATTAATCTTAAGTAAGTCCAATCCAACTTTTCAAACATATATGCTACTTCTGTGTATTTTTTAAATAACTGTGCTTTGATACCAATTGTGACATGTGACAATTGTGTATTTAATTTTAACTTTTCATGTGACATATTTAAGATCATAAAATTAAAAAAATATTTTAGTTACATTTTATGTATCTTTAGTTTTAGACTACGAAATTTAAAAGTCTTTCTTTGTTTCCTTAAATTAAAACCAGACAAACAAATTGAAGAAAATGAGTAAAAAAGAAAGGAAGACCAAAAAATTGAAAAGGAGAAAATGTTGGGGTTTTATTATGCTAATATTGCCTGAACTATTTGTCAGTATGTTCTTCTCCTGAAGCACATGTTTTATGTTAAAACTATTTTTCGTTCATACACTAGATTTGTATATTTTTGTAAAATATTGCACAATTTTTGCTGGGCTTTTTTTCTTTTCGAGCAGTCATTAGCAACAAAGTTGAACAGAGGGTCGAGTTTATGCTCCTCTTAATTTTGTAATTTTTTATTTATTAATAGAGCTTAAGTTTGAAGCACCATCTGTGGAGTATTTCTTTTACACCACCAGGTAAGATTAACCTGCTATAGTAGGTTACCAACTGTCTTCTAATTATTATTTTTTTTCTAAATTTTAGGCACTGATTTTTTTATTTATCTAATTTCCTTTCCTTCAAATTTGTTGTCTTCATAGTGAGTTGATCGGATTTCTGTTTCTTTGCTTCTTCTACTACCGTAAGGTTGTATTTCTCATTCAAACCTTTCTCTAAATTGTTCTAAATGGTTTCACAATTGAAAAGTAACATATTTATTCAAAACTTTTTATTGTTACAATATTGATAAAACTTCAAATTTTAACGTTATATTTCGATCCTTAAATGCGTGTAACCAAACCTAAAGATTTACTTAGTCAATGGGGACTTATAGTTACAACAAGAAAAAATTTCTCAAATTTCAAAGTACATAATGTGTTTAGAGAATTACATGAAGAAAGTTCATAATATGTTTGAAGTGTAAATGAATTACTTCAACAATAATCTAAGAAAGAGAAAACGTCAAAATGGTAAATATTGTTGGGTTCGAAATCGAGAGGGCATCATGCAGAAATCTTTAATTTGCAAACCATAAGACGATAAATCAAACGATAACAAAAACTAAACAAAAAACATAATATTATTAATATGTTTTGGTCAAGAGACCTACATATTGAAAATCTAATATCGAAAAACACTAAACCTATTGGGAGAAATCTCCCCTAAAAAGACTTTTTAAATATTACATTGTGGATGCTATTATGTTGAGGTATGAGAAGAGGGATCTTCTATTTATAGATGATCAAAATCTTTCCTTCAAGAAAGAGGTTAGCCAAATATAAATTTTTTTTATATTTTTCTTTCAGGAAAAGTAAAAGTAATTATGGTATTATTTTTATTTTCCTTACAAGAAAATTAAAACTTAAATTTGGTAAGAACATCAAGGCAAAAATCCTAACAAATCTCCCCTTTTTGACTTGATTTTCTTGACGACATATTCTTGATCCTCCTTCTTCACACGATTTTCATATATCGCTGCTGCTTATCATGATTAAAAGTAGATATTTATTGAAAATTGGAGTCCTATGCATTGAAAATAAAAGCATGAGTTAATATTATTGGAGCCTGTGTTATAAGTAATAGGCTTGAAAGTGGAGTCTTGTGCATTTAAAGTGAGCACAGGTTAAAAGTGGAACACATACATTAAAAGTAAATGCATGAGTTGAAAGGAGCCCAAGCATTAAAGCAAGTATGGTTTGAAAATTGGAGCAAATTGATTTTGGTTTTAAAGATGGATTAACAACGGAATCGTTGAAAATTTGTTTGAAACTTTTTCTCCACATTTAGCTTTTTTGGACATATATCTTCATTATCATCAAATTGATTGCAAATTGATTTGAACCGCTTTAAACTTGCCTTCAACCTCGTTTTACCAAACCACTGGATCTTTGAACCATAGGCTCTGATACCACTTGTTGGGTTCGAAAGCGAGAGGCTTCATGTGGGAGCTTTTAGTTTGCAAACCATGAGACGATAAATCAAACGACAACAAAAACTAAACAAAAAATATAATATTATTAATATGTTTTGGTCAAGAAACCTACATATTGAAAATCTAATATCGAAAAACATTAAACTTATTAGGAGAAATCTTCTATATTGGATACGACCTGAGTCGCTCCACCATATTACTAAGATTTCTCCAAGAAGTGTGATTTGCACATTTTGGGAAGACAACTTTCAGTAATACTTGCAGGTCCACCAGATTTCTATGTTTCCAGATGTCCCAAAAAGTCAGAATTGGAAGAGTTTGAATAATCAGTTTGTTCATGCAATTCGTTGGCTTAACGTTTCACCAGCTCTTTAGTAGACTGGTCCGTGATGAAAGGTTGTTCATCTTGACTCCAAAGGATTACCAAAAGTCTTCCATGTTTTGGAAGAAATTTCACCTTCAATAAGGACATGTTTTATAGTTTCATCCATGCTGGTCCTGCTACAAACACAAGTAGATACCACACTGTTAGCGTATCCTCCAACCACATCCAAAAAATCTAATTTGTTTTAAATCAATCTCCAGATAAGGAAAGACATTTTGAATGGAACTTTCCCATGTCATAAATTGTTTTCAACATTATCTCTTTGTTTATGAGTGACTCAACCCTTATAAGCATCTTTAGTAGAGAAATTTCCATCTTTACTAGTAATCCAAATGGAATACTCTTGCTCATTAGGATCAACTATTAGGACATTCACAATATTATTGATAATATTGTTTGGGAGGAATTCACAGAGACTATCAATATCACAATCTCCATCCGAAATATACTTGCTCACTTTGTTATTATTGTATTGGAAAGGTGGAAAACAGAGAGCCCCACTTCCCATCCAGTTATCTCACCACATGCTAATATCACCACAATTAATTTTCTAGACTCTGTTTTTCTCAGCCTTGTATCTAATTTTTATCAAATTGCTCCAACAATGAGACTGTTTTGGTCCTGACTTTAATAGTAGGATGAACTCTAGAGCAATATTTATTCATCATGAAAGACGTCCAGAGAGTTTTTTGGATTCTGAGATTCCACCACTTTTTATAGGCAAGTGATTCCATTTAAAATGTTCAAACCTTTACCATCTTCCTCTCTTGGATAGCACAAATTGAGCCAAGAGCTCCAATGATTCTTATGTTTATCATTGATGCCCCCAAAAGAACCTCTCTAAATGTTTATTGATTACCTTTATGGTTCCTTTAGAAGGGTTCATATCAGCCAAAGTATAATTAGGAATAGCCTAGAGAACATGATGAATCTAAGTGCATTTTCCACAATATGAAAGAAATTTATGTTGCCAACCACCAATTTGTTTAATAATCTTGGTAACAAGATCATCAAAGTAAACATGTTTCTTCTTCCTAACATTCAAAGGGCACCATAGATAGGTGAAGGGAAACTTTTTGTGGTTATGGCCACAACTGTCAATCATCCTGTTGATTCTAGAAATAGAAGTTCTAGGAGTTGTACTCAAGAAGCTTTAATTCTCATTCACTTTCTGGCCAGAAATATTCTCATAAATTGACTTTTTTATGACAAGTTTAAGAGATTTACGTTTTGCACCACAAAAAAATTACAATGTCATCCACATATGCGAGGTGATTAACCTTAGGCTCTTTGATGCTCATGGAGAAAGGAACAAATTTAGGATAATCAAAGAGACTATTTAGAAGCCTGAACAAAACTTGTGAACCAAGGATAAATAGGGGGGGAAGGGGGTCTCCTTGTTTAAATCCTTGTCCAAAGGTGAAAAATCCTTTTCCAGCCCCATTTATCAAACTAGAATACTAGTACTATGAGATAAGTCTATTAAAAATATTCACCCACCAATCACAAAAACCAAATCTTTTAATCATATTGGTAATAAACTTCTAGTACATTCTATCATAGGCCTTAGCCATATCAAGTTTGATAACCATATTACCACCGGTGATAGTCTAAGAAATGCCTGAATGATTTCCTGTGCCATAAGAACATTGTCTGTAATGGATTTTCCTTTATCAAATCCATGTTGAGATTCAAAGATGAGATGAGGGAGATTATTGTTCAGCCTCTAAGCCAGAACTTTAGAAACAACGTTAGCCTTGAAATTTCTCAAGCTAATGGGCTTAGATTCAGTAAATGAGGAAGGGGGCTCCACTTCAGGAATAAGAACTAGACAAGTGTGAAAATAGTATTTACTGAGCTTATTGCCTCACCAAAAACTCTTAACAAAATTAACAGTACCATAATTAATAATATTCCAGCATTTCTTATAAAAAGTCCATTAAAACCATTTGGACTAAGAGAGCTTTTAAAACTCATGTCAACGACAACTTCTTTTATCTCATCTTTGATATGAAACCCAGATAACATATCGTTATCATCATTAATTATCACCCTAGGAATATAATTGAACACATTAATATCCTCCTTAGCAGATTTTTGGTTAAAGAGTTTCTGAATATATCTGATAGCACTCTTGGCAATCTTATCTTCCCCTTGGATCCATTTCCCTTTTCTATTTTGATCCTATGGATGTGAATGTAGAGAATAGTAGAAGAAAGGTGAATTTAGAAAACCGTTTGCTAGCTCGGATCGTTAACTACAATCGAAAGATTCAACTATGAAGAGGAAGCTATAAAGGTGAAGGAAAATATTAAAAGAGAGAACTTGGATTTGGAAAAAGACTACTTAAATATGCTTTGTATTGGATTTTTTTTTGTTGATTACAAATATACAATGTGACTCCTATTTATACTTGCTTATGGATGAATTTTAGATATTCTTCTAGATACATTCACAAAAAAATTCTAGTGACTTTCTCTTCTACTCTAGATATTTTCACAAAGTGCTTATCCAAGTGACTACACTATTCTTTTATAGATTCTTCTACCTAGAATATCTAGATATTTCTTCAACATGATTATCCTAGAAATTACACTAGATATTCTAGAAACTTTACAAGAAAATCTATGCTATCAAAAAATCATCAAAAAATCAACTTAAATATTTTTCACACTCCCCCTTAAAGTGATTTTTTGGAAGCTATCCCAAACTTGTTGCAGAAGAACTCAAATGGAGTTTTGAACCATGTTTTGGTGAAACTCTTGGCAGTTTTATCCTAAATCCTCTTTCTTTTTCCAATGATGAAGATGTTCCATCATCAATTGGTCCTTGTTGAGTTTTATGATGTTGAGTTCTCGAGCTCCCCCATTCTCTGAACTCCTCCACAACTTCATTATCTGGATACATACATATGATGGAAAATTGTAAAGCTCTGGAATTCAAGATTTTAAAACTTACTCTTTCTGAAACAACTCCACAACATAAGGATATTTTATCTGTATCATCCTTCTTGTTTGATTTGATGATGATCTGATCCTTAATTTTCTGTGAAGCCTTAGTATCATAACAGGATCCACCACTAAATTTCATTTCTAGCTCTTCAATCATATTGCATATTTCTCCATCTGAAATTAGGGCTTCATCGTTTATGAGGTCTTTAGCTTCTTCATCAACTTCTAATATTTGTTCTGAGCCAATGATTGAACATGATATGATCGATGATTGATTAGAGACTTCAACTTTTAGTACATCACCCTTAATAGTTTCATCGATAAAGTTTTCACTAGAATATTGAGTTTCAGACGCTGTCTTCTTAGAATCTCCACTCTAACGTCTTTAGTATCATCTTTCTTCTTATCGATGCTTTTCTGCTCCACATGATACATTGCATTATATCTGATCCAATCTTTTTCCAAATTTATGGAAGTCAATGCATTTATTGCTCGAATCTCAACTTCTAAGCATCTTTTCCAACCTTCTTCTTCTTTAATAAATTTTTAAGTATGATCCATGTTGCTCTCCATAGCTCGAAAATATCTTCTTATATGTCTTTCTTTACCACAATGATAATATCTAAGAGCCTTCTTAGTATAATTGTTAAGAGTCTCTTCCTTCTTTCCATTCAAGCTTATATCACTAGAGAATCGATTGTGAGACATATCTCTTACTTTTCTTTAATGCGCCTTTTTTCAGCTACAAGAGCATTTTCTTCCCTTTCTTTGACAAATTCACCAGCTAATTGTTTGGCTAGTAACTCCTGTGACGGTAATAAATTCTTAAATTCCTCTAGGGATAGTTGTTGAGCCCGTCCTTGAATCGATGTCACAAAGGAAATATATTCTGGCTTCAAAACACGAATAATATTTTTTCTTATTCGTGCTTTAGAAATAGCCTCATCCGAATTTAATAAAGAGATCTCAACACATAAGTTCTTAATCCTTAAGAAATATTCGACAATAGAAAGATTACCTTGATTGTTGTTCGCCAATTCATTCTCCAATATCTTTAGACGAGCTTTATTCTTTTTGTTGAATAACTGTTTGAGGGTCCTCCAAATTTCATGAGCTAATTTACACCTTATAATATGGTCTAATAAAATAGAGGAGATGGACCTCTTCAGAATAAACTCCACCTTTGCATTAGTCTGCTTTAACTTTTTGTATGCACTACTATTCTCCGGCTCGACATCCGGAGTACTTGCATTACTCCCATTAACAACATCCCACAAATCCTCACCCATAAGGTATGATTTCATACATGTCTTCCATACCTTGTAATTGGACTGATTCAACAACTCCATTTCCATTCCATCAACGTGACTACTTAAATTTATTCACACAAACTAGTTGAATCAACCACAAACCCAATCTTGAAATAAACACAAGTCAATCTATGACTTTGACGCTGATACCATGTAGAGAATAGAAGAAGAAAGGTAAATTTAGGAAACCTTCTGCTATCCCAAGATCGTTAACTACGATCAAAAGATTCAACTAAGAAGAGAAAGCTAGAAAGGTGAAGGAAAATAATAAAAAAGAGAACTTGGATTTGGAAGAAGACTACTTGAATATGCTTTATATTGAATTTTTTTGTGTTGATTACAAATGTACAATGTGAATCCTATTTATACTTGCCTATGGATGATTTTAGATATTCTTCTAGATACATCCACAAAAAAATTCTTGTGACTTTCTCTTCTACTCTAGATATTTCCACAAAGTGCTTATCCAAGTGACTACACTATTCTTTTCTAGATTCTTCTACCTAGAATTTTCTAGAATATCTAGATATTTCTTCAATATGATTATCCTAGAAATTACACTAGATATTCTAGTAACTTTATAATAAAATCTATGCTATCAAAAAATTAACTTTAATATTTTTCACAGTGAAGTCTTCTCCTTTCGTCTTTGATAGTATTGTGATAGTAACTACTGTTACAATCACCCTTATGGAACTATTTGACCTAGGATTTTTGCTTTAGAATAGGCTTCTGCATATTTATCCATTTAACATATTCAGCATGGTCCTTGTTTAAGTCTTCTCTAGATTGATTAGTTTCATAGCCAAGTCAAGATCTTTCATTCTTTGAACTTCTGCTTCCCATTCTTCCACTTTATGAAAAACATTTCCAATATCATCTTGGACTGAACACTAAGACTTTTTTTTCAAAGCTTTAAGTTTTTGTTCAAGGACCAATATTGGGTTCTCGAAAACATTCATGTTTCAAATATCTTTAACCAATTCATAAAAACCAGGTTGTTCCACCCACCAAATCCAAAAAACTTAAAAATATTTGATGAGATTTTATTGGATTGAGGAATCTGTGGTAGACTTAATCAAAAGAGGTATGATCATGTTAGAATTTTGAAGTAAAGAGAAGGAAAAAGTAAGGTTCAACAGTAATTTTTTCATACATATCAACATATTACAAAAGACTACACATATAGCTACATAAGTCTTACAAAGTTGGTAGAAAGTTGGTAGAGGACTATCTTACAAGCCACACTTACAAAATAAGGACTACCATTTATTTAAAAAACTAAACATAATATTTAAAGAAACTATTAAATAAAAGATTATCTAGAAAATCTCATATTCTAACACTCCTTCTTGAGATTTTCTTAGATACTCCCGACTTATCCCTTAGAACTTCAAATTTCCCCTTAGGAAGAGTCTTGGTCAAAATATCTGCAATCTGCTAATCTGAGCTGCAATGAACAAGATTAACTTTGCCATCCTTCTCTCCTTGCTTTATAGCATGAAACTTTACATTTATATGCTTGCTACGACCATGTTGCACTAGATTTTTGGCCATAGAAATTGTTGACTTGTTGTCAACCTTAATGACAGTAGCTTCAATTTAATTTTTCTCTAGATCATGTAGAATTTTTCTTAACCATAGAGCCTGATTAGTTGCACTAGCAACAATGATGTATTCTGTTTCTACAAATGATTGAGCTACCACCTCTTGCTTCTTTGAATTCCATAAGAACATGCCTGAACCAAGTGTAAAGCATATACAGAAGTGCTTTTCATATCATCAACACTTCCTGCCAAATCACTATTTAAATAATCCATCAATTTTCCTTGCTCTTCCCTTTTAAACCAAATACCATAATCAACAGTTCCCTTGATATACCTCAATGTTTGTTTAGCGATACGAAGATGAACTTGACTTGGAGAATGCATAAACCTCGACAAAAAACATTTCGCAAACCTGAGATCGGGTCTTGTTTCTATCAAATATAACAAACTACCAATTAGACTTCTGTAAACTATTAGATCAACCTTATCACCTCCTTCAAACTTTGAGATCTTTTCATTGTGAACTAGTAGAGTTGATATAGGCTTACACCTCTCCATCTTGAACTTTTTAAGAATATCCCAT
The DNA here is from genome assembly GCA_030864215.1 of Capsicum pubescens. Taxonomy (NCBI): domain Eukaryota; kingdom Viridiplantae; phylum Streptophyta; class Magnoliopsida; order Solanales; family Solanaceae; genus Capsicum; species Capsicum pubescens. Next base: position 84,664,403 of record CM061543.1, on the reverse strand, counting down.
GCATATTTTCTCTAGAAATAAAGATTCCATCAGTAGCTTGATGAATTTCCATTCCCAAAAAGTAATTTATTTCACCAAAATCTGACAACTCAAACTTGATCTTCATTTCTTGTTTGAACTAATTCATCATAGCTTTATTGCTTTCAATTACTAGAAGATCATCAACATAGAGCGATACCACAAACACATCTCTACCTTTAGCCTTCTTCATTTATAAAGTGGCTTTATTTTCACTTCTGTTGAAGCCACAACAAATGAGATGATCATCAATCTTACTGTACTAGGCTTAAGGAGCCTATTTTATCCATACAATTCCTTATGTAATCTGTAAACTTTATCCTCCATTTTTGTAATTTGAAAGCCTTACGGTTGGTTGACATAAATTTGTTCCTACAATGATCCATTTAAGAATGTCGACTTCACATCTAGATGATACAATTTCTAATTTAATTGAGCTACCAATGCAAATAGAAGTTGTATCGTATCATGTCTTGCAATAGGTGCGAATGCGACTCCATAATCTAGAGCTGCAACATGCGCGTAACCTTTTATAATAAGCCTTTCTTTGTGTTTATTAACTGAACCATCTGGATTAAGTTTGGTTCTATAAACCCATTTCACCCCTATTACATTTTTGTATTTGGGTTTATCAACCAGCTTCTAAGTGTCATTATTCTCTATCATACCAATATCATCCTTCAAGGCTTCTATCATATTTTTTATCTTGGTGAACTCAACCGAGAAGGTGCACACATTAAGTGTGATGAAGGCTCCAAAACTGTCCATAATGGGTACTACATAGGTGCCTAATGTTCACTTGGTCTTTAAAGGGAATTTTGTCCTTTCACCTTTTATTTGAGATGTAATATAAATAGAACATTTTAGGTCTTTTGCTCCTTATTTTAATATTTTTGAGACTTGTAACATTGCAACACTTTAGTATTCTCTTTGAAGCTCCCAATCGAAACTATGGCTAGGCAAGTGAAGATTTACTTGTGTTTGCATATTAGCTTGAAACGTTGATGTTTAGAGGAGGTAAAGGCCCTCTTGTGTCAACGTAGAGTTAGGTTTGTTTCGTGGATAGTGTTAAGGGTCCAAGAGTGTAACAATTCTTAGGTTCTTAAGATTGTACCTTCATTTGGTCTAACTATTTATCTTGTATCTTGTTGAATCCGTTGGTTCCTTGTTATTGTTAATGTACCCGTAACTTTCTTATTGTTGTAGTCTTATTGTTTATGTGTTGACATAGTGAAGACGTGTGGGGCCTCTTCAATTCACTATAGTCCTTGTAATCTTGTATTCTCTATGTACTTTATTAAATATTATTGTTGTTGTCTTGAAAACATAAAGAATCCGAGTGGGGCCTTTGATTCTCTATTGATGTTGATCTTGTAGATTTCTTGAATCCGTGTTGTGTGTTAGATCTTGTATCAGTTAGCTTTCTTAGATCTCATACCCCTTATATTCCAAAAAATGAAATTAATCATTAAAGAAATAGAGAAATTAGTTTTGTGATTTCCCACTTGATTCAGGGTGTATCTTGTTATTGCTCTTCTTTCCTGATTTCTTATTTTGCTTTTTCCTTTTCCTCTTATAGAAAGACATCTTTAATCCACCACTTCTTGAGTAATCTCATGGTGGATATCATCTTTTTCCTTTTCCATACTTCTCTTTGGCAAAAAATCTTCCACCAGACTGTTGGTAAGTTTATCAATCGAGTCTTGATTACAATCTATTCTGTCTTCACTAGTGACTTGTTCTATTATGTTAGTATCTATTAGATGTTTCCCTAAATCAATTACCAATTATATCCCTAGATGATTTTTAATAATAGAATCTATACAAGAAGAGCCCATAACAGATACCTCTACCTTTTGGATACTGGAGTCCCCAATGTCATTATTATAACTGCTATTCTGTTTTTATTCTTATAACTTGTATTGGTCCTTTTTCTTTTCTATGTCCCTTTTATATTAGTCTAGGGAATTGTTTTGATCACTACTTTGATTCTCATGTTGTGATTCTCTATATGCATCCTGAAAAGTATTTGTATCCTTGAACTTGGTATTTTGAACAACCAAGTTTTACCCATTTAAATGTGACCTTTGGATTTCTTTTAGCAATGTTTTTGGCATTTCCATTTCTCTTCTTCCTCCTTTTAGTAGCTGTCTTCAGTATATTATAAATTATTTTGATGTCCTCGCTTGCTTCTTTCACCTCATGAGCAACAATCATATTTCCATCAGCATATAATGTTTTTTCATTAATCTTATCGTAATCAGGAAAGTCATTAGCCTCTCTTTACCTTTCTAACCACATTCACTAGGAATCTGATCCTTTTCACTTGTTTTGCAAAGATCATTTTAATTTTCCTCCATCATAGCCTAGTGTCTAGCCTATTTTTTTTGTGCTAACTATTTTTGTCTTTCCAGAGTTTTACATTCCACCATTGAATGACCCAATTACTTACAATGCCTGTAATACTTTTGGCTATCTTCATATCTCAGTTTTTGTTCAAACCTTTTCAAAAGAGGTGTATCATCCTTTGACCCAACCCATACACTATGAATAACATGTTTGAGAAGATCGATTTCTACTCTTACTTTGCCAAACACATGTCTTGTTCTTCCTTTAGTAGTGTTGTCCATCTCTAGTGGTGTACCTAACTCAGCAACAATGATATGTATAATATAAGGCCATTAATACATATATAATGGAAATTTGGGAAGAAGAACCCAAATAGGGGCAATCGACAAATTCTCGTCTGACTTAAATTTGGTGGTAATTTTTGAAACCATATGTGTATTCCTTCAATTTCTGGCATCCTTTTTTCTCCAAATAGTAATGAAATCCTAATCAAGAGTGAAATCTATGAATACATTGAAGTTATCATAGACTCTAATTTTACAAGTTCTTTTATGACCATAATACCTTTATTAATATTTAGTTTTAAAGATAATCACAACCATATCATTATGCCTGGTTTTCCTTGCTACAATTGATTCCGCACCTTGATGGAGCATCTATGGTAGGGTATGTCAGATTAAATATAGTAGCAGTTGATAACTATAAATAACTCAAGAATGAAAAAAGTAGAAAAATATTATGTATTTTTGTTGATTTACGATTGATAAACTAGAGACTATTTATATACAAAGAACATTAATTAGCAAAATGATTCTTACACTATATCTTGCACAATGTCAACCCATATCTACACAATATAAGTTCATATCATTCTGTATAGTTAAAGCAAAATATTCTTCCCAATGTTCTGGGATTAGATATGATCTTTTAGAATCATGTCTAATATTGTCAATATCCCTTTGAATTGATGCTCCTTATTAAGAAGTATTAATTTGGATTATAGGAATTAGTGCCAGCTTCTAGTAATTGCTTTTGTAAATAAGTTTGCCATTTATTGTGAGATGTGACATGTCAAAGACTGATAACTTGATCAACAACAAGTTCATGAATGCAATGACATCCAATTTGATGTGATTTATGTTCTCATGGTGGATCAAATTTATTGCTATTTATATGGCACATGCATTTTCAAAATGTAACATAGTGGCACCATCAAAAGATACATGATGTTCTGCCAGCAACCAACTTGTCCATACAATTTCAGAGCAATCAACTAAGATTGATCTATATTCTACCTCTGTTGATTATTTTGAAATTCTAGGCTGTTTTTTGCACTTCTATGAGCCAAGTGATGATCTGATTAATATGCACTGTCTTGTTGTAGACTTTTAAGAGTTTGGACATCCTGCCCAATCTGCATCTTTATAAACTTCTACATTTATAAATGATTCTAAATAAAAGAATAAACCTCGGTTAATTGTACCCTGAACATAGGGAATGATCCTGAAGAGGGCAGAAAAGTGATATTGACATGAATTCATAACCAATTGACTTACGACTTGAACTGACAAAGATATATCTGGTCTTGTGATTTTCAAATAAATTAGACAACCAATGAGCCACCGTAAGAGGGTCTTTATCATTATTTTTATACTTTACATTGACCTTCATGGGTGTATGCACAACCTTCTTATCACTTAAGCATGCTTATGTAACAAGATCTTCTGCATACTTTCTTTGGATTAACATTATATCCTCATGCAAATTCAACCTCTAACCCCAAAAAATATGTTAATTTTCCAAAATCCTTCATTTTGAAGGTTGCATTAAGAAGATCCATTAGCTGTATAATTTCAATTTTCATCATTGCCAGTTATAATTATATTGTCCACATAAAGTAATAAATTAACATACCACTCTTAGAGTGCCGAATGAATAATGAATAATTAGAAACTAACTGAGAAAATCTAGCATTAATGATGGTAGATCAAAACTTCTCAAACCATGCGCGTGGTGGTTGCTTGTAACCGTTAAGACTCTTCACAGACGACACTCCATGTCAGGCTGGGTTGGGTTGTATGCTGGATGAGGCTTCATGAAAATAACCTGACGTAGTTCTCGATGAAAAAAATGCATTTTTCACATTCATTTGATGAAGTTTCCATAGTTTCACATAAGCAATAGTGAGCAACACACGAACTGTCATCATTTTTGCAACAGGGGAAAAAGTTTCCTTATAGTCCAACCCATATTCTTGTTCAAATCCTTGAGCTATTAGCCAAGCTTTATACCTATCCAGTATGCCATCAAACTTCATCTTTACAGAGTAAACCATTTACTTCCAATAACAGAAGCTTCCGCTAGCTTATATCAAATCCCATATATGTATGATTTTCTTTTAAAGTCGAAAGTTCCTCTTTACTGACTTTTTCCAGCAATCACGACTCAACGCCTGTTGGTAAGTAGTTGGGACAAAAATAGAATTCAAATTAGAACTTAAGGCATAAGAATGGCCATATTTACCTGGAGAGTACCCATATCAATTTGGGATAGATGTTTTATGTCCAGATTAACAAGGAATGGAAATTGGAAGATTTATTTGATTATTTGGTATATGTTCACCATTAGAATCATCATTGTTGTCAGATGAGTGAGTTGAATAGGTATACACTAAATTCGGTGAGGAATTATTATTACCTATATCATCTGTAGTGAATGTATAATATTAACCTAGATCATTAGTAATTCCACTGGGGTCTTTGTTGGGAGCTATAGTATTTTGTATTCGTGGATTCTCAAACTTGTACAAAAGAAATACAAAGTCAGATGTTGTGGAAGAGGCTGTAGGATAAGCAAACAGATGCTCAAATAAAATTACATATCTAGAAACCCTTAATTGTCGTCTAGAAAAATCATAGCAAATATAACCCTTTTGGACATTATTATAACCCATGAGAACACACCTCACAACTTTCATCTCTAGGTAAGTGGACAAACACACACAGAGAAAAACTTTTTAATGAAAATAATTGGGGAGTTCACCAAAAAATGGAATATGGACCATCATATATGTTAATGGTGGTGGTATGTTATTGAAAAGTTTGAATAGCTTCAATCCAAAAAATATTTGGAACATTTGATGTATCGAGAAAAGCTAACATGGTTTCCAAAAAAATATTTCTACAACCCTATTTTGCTTAGGTGTATGGACAAGAGCATTGCAAAATAATGCCTTACTCTTTGAAAAGTCTATGAGTTTAGACTTCAGGTTTCCTTACCCAAATCATATTTAAAAAGTTTTATTCACTTAATACTGAGTCTCAACATAGGTGACAAATTATTTTGTGAGTTTAGGAACTTCAATTTTGTTTCTAAAAAAAGAACACCCAATTATACCGCGAGACGTGATCAATAAACAAAATAAAATATCGATAGCACAATCTAGATGAAATAGGTGCAAAAACCCATGCATCATTGCGAATCAAATCAAAAGTAGAGTTTTATGAGTAGTTCTACAAGAAAAAGGCAATTTATGACTTTGGAATTGAGCATAATTTTTCACAAGGTAATTTTGATGAAAAAAAACCATAATTTCTTATTCAAATAAAGACAATATTGTAACATAAAGGAACACTTTTGAACATTTGGATGCCCAAGAAGATGATACCACAAGTACCATAATTTATCCGGGTTTGTGATGTCTTCTATAGAGTTAGACAATAAACATGCATGGTGAGGTGTTTGAGACATGTGCGACGGAACATTCTCCCAACTTTATGACCCTTGGCGATCACCTTTCCTATTTACTGATTTTGAATAACAAAACCAAGACGTGAGAAAAAAATAAGACAATTTTATTCAATCAATTGTCCAACCGAAATAATATTAGCAGTGAGTTTAGGGATAAAAAGGACATTAGTGAAGCAATATGCATATCCAATGCAAAAGGTAGATAATATATCACCATTTGTTGTGACAATAAGATGATTTTCTGGTGTAGTTTATAATGTGTTTAAATTATGAATATCTCATGTCATATGGTTAGAAACACCCAAATCTATATGCTAAACTTTTGAATTCTTATTTAATTTCTTACTAGGATAGGCAATAGTGAAAGCATTGGAAATAACCCCAGGGAGAGCATCCGCCTGATTCTTGTATCACATCTGAAGTACTTTTAGATTCAAGGCAGCTAGTGTTCTGATCTATTCTTGACTCCCATATTATTTACAATTAAATCATTGTGGTCTAGACTTTTGAGATGAACTCCAAGTGAAGGATTTAAGGGCACCTTTTGAAGTATACATAGTTGTGTCAATTGTGAAGGGCAGATCTATGGTTGCTTGAGTATTGATACACATCTCCTTATGAATGACTTTTCCAAAAGCTACATCGATGTTTGGTAGAGTTTCTTTGTTAAGAATGTTATCTCTAATAGGCTCAAATTCAGGCCTCAATTTCATGTGAAATTGGACAACTCAAGTTTTCTTCCTCTCCAACATAACTTCTTTGAAACCTATGGAAGAAATCTTTCCTCCAAAACTTTGATCATGTTCTGTCCAAATTGTCATAAGACCCAAATGATAACTGTCAATGTCTTTATCTCCCTACTTGTATTCTAAAAGAGTATGTTATAATTCAAAATCACGAGCAAGGTTACATTGGAAATATACCTTTTTGAGGTGCTTGCATATCTCTAATGCCAAGTTAAGTAGAAGCAGACATAGTAGACATAGTGCAATATTTGTGTGTACAGAATTGAGGATCCACAAAATGACACGGGCATTGTTAGCATGCCAAACTTTTTCTCCTTTCCTTCATTTTGATTAGTAGTTGAACCATCCAAGATTCAAAACAAACTTTTTTCTTGAACAAAGATACGAAAATAAAATTTTCACATTGGATAGTTTTTACCATCAAATTTGGTAGAGAAAATATCATGAGAATATGGCTCCCTTAGAAAGATAGAATAGCAACAAAGAGTAAATTGAGAAATTCCAGGGGAAAAATTAGCCTCCTGATACCATGATATTGTAGATAACTCAAGAATGAAACACTTACAAAACTATTCTGTATTTTTGTTGATTTATATTTGATAAATTAAAGACTGTTTATATATGAAGAACATTAATTACAACCATGATTATTTCTCTATATCTTGCATAATATCAGCCCATATCTATACAATATAAGTCCATATGATTCTGCATAGTTAAAGAAGAATATTCTTTCCAATCTTTTTGAATCAGATATGGTGTTTTGGAATCATATCTGATAAGGTCAACAACAGCATAACTCCATTTCCCCTGAGTTCCTTTAGCATGCTTTGTCTGTAGGTGATCAGAGGAAATTGATATTTAGCCAGAGTGTCTCCTTCCAGCGGCTCCATATCGGAGCATTCGGTGAAGAGAATAGGGGAAAATAACTGTTAGAGAGTATTTTTAGAGAGATAACAATGAAAAAATTAATTATTGATTATCCTACTTGATGAACACCTTCATACTGATACAAATTAAGGAGTTGATGGTTAGATTTCTAGAAGTAGGGGTGTGAAAAAATTGATCCGATCAATAAATCAAATTGATAAAAATGTTATTGATTTATTGTTATTGGTTTAATGGTTTTATAAAAAAATTTATCGGGTTATTGGTTTGATTTTTGTTTACTCGTATTGGGTTAGTGGGTAAACCAATAATCCAATAAGAATATACTATATTACTACTTTATCCTACTATATATATCTTTAATTTTTACAAACCTATTCAATTTTCTTAAAATCTATAACCCAATAAAGTCAAAACTTTTCAGTTTTCGGTCTGGTAAACCGATGGTGAGGCTTGCAACAGTGACAACTGCATAGTTTGTGGACACGATGGTGGGCTTCTTATTTTGTGGAATTTAGTATTGCAAGACATACGTCATGTTTGCTACTATTGTTTTTATTCTTTGAGCATTCTTATTGATGCCATTTTAGTTTCTACTACTACATTGCATTGAAATTAAATCATTGCATCAAATTGATATTTGTTTATGAGTATTTTTTGTTATTGGTTAAATTGAAAATCGAACTGTTAGGGACCAAAAATGAATGAAAAATATCTTATTAGTTGGTCATTATTTTAGCATATTTAAAAAATAAAAATCCATAAACCAAATTGATATTACATAAAACCAATCCGAATCAATCAATGCACACCCCTACCTAAAAGTTAGTTAATTGATTTCAAGAAGTTAGTTATTTTTGTTAAATAGCTACAGTGTGAAGTTTGTTGAGCAGCAATTGATTCGGTTAGAAAAGAATTAGTATGTCAAGCCTTGTATTCTATGGGATATATAGTCATTGCAAACAACAATTACATTCATCGTATGAAATACACATAACCTTCTTCTTCTCCTAAATTTTATTCTCTCTATTCTTCTTTTCACTGATTGTCTCCTTAAGATTCCTCCTACACAGCCATTCGATCCTCGAAACCTTGTAATTCCTGCAATCGAGTAACATAAACTTTATCTTCAAAAGAGTGCTTTTGGATAGGGAGTTAATTTGGACAATGGATAGAGCCCTAAATCACTCATAAAATTTAAAAATTACTGAAGAAGCCATCTTATACCTTCAGTAAAAAGTTATTTAAGGGCCTCTTTCATATAGTCTACTCATTAAGCGGATTAGGTCGGGTGTAGAGTGTAAACACATTTAAGTATAGATTTTAATTTTCTTAGATTATTTTAAAAAAAAAACTTATAACTGTCACGTTAATAAATAGTTATTCGAAGTTGTATTTCCAACTAAAGTGACCATTGCTATCTGAGCAGAGTTAGATGGCTTGTGGAAGACAAAATAAAAATAAGTGATTTTGATGATCAATTACTACGGGTTGAATTTATATCACCATTCGGGCTATTAACTCATTATTTATGATGTGTGAGTAATATTTATCACTCCTAGCTTCTTGTAATTATTTTAAATGAGTCAATTTTTAACCTTAACATGAGGATACCTGAAGTTGAATATATGCAACCATTATCAAATTGAATGTTAGTGTATTAATCAGAGAAGTATTCTTGTTATAATCATGAAATGATATGTACGAGATAAATAACAAGTAACTTAAATATAATAACCATCGAGTGCAGATGGGACATGAAAGCCATGGATTCATTACCGCCATATATGAGAATCATTTATCAAGAACTTCTCAACCTTTTCAATGAAGTTGAACAAGCATTAGCTAAAGAAGGTAAATCAGACAGTGTCTTCCTCAACTGTGCGACAAATAAGGTAATTCATTAATAAGTTGAAAAAAAAATATCAATGTTGGTGGATCACACTTTTTGAATCAAAAGAAAGATATATATGATTTTACATATACCTATCTCAATTAACTTTTTATCTATTACCTTGTTAGATGAAAAAGATTGTGATAGCCTATATGAAGGAAAGTGATTGGGCGAATGTTGGATACATTCCAAAATGTGAAGAGTATATGACAATTGCACAAGTAACCTGTGGTTGTATGTTTTTTGTAACTAACTCCTTGGTTGGTATGGAGAAACTTATGACTAAAGAGACTATTGAGTGGAAGACAAATGGGCCTTTGATTACTCATGCTGGATCAACAATCTGCAGATTAATGAATGACATTGTTGATGATCATGAAGTAAGTATAGTACAACAACAAATTTTTAATTTGCAATTCTTTCAAGATTAAATAAATAATCTTCCTTTTCCTTATTCAATATGCAACACAAGCATAAGATAACTTGTATACATGTGAATTGATCTCTTCATTGTGATTCATAGTTTGAAAATGAATACACAACATACAAATGATATCTAGTGAATTTGTTTCAACTTGACTTAAAAGTGAATTAGAACCTCATTGCAATTAAAATATAATTACATGTATAATTGTATTGAAGATATTTAAATGCATTTCTTGTTGGTTAATCAATTAACAAAGAGGGCACGTTGCTTCATTTGTGGAATGCTACATAAAAGAGTATGCAGCTTCAAAAGAGGATGCATTTATTGAGATCCAGAAGAAAGTCATGAATGTGTGGAAAGACATAAACAAGGAATTTCTCTACCCTAAAGTATCATATTTTATCCTCAAATGAGCTTTAAGTTATGCACGACTAGCAGATACGTTTTATAAAGATGGTTATGACGGATACACAAATTCCAAATCCAAAACTAAAAATATGATTAATTTGTTGTTTGTTGAATCCGTCAACATATGAAAACAACTTTACTTTTATACAGTTGCATCTTTATTCAAGTATCACTACAACAAATATGATAAATAGCTACGAAAGTACTAGCTACGAAATAAAATTCGTCACTAATTATTCACTTTTTGTGACGAAAATTTTATTTCATGTTTAAATTTAAGAGGCACATACATTTAGTGACAAATATAAAATTTTGTCCACTAAAATTTTCCGCCAAAAAATGATTTGGCGTCATTTATGGAGTACTATTAGCTACGAATTTAAATATATAATTGACAAAATTTTTTGTCACTAATTAATGTATTCAATTTGTGATGAATTATTTTTTGTCCTAAAATTTATTAATATTTGGGCATGAAAAGTTTTGTCACAAAAAATTTATTGATACAATAGCGACGAATTACAAGCTGTAGTTAATTATTGTAACTTTAACCACAAAATTTATATTTATTGTGACCTAATCTTTTGTCACTAATTAATCGAACAATTAGTGGCAATTATATTATTTTTGTCTATTTAACTGCAATTTAGTCTCAAAGAATTTGTCACAAAAAATCATTTTTAAATGGCTAGGATTTAAACTTCGTAGTTAAATAGTGCAATTATTGGCTACAAAAAAATTATAGTTATAGATGAAAAATCATCAATAATAGACACATCATAATCAAAATACAATAAAAATTGGAGTTTTATTATATAATAAATATACACTAGTAAGCACAATTTTCTATAAAATACTAGATTATATTGTTGACTAATTGGATCAATAAAGAAGTAGATCCATCGAAGATAAATGATCAGGTGAATCTTGAAAATATCAAAAATAGACACATCAAGATTGATCCTTACAGATATAATCAAAGATGATCAAGTGAGTCTTGAAAATATCGAAATAGACACATCAAGACTAATTCCTACAGATTTGCTTCATTTGTTTGCATTTAATGGAGGTCTGAATTTGAATGGTTTAGACTTCAGACCATTAAGTGTATTTATTTTTTATTAAGATTTTAGCTCTTAATAGGTTTGAATAGGTCTTAATCATTCAGATCTAGAACCAAGTCTTAATATCATAAGAGGTATTTTTGTGTTGGATAATATTCACCGTCACTCTATCCATAATCTTTAGTTACCAACGCTAACCATCTACTACCACCACCATTGTAAACCACCACTCACCACCACCACTCACCAACCACCTCCTCCATCACAACCATCATTGACAACAAACATTGCTATAACTATTATTGTCAACCGCTACCACCCCTACCACCTTCATTAGTCTAATTATATCCATCGTCACCGCCACCGCCAATGACACCACCATCATCGGCCAATCGACCAATCCCTACTACCGACCAACTCATCTATCACAACTAGAACCAATGCTAACTACCACTAGTACATCATCAACCTCCGCACATTCTTCATCCACCACCATCATTGTCACTAGTATCGCAACCTCTACCACCACTTCAACCACTATCATCGCTATAATTTATCTCTACTAACAACTATCTCTACCATTACAACTAACAACTTCTCCAACTAGTACCAATACATCATCAATCGCCATGCATTCATTTTTCGGCCATCACAATCAACACCTCAAACTATTAATATCAACTAATTTGAGAAAATTGAAGAATAGGTGTCTTTTAAGTCTTGAATGAAGGATTGGTGACATTGACCAACAGCTAGGGTCAAATATTATTAGGAAACTTAATCAAGTTAATTATGGACTTGATTAATATTTTCAAAACTTTCTAATCTTTTCAAAAATACAAATCAACCCAAGCCCCACACCCTCTTCAATTCAAATCAACCATTCTCTCCCCTCTCTCGACAGCTTCTCTCAATTCTCTCCCAACCAACAGTTCTGTAAAATTTCCCCCTTCAACCCCCGATGACAAATAGTTGGGCTTCGAGTTCCCTTCTTCAATTCAATCAACCTATCTCTCATCCCTCTCTCAACAGTTTCTCTCAACTCTCTCCCAACCAACTATTTCGTAAATTTCTTATTTCAATCCTCGATGACTTCAACATCCTACTACAAATAGTTGGGCTTCGAGTTTCTTTTTGACTTCAATTGATGTGACAGCCTTGCTTTCCGACCACAACAACTTTAAATTCTTCATCGTTCCTTTTCTTATTTTACAGGTAAAACTTTATGGCCTTTTTAGTTTTGAAGAAAATGAGGAACTTGAGCCAACTTCTTTTATAGTATTGGTTAACAATTTCAATATTTGTTGCACTAATTTGAAATGCGGTCTGAATAAAACCCTAATTTCTGATATTTTTTCTCTTTTATTTTCGAAGTGAATTATGATATTTTATTGTTTGTTGCATTTTTTTGAAGTTTGATTTTTATTGTTTGTGTTTATAAAAACAAAAGGACAATTTGGTTTGATTTGTTCTGTTCTTGTTCTTGGTAAAAATGGTGAAATTGCTATTTTTTGTTTAACAAAATCGTATTACTGTTTCATCAGACATATTACCCATCTGGTGCAACATATTAACCATCTGATGCAACAGATTTATCATATGATGCAACAAATCAACCATCTGATGCACCAGAGGAGCCATCAGATTATAATTTTGATGTAACAGATTAATAATCTGATGCAACAGCTTTACCATATGTTGCAACAGATTAAGCTTTGGATAAAAAATCTGATGCAACTAATTAACCATCTGGTGCAATGGAAGAACCATAAGATTAATAATTTGATGCAACAGATGAACATCCTGTTGGATAAAATCCTACCAACTCTTCCTACAGGAAAAGTCCAAGACTTGATTTTTCCAACTGATCATTCATCTGCCGCGATAGACGCCCCTATGTTAGAAGAAATCTAAATAATATTGATCGTTGATAACTGTTCCAACAGATCACTCATGTGTTGCAACAAATGTCTAACCTGTTGCACAGATCATTCATCTTTCTCAACAGATGAGTGATATGTTTTATATTATCGTAATAGATTACTCAGCCGTTTCTATGAATTATTTAACTATTCCAACAGATCACTCATAGGTTGCAACAGATGATGTCACAACAGTTATGTGATCTGTTGAACAGACCATTCATCTGTCTTAAAAGATGAGTGGTATGTTTTGTATTGTTGCAATAGATTACTTATCCGCTGCAACAGTCTGGTTATATGCTACAACAAATATACTACCTGGTGCAACAGATCGGTGATCTGTTGCAACTGTTATTTTACTATTTTGCTTGTTTGATTTACTGTTATCCTTTTTTAACATTGCATTAATCAACAATAATATATTATTTTATGTTCCTATTAATTTTAGATAATATGGTTCCCAAATGAACAGAAATCAAATCAAGTCCAAGTAAAGGAACAAGTGAAGCAGCTAGGCTACATCCACCACTCTATGAGCTTGCTTTACAAGTGTTATCTCAATCGGGAGCAGAATATGATGAACACGGGGAGGAGGAATATTTCAAAAGAGATGATGCAGATGCTAATAGCCCTTTCACCGAAGAGCTGGTTAAAGCCTTCAGCATTGATCATTATCCTGTGAGAATATAGTGCGATGGTGCTGCAGATTTAACGGGTGATTTCATGGTTAAGTCAACTATGGGAAAATCTTTCGACGCCTTCAGAAAAATACTTCGAGAACAAAAATTGGATGCTTATTTCAGGGACAGCTGCTTTGGGAAATATCTTGATTTATCGGAGGACAACGATGCTCGTTTCCAAATAAAAAGGGTAAATGAACTTCTCAAGCGTAGGTTTATGTATGAAAACAAAGATAAGATGGATGAGGTGTGGATAAATTACTGTCGCATGCCTGTTTGTTTTGGTTGGAAGGAGTTTACCATAGTTACTGGACTAAAATGTTATCCTCCTTGTCAAGTTATACCTATTCTAACCCAAAAAAAAGCACCCCCCCACACCCAAAAAAGGCAAAGGCAAGTCGTGTGATCGTGATGACTTGGTGTCCATTGTTGGTCCAAGCTTTAAAAACAAAAATTTGATAGAAGCGTTGAAAGGTAAAGGACTTTCAAAGAAGCACAAGCAATCATTGTGCTTGGTTTGGTTTGTACATAATATTATTTAGGCGAGAGACGTTAACAACAACATAAGCCTCGGTTTAATAAAGCTCTCCGAGGATCTTGAGGCATTTAACAGCTATCCATGGGGATATGAAAGCTTCAAAATGACTGTCAAATATTTGTTGACTCCGTTAGCTCCAAAGACAGTCAACTTATATGGCTTCCCATGGGATTTCATGGTAAATGTTTCTTTTTTCTATTATGATATCATTTATTTTTTTCGCTCAATAATGGTTTTAATTTATTGGCGTTATTTTATAAGCTTGGGAATTTGGAGCTATTCCTTATTTGAGACAACAAGTGAACTACCAGGAAGGAGTTTCCTGTCCAAGAATCTTGAGATGGTTGTCGGCCAAAACTGATAAAAATGCAAAATTTTTTGATCTCTTCAACCCCCCGAAGGATGCAGTAAGTATAATTATAATTTATTTTTTCTTTTAATTAATATTTTTTTTGAATGATCTAATCATCATTCTAAGATATGTAATGATTTATGTTAGAATGTGCATCCGTCGCTAGTTCCGACCAATCGAGAGTTGAAAATGCTATTTTTTCTTACTTTACGGTCTGTGCAAACTTTATCGGACCCTAAGGTCATCGACAGAATAAAAATAGAATTGTTTGGAGCAACAACCATTACAAGAAAAACAATTTTGGAGGGTGGAATTGTTGTTGTTGATGGAGCTGTTGGTGGTGGTAGTGGTGTTGCTGTTGGTGATAATGATGCTCCTCTTACAGTATTTAAAGAAAACCATTATGAGTATGATCATACTAGTTACACAGATTTTGCCTCTCCCAGCGAATATTCTGCATGCAAATGTCAAGACTGTAGGGCGAAACATGATGTAGTGATTAATGCTATTAATGCATTAACTACTTCTGTAAAGGAATTGACATCTAAGAGGGGTCTCATTCCATCAAAGAGGATTTTATTTCAATCCGCTCCATTAGAGATTAGGGCTAAGAGGAGAAGGAAAGTGATTTCCAGGGCATTATCAGGCATCCAAAAAAGCAAAATTGCTACTCCTCTGTCTGCGTGTTGCACTGATCAACGGACAATGTCCAAAGGAGAGCAGCACGAGCTGAAGAAGGTGAATATATTATATCTCTTCCAATTGACAAAACAAACAAAAACATATCTGTTTCAACAGATGACACATCTGCTGAAAATTATCAAACAGATATATACATCTGTTGCAACAGTTGACTAACCTGTTGCACCAGATACTTTATCTGGTGTAACATATGTCTTGTTTATTTTAGAAAATCAAACAACTCATTGTACAACTTTTATTTGTTCCAACAGAAGACTATCTGCTGCAACAGATGATTCATATACTGCAACGGATGTTTCATCTGTTGGAAATTATCACACAGAGTCTTCCTCATGTAGAAATTTGTCCCAATAGTTGATTCATTATTGTAACAAAAATATAATATGTTTGGGATAATTTAAAATAGGAGGAAGACCTATTTGATTTTCTAGAAGAGATGAGTTATCCTTTTCCGTTTTGTTGTATATTCATGATTAGCATTGACCAATTCTGGATTTCCAGGTGAATGTAGAAGAAGTTACTGTTGAACAGCATTGAAAATATGCTACTCTTTTTATGGAAATACGGAGAACAGAAAGCGCAGAAACCGTACGCAAGCGACAATGAAGATCCACGACGAGCAAAGCCGAATTCCATAACACTGGATGAAGAACAACTTGTCCATACTGAGTAGATCTTTATAGCTTGAGCCTATCAAGGCAATCCTTGAAAGTATTCTTAAATTGTTATTGATGTATTTGTTGAGATCTGTACCCATAACAATTTTTTTACATTTTATTTATTCGTTGACTTATTTCAGCTAATTTATGAAGGCTTCAATTTATTTTATTTTGTCTACGAATTTTATTTATTCCTTAGATTTGAACTTATTAATTAAAAAGGAATACTAGATTCAAATATTGCAACAGATAATGTATCTGTTGCAACAGATGACACATCTATTGGAAAATTCAAACAAATTTAGACATATGTTGCAACAGGTAGGTGATCTGTTGGAATTTATCAAACAGGTCTTCCTACTATTGCAACAAATCGACTTTAGATAAAAACATCAAGATAATGCAATAGATAACACATCTATTGGAAAAAAAGAACAGATTTAGACATATGTTGCAACAGATGGACTTTATCTGTTGCAACAGACGACACATCTATTGGAATAATCGAACAAATTTATACATATATTACAATAGGTAGGTTATCTGTTGGAATTTATCAAATAGATCTTCCCACTGTTGCAACAGATGGACTTTATATAAAAATATCGAGATAATGCAACAGATGACCAACCTATTGCAACAGATAAACTATATGTCAGAACAGGTAGGATAACTGTTACAACGGATGGAGAATCTGTTGCATTATAAAAATTCAATTTTTGTTGGACATAAAAAATTGCCACTACGTATAAAAAGGTTAAAGTGAATTGAAATAAAAAAGGCACAATCCATCGACGGTGTTCAGTTCAAACACCTAAAATAAAATAGGCATCAAGTAGACATGTTCATTTTAAAAATGTAAAATAAAATAGGCATCAAATGTGTTAGTGTCAGTCCTGGCACATTTCACTGGCTTGCCGTCACTTGGCCCCCAACGGTCATTCCCCCCCCCCCCCCCATTGTCTTATATATTCATCTTCCTCCTAAAATTTAACCCTAAATACCCAAATCTTCTTCTCCATCGTCATCTTCTTTTATCTATCCAAATTCTTCAAATTATTACTTTCATTTTTTCCAACTGACCTTGACAATGTCGAGCGCATCTTTCACTATTTTTTGTGATAAATATTTTTGATATTGTAAGTACGGTCATGAAGCTCTATTAAATACTTCTTGGACTAAAAAAAATCTGGGTCGTAGGTTTTACTTGTAAGATTTCAAAGGTAATATTTTTTTATTTAATTAATTGATTAATTATTGACTTGTAATTATTTTGTAATTATGTTCTTTTTTTTATAGAAATTGGGTGGATGCAATTACTTTGATTGGTATGAAGAACGACACCCTTCACAAGCAAATCGTGTAATCTAGGGTTTGTTGAACAAAGTCAAGGCTTCTGAAGAGAAACAAAATTGAGCAAGAAGATACAACATTATTGCCGTTATTGCTACTGGTTTGGTGTTGTCGGGCACATGAATATTGAAGCCTAATTGCTGAAATTTTCACGGTGGTATGTGTATTTGCTACTGGTTTGTTGTCGACGAGCATATGGATATTCAATCGTAACTGTTGGAAAATATCAAAAAGATTTAGGCATATGTTATAAAAATTAGGTCATCTGTGAAAATTATCAAACAGGTCTTCCCACTGTCGCAACAGATTAGACTTAGATTATTCATAGAAATTATCAAATAGGTCTTCCCACCTTTGCTACAGATTAGACTTAGATTATTAGATTATTAGATTATTAGATTATTAGATTATTCAAACAAGTCTTCCCACTGTTGCAACAGATTGACAATCTAATCTATTGCATTATAAAAAACTTAACTTTCATCAGAAAAAAATTGTTTACACTACATGTACATGTAATAAAGTGAAGGGTGACTTGAAATTAAAAATTTCTATTTCACAGGCTCTTCTATATACACAGGCTTCAAGCATCCAGTTAGTACCCCATAAGCCTAGACCTCTTGCAGCTTTTCCACAGTGTTGTCGCACAGAAAAGTCATTGGTTCGGCCATTTCTGTGCCGGTCAACAAACATTCAATGTGTGCAAGAGCATGTGAGCCGCTCGTTTTAGCTACATCATCTTTTGGAAGGATCATTACCCTGTTTTGACCTTCAAAATCTCATGATTTCTTCATTAACACTTCTTTTGACAAATGATTCATCAGTTTACTCTCCCTCAACAAGATGGGAAACAACACCATCAGTGGCTCCACGAGGAGAAAAAGATCGAAATCGTCGATGAGAGGTACGTTGGAGTCATAAATATTGATCTTTCCCTCCTCTAGTAGTATCTCAACAGCCCAATAATGCATGTCATTCACGCCAATGACAACAAGAATTCTTTTTGCCTCGGTCTAGCTCTTTCCGTGTGGATTTAGCCTGTCCTCTCTAACATATCTTAACGTTTCTTCTTCATCCAAGACCAACGTAGGAACTAGGAAATCAAATCCCACTCCAAGGGCTAACGCCTCTTCATTGAGTTGATCGTACGTATCCTTGAGCTTCTTGCAGAAGTCAAGGTACATTATCCTATCGGCAGTGTCATAAGCTTCCCGGTGCGTTAATTGCCTTTTCCTCATGAGGTAGAGAATTATGTCAACATGCTGTGAGATAAGAAGTCAATTTTTAAAAAAGTCAATTTTTAAATAGGTTAGTAATTGTAAAGATGCAACGGATAGTCCATATGTTGCATAGGGTTCTCTGAATCAATAATCCAATGCAACTTATGCAACAGATGGATAATAAGTTGCAATAGAACCACAACCAGTTGCACCAGTATACCCAGTTATTGCAACAGATGTGAAATATGTTGTGTAGCTTCTTCTTCATGGGGTAGATTAGAAGGGCTAGGTTAGGAAAAGTAAACTTGCCTTGTCCTCGTACGACATACATATATCATTCATAGTTTGGAAGTCTTGGGGGGAAAAGAGAGGCCTGGGATAATCTGGTGCGCCTGGCTTGGCATTCTTGTCCTGTTGCAGATCCCTCTTCTCTTCGGCACCAAGTTTCGCGTATATGTCCACCTTCTTGACTGACCCCTAAACTTCAACAGCTTTTGGAGAGGGAGAAATTACAATTTCTTTTGATTTTCGAGCGGAGAGTACGTCTCTAATTGCTTTTTTCTTTCTCTTAACCAACGTTGTAGGAGTGTGTGGCTCCCTCACCTTCTTGCATGGTATGACACACCTCTTGGATTTGAATTCCTTGATAACTTTAGAGATAGCCTCTACTTTTTCAAAAAGTTTATCCTGTCTGTCCTTGCACTCATCGCATTCGTAACGAGAACACGAGGGTGAAGAGGGGTGAGAGGGACCTATGTAAGGGCAAAAAGGGGTGTTTTCAAACATATTTATTCTTTCTTGAGAATCAACATGCTCATCATCATGAGTGGTAGCAGCATCAGCATGCTTGCCACCAACACCAACAACTCCACCAGAAGAAGCACCTGGATCTACCTTAGTAAAAGGTTGGTTATGAAGAGCCTCAACATTAGGCTGACCTTGCCTAACTGCTCTTCTTATGGCTGTTGCTCCAGCCAATTCCTTCTTTATTAACTCCACCGTTGGGTCTGCAATAGTATCAACATAACCTAGAGTAATATAAGAAGTCCTCACCGACTCCTTCTCAGTAGGCACGATCCATGGATGCACAACTTATAAAAAAAAAGATAGATGCATTTAAATCATATAATATAATAATTTTCACAGTTGAGCTACATTTAAAAAAAAAGACCCATCTGTTGCATAGTTTGCAGTTTATGGTTAAAATCCGTTTGAGTCTGGTTTAGAGAAATAGAGCAACACATGGATAATTTGATGCAAAATATCAATCATCTGTTGCAACATCTGCACAAGACGGGTAATCTGTTATGCAACAGATGATCTGTACGTCACAATAGATAAACGATATGTTATCAGAATAAACATCTATTGCATAATTTGCAGTAGATGATTAAACTTTTAGGAGTCGGGTTCAGAGAACCAAAGCCACATATGGGTAATATAATACAAGATATACCCCGTCGCAACAGATGTCCCATCTGGTGCATCAGATATAACATCTCATGCACCAGATATAACATTTGTTCAATATCTTTCTTATCTTTGAGTAGAATTATTTTACTTGAAGAAGACGTACTGCATCATCAAGAGGGTTAAAGAGATCAGCCTCCTTAATATTGGTGTTGCTCTTTGCAGCCAACCACCTAAACATCCTTGGATGAGAAACCTCATCCGGGTAATCCATTAACTGCTTTCGGAGGGGAGGAATGGCTTCAAATACCCAAGCCTAAATAGTGTAAACAGGAAGCAAGCGAAAAAAAAAATCATAATAACTATATTCAATATAAATTAATGAATGAGTAAAATTAGTGATTAATTTTATCATGAAAGCCCAAGTAAAGCCGTATAATATGGTCATCCGTGAGGATAGCTTTGTCAGTAAATATTGGACAGTCAAGTAGAAGTTGTCATATCCCCAGGGATAATTGTTGAATTTATCAAAATCCTCAGCACGCGCCAACAAATCATCTTCTAGGACCCTGTTGACGTCTCTTGCCAATATAACCGAATGGGAAAACCAAACTTAGCACAATTTCTCCCTGTTCTGCTCTGGTATGGTTTTATCCTCGAGATCTGTCAACAAATTCGATGCTTTGTAGCCACGTCGAGTAATGTCAAACAACCCATCTATTTTTTCCTTGCATTTTCTTGCCTTGGATCTTTTGCGGGGTGGTGGTCCTTCTGGACGATGGCATCTCAGGCCCGTCACTATGGAAAACTCTTGCAAGCCAAAACAAACAGGCATGCCACAGTAGTTAATCCAGATTTCATTCATCTTCTTTTTGCCCCCCTCCTCCTAATCTTTATCATCCCCCGTGTACTTGATCTTGCGCTTGACAAGACCATATACCATCGTCATAGGGAAATGGATATGGGCAGAGGGGTCCTCAGGCAGCTCAAGAAAGCGTCCAAATCAGCTCTTCTTAAAAAGTCCGCCTATGTTTTCGTTCTTTATAATTTTTATAAAATGTTTAAAAAATTTCCCCATCTGACATTTAAGTACAATTTGACCAGTTAGTTGTTTTCCTTATGGGTCATTTATCGGCATCGCAACTTCAAACCTATCAATACTAAAAGTTTTGACAGGATCATGCTGGGATGTCGATATTAACTCACGCCCCGTTGGTGATCCATTATCATCAGGTTGATGATCATCCTCTTTATCTTTCTGAATCTCCAATTCCTCCTCTTTCTCACTTTCATTTTCTTCATCACCAGCTACAGACCCTTGTCCACCTCCCTCAACGTTGTTTTCACATATCTCTTCAGCTTCAATTTTCCCTGACTGAGATTGTTCAGGAAGCTCCTCCAAATCTCTCTGTACTGTAGCCTTTTTTTTGAGTGGTCAGACGTTGATCCACTTTCACTTTCTTTTCTTTTGGGAGACATATTTTACCTACAGACAAATAAAAACAAAAATTACATTACAGTTGATGTATGCATAGATTTTAAAAAATACATTACAAACACCACGAATACCGACACACCAACAACCACCACCATAAACACCACCAACCAATGCCAACAAACAAACAAACACCACGAATACCGACCCCACCACAAACACCACCAACCAATGCCACCACCGGTTCCACCACGACGACCACAAACAACACCACCACCATCAACAACACCATCCAACTATAGTACGACAGTCAATGGAACACTGCGATGAAAACTAGGGATTTCTCGAATTCTTCCTACGATTTTACCATCAAAACTCAAAATTGTAAACTCATTCTCGAAGATAATACAACTAAAAGTTTTATTTGACATCATTAAATTAAAAGCCCTTATTTTTTTAGAAAAAAAAACAAATATAGAGATCTTCTCGAACTCTGTTGCCTACGAAGACAAAGAAAATGACTGATACAAGCAAGAATGATGTCGAAAATAACACCTATCTGGCCGGAAATGAGAAAAAAAGCAATTTGTTGTGGAGGGTTAAGAAAATTTGTTGAGTAGTTGTTATTTGTACTGTATTATCGAGTGAGAATAAGAGAGAAAGAGCCAGACCTCGAGATTTGAAATGATGAAACATTTTGTATGGGTTGATTTGTATTTTAGAAAAGAATGACAAGTAGTTTTGAAAATGTTAATTTGGTCCAAAATGATCTTAATTATTTTTAAAATCATAAAATATATGCGTAATTTTTAAAATCATATAAAAGTAATTAAAGTTGTAGTTGACCGAGTACTCTAGGAGGTGACCCTATGAAAACTCACCCCTGGTCCTAGATTAATCAATTTAGGAATCTAACATATGAACTCAATTGAAATAGTAAAAAACAAATGTTCAACGTGTTGCGTCAGATTTCTTATCTGTTGTAAATTATCAATCAGATTAGGTAACAACAAATTACGAATCTGATGTAAATTATCAAACAGATTAAGTCATCTGTTGCGACAGATTACCCATTATCAAATGGATTGTCATATGTCGTAACAAATTACCCATATATTGTAAATTATCAAATAGGCGCTGCCATCTGTTGTGGCTGACCCTATGAGAACTCCCCCTAGTCCTAGATTAATCGATAGTTGACCTTATGAGAACTCATCCCTAGTCCCAGATTATTCAATCAAGGTATCAGTAACCTAGTCCTAGATTAATCAATTAAGGTATTAGTCTAACATATGAGGTAGTAAGAATTAGTTCGGCTCAGAGTGATTGATCACCGACTCTGGTCGGGAGGAACGCAATACCGTTTCATCAAGCAATTGACAAAAGACTCAATTGAAGTTGTAGTTGACCCTATGAGAACTCATATTCAATTAAGGTATTAGTCTAACATATGAAATCAATTGAATTATATATAAACAAATGTTCAACCTGTTGCAACAGATGTCTTTTTTGTTGGATCAAATCAAATAGATTATGTAATCTGTTGCAATATATTACACATCTGTTATAAACTATTATACAGATTCAGCCATTTGTTGCAACAAATCATAAATTTGTTGTAAACTATAAAATAGATTAAGTCATCTGTTGTAACAGATTACCCATCTGTTGTAAATTATCAAATGGATTGAGTCATATATTGCAATAGATTACCCATCTGTTGTAAATTATCAAATAGGAGTTGTCATCTATTGTAGTTGACATTATGAGAACTCACCCGTAGTCTTATATCAATCAATTAAGGTATTAGTGTAACATATGAGGTAGTAAGAATCGGTTCAGCTCAGAGTGACCGATCGCCGACTCTGGTTCGCAGTACCGTCTCATCATGCAATTGATAAAAGACTCAATTAAAGTTGTAGTTGACCATATATTCAATTAGGGTATTAGTACCCTAGTCCTAGATTAATCAATTAAGGTATTAGTCTAATATATGAGGTAGTAAAAATCGGTTCGACGACTCTAGTCGGGAGAAATGCAATACCGTCTCATCATGCAATTGCCAAAAGAATCAATTGAAGTTGTAGTTGACCTTATGAGAACTCACCCCTAGTCCTAGATTATTCAATCAAGGTATTAGTACCCTAGTCCTAGATTAATCAATTAAGGTATTAGTCTAACATATGAGCTAGTAAGAATCGGCTAAACTCAGAGTGATCGATCGACGACTATGGTTGGAGAAACACAGTACCGTCTCATCAGGAAATTGCCAAAAGACTCAATTAAAGTTGTATTTGACCATATGAGAACTCACATTCAATTAAGGTTTTAGTCTAACATATGAACTCAATTGAAATTATATATAAACAAATGTTCAACCTGTTGCAACATATGTCTTTTCTGTTGGATCAAATCAAACAGATTAGGTAATATGTTGCAATATATTACTCATCTGTTGTAAACTATCAAACAGATTACGTCATTTGTTATGAAAAATCACGAATCTGTTCTAAACTATCAAACAGATTAAGTCATCTGTTGCACTTAAATATTTTTTGATCCTTTTTTTTTATAAAGCAATTTAGGTATTTCCTGTTCGAGATAAAATAGTTAAAATACTAAGGCGGTAAAAAATATTACTCGGTACAACTTTGATAACTCAAATCTCCTGAGTAGTCTTATCTGGTCTTTTCAATGTCACCGTCTCCTCGTGCCCCTCAAAAGTTATTAATGAATATTTAAAACCCCCCATATCTAGAACTCTCTCTCCTTCAGCCATAAAGTAGTCTAGACTAGACTCAACTCATAAATCTTCTTTATTCTTTATTCTCAATTATCTTTGTTGTTTCCTTTTTTCCTCTCTTTTCTCTCTTCTTTCGGATGAGGATCCTTTGGGATCTCA
This sequence comes from Capsicum pubescens, assembly GCA_030864215.1. Taxonomy (NCBI): domain Eukaryota; kingdom Viridiplantae; phylum Streptophyta; class Magnoliopsida; order Solanales; family Solanaceae; genus Capsicum; species Capsicum pubescens. Next base: position 84,639,686 of record CM061543.1, on the reverse strand, counting down.
ACCAATCAATATCTTTTCTCGACTAAAATGGATGTTCTGATCCATTTGCTTTTTTGACATTGCAGGTATGGTTCAAAGTTGTTTTTTCATCTCGTCTTCTTCTTTGTATGTCATTTAAATTAGTTATTTACATCTATTGCTATCAATGATTTACCCATTACCAGTTTGCTATTTATTGAGAAAATTGAAGGAAAGGTGACTTTTAAGTCTTGAATGAACGAACCGTTATTTTTATTAAAATATGCAAAAAAAAAAGTCATCTGTTGGGAGAACTTAAAAAGCCTTGTTATCAGTATAATTTTTTTTTATGTGTTTTGTATGGTACTTTGGTGGTGCTGCTGTTGGGGGTGGTGGTTGTGTTGGAACATGTGATGTTTGTGTTGTGGATGGTGTTGGAACATATGGTGTTGTTTTGTTTGTTTCTTTGTTGTTGATGCTGTTGTTGGTGGTGTTGCAATAGTTTCCTCAACTGTTGCAACTGATGAATCAGCTGTTGGAACAGACAGGGCATCTTTTTGAAGAAATCAAACCAGTAGCAAGGTTGGTTTGATTTATTCCAATAGATGACCCATCTGTTGCAACATGTCATCCATCCTTTGCAAACGATGCCTCATCGGTTGAACATATAGGTAATTTATTGCATCATATTGGTCAAATGTTGATTCACTCAATTTTGTGTTACCCTTTTGTAATTTTCTTTTTGTTCTTCTCTTGTTTGACATCAAATGTATTTCTCTTGTTTGCAGACAAAAGGAAGTGAAATTAGATCCACTTTTGCTCGGCCAGCATTAAAGGCTAGAGTAAAGATGGGTTCGGAGGAATAAGCTGCTTTCAGATGGAACCACTTCATATGTGGGAGGTATGTATTACTGATCAACCTATCATGAAAACACACATCTAGTACAATGATTTTGTGAATATTTGTTCTTTACCTATTAGGTATTAATTCTTCAAACAAGATATGGAATTTTATAGTTAAGATTGTTAGGTTCGAACTGGCAAGGCTGAGGGACCAAGACGGTGGTGTCGATATCCCGTTATAATTTAATGACGATTTATGCTCATGTTTTATGTCAAGTTTGGAGAAGGGTTCAAGTTTTTGGCGGTAGTGTAAATATCCAATAGTGATTGGACCGGTTTTAATGGCACAATGGACTTCTTGAAAGTCCTCCGAAGCCTCGCAATGCAACAAACAATGATAGAACCAATAGAAATTCCCCTGGTCCAAATTTATATGGATAGGTTGTTGGAGGAGACTATTATACAACAGAAGGTGTTTGGGAGAAAACCTGTGCGGGAAGAGGGAAGTTGAAAAGGCCATATATCATCTTAGTACTTGTTTAAGAGGATACACAGGGTCAGAAGGAAAGTGTAGCAAAATTAGCTTATGAAATTGACATGAAAAATGAAAAAACTTGATGAGATGCGAATGTGAAAGTGTATCCAAAAATGAAAATCCATCAGTCGTTAAAGAAAAAGAAGAATGGTCAAGAGGAATTGACCCTATGTATCCTCTTAAACAAGTACTAAGATGATATATGGCCTTCTCAACCTCCCTCTTCCCGCATAGGTTTTCTCCCAAACACCTTCTACTGTATAATAGTCTCCTCCACCAATCCATCCATATAAATTTGGACCAGGGGAATTTCTATTGATTCTATCGTTGTTTGTTTCATTGCGAGGCTTCAGAGGCCTTTCAAGAAGTCCATTGTGCCATTAAAACTGGTCCAATCACTATTGGATATTTACACTGCCACCTAAAATTTGAACCCTTCCCCAAACACAAAAACATGTGCATGAATCGTGTCATTAAATTGTAACGGGGTATCGACACCACCGTATTGGAACCCTTCGGCCTTATCAGTTTGCACCTATCAAACTAAATTGTATAATTCAGGATCTTATTTGAAGGATCAGTGTCTAATTATCGTTAAAAAACTGCATTCACAAAATCATTGCACTTTATGTGGCTTCATAGTAGCCTGATCAATAATATACATAACTCGCATGCATGAAAATGGGATCCATTGCACGCATCTTATTCTTCCTACCCCATCAGGACATGTCAACCTTGTTTATTCATCTGCACAAATGTGATGACTATTAAAATGGAGGTGTGAAGAGTCATGACTTTTTATCTTAACACATTCAAAATAGCCGATGAATCAAAATCTCCATCTGTTGCAACTGACGAATCAGCTGTTGAAAAAAATCAAAACATCTCCTCCAAACATATGGTCCATCTATCGCAACAGATAATCTATATGTTGCAACAAATGGTAAATCTGTTGCGATAGACCTGACTCTTTTTTTAATTAATCTGCACGCATGTGATTACTTCTTTCTAAATATGTTTGTTTCAATTTAGTTTTCCTATTTATAAAATCAAGAGAATTTTATTATATTCTTTCAAGATTACCCCTATTATTAAATGACTACTTAAAGTATATTATTCATATTTATACTTTCTAATCATAATTAATAAGGCCAATTTGGTAAAATAATTACCTAATTTATATTTTTATTAATTGGTATGCCAAGCCCATGGTGCCCAACTAATACGTAACGGAGGGAATATTAAAAAGAGGTGAAGACTTTTTATCTCACACATTCAAAATAGCTAATGAATCGAATACTCCATCTGTTGAAACTGAAACTAATGAATCGGCTGTCAGAAGATATCAAAACATCTCTTCCAACTTATACATACTGTCCATCTGTTGCAACAGATAATACATAAGTTGTATCAGATGTCTTATTTGTTGTATATACAAACCATCTATTGCAACAGATGGTAAATCTGTTTTGACAGACATCTGTTGCACATTCAATCCATCCATCTGTTGCAACAGATGCTAAATCTGTTAAAAATATTGGACGATCTATTGCAATAGCTCAATAATAACGGATTTTATCGAGTCTCAAACCGCTATGAAAAGGTAAGAAGTAATTAGTGTAAAAGAAAAAGTCGCGACTTTTCACAGAAAACAAAATGCCACCAGTTTGAATTTAATTAATACAATGAAGCTGAACAGTCCTGCCTTTTGGCTTGACACGTCCAAATTATATTATAGGTCCCTCAATCTTCATTCAACTTTATTTATTTCTTGCATTTTTTCCTTTCGTGTGACATCTTCAACCACTTCTCTTCAAAGAGGATATTCCTTTCTCGTTGAGGTAAGTTTTTTTCTTGCGTAAATTTACCAGTTGGTCGTATATGTTATATTATATTGTGAATATTTTTCTTTACATTTGTCAATTCATGCGTGTTCTAGATATGACTGATCCTTTTCCGAACATTGCTATTCTATGCGACACAGTGCGGGAACTTCAAAGGCAGGTTAATGACCTGCAGAGCGAGTTGGTCGCTGTGAGAGCAACAATGTTCAGAGAGATGCAGAGGATGATGAGAGCCCTGCTGCTGCGAGTTGATTGGTCGGCTGTCATTAATGATGATGATGATAATAATAATTTGAATGTGTTTTTTTCTTTTAGCGTATGTATTTTATTTTTTCTATATTGGATCTATACCTAATGTATTTTATTTTTCATTTAATGAAAAATTTACTTTTAGTCAGACTTTGGCGTTTTAATTCTTATGCAATTTTCATTCTTTTTTCTTCTAATCTAATACATGTTAACATGTCGACGGTTAGAGGCAATGTTGAATCCAGTAGCACTAGCAATTTTGACTTTTAAGTTCTTTCAACAGTTGGAACCGATTGGTCATCTGTTGGGTTTCAACAGATTATCCATCTATTTTTACAGATTTTCATCTGTTGGAGGAATGAATTCCAGTTGTTTGTGCAACTGTTGAGAATAATTGTAGTCTGCTGTATTATTTAAGTTCATATTTTGCCTTATTTTATTGATGCACAAGTTATTTTAAAAAAAAAATTATATATAATAAATGATAACATTAGGTTCACAACAATGAGTTAAATATATAAAAGTCCACAACAAACAAACAAACAAACAACAACACAAGTTTCTGCAATTACAACGATCATGGTGGATTATGATTCGGGCATGTAGTTCTTTTGTGGCTCGCGCACTTACATATGGAGCATTTGTTTCTTCTTGATGAAAATAATTCTCCAACTCCACGCCTCCTTTTATATGGCTTTCTTCCCGGTTTGATAGTGCTCGGGTCAATATATGGAGGAGGTATTAATCTCCCCATAAGCTCTACTGGAATAACCCAAGATTCTTCGGGAGGCACCGGAGTAATATACTCACTATATGCAATTTCATATTTTTCCACCGAATAATATTGAGAGGAGTGCTCGTAAACTTCAGGTCCATATTTATGGCCATATTGAGGTTGAAGGGCTGCCATAGCATATGGACAAGGTATTTTGTCCAAGTCAAAAACTCTACACGTACAAGATCTTATTTGAAGATCGACCGTGGTAGCATCACCATGACCGGTGATACGAAATTTGTAATCTTTTATTTTATGAGAGAATAACCTATTCCCCAAACTGATGTTCGTTGATATTTTCTTTTCGATTTCGAGAACAAATCGGGTTCTTTTTTCTGGGCACTTGAACTGCACACGCCTTTCGTTAAAAAAATCGCTATATTTCTCGCTTATTTTTTCAAAAATAACCTTGATGGGAAATTCTCTTTCATCGTCAAATACTGAATTCATCGATTAAGCTATGTTTGATGTCATAATATTGTACCTCTAGAAAAGAATCACTTAGTACGACATCAAACTAAACTTGTAAATCAAACAAGACATTAAATTCATAAGAATGTACCTATTTGCTGGACAGAATGCCCGGCTTCATCTCTCGAAACCGACACGTGCAAGAAATTCTGCTACCTTGGGATTCACATCCGCTATTTGATTGAAATGGTCTAAAAACTCCTCTCTACTATATGTTTTAGCTTCTCTATAAAAAAGGGTGACTACCCTTTCGTTGTGATAGTTGTTTCAAATGTTCTCTTCAAGATGCCTGATGCAACAACCAAAGTAAGTTGAAGTGAAGAAAAGTGAACCCATCTTTGGAATACTTGGATGCCTATCCGATACAAAACATAACTCTTCGGTATCTTCAACGCAGTGTCACAGTTGTTCAAAAAAAATCCATAAGAGGCAGCACATTCCTTATCCGCTACACAAAAAGCGACAAGAAAGATGTGATTCTCCGCATCCTGTGCCACCGCCGCTAGCAGAACTCCATTATACCTGCTCCTCAAGAAGGTACCGTCGACGGCTATGCATTTTCTCAAATATCGAAAACCTTGAACCAAGCACCATAGGATACAAAAAAGTACTTGAACCTTCCATTTTCATCCAGATGCAATGCCGTCTTACTTTCGGGATTTGTGGACACAATCATGGAATGGTTAGCATCCAAGACTTCATACCCATGCTCGAGTGTCCCCCGAATCAGGTCCTTGGAAATCCCCATGGCCGTATATACCTTCCAATAATTGACCAGGACACCCAAATCCTTAAGGAGTTGATTGGCCATAAGCCTTGTTGAAGGGCCTTTGCCATCGGGGAAACTACTCCTGAAATATTCACCGAGTACCTTTGTCGTGCGTGAGAATTTTGGCCCGAGATGTGCTCCGAACCACATGTGTGATGTTTTTCATGTTTATGAATGACGAATCTGTCAGAACTTACGTACTTCACCGCTCTCAACCACCACTTGCAGTTCAAATTAGCATATTTGAAGCAAAAGACACTGCTCGAATTAATCACCTTCTTTATTCTGAAATCTTTTTTCACGCAAAAAATAAACAAAGCGTTAGATAGTACATTCTTGTCCTTGAATGACATTCTAATAAAAAAGACGGTTCCATCGTCTTGAAGATTTCCAAATTGTGTCGATTGAGAAGAACTGCACATCGTATTGGTCGCATCAACGGGCGTAGGTGTTTGATCATCATCTGGAATATTCATGTCTAGATCATCCAACCTATCATCAAAGAAGTCTTCTTTCTTCTTCTTCTTCTTCTTCTTATTCTCCTTCCTCTTCTTCTTCTTCTTCTTCTTCTACATTCTGGTTCTCATTCTCTCTCATCTTTTAAACCATGTACACCCTTAACACCGGCCTGGTTGAATCACTAATTTAAGAACGCAACCGAACCTAATCGGTTATCTTGAAAGGCAGTACCCTCTGATTTTCAAAGGAGCTGTGTATGTAGCTGATGGCGAATTCTTCCGGTTGACAATTCAGTCCACAAAAACTGATGATTAAGTTCACAAAATCATCATACAAAACATCACTTTAGACTGTCATAGCTATCCTCTCTAGCATTTCACCCTCCTTCCAACGCCATACATATCGATTGCTCTTCTCGACCCAATGACCATGACAATCCACCCCCTATTGTTATTAATCCCTCCATTAGTGGTACCTAAATAAAGTCATTTGTTAAAAAAAGTTGATAGTGATTTCATAGTGCCGTGAATGAATCCCAACAGATGTGTTATCTGTTGCAACAGGTAAGTGATGAGTCACAACAGATTCTTACCTGTTGGGATTCATGTTACGGGTCTGAATATCTGTTGCAACAGATGAATCGCCTGTTGGAATTGATGTTATAACTAAATCACCTTTGAAGCTGATTCCAACAGATGAGTGACAGTTACAACAAATAATTAACCTGTTGCGACAGATGACTTACTTGATGCAACAGGTTATTAATCTGTTGTAACCTATGTTGGAATCGTGTTCAGGCTCTGTTGCAATAGGTAACTAATTTGTTGCAACATATATGTCAAATATTGCAACAGATGAGCCATCTGTTTAAACATGAATCCAATATATCAGTCTTCCTTTGAAACAGATGTCTCATCTGTCGCAACAGATGATTTATCTGTTTAAACAGATGGATTTTATGTTGGATTCATGATTGGGTTCTATCCATTGTTGGAAAACAACAACACAATAGCAGTTATCCAGATGAAAAATTCAACTAAAAATCATAATTTGACTTACCAACGTCTCCTATGAAGTAATGCCAAAGTGGAAAGTGATGTTAGAAACAAAATTTGACCCAAGAAATTGGTCAAATAGCAACAGTAGCGGTAACAACAACAAATGATCAACAAGAACAAGATGAAGATGATAATGAAGTAGAAGATGATGATAATGAAGCAGAAGATGATGAATGAAGCAGCAACAACAATGAACAACAAAAATCGCTAAGAGAGAGAAATCAACAAAGGGTGAGAAGAGAGAGAAAGACGCCTTTTTCCTCCGTTTTCCATTATATAGGCTAACATTTAGATCAAAGTGTAAATTTTAAAACTTGTGGGTTATTTTCAAACTTTACCAACTTTCTTTATCCATAATAAAGTAATTGTCACCTCCACCTAATAATTAAGACTTGTGTCACCTACACCTCATTTTAAAATTCTTTTGTCACATGTGGCCCAAACCCCCAACTAACTTCATATCACACTCACCACCACCACTATTAGTCGCTACCATCATAACAGTCACTACAATACCAACCATCACAACTATCACCACCAACATTACTAATCACTAACATCAATCATTGCCACCGCAATCACCATTACAAACCATCTCCACTATCACTAACAAACATAAATATTTATTTTAATCAAATAATAATTTTATCGTATTAAATTACATATTTATCTAATAAATAATTAATTTTTATTTAAATTATATTTTTATTGTATATGCAAATAAAAAAAAATTCACATTCGGACGTTGAAAACCAAACAGTCTTAATCATTCAGTTTTTAGATCTAGAGACAACATCTTAATCATTCAGATATGCATTCAGATTCAGATTCAGATTCAGATTCAGATTCAGATTCATACCCTTACAATATATTTATATATTGATATGGTATCATTGGGAATACACTGGGCATGTTGTTGTTGTTGTTGTTGATATGGTATCATTGAGTATGCTTAAGTCCTTTAAGTAAAAAAAAAAACAAATTTTACATTGTTAAATTTCGTTTCAAGTCAAAACATGATAAATAAATTAAAATGGAGTATATGTTTTGTTTTCATGCAAAATCAAAAAATTATAATATATATATCATTAATTTTGATTTTAACAAACAAGCTAGTGCACTTTAACATGTTTTTTAATTTATTTAATTGGTTTAAGTCTTGTGAATCTAGTAATAATATTTTTATCTTTGTATTTTTTTTTTGTTTTTTGTTTATAAAAAAATGCAACAGTGGAGAAAAACTCGTTTGAAATAAAATTTCACATATTTGGAAACTAAAGTACTGTAAGTCATAAAAAGTGAAAATTCAAAATATTTGAAATACATACAAAAATTTACAAGTCATGTAAAGAATCGTTTGAATCTCAAAATCCAAAAGGTGTCACATAAGTTGGGATGAAGAGATTATTAAAAAAATAGCTAATTACTATTATTTGTATTATTTATTTTTTGCACCAATAAATCTTTAATTTGTAACTAATTGCAATTTGACGAATTATAGTAACTAGTAATTATGCTATTAATAGCTTTATTAAAATATTGTGTTATAATTTTTAAATTATATATTATTTAATTCATTATAATATTTAATAGGAAGTCATTATGTGAAAAAAATTAATTACGTGAACATATTTATCACGAAAATATTAAAGGGGAGGTAAAATAACAAAACTTTAACTTTCAATTATTTTACCTTCCCCCCACTTCCGTTCTTTTAATGTATAAAGTTCCCTCTCAAGTCTCACTCATTCCCCATTTTCCATCCTAGTAACCACGAACAAAAACTACCTACTCATATTTTTTTCTTCCTTTTTAATCAAAATCTACCCATTCACTATTAAGTATTCAATTCAGATGCAAATACATGCATTTCAAAATAAAGGAATTTTTTGGTGAGTATATAGGCTCTTTCTTTCTTTTTTTTCATCTATTTTATCAATTGGTGTTCATCCATCATTTACTGATGCTCTATAACTATAAGAGATTGATAATTGTTTCGGTTAGCATAAGGAGCTCTTATTTTGCAGAGTTCTTATTCGATTTCTGCACAAAGTCTCATCTAAATAGAGGAATTCTTGACATCATTTTAATAAGGAGATATGTTTTTATTCGAATAATAAATGATTTTGTATAAAAGAAACTATTCATTTCTCATTCTATTGTTTGTTTTACTAACTAGTGTTAGTTTTAGAATTAAAGTTTGAACACATTTATGTTCAAAACATGATATCAAATATATATCAAAATTTTATATTATTTTTCAAATAGGTATATGAAGGAGCAAAAAATGATTAAGTGAAAATTTTAAATAAAGGAACACCGATACATGAGGAGACAACTTATTTTTATCTTTTTAAGTTTACCATTGTTCTTGTGCCTTAATTAAACTTTTTTATGTTTGAGTGATTTTACTTTATTTACTCAATGAGTTTGAACTCAAATGTTATCTCCTAATAATTATAAGGGTAATAAGTATACGATTTTGTAAGTACCATCGTATTATGTTTCTCTTTTATTTTTGTAAAATGTTTTTATTTACATAAGCTACATACTTATAAAAATTGTAATGTACATGCAACTAGAAAACAGTTTATTTACAATTGAAATATGCGTACCTATAATTGTAATAATGTGGAACAATTTAAGTACATATTTAAATAGTATTATTAATTACAAAACATTAAATAGTTACAATTATTTGATAAGAAATCATATTTTGGTCACAAATATATCTTCTTTATCGGCAAAACGTAAATCATATTGCCCTATTTTCATTTTACTTAAATTGATTAAATTTAGTGGCAAAAATAATCTATCTAGAAATGACTTTCATATATTGATGGCATAATATTAAAAGCAAAATTAAAATTAATTTTAAAATTATAGTATAATGATATTTTTATCTACGAATTAATTCGTCACTAATACCGCATATTTTATATCAAAAATAATTTTTAACCATGAAAAAATTATCTTTTAGTGACGTAATCACTTTCTTTTAACTACAAATTATGCATATCTTTAAGGACAATCAACATCATCACTAATTAAATTTGAGTTAGTGACAAATTTGATCTGTCACTAGACGAACGACATATTAGCTACAAAATATTTATGTTTTTAAGACAAACAAGCTCGTCACAAATACTATTGATTTGGAGACAGATTTTCTTTTTGCAGCTAATATAGTATTTTTAGCGACGAAATACTAAATTGTCATTGTATATTTTTAGCGACCCACATTTAGAGACGAAAGTTTGACGGAATTTTTTTTTCATAAAATATTTTTTATGACAAAATATGATATTTAAGTGATAAAATAATTCGTCACTAATAATCAAATTTCTTGTAGTGAGTATTTCGGAGAACTATGTTGTAACAAACAATTTATCTTAGTTATTGCTTGATACTTTTTGTTGTCAATTACTATATTTGAGAAAGAAAATCGGGGAAGAAATAGTTTAATTGGTTCATGAGTTGTATATATGTTACATATTTGAATTTTATTAAATAATATTCAGGGTGGTCTTTAATTTTTAAAGGGGAAACAGAAGAGTTGAGGATTTTGACGTTCTAAGTGTTAAGTTTTAAAGAATAGAAAGGCTTCTTTTATTTAATTATTTACATACGCTGTTACATCAAATATATAATGCATAAAGTGAGTAATGTTCAACATAAACTCAACTACCAGCTAGTAGATACATAGAGTCCAAGAGATCTTCTAACTACCGAAACAGAGTCCAAGCAATCTTCTAACTACCGAAAGTTGCTGGTGTATTGCTGGACAGCCAATGTGGTCCAATACCCTCCTTGCAAACTAAAAGTGGGTCTATCACTTTGAGTTTTTATCGTAAAAACTAAAAGAGCGCAGTCAAAAATGTCTTTGTAAGTATGCCAATAACTTGATCCTTAGACGAGAGAAATTGATGAGGAGATTGCGACTGTCTACTTTGTCTCGCACAAAGTGAAAATCTCTCTTAATGTTTGGTGTGGGAGTGAAAAATTGGATTAATGGAAATGTATGTAATATGGAGATATAGAATAGAGAATAAATCTTAGGTCTATCATTAAAACAATAAAATACATTTATACAAGAGTAACTACTTGGTCTCCAAGCTAGGAGACTTGGGTCCTAAGTAAGGAGAGTCTAGAAGTTTAAAAAGGGAAGAAAAATCATATTACAAATGAAAATATTCTTATTTCCTTAATATGCCCCCAAGATGGAAGTAGTGAGTGAACACCAATCTTGAACACTATCTTTTCAAATGCTCCCTTTGATAACGCCTTGGTTAGAAGATCTGATCGTTGATCAAACGACTTGTAATTGTATCTTTTGAACAAGAGATCAGACGAAGAGATAGTCCAGTTCCAAATATACCTGTCAATTGGGCCGTTTGACCAGGCCCGAACCGGCCCAGCCTGGCCCACCACACCAACCTGGCTCGGTCAACCCACGGGCTGTAGGGTACCGGGTTAATCCGGCCAGGACCAAAACCGATCCAGGTCCACCAATTAACCGGCCCGGCCCGGTTAAGATTTTTTATTTTTTTTAAATGGAATTTCTGAAAAATGGCCGTTGGGCCAAACGTTAATATAGCCGTTGGGAGCCCAAAACAGCTAAAATCCCATTTTTATTAAAAGAAAAACTTTTTTTCAATTAAATTATTTTTTTAAACCCAAAAATATTCCTGTAAATACCCTACACTTTCAATCATTTTCCACACAGTTTTTCATTCTCTCAAATCTCATTCTCTCTCAAATCTCAATTCTCAAATATTCTATATATTTAATTTCCTAAAGTGCTCACTTTAAATTTTTAATTTTGTGATTACAAACGAGTGGAAGTTTCTAAAGTCGCAACCTTCGGATACTTCCAAAATTTAGTATTGTCGTTGCATCTCTTACGTTTAATTTTTATTTAGTGTATTAATTATTGAATATTTAATTTTATTATATTTGTTTATTTTGAATTTTTTTAGTTGAATTTATATTATGGATAAATTAAGAAACCTCGCTACTAAAGGTGTTAAAATTTTATGTTCCGAAAGTGGTAGTGGTAGTAAAAAATGAATTACTAGCGGTAGAGGTAGTTCAAATAGTAGATATACCCGTGTGCCTCCAGCACCGCTTAGTCAACCTTTTGAGGAAGAAGTAGGTGTACCTTTAGGTGTAGATGCCCACGATATGGATTATGTAGAAGCTCAAAAAAATTCTGGTATAGAAGAAGAAAATGAAGTAAATGCGGTTAATTTAGACGAAGATGATGAAAATATTGGTGAGACACCAGCAGTAGGAAATGCTAACTTTAGATCCGAATCGGTTAATCTCCCTCCCCATCCTCCCCGTCCTCCCCGTACCCCAAAAGCTCATAAACTAACTAGTATTGCATGACAATTTTTTGAACGTATATCAGATATTGAGGTGTAATGCAATATTTGTCAACAAATATATAAGCATAAAAGAGGAGGCAAGCAAGGGGGTACGTTAATGAGACATATAAGTGATAATCACGAAAAAGAGTTAAATATTGCACGAGGTGGTGCGGATGTTGGTGGGACAACGCAAACTAGAATGGAACCAACAACCGGCCAGGTAATGAAGAAGTATAATAAATTGAGGGACCGAAAAGAAATAGCTAAAATGGTAGCTGTGGGTTGTTTGCCTTTTAGTTTTCCTTCTTCTGATGCCTTTATTCATTATATTCAAGCAATTTATAAGCCTATGTTTAATGGTATTCCTAGAACTACTTGTAGGGCCGATATTTTTAGACTCCATTCACAATATTATTTTTATTTATCAACATTGTTAAAAAATATTCAATATAGAATGTCCCTAACTTCTGATCATGGTCGTGCTGTAAATAAAAATGATTATTTAACCATTACTTGTCACTGGATAGATAGTAATTTTGTTATGCAAAAGCGTATTCTTGCTTTTTTATATGATGAAGATCGTAAACATACTGGAGATTTTATTGCCAATTCAATTTCTAAAGTTGTAAAATTTTACGGTATTGAAAATAAAATCTTATGTATTGCTTTTGATAATGTTTCTAACAACAAGACTGCTATAACAAAGTTAAAATCTAAGCTCTCTCCACCCTTACCTGAAATTTGTTATGTTAAATGTGCTTGTCATATATATAATTTAATTGTAAGAGATGATCTTGAGTTTTTTAAACTTTATATTGAAAAAATTTGGCTTGCCGTTGGTTTTATTCAAGAAAATAATCGTAGAAGAAGAATTAAAGACTTTAAACTTAAATGTGAACAAAATAGACTTGCATCGATATTGATGCCTGAAGAATGTGATACTGGATGGAATGCTACGTATGAGTTTTAAAAAACTTGTTATAAATATAGAGTTCCTATTACACTATCTTTTAACCAACATTGTGGTTCGTTTGCTGATTCTGCCCACTGCATACTACATGATTCTGACTGGACTGTAATTAATGATCTTGTTAAGTTTTTGGAAAAATTTTATATAGCTACGGTTGAATTTTCCGGTGCTTATTATCCTACTGTTTGTAATATTTTGGCATATATAGCCGATATTTCTAGTTTTCTCAAAGAATATAAAAATAAAGAAGGTTACAAAGAAGCTGTTGGTGCTATGTTTGCTAAATTTAAAAAATATTTTTTTCCGATTCCCTCTATTTACTTGGTTGGTGCTATGCTAAATCCGTGCATGAAATATAATACTATGTGACACTTTAGTACTCTTATTTTTGCCAACTTAGAAATAACTCCTAACAATGATTCTGATGATGAAGAACAAGAAAAAACCTGATTTGCGGATGGCTATGGCCGATGCGAATGCTTACATAGATAAATTATATAACCACTATGTTGATTTAGTTGATTTAGCTGTGCCGACAAATATCACTCCAACTGTCGCTCCTCGTCCTCCCGAGGAGCCATCATCTTCTAAAAGGCCAGCACATAGTAGTTTTCCTGATCACTTTTATGATTTACCTTGTTGGAACAGTGTTGAGGAGGGAGCTTACACATCAACTTATCGGGAAGAGCTGAAGTATTATCTTCGATTGCCGCTAGAGGATCGCAGACGACGGATCAACACATTGGATTGGTGGAGGAATAATGAAGCACAATATCCTATGCTTTCAAGATTAGCTAAAGATATATTGAATGTTTCAATGTCAACTATTGCACCGGAGAACGCTTTTAGTCAGGGACGACATCAACTTGGAGACAACTGACATTCATGGGAAGCAATGTAATGAATGTTCTAGTTTACCTTAGAGATTGGATTAGAGAAGAACAAAGAAATCAAGAAATGAAAGTGGAGCCGAACGACGAGCAGAGACTTGAAGAAATTATGACTTCACGGGAGAACTCAGCAGAATCAAGTTCAATGCATGGTTTTGCCCCCGCTGACTTTGACTATCCTATGCAAGTTCCCGTTAATATTAACATAAATGAGTTAGAAAAAATGATGTTGATTTTTCATCCATGTAAATTATAAATTTTGGATCATTTTGTAATCAATAAAATTCAATATTCATTCACTCCTTAGTCCTTACTTTGTAATTTTTTCCATTTAATGATTTAAATTGAATTTTTAGTTTAAATTAAATACTTAGTTTTAATATATTACAAATTTACTATAAAGTATTAGTAATTTGTTATATTAAGTAGCATATGTTTTGTTTTAAGAAGTACATATATTTTACATGTGTACGTATATATTGAATGGTACATATACATGTGTATATGTTTTAAAAATTAGTGTATAATTATATATATAGTGTGTGTATATATTGTAGTATATTTTATTTAAAGTAGTACATATATATTGAATGGTACGTATATGTGTATATATCTTCTATAGACCTATATATTTAACGTATACATGTGTATATATTTTATAAATTAGTGTATAACTATATATATAGTACGTGTATATATTGTAGTGTATATATATATATATATATTGTAGTATATTTTATTTAAAGTAGTACATATATATTGAATGGTACGTATATATGTGTATATATCTTCTATAGACGTATATATTTAATGTATACATGTGTATATATTTTATAAATTAGTGTATAACTATATATATAGTGTGTGTGTATTGTAGTATATTTTATTTAAAGCAGTACGTATATATTGAATGGTACGTATATATGTGTATATATCTTCTATAGACTTATATATTTAATGTATACATGTGTACATATTTTATAAATTAGTGTATAACTATATATATAGTGTGTGTATATATTGTAGTATATATATATATATATTGTAGTATATTTTATTTAAAGTAGTACATATATATTGAATGGTACGTATATATGTGTATATATCTTCTATAGACGTATATATTTAACGTATACATGTGTATATGTTTTATAAATTAGTGCATAACTATATATATAGTGTGTGTATGTATTTTAATATATTTTATTTAAAGTAGTACATATATATTGAATGGTACGTATATATGTGTATATATCTTCTATAGACGTATATATTTAACGTATACATGCGTATATGTTTTATAAATTAGTGTATAACTATTTATATAGTGTGTGCGTATATTGTAGTATATATATATATATATATTATAGTATATTTTATTTAAAGTAGTACATATATATTGAATGGTACGTATATATGTGTATATATGTTCTATAGACGTATGTATTTAACGTATACATGTGTGTACGTATTATAAATCAGTGTATAACTATATATATAGTGTATGTATATATTGAAGTCTATATATTGTAGTATATTTTATTTAAAGTAGTACATATATATTGAATGGTACGTATATATGTGTATATATCTTCTATAGACGTATATATTTAACGTATACATGTGTATATGTTTTATAAATTAGTGTATAATTATATATATAGTGTGTGTATATATTGTAGTATATATATATTGTAGTATATTTTATTTAAAGTAGTACATATATATTGAATGGTACGTATATATGTGTATATATCTTCTATAGACGTATATATTTAACGTATACATGTGTATATGTTTTATAAATTAGTATATAACTATATATATAGTGTGTGTGTATATTGTAGTATATATATTGTGGTATATTTTATTTAAATTAGTACGTATATATTGAATGGTACGTATATATGTGTGTGTATATATCTTCTATAGACGTATATATCTAACATATACATGTGTATATGTTTTATAAATTATTATATATATCATTATATTGTAGTATATATCTTGTAGAATATGTTTTATTTAGAGTAATATATATATATTTAACTATCGTATAGTCGTATACACGATTACATGAGTAATTGTGTATATGTGTATATATTTTTTTAAATTCTAATGTAGTATATACTATATATATATAGTGTATATATATTGTTTAACGTATTTAAAATGTATATAGGTGAGTATATATAGTGTATATTGGAGATTTTTTTTTGGGTTTTTGACCGGATTTTTATCCTGTTTTGACCAGGTTTAGGTGGGTTGGACCGGGTTGGGTTAAGTGGGCTAGTTCAGGATTATTTTTTTAAAAATTACTGTTGGGCCCAAAACTGGACTGGCCCATTTAACCAGGTCCGGATCTGAACTGGCCCACAACCCGACTAACATTCACAGGCCGGTTCCGGGTTGATGTAACACCCCGATTTTCTGAACCGGAATGCTACACGGTGCTTATGACCTCGAAAGACCACAAACTAATCCATGACTGATATCTGTACCTGTACACTACATAATATACATGTAAAATGCAGAAAACATGAACAATAGGCCATAAGGTTCAACTGAATAAAATATCTAACAAATCATAACATCCATATGGGGTAACAAATACCCAAAACAACTGAAGTCTGAAACAAATCTGAACTAAATCTAAAAGCCTCTAAATACTGTCTGAGTAAGGAGTTGAAAGAACATGTCTCCAACTAACTCTGTAAACTGAAAGATAACCGAAGAAAATAAATAAAGTCAAATCATATTGTTCTCGAATGAAGAGGACTCACCGCAACTCTGTATACTGAAATGGGACTGCTACTGCTGATCTGGAACTCGTGGCTCTGAACCTATGGTGTAACAAAAAATAAAGCACCATAGTGCAAATGCGTCAGTACAACTGAAAGTACTGAGTATACGAGTGAGGTAGGCTATATGCAAAAGGGCTTACATACATAAGCAGTGCTAACTGAATGACTAATATGAATGTGAGAGTGCAAACATGCATACATATTAACTGAGATCGTGAATACATGATATCTAGATCTGTACGCTAATACATGGTTTATTGATATCTAACATGACTAATACTGGGATTTCTAATAACATTGATGATTGTGTCTGACAGTCCTGAATCTGATAGAACTACCTGAGTTTCGTACTGTAATTGAATTAACTATATCTGACAATCCTAGTACACTGAAATCTAAAAAACTATCTGAGTTCTTTTATTGAGATTGAGACTGACACTGTGGGAGGTAGTTGTTTAACCAACATACCCCAAATGCGCTATAATAGCTGAGCTGGGGTCCAATCTGTGCCCTGATTGGAAAGGTGTCAATACCGCGCCACTGGTAAGGACAAGCTGTGAGTGACCCTTATCTGGCAGGTTACTCTAATGAGAACGGTGGGACCCTGGTCTGACAGGTCAAATCATCTCATCAACCCTAATCTGACAGGTTAAGATGTCTTAACCTATGCTGGCTACGTAGTTCTGGAACACAAAGATGACGGCTAAGAATCACACCCTTATCTGGCAGGTGAGTTCCCATCCTTAGGTTCACTCGGTGCTAACTTCTACTCCCATCTGAAGAGATTGAACATGATTAACTGACTGTACATGAACTGAGTAACTGACTTCTGTTGACTGACGGAATAGTACTATTATCTGAGAATTAACTGAGATCATGAGATTTCTGAGATTTCCTGAGTCATATGATTGTCTGAGTTCTATAGATCACGGTTTGACTGAGATTATCGTGATAACATGACATGGATCTAGGCACACAGCTATATTTTTCGGATACAAGTACCCCAGGACTCGGTGGAAGGAAACTGACACACATGACTGACTTAATCATAAGAATAGAGTCCACAATTCACAATATCATAAGTAGGGGATTTCATACTACACTTGGTTCTCAATATCTTATAGAAGGAAGGGGATGCGTACAACATGTATATACTAGCGTTGCTTCAATATCATGCTCATTCCATATTACAACAATAACACACAACAATAACGTGGAGTTCATGTGGAGTCATAAAGAATAGAACATGGGCTTGTCATTTAAGCATTATTAAGTCATAAAAACATGGATTCTATCATTCTTGGCATTTTATCGAATACCTTATATGCACAACTTTGGGCAAAGGTGTACTTATCAATTTGACAATCTTAATCCATCCAAAATTCATGGGTTTAAACTAACCTACTCGCATGCTTCATGGAAAACACATCAAGATACAACCTTGAATCCAAACAACAGTCATCAACATGATTATAGTCATAACACAACAAGGAAAACACAATTTATAATTTAAAACATGATTCTTGAGCTCCATGGATGAAAGGGATCCATGGATGAACACTACGCATACCTTAGTGATTGAATCTTGGAAGTGATCTAATGTTTCTGAAGGTTCTTGAAGAAATCCTTAGGCTTGCTCTTGATTTTTCTTGACTAGGGTTTAACCCCTTTGGGAGAGAATGTTCTTGTTCTTGAGGAGATGATCTTGAGAGGAAACCCTAATCTTGTGGTTGAGAGTGTATGAGAGAGCTTTTTGAGATGTTTAACTAAAGAGAATGGAAGATAATATGCTCCTTGAGGGTTATAAGTTGTGGGAAGTGAAGGAAAATACCAAAATACCCTTGGAAAAATGTCCCTCAATTGCTGTAAAAAAATAGCTGACGACATTCGTGACAAGTCATCAAGCTGGTGATAAGTCGTCACGAAATGTCGTCATAAAAAGGTGAAATCTTGATTTTCTGGTTAAAGTTACGACATTGGTGATAGGCTGTCACGGGCGTGATGACTTATCATAAAATGTCATCACTGGGGGTGGAAATCTGCCCAAGGCTGACGACATTGGTGATAAGTCATCACGCTTGTGACAGCTTATCACGAATGTCGTCACTCAGTTTCCTAGCCTAACATGTTGGAGTAAAATGGGGATAACTCCTTCCTCCGATATCGGATTTAGGCGAAAATGGTATCGTTGGAAATATAATTCAATTATCTATAATTTGGTGGGTCATGAGATGAGAAATTGATAGAATAACGAGAGATATGCTCGTTTGAAGTTGACTATACCAATATCCTCCTCAAGAATTCATTCGGCAAGGAAATATTTTGATTCGTCTATTAGCTAGGACACTTTTGAGGCCTTAATATGAATCAAACTTGATCATAACACTACCATAGAACTAAAAATTTATTACTCATAAGTTTGAAGCATGATCCTAAAAATGTTTGAACTTTTGGGGTATTACAATATCTCCCCCTTGGGAACATTCGTCCTGGAATGGGACTGACTAAGCTAAGATTACTAATGTACTTGCCTTACTTAAGGGATGAAACATCTGAAATATGATGACATGACTGACCTGAATGATAAGCTGAATATATATGAACATACTGTACATGCATATCTGATGCATAACTGACAAGCTGAACTCATGCATATCTGATGCATGATTATGTGACTGAACTGTTACATGTATGCATAACCGAATGTAATTATATTTAGTACCAAATTCATAAATGGAATCTTGAACATGAAACTAAATAAGCTTAAGGAGAACTATTACCTTGAGCTTGATCTGAATTGGCGGAGAAGAGGTGAGGATACTTGGTACACACATCTGCTTCTGCTTCCCAAGTAGCTCTCTTAACAAACTAGTTTCCCCAAAGAAATTTGACTAGAGGGACTTCTTTGTTCCTCACTCTACGAGTATGATAGTCTAGAATTTCAACCAGAATCTCTTCATAAGAGAGGCAGTTCTGGATATCCATGCTCTGAGTAGGGACTACAACTGAAGGTTCACCTATGCACTTCTTGAGAAAAGAGACATAGAAGACTGGATGAACTGAATCTAGATCTAGAGGCAATTCGAGCTCATAAGCTACCTTGCCCAAGCGACTAAGAATTTTGAAAGGATCAACATATCGGGGACTGAGCCTTCCCTTCTTGCCAAATCTCTTCACCCCTTTCATAGGAGAGATCTTGAGATAGAAAAAATCATCAACTTTGAATTCTAGATACTTTCTACGAACGTATGCATAACACTTCTGTTGGCTCTAAGCAGCCCAAAGTCTTTCTCTGATTAACTGAACCTTTTCTAAGAAATCAAACACTAAGTCAGACCCTATGACTGAGGCCTCACTAACTTCAAACCAACCGATTGGAGATCTGTACCTCCTACCTTAGAGAGCTTCGAATGGAGCCATCTGAATACTGGAATAATAGCTATTGTTGTATGAAAACTCAATCAAAGTCAAGTGGTCATCCCAACTTCCCTTGAAATAAATTGCCCACACCCTTAACATATCTTCTAGAGTTTGAATGGTCCTTTCTGCTTGACCATCTGTCTGAGGATAAAAAGTTGTACTGAGATGAACTTGGGTACCTCTATCTGAGATAATAGCTAGTGGAACACCGTGTAATCTAACCAACTCCCCGATGTAGAGTTTGGCATAATCCTCAACTGAATAAGAGGTATGAACTGAAAGGAAATGAGCTAACTTGGTCATCTTGTCTACAATGACCCAAAATGAATCGTACTGATGACGAGTTTGAGGCAAACCCATCACGAGGTCCATGTTAACTTCTTCCCACTTCCAAGTAGGAATAGTGAACTCTTACATGGAACCACTAGGATTTTGATGCTCTATCTTAACCTGCTGACAGGTAAAGTACTAAGCCACAAAAGCTGCAACATCTCTCTTCATCATACTCCACCAATAGATCTCCCACAAGTCACGGTACATCTTAGTGGACCCTGGATGAATAGAGTATCGTGCACCATGTGCCTCTGAAATAACCCGCTGCCTCAAGTCATCCACATCTGGAACACAGAGACTACCCTGACAATGAAGGAAACCATCTCCCCCTTGGTAGAAAACCTCAACTTTCTGATCTCTGATTGACTCTTTTAGATTGACAAGGCTTGGATCCCTGTCTTGTTTTTCTTTCACCTCGGAAACTAGAGATGATTCTGAACTACTCTGAATACATACACCACCCTCTGAAGAATTAACTAAGCGAACACCTAGCCTGGCAAGATGATGAATTTCCTGAGCTATCTTCTTTTTGCTATCCTTAATGTGAGAAATACTACCCATGAAGAGTCTACTGAGAGCATCGGCCACAATGTTGGCCTTGACTGAATGGTAAAGGACACTCATGTCATAATCTTTCAAAAGCTCTAACCACCTTCTCTGATAAAGATTGAGATCTTTCTGAGAAAAGACATACTGGAGACTCTTATGATCTGTGAATACATCTACATGAAATCCGTAAAGATAATTCCTCCAAATCTTTAAGGCAAATACTATGACTGTTAACTCAAGATCATGAGTAGGATAGATCTTCTCATGGGGATTTAACTGTCTGGAGGTGTAGGCTATGTCCTTACTATGCTGCATGAGGACACAACCTAGATCTACTCTATATGCATCACAATACACTATAAACCCATCTGAACCATCTGGAAGAGCTAGAACTGGAGCTGAGGTGAGTCGAGTCTTCAACTCTTGAAAACTCTTCTCGCAAGAATCTGACCACTGAAACTTGACATTCTTTTGAGTCAATCTGTATATAGGGGATGCAATAGAAGAAAATCCCTCAACAAAAAATCTGTAATAGACTGCCAAACCTAAGAAAATCCTGATATCTGATGGAGAGATAGGGCAAGGCCAGTTTCTTACCACTTTGGTCTTCTGAGGATCTACTCTAATGCCATCGCCGGAGACAATATGGAAAAGGAATGCTACTGACCTTAGACAAAACTCGCACTTACTAAATTTAGTGAATAGCTGGTGATCTCTGAGGGTCTGAAGAACAATTCTAAAATGGTCTGCATGATCGTGCTCTATACGGGAATAGACCAGCATATCATCTATGAAGACTATGATGAACATGTCTAAGTACTACTTGAACACACGGTTCATCAAGTCCATGAAAGTGGATGGGGCATTGGTAAAACCAAAGGACATGACTAGAAACTTGAAGTGACCATACTGAGTACGGAAAACTATCTTTCGGATGTCACATTCTCTAACTCTGAGCTGATGATAGCCTGATATGAGGTATATCTTGGAGAAATAACTGGTACCCTAAAGTTGTTCAAACAAGTCATATATCCTAGGAAAAGGATACTTGTTCTTGACCGTGACTTTATCACATCCTGAGAGAACCGTCTTTCTTACGCACGAATAATATTGGTGCTCCCTACGAGGAAATGCTGGGTCTAATAAATCCCTTATCTAAGAGATCCTTCAACTGTTCTTTTAGTTCTTTGAGTTCTGCTGGTGCCATTCTGTATGGCGAAATAGAAATAGGCTGAGTATCTGGAATAAGGTCAATGCCGAAGTCTATTTCCCTTTTAGGAGAAATGCCTGGAAGATCTTTGGGAAACATGTCTGAATACTTATTTACAACTGGGACTGATTCAAGACTGGGAGATTCAAAACTAGAGTCTTTAACATGAATGAGATGATAAACACATCCCTTAGATATCATTTTCCTTGCCCAAAGGTAGGAAATAAGCTGACCCCTAAAAGATGAAGTATTACCCTTCCACTCTAGGACGGACTCATTCGGGAATTGAAACTGAACTATCCTATTTCTGCAATCGACTGTGGCATAGCAGGAATGAAGTGAATCCATGCCGAGAATGATATCAAAATCAATAATCTCTAACTCGACTAAATCTGCTGACGTGGCTTTCTGAAATATCATAATTGGGTAGTTCCTGTATACCTACCGATCATGATGGTTTTACTCACTGGGGTAGAAACTGAAAAGGGCTCTTCTAAAATTTCAGGACTAATTTTGAAATCGCCTGCTATATAAGGAGTAACAAAATACAAGGATGCACCTGGATCTAGAAAAGCATAAACATGAACATGAAAAATATGCAACATACCAGTAACAACATCAGGATAATTTTTCTAATCCTGTCGGGTCTGAAGAGCATAGAGTCTGTTTGGGCATTGCCCACTAGTAGCACTGGAAGTGGCACCCTGCTGATTAAGGCGACTGGACTAAGCTATGGAACAATTTTGCTGACCCTACAGACCTGACTGTGGACACTCTCTAACCCTGTGGCCTGGCTTTCCATAACCGAAACAAGTATCGCTACCAGCTCTACAGGTAACCTTGTGGTTCTTACCACAAATCTGATACAGGGGGTTAGTTCAAGAACTGCTGACACTGCTCTGAGACTTAGATCCAGGTACTCAATCTTGGTTGCCGTCTTTGAATTTCAGCACTGAGGCACTGGAAGAAGAAGGAGCTGGAACTGCTGGCTTAGGACGAAACTGCGAACGGTTTTCTCCTTCTAATTTGGGTTGAGCAAAACTGAAACTGCCTGACCTTGCTCTCTTGTTCTGCCTCTTCGTAGATCTAATCTTCTGATCCTGTATTTGTTGAGCATGGGTCATGAGTCTGGATAAAGTCATATCATTGTTCAGCATCGCAAGCCTACACTCATTTACCACGCTATCATTCACCCCTGACACGAACTTGCTCATCTTAGCCCTGTTGTCTGCAACCACATGAGGGGCATATCTAGCTAGCTGAATAAATTTGAGAGAATAATCTTTAACCATTATATTTCCCTTCCTGAGATTGATGAACTCTAAAACTTTTGACTCCCTTAGCTCTTGGGGAAAGAATCCATCTAAGAAAGCCGTGACAAATTCCTCCCACTCTATAGGACCAGCATCCTCTAACCTCTCCGACTTCTACTGTTTGTACCAAGTGTGAGCAACATCCTGTAACTGGTATGCGTCTAACTCGACACTCTGACAAGAAGTAACTCCCATGATTTCTATGACCTTCTGTACTTGGTCAATGAATTCTTGAGGGTCTTCATCAAACTTAGACCCGAAGAAAGATGGAGGGTTGATTCGGGTGAAGTCTCGAATCCTAGTTGCGGCTGATTTGGCCCCTGGATTGGCCAGAATAGTTGGTGTCCATTCATTTTGGGCAGCCACAGACTGATCAAGAGTGGTAAATATGGTCCTGAACTCCGCATGAGAAACATGATCACCCAAAGGTTCTTCGGGCTGAGGGGCTGACTGATTTCTTCTCTTAGGAGGGATGCCCTGAAATAAAGAGAAGAAGCAGATTAGACTGAGAGACTGACTTGTGGTTATGCTCACTGGCACGATATGAATACTGAAAGAAGGGAACTGTTCGTAAAACATCTTATAGCCTCCTGAACATAAATGTGGCGCACAACACATCTATGGACAAGACTCTACTAGATGCGACTTTCAAACTTCCTAGGACTCTATTGAACCTTAGGCTCTGATACCAAGTTTGTAACACTCCAATTTTCTGAATCGGAATTGTACACGGTGCTTATAACCTCGAAGGACCACAAGCTAACCCATGAATGATATTTGTACTTGTATATTGCATAATATACATGTAAAATAAAGAAACCATGAACAATACGCCATAAGGTTCAACTGAATAAAATATCTGACAAATCATAACATCCATATGGGGTAACAAATACCCAAAACAACTGAAATTTGAAACAAATCTAAACTAAATCTGAAAGCCTTTAAATACTGTCTGAGTAAGGAGTTGAAGGAACATGTCTCCAACTAACTCCATAAACTAAAAGATAATCGAAGAAAATAAATGAAGTCAAATCATATCGTCCTCGAATGAAGAGGCCTCACTGCAACTCTGTATACTGAAATGGGACTACTACTGCTGATCTGGAACTCGTGGCTCTGAACCTATGGTGTAACATGAAATAAAGCACTATAGTGTAAATGTGTCAGTACAACTGAAAGTACTGAGTATACGAGTGAGGTAGGCTATATACAAAAGGGATTATATGTATGAGCAGTGTTAATTGAATGACTAATATGAACGTGAGAGTGAAAACATACATACATAGTAACTAAGATCGTGAATACGTGATATCTATATCTGTACGCTAATACATAGTTTATTGATATCTAACATGACTAATACTGGGATTTTTGATAACATGGATGACTGTGTCTGACAGTCCTAAATCTGATGGAACTACCTGAGTTTCGTACTGTAATTGAATTGACTATATCTGACAGTCCTGGAATACTGAAATCGAAAGAACTATCTGAGTTTTTTTTACTGAAACTATGACTGAAACTGTGCGAGGTAGTAGTTTAATCAACATGCCCCAAATGCGCTATAATAGCTGAGCTGGGGTCCAATCTGTGCCTTGATTGGAAGGGTGTCAATACCGCACCACTGGTAAGGACAAACTATGAGTGACCCTTATCTTGAAGGTTAATCTAATGAGAATGGTGGGACCCTGGTCTGACAGGTCAAATCACCTCATCAACCCTAATCGGGCAGGTTAAGATCTCTCAACCTACGCTAGCTACGTAGTTCTGGAACACAAGGATGACTGCTAAGAATCACACCCTTATCTGGCAGGTGAGTTCCCATTCTTAGGTTCACTCGATGCTAAATTCTACTCCCATCTGAAGAGATTGAACATGATTAACTGACTATACATGGACTGAGTAGCTGACTTCTGTTGACTGACGGAATAGTACTATTATCTGAGAATTAACTGAGATCATGAGATTTCTGAGATTTTTTGAGTCACATGACTGTCTGAGTTCTATAGATCATGGATTGACTAAGAGTATCATGATAACATGACATGGCTCTAGGAACACAACTATATTTTTTTGGTACAAGTACCCTCAGGACTCGATGGAAGGAAACTGACACACATGACTGACTTGATCATAAGAATAGAGTCCACAACTCACAATACCATAAGTAGGGGATTTCATACTACACTTGGTTATCAACATCTTATACATGGAAGGGGATGCATACAACATGTATATACTCACGTTACTTTAATATCTTGCTCATTCCATATCACAACAATAACACACAACAATAACGTGGAGTTCATGTGGAGTCATAAAGAATAGAACATGGGCTTTTCATTTAAGCACTATTAAGTCATAAAAACATGGATTCTATCATTCTTGGTATTTTATCAAACACCTTACATGCACAACTTTGGGCATAGGTGTACTTATCAATTTGACAATCTTAATCCATTCAAAATTCATGGATTTCAACTAACCTACTCACATGCTTCATGAAAAACACATCAAGACACAACCTTGAATCCAAACAACAATCATCAACATGATTATAGTCATAGGACAACAAGGAAATCACAATTTATAATTTAAAACATGATTTTTGAGATCCATGGATGAAAGGGGTCCATGAATGAACACTACGTATACCTTAGTGATTGAATCTTGAAAGAGATCTAATGTTTCTGAAGGTTCTTGATGAAATCCTTAGGCTTGCTCTTGATTTTTATTGACTAGGGTTTAACCCCTTTGGGAGAGAATGTTCTTGTTCTTAAGGAGAAGATCTTGAGAGGAAACCCTAATCTTGTGGTTAAGAGTGTATGAGAGAGCTTTTTGAGATATTTAACTAAAGAGAATGAAAGATAATACGATCCTTGAGGGTTATAAGTCATGGGAAGTGAAGGAAAAGACCAAAATACCTTTTCAAAAACGTCCCTCAATTGCTGTAAAAAAATAGCTGACGACATTCATGACAAGTCATCTGGTGATAAGTCGTCACGAAATGTCATCACAAAAAGGTGAAATCTTGATTTTCTGGTTAAGGTTGACAACATTGGTGATAGGCCATCACGGGCGTGACGACTTATCAGAAAATGTCATCACTGGGGGTGGAAATCTTCCCAAGGCTGACGACATTGGTGATAAGTCATCATGATTGTGACAGCTTAGAACGAATGTCGTCACTCAATTTCCCAGCCTAACATGCTGGAGTAAAATGGGCATAACTCCTTGCTACGAGATCAGATTTATGAGAAATTGGTATAGTTGGAAATATAATTCAATTATCTATCTTTTGGTGGGTCATGAGCTCAGAAATTCATAGCATAACAAGAGATATTCTCATTTGAATTTGACTATACCAATATTCTTCTCAAGAATTCAATCGGTAAGGAAATGTTTTGATTCGTCTATTAGCTAGGACACTTTCGAGGCCTTAATATGAATCAAACTTGATCATAACACTACCAAAGCACTAAAAATTTATTACTCATGAGTTTGAAGCATGATCCTAAAAATTTCTGAACTTTTGGGGTATTACAGCTGACCCGACCTGGCCAACTTCACACCCTTAGTTCTAAATACTTTATTTTAGAGTGAAAAATAGGGTTGGTAGAGACATAAGTTGATTTGAGATTATCACTATACAATAGAAAAGAAACTGGTAAAGAAATGTGTGGTTCATTAGTAAATTCTGCACCCAACGAAGTTCTTGAGGGGCTGATGGAATGGATCTGTATTTTGCTTCTATAGATGAGAGAGAAACAAACTTTTCTTCTTAGAACTCCAAGAACGAGATCTCTGCCGAGATAGATTAATTAACCACTGGTTGAGGCTTTGTCTTTTGTATTATTTACAAGGGTCGCATCCGAGAAATCATGAAGTATTAGAGGATAATCTAATCTAATTAATATACCTTTATCTGAAGAGCCAATCAAGTAATGTATAACCTTTTTAGAGCTTTCCAATAATTCAACATTGGCGGATGAGAGAATTAAGATAGAATACTTTTGGCATATGCAAGGTCTGGTCTAGTTAATGCAAGGTATTCTAGAGCGCCTACTAATCTATGTATTCCTTGGGATAAAAAAGAAGAGCACCGTCACCTAGATGAAGATTCTTACCCATGACCATAGGTGTGCTAACAAGTTCGTCTCCTTGTATTTGAGTATGTGATATGCTTTGAAATACGACACTTGAGATGCTTAAATTGGTTAATATTGCACCTACAAGGGTATTTCTATGTGGATATAATAGTTTTTTGGGTGTTCGTAGGCCAAGCATGTCCCAAAGAGTGGAGTGCTAGATTTTGGATAATAAAGAGCATCAAACGGTAATTGCCACATCCGTGGGATCTGAACACAGTCGTAACTGGGCATCATAGAAAAAAGTAGAGAAGTGACTCTCAGGTGTTACTTAGACAAGAGATCCCAGGATCGTACATTGATAATATGATCGTAGAGAAGATATCTTGAAAATATGCATATAAAATCTAAGGGAAAAGAGGATCATACGATTGATCTTATGACCATACATAGATGTGACAGCCGTACCTTGAGGTTGTGGGATTGAAGGCTAGAAATAAAGTCTGCAAGAGTTGAAGTGGAGTATGATCTAAAGACCATATTGTATGGATGTGGGTAGAAGTCACGGAGCGGTATTGATAGACGTACCATTGAAGACCTGAAGATGACAAAGTCCTTGATGAAATCACGAGCACCAACGGACGATCTTGGTAAGTTACCACGATCATATCTTTCACTCGTCCGATGTGACCAACCAAGATTTTCTATTTTATTTAGAATAGATTTTGTTTTATCTATAAATACTCTTATTCAATTTTTTGTATGTGTTACATTCTATTACATTGTTGTAACATTCTTGTTGACACCTAATTTTTTTTCTCCACAAACTAAGTTTAATTATGAGTTTCTTTGATTTTAAATCAAATTAAAATATTTATTTTATCCGAATAAAAATAGTTCGAAATTTTTATATAGGTAATTTTGTCATTTTAAGTAACGATTATATATTATTCTCGTATTTGTATATAGTAAATCGTATAGTATTGTTACTTAAATAACTATTTTTATTAAAAAATTGATTTTAATCAAGGGTTGTCTTTAAGATTAATTCAAATGAATAAAACATTGATTTAAATATAATTTGTTCTAAAAAATAATTTATTTGAAAAAATATTTATTTGTTTTTGTTAAATCAAGAAGCTCCAAATTAAACTGGTTGATAATTCGTATCGATTTTATTTTAATTTCAGCCAACTTATTGAATTTGATCATAATTGAAATCAATTTGACCACAATCGCAATGCAATTGGCCAATTGATTTTCAATATGGTTTAAATTTAGATAAAATTAGCTGAAATTATAACTTATGGCTATTTATTAAACAACCTAATATTAAACCCCTACCCTATCAATTTAATCAACCCAATTCACCAATTATACCCCAACCCATTACACCTGTCCAACTGCCCTAGCCCAACAACGAACTAACCCGACTCGGCCCACCTAATAATTTCTCACTTTACCCGATCAAAGAAATATCATCCTAATCCCTCAATAACCACAACAGTTTCAAACAACAACAAAACATTGTCAACATAAACAACAACATCCAATAACGTACAACTTTAACCCAAGCAATGACGTTCAACCACCAGCAATACTGTATCAACAACCACGAAAAACAAGAATATTATTAAACAACTGTATCCAAACCCAATTATGCCCTGAATAGCTTTGAACTTACTCCCACGCATAAACAACAGCTCAGTAATATCAACACCTCATCCTCTTTTCAATTTGAAATTCAAATTCGTATAGAGTAGTACGATTTTCGGCTCTCAAAATTTTATTCCTTAGTTGAAGTCCTAAAATAACCTTGAAATTCTTTATCTCACATCGCCAATTTATTAAGAATTGAGATTTTTAGGTTTCTATACAAACCTCTCTCTCACTATTGAAAGGTTTTTTTTTCTCAACCAAAAGGGGCTAAAAATTCTCTTTAGTTGGGTACCATTTTGGACTTCAGTCCTAGCCTTAGAGTTGTGAAAATTCTAGCTCGAGTTTTTTTTTCTAATTGTTTTCAAGTCAAGGAGAGTGGTAAAGTTGTCATCGATTCATCATCCCGATTAGCTGCTCCAAAAAAGGTAATTCCCCATCTTTGTTTTTCCTTGCTTTCTATTTTCATCGGTTCTATTTTATTATTGTGGGAATGGTGTTTAAATTTTCTATTATTCTTGTTATTGTACTTAGGATTGGTTATCATGATTTGTTGAATTTTTGTTTAGGAGTTAAGTCCACAAAGTTTAAATGGTTTTGTTTCTACATTGTTGATAGCATGCAGTCTCTTTTATACCTTTAGATTATTATTTTATTTTATAGGTTTAGATTTTTATTTTGTTGTTATGAGTAATTGAATCTCGTGTCTCAGTGTTACGACCAGAACCAGGTCCTGGCCTTGACGGGTATCTCAAGTCCACCGAGGATCGGAGACTACTCCTTTAGCCTAGCGAAATAGAAACATAACACACCTACAACGGCTGAATTTCGAACATATAACAAGATAGAGTAAATAAAAACTCAAAGTATATGAAATGTCCACCAATAATACTCAACCACAACAATATCCAAAAAGCCTCTAACAAAACAGAAAACCTATCTAAGTTAGGATATGTCCGGGACCTTGATAATGACAATGACAATGACAATGATAATGGCAATGATTATGTTAATGTGAACTCTTCAATTCTAGTTTATGAAAGAAAACCGATGAAATGACCAAGTTTTTTGGAGAATAGAAGCTTACCACTTTACCACCAATGATCGACGAAGTGAGTCGATCCATCTAACACTATGCAGGAAAAAATAAAAGTATCTCTGATGCCTGTATCACGTGGAGATACAACGTTTAAAGGCAGTTACTGGGTTCAACACTAGCATATAACTCAGGGATAGAGAATAAAATAATGTCAAGTCAAATCCAATTTAAAACCATGTGAACACCATCATATACATACATAATTAATATGTCGGGATAGGGAACAACGTTTAGCATCAATTAAAACATTATCCTCAATATATAGCTTAACCATTATAAAGGGCACCCACGGGCTATATAGGTTCAGCTCCCCCTGCTGAAAGAACCCCAACACATGTTAGCTGCATGAACTGGAGAAAAACCGAGAGAAATCTAAAGCCATCAAGGAAACTAGCCATCCCAAATATATATATCAAGTGTGACCCATGAATACGGTCATCAAGAACAAACCTCATGTCAGCAAACATGAGTTTCCAGTACAAGTTATCCAAGACCCACACCTTCACAGCTTCGCTAC
This sequence comes from Capsicum pubescens, assembly GCA_030864215.1. Classification (NCBI taxonomy): domain Eukaryota; kingdom Viridiplantae; phylum Streptophyta; class Magnoliopsida; order Solanales; family Solanaceae; genus Capsicum; species Capsicum pubescens. The sequence continues at coordinate 84,608,501 of CM061543.1, read as the reverse complement.
ATAACCCCCATTAAGTACAATTTAACTCAAGTTTCACACACCCATTTATTAGCCAAGGAATCAACCGCTAAGGAACACCATGGGTATTGTCATACCCTAACACTTGAAAGCTTATATCTATGCCATAACAATCATATTAGCTTGGGGGAATACCTCGAACCCATTTCTTCATTAAATAAAATCATGGCCAACAAGGATTTCAAAATTCATGTTTATTGTTTAACCATTTATGCAATGCAATGACACAGGTGAGTAAGTCAAACCAAGTGACAATTTCACAATTACAAAGTCATTTACATAAGTGTATTGAGGGAACACAATTTTTCAAAACCAATTCCAAATTTCAAACACCAATTTAGGTGAAACTATGGCTTCCTAGTTTATTCACCATACCCATGCACCCCACAAGTTCAAAACCATTAATAAAGTATAAACAATGCATAATAAATCATGGGTAAACAATTAAAGAATCAACCATGTCAAAACCCTCAGTCATAACAACACCTACATTCAAATCCATACAATTTAAACTACTTAGAACACATGCGTTTTTGTTAATAAAGAATTGGGGAAGATTAACATGATTGAAATACTAAGATTTACGGAGAGAAATCAACCCTTGATCCCTTAGATAACCAACTTTTTGAAAACCCTAAGTATTTTGACCTTGGGGAGTTTAGATAGTTTGAGAGTATTTTTTATTGTGTTATGAATGAGAAATAACCCCCTTGAATGTGTTATGGACGTGGGGACTAGGGAAGGGAAAAGGGGAAATTGACCAAAATACCCTTAATAAAAAGATAGAAAATTGATTAGCCAGTCGCTACGGGTGACCTTACGACTCGTAGGGTCACTTTATGACTTGTAAGGTCCCAGTCATAGTTTGGACAGTGTCTGTGATCACCAATACTTACTTGTCTATGAGTCGTACCATATGACTCGTATGGTCCAGTCATTGTCAAAGTAGAAACAATTGGGCATCACACTGGTTAGGCTACATAAAACACCATACAACTCATTTTGAGTCATTACGACTCATAACCCCTAGTCGTAGTCATAGCAGAAACTCCGAGCCAACATGCTGACCAGGCTATGATTGGGTCTATAAGACCCATCAAGACTCCCTATGACTCGTATAGAGAGTCGTAGTCTGAGTAGTGAGGACAAAAGTTAAATCTTCCAAGGACCAAAATTTAAGGTGTTATATTCTCCCCTTATTGGATCATTCATCCCTGAATGAAGAGATAAGGCATTTATTAGCACTATTTGGTTTTGAACGCAACCACACTTACCTTTAACAAAGAAAGAAAACAAATATGTTAAGAAATATGCATATCTCAAGTACGATTATCTGACGTGGGAAACAAAAATGGGTATTTGGACTTCACCTCCTCTTCGGCTTCCCAAGTAGCTTTTTCATGCTTTTGGTTTCTCCAATGGACCTTTACCGAAGCCATGTCCTTTGCTCGTAACTTATGGACTTGCTGGAGCAAAATCTCAATTGATACCACCTCATATGATAAGGAATCGGAGACACCAATACTCCCCATAGGAACAACGCCCACACATTACTTCCACATCAAAACATGAAAGACCGGATGGATGGAACCCAAACTCGAAGGCAATTCCAACTCATAAGCCACATTACCCACTCACGATATGGGCCCACCTAATGAGGATTGAGTTTTTTCTTTTTTATAAATTGCATCACTCCCTTCATTGGAGACACCTTCAGGAATAATAAATCAATCACATCAAACTCCAAGTCGCTTCTCCTTACGTCCGCATAGTACTTTTGGTGACTTTAGGCTGCCCTAAGCCTATCCCGTATCACCTTCACCTTCTCCATAGCTTGGTTATTTGAGTCAGGATTGTACAACTTATTCTCACCAACCTCAAACCACCTAATAGAATACCTACATATCCTATTATACAAAGCCTCAAACGGAGCCATCCCAATACTAGAGTGATAGCTATTTTATAAGTAAACTCTATGAGAGGCAAATGGTCAACCCAAATACCACCAAAATCAATCACATAAGACCTTAACATATCCTCCAAAGTCTATATTTTCCTCTCCGCTTATCCATCCATTTGAGGGTGAAAAGTAGTGCTAAGGTTTACTTTAGTCCCGAAACCTCTCTATAAGGAATGCCAAAAGTGATATGAGAACTGAGTACCTCGATCAAATATGATGAAAACTGGAGCACCATGAAACCTCACAATCTCCTGAATGAAGAGCTTAGCGTAATCCTCCGCTGAATAGTTAGTCTTCACAGGTAGGAAATGAGTGGACATGGTCATCTTATCCACAATAACCTAAATTGAATCAAACTAATGGAGACACCATGGAAGGCTAGTAACAAAATCCGTATTAATCACTTACCATTTCCATACGGGAAATTTAATCTCTTGATAGAAACCACCAACCCTCAAGTTTTCAACCTTCACTTGTTGACACATCATGCACTTAGCCACAAAATTGGCCATAACCCTCTTCATGTTATTCCACCAATAGAACTCCTTAAAATCATGGTACATCTTTATCGAACCAGGTGGATAGTGTATCTCAACTCATAAGCTTAAGCCAAGATCCTCTCTCATAGCTCATCAATATTGGGAACATATAATCTACCATGGTACCTCAAGATATCATCACCACTAATCTCAAAAGGCATAACCTTTTGGTGACCTACATCATCCTTGATCTATATCAAAATAGGGTCCAAAACCTGTTTCTCTTTTATCTCAGCACCAAGAGATGATTTCACCACATCTTGTACAAAAATAACACCATACTCAGAGTTCAAGAGATGGATTGCAATATTAGACAAATGGTGAATATCCTTCACCAAAACTCGTTTCTCCTTATCAACATAAGACAAACTCCTCATGGATAACCTGCTAAGAGCATCTGCAACCACGTTAGCCTTACCTGGATGATAATGAAGACTTATATAGTAGTCCTTGAAGAACTCAAGCCATCTATTCTGTCTGAAAGTTAAATCCTTTTGGATAATACATACTGCAAACTCTTATGGTCTGAGAAGATATCAACATGAACCCTATACAAATAGTGATGCCAAATCTTCAAAGCAGAGACCACAACCAATAATTCCTAATCATGAGTTGGATAATTCTTCTCATGCACCTTCAACTGCCTAGAAGCATATGCAATCAACTAACCGTACTGCATTAAAACATAACCTAGTCCTACACGAAATACATTACAGTAGACAAAAAAACCATTGGTTCCCTCGAGTAGAGTCAAAATCAAAGCCAAAGTTAACTTATCTTTAATCTTCTAGAAACTAACCTCAAAAGCATCCGACCACAAGAACTTCAAGTTCTTTTGATTCAGCTTAGTTAATGAGGCAGTGATATGAGGTTGATTTATGCACCTCATTGTTGTTATCCAGGCTTATTTGGTCTTATTTTGAGAATAATTTGAGTTCTTAATGAGTAAATAATGATATAATTGAGAATATATGTGTTTAATTAATTGATTACAATGTATAAGGTGTTTTACAAATAGGTTTGTACTTAAATTAGCCACTAAGAGTGAAAACGAGAAAACTATTGTTACTAGCTTGAGCTAGGTGTTGTTCTAGTTGATTTCGATAATTTTTAGTGTGAGTGAGATGAGTTCCTAATGGTATGATTGTGTAATTATGTGAAGAAAAAGTTGTTTATAGTGTTTTGAGGTTCAATTTAAATAATACAAGAGTCCAAACTAAGTGAATGATCCAAAGGAAAAAACTAGCATTCTTAGCTTAAGTTTCTCATTCATCGTCTTGGATTGTGTGTTTTTTTAAGCTCTAATACATGGTGTTTGATGCTATAGGATGATTTATGAGTTGATTATTATGATATATGGATGATATAAAATCTTTAAATCAAGTGGAATCAACACCACAAGGATTGGAATAGATGGACAGAAGCATGGGACAAGATTTGTCGTAAAACGGACCTCTTGAAAGTCAATGGCACGTTGCGGGGCTTAGATACTGCTATAGGGAACGTGACACACATAGGGAGATTCCTCAGGGACCCAAAACAGTGTTTCTCTATGATTAGGGAGCGTTGTACACCCTAGTTCCCACTCTGAGCTCCGCGACATGGATCCTAGGTCAATTTCGGCGGTTTTGTCCTCCTATAAATAGGACACTTAAACATAATGCAAAACACCTTGTACGACTTTGAAACTTGGAGGGAGGATGGAAAAAAAATTCAATTACGGTTTTCGTTTCTTTACTTTAGTTTTTTATGGATTTTAACATGATTTCTACCTTTGTGATTACGGTTATGTCCATGAGCGGCTAAAAACCCCCTTTCCGAGGTTAAGGCCATGAACATGATTACTATATTTGAAATGATTTGGTTTTGATTGATTGTCATATTTGGTTGTTTATTTATCCTTTTTATAACTATTGTAAGGAGTATCTAACCTTAGAATACATCTATTTTCATCTTGTGATCCCGAGAGGAGGAATACGAGGATAGAATGTGGGGGTAAATAGAATAAGATCATAATCTTCTACGAAATAAAGTTATAATTGATATTTAGGATAGATATATACCTAAGTGACCTATTTGGTTCATTATGGGATGAAATATAAATGCGTTTATCTTAGTTCTCACATCAACTCTCAACGATGTAGTTGTGGGTCTAAGTTAGATAGAAGATTAGAGGCTCGAGAGACCATGATCATATTATTAACCCCATGAATCAACAACCAAGATAAGTAATCTAACCAATGAAGTTTAATAGAGTAGTAGGATTGTTCGCAGAGCCTTAACCCTAGATTTCTCTCGATTGATTGTCCAAGACTTTTAATTTATTGCATTGTTTACTTTAATTTTAGTTTATAACTCTAAAACTGTTTGGATAATGTTTGCACCACTTTAATATCAATAGTTGAACTTGAATTCGCTAGTTATTAAAATAAGTCCCTATGGGATCGATACTTGGATCCTAAAGGGACACTTTACTACTTAGTGAGACCATGTACACTTGTGTGTTCGCTTGGGTGTAACAGGAAGCAATAGAAGAAAAAATTTCCACAAACCTTCTATAATAACTGGGTAAACCCAAAAATCTCCGAATATCGGTTGGAGTCGTGGGTCTAGGCTACTTCTTAACCATCACAACTTTTTGTGGATCCACCATTATCCCTTCAGTAGAAATAACATCACCCAGATAGGTCTCACTTCGAGAACTTTGTATACAATTACTGATCTTTAAGGATCTACAATACTATGCCTAGGTGATCAGCATGATCCGCCTCACTCTTGGAATGCACCAAAATATCATCAATAAACACAATTATGAACAAATCTAAAAATTGATAGAATACTCAGTTCATAAAATCTATAAATGTCACTGGGGCATTAGTCAAACTAAAGGACATCACCAAAAACTCAAAATGACCATACCAGGTTTGGAGGGAAGTCTTAGGGATATCTACCTCTCTAATCTTCAACTGATGGTAACCCGATCGATGATCAATCTTAGAAAAGTTCTTAGCACCCTAAAGCTAGTCAAAGAGATCATCAATTCTCGAAAGTGGATACTTAGTCTTCACACTCACACTATTTAATTAGAAGTAATCTATAAACATCTGAAGGGACCCATCCTTCTTACGGACGAAGAGAATTGGAGCACCCCAGGGAGAAATACTAGGGCGGATAAAACCCTTATCTAGAAGAGCTTTCATCTACTCTTTAGGTTCTTTCAACTTGGCTGAGGCCATACTGTAAAAGAGGGATAGAGATAGGATGATTGTCCAAAAGAAGATCAATCCCTAAATTAAATTCCCTATCGGGAGAGAAACCAGGAAGATCGTCAGGAAACACTTTGGGAAACTCACAGACCACAGGGACCGATTGCAATGAAGGACCTTCAGATCTAGAATCCTTAACATGCACTAAAGAGCAGAGTCACCCCTTGGAAATTAATTTCTAGGCTCTAAGATAAGATATAAACCTTCCCTTGGGCACTAGAGAACTACCTTCCTACTCAATCATGGGTACATTCAGAAATTGGAAATTGACCTTTTGGGTTTGACAATCAAGAGATGCATGGAACGAGTGAAATCAATCCATCCCCAAAATCATATCAAAATCTAACATGTCCAACTCTATTAGATCCACTAACGTCTCTATACCACAAAGGGATACCACACAACCCCTATAGACTTTTCTAGCCACAATAGAGTCACCAATTGGGGTGGACATAGAAAAGGGGTCCGAAATACTCTATGGACCAAAATCAAAATAAATATCCACATAAGGGGTCACATAAGAGAGGGTATACCGAGTACTAAGTAGACAATATAAATCACGAGAAAAGAATTTTATCATACCAGTAACAACATCAGGAGATTCGCCTAAATCATTGTGGGTGGTAAGAGCATATAGACGGTTCTAACTAGTACCGGAGCCAGAAGTATCACCCTTTGGTGCAGGAGTTGAAGAATAAAAAAAACAAGACCTTATTTTCCCCCATAGCAACATCACCTGAAGGATAGTTCCTCTGAAAGTGGCCAAGCTGGCAACATCTGAAACACTTATTCCCTCCCCTTATCACAAAAACCACAATACAACTATCAACAGAACCTACAAGGAGGATGGCATGAAGCTGACTGGGATTTACTGTCCTAGGAATGGGCACCCTATGCCTTAAATACACTGTTTCTCTCAAAGAGACGATCACTAGACAACTTAGGATAAGGAGCACTAGCCATAGAATAAGAACCAGAATTCTCCCGCCTTTTCTTAGACCATTTCCTGCCATCCTTTCTACTACTTTGCTAGCCACCACCCTGCTCAGAAGATTGACATCTTTTACTTTGACTCTACCCATTTTGTCTTGTTTCTTCTTTTCATTCTTCACCCACTGTATACATACCACAATACTAGAGATATCTATGCCATTTTTCAGCAAGGCGGCCTTACAATCCAATAATAAGTCTCGAGACAAGCCCAAAGAAAACTTTCTCATCTTATTCCTCATACTAAATACTATATTATGAGCATAATGGGATAACTTATGAAACTTTAAGTCACACTCCTTCACAGATATATTGTCTTGCTTCAAATTTATGAACTCCTCAGTCTTTCCCTCCCTCAACTCTTAAGGAAAGAATCAATTAAGAAATCACCAAAGAAATCCTCCCATAATGTGATATCTATATCCTTACCCCTACACTGATCCCACTCCTCAAATAACTGATATGACACATCCTTAATCTAGTATGCAACAAACTCCAGACCCTTAGAGTTAGAAACATGCATCATACAAAGAATCTTCTCTATCTCATCTATGAACCCTTGAGGATTCTTCTCAATACTAGAAACAATAAAGTTTGTAGGATTTAGCTCCATAAACTAGCTAACTCTGGTAGCCTCAGAAGAACTCACAACAGCACCAACAGGACCTGACTGACATGACTGAGATTTCATCAACTTGGTCAACAGATGAATGAAATAGCAGAACTCAACATTAGTAATATCTTCTGAAGGTGACCAAGTAGGACTGTTACCAGTAAGAGAAGGTCCATAGGTACCGACAAAACTCTACTAGGGAAATCAGATTGATGTGCTAGCATTCTGTTAGCACATTTAGGACTTTTAACTCGGAATAATTGTAAGTTCTTAAGTGACTATTGTTGTTTTTAATTATATTTTGTATGATTTTGTAGAAAAGTCAAGATGGATGAAAACTCATGAAATCTACGTCAAGAAGGATGATTTTTGGTGAAAGATGCAAGAAATTAAGTTCTGAAGATTTCATCTGACGACTTGATCTGATAAGCTATCAGATCTGTGATAAGCTATCAGAATATGTCGACACATATAGGCAGAGAACAAGAAAGGTAAAGCATTTCTGACGATATTTTATGATAAGTCATCAGATTTGTGCTAAGTCATCACAAATATCATCATAAATATTGTGATAATTCAAAACAAATATCATTAAAGATATCGTCAGATTTGTGATAAGTCGTCAAAAATATCGTCACACATGGGCAGAAGGTTTGAAGACATTTTGTGATAAGTTATCAGATTTGTGATAAGTCATCACAAATGTCGTCACAAATGTCGTCAGATTTGTAATAAGCTGTCACAAATGTCGTCACCTAAGGGGCAAAAAAATAAATTTTTAATTTTGACTTTTTCTTAAGTTACGGCTATAAATAGCAGATTTTAGGGTTTATTCATCATCTGGAACTATCAGTAAGTCATTCCAAAGGCTATTTTACTTCCATTTAGTCTCTAATCTTGTAATTCAATTTTCAACTTTTTGATTTAGTCATGGGAAATTGTTATTATACTTGGAGGAGAATCAACTTTGGATTTTATTTTTTGTAAATTTAATTGCTTTAAATTATGAATTCAATCGTTGTTATCTCTTTCTATCTTATGAGCAACTAAAACCCGCAACTAAGGTTGTGGGATCTATGAATATTCTTTCATTGATTTAGTAGTTGGTTAGGGTTTGAGTTATTGTGGGAACATCTTGATAATTCCTTTGTAATGATTGATTTCTATTGGATTACAAGCAATAGATCCCACCTTATGTTGGTTTGCTCGAACAGAGAAATAAACTAAAGGTCGCAAATTATAAATAAGGATTTGAAAAGGTTAAGCTCCCATCTAATGATCACTGTTGTAACAAGATTGATCAACTTGAGATAAAATCAGTATGAATAGGAGGGTTTCTTAAGTTCGAGAGAATTAGGAAGCCAAACATCTAGGTAGGTTGAGAAACACTCAGATGGAATGTCGAAATTGATAATTTGGTGTTTGCCACAAGTTATGAGAATCCAACATTACAACTATTATTCAATGAGGGGTTAAAAATAATATTGATCACAACCCTAGTTTCTCTATATCATTGAGTTGAATCATTGAAATTCTAGTTTTGAGTATCGAAGCAAGTTAAAACTTTAACAATTGTTTGATTGATACCAAACCCCCATTTTACTTTCTTTTTGTATCCTTTTTTTGAATTTAACTTGTAGCTATAGTTTCAAATTAGTTTAATCGCCACTCACATTGTTCCCTGTGGATTCGACCTTGACTCCAAAGTTGGGTAAATATATTGACGACGATCTCCTTGCACCAAATTAAAGTGTAAGTTGAGCGTTATCAAAAATGGCACCGTTGTCAGGGAATAATTTAGCGTATTGATTTGGTGTAGAATTTTAGCCTACTTGCTTGAATTCAAACTTGTAAATATTTGTTTTTAGTTTTCTTTTATTTCTTGTGTTAGGTAGATTTTTATTTTAGTTTACTTATTACTATGGCATCGTGGAATGAACATGATCTTGGTGGTTGAAAATCTTATCTTGATGATCCATGTCCATATTGTGATCGACCTCACTTTTGGAAAGATTTTAGATATGCTCCCCGAAGAGAGATGTGTGCACCATCTCCATTCTACCGGTAGTATGATTGTTCTTTATGTGGTGGTCAAGATGAACATTAGAGTGATTGCCTAAATTTCCCCTCCTCCCATTGTGCTTAGCCAAATTCTAGTTCTTCTTATGATTTTGATAGGTCTTTTGGTCAAAAAAGGAAGAACGAAGCACCAAAAAGAGTGGCATTGAAGTTATGCTTCAGCTAATGTTGGATCGTATGGACACAATGAATGCTATCATATGTGATATACGTCAAGACATTAGGGAATTTAACAAGGAAAGATAAAGTATAGAGGAGATGGATATCGAGGTCAATCATCCAAAGCACTCTTCTACATTATATTTTGATGATATCTTGTCTGTAGAATCATTTAGACTAATCAAAGAGTGTAAAGATAAGGAGAAAGAATCCTATTGTTATGTTGAGCTTGATGTTAAGAAACCCTTGGTGATTTCCCAACCAACCGAACCATTCATGAATAAAGATGCCAAAGATTAGGAAGTGGTACTAGAGTCAAAAGAAGAAATCAAGCACAATTCTTGTGAAGATTCTAGTCCATTTCGGGGAAAATATAATATTATGGATGCTACTCCAAAATTGAGAGTTAGTCCTCATTCGAACCACTTTTCAACATTATGCTTGGTGGATGTGCTAAAAGTCGAATCACCCAAGAAAATAATGAATTTTGAAAATGAGGAAGAAAATTCTTACATTTTGGAGTTTATGATTCCAAAAGGGTATACTACAACCCCAATCTTGAAGGACAAGAAGCTTAAATATTGATGTCTATTTAGTGGCATTTTAAGATCCTTACTATTGCCCAATGAGTCCACACAAAAGTTCGATGCAAAAGTAGGCAAGCGGTTCAAGTCTTCAAAGTGGCATGATAGAACATTCCTTATCATGCCCTCACATTTTCCCAACGGACCTAAAAGATGTAAAGATTGAAAGATGGGCCGACAATTCAAATCGTCAAAGTGGAGGGATAAAGGATGCTAAATATTATCGTGCCGCAACACTAAATTAGGCACTTCTTAGGAGGCAACCCAAGGTATTTTGTTGTTTGTTTCGTATTATGTGATTGACATTAGATCTTCGCACCCATGGTGCCACAGGTATGTTTCTAATTCTCTTATTTTGGTTTAACGCATTGGGGACATTGCATAATTTTAAGTTGAGGGTGAAGCTACTTGTGGGTGTCGATGTCCTCTTGGGATTTTTGTTGTTGTGCCTCTTTTCCCCGGAGTCTTGTTCCTAGTAGGGACGGCATGTTTAGGTGTATTGTGTTTGTTTTGTGATGTGTTGTGGTTAACTGGGGGGGAATAAGTATCTAGGATAGTTGACATATTTTTGTTGATTTTTCTTGGAATGATAAATACCTCTCCAATTGTCTATCTGGTAATTGTATGATGCCATCTATATGTGACTATTGTGAATCTTTTTATGGCATTAGTACTAGGGACATGATAATCGCTGCTAACAATTGCATGAGCCGAATGGGTAGTAGCTTGTTATGTATCTTTGTGCCATCTGTGTGTGAGATGCTACCTAGTTTCCATTGTATGTTAAGTCCAGAACTTGCCCGGTTGGTCTTACCTTGGTTGTAGGATAGCGGTTAGGAAAGGATCATAGGCCATTGTTGATATTAGTCCACTTTTATCCCAAATGACCTTCCATGTGTGAATAATATCCCTTGATCCTGATTTTGAGCCTGAATGCCTATTCTTTTTATTATACCTAGCACCTTCCCATTTGTATCACAATGAACCTGTTTTGTCCCTGGTCCTCCTTGGACATTGTGTACTTTCACTTAGGCAAATAGCCTAAGTTGAGGGTGGCTATCATAGGGGTGTGTGATATAAAGTGAGTATGAAGAAGGGTAATATTAAAAAAAGGCAGGGTGTGGTAGGAAAAGAATTAGAAAAGAAAAGTTGTAAAAAAAAATGATGAATGAATAAAAACTGCACCCAGCTTGAATGTGCTTTAATCAAGAAAGGGAGAAATAAAGTAAAGGTTGATAAGTGAGACCCTAAAAATAGTGTAGTGCCAAGGAGGCTTAGTTACTTTAAATATCCTTGTGTATCATAGCCGCCCCAAGCCTACATTACAAGTTAAAGAAAAGTCCTATAGTGATCCTAACTTAACTATCTGAAAGCTTCGGTAATGAAAATAAAGGCAAGCTTATGGTATTTGGCATACATTGACAGAAACTTCTTTCTGAGAGTGAGTGTCTCTTGACCGTCCCTGCATTTACATGCTTGATTTCATATATGAGTGAGGAGGGACTTCTTTGTTGTGAGGGCACACTGGTTATATTGCTAGTTGCTAACTTGTTTGGATAGTGTAATATTGGTACATGCATGGTTGTTGTTGCTGAATTGATGCCATATATTGATTCCTGTGTGTCGCACTGTTGTTTTTCATTAAAATACATAGTTCGGTTAAAGTGATTGAACTTAGAGATAGTGATGAGTTTTGAGCTAAAATTAATAATCAACTGTCATAGGTATCTTATGTTTCTTTTGGTTAAGCATCGTTGTGTTGTGTTATGTAGTTGCTTGAGGACAAGCAATTATTTTAGTTGAGGGTGTTGATGTGCTAGCATTCTGTTAGCATATTTAGGACTATTACCTCAGAATAATTGTAAGTTCTTAAGTGACTACTATTGTTTTTTATTATATTTTGTATGATTTTGTAGGAAAGTCAAGATGGATGAAAACTCATGAAAGCAACGTCAAGAAGGATGATTTTTGGTGAAAGATGCAAGGAATTAAGTTTTGAAGATTTCATATGACGACTTGGTTTGATAAGCTATCAGATCTGTGATAAGCTATCAAAATAGGTCATCACATATAGGCAGAGAACAAGAAAGGTGAAACATTTCTGACGATATTTTGTGATAAGTCGTCAGATTTGTGATAAGTCATCACAAATATCGTCATAAATGTTGTGATAAGTCATCACAAATGTCGTGATATTTGTGATAAGTCATCAGAAATGTCGTCACACATGGGCAGAAGGTATGAAGACATTTTGTGATAAGTTATCAGATTTGTGATAAGTCATCACAAATGTCGTCAGATTTATGATAAGCTGTCACAAATGTCGTCACCTAAGGGGAGAAAATCTGAATTTTTAATTTTGACTTTTTCTTAAGTTACAGCTATAAGTAGCAGCTTTTAGGGTTCATTCATCATCTGGAACTATCGGGAAGTCATTCCAAAGGCTATTTTACTTCCCTTTAGTCTCTAAATTTGTAATTCAATTTTCAACTCTTTGATTTAGTCGTGGAAAATTGTTATTGTACTTGGAGGAGAGCCAACTTTTGATTTCATTTTTTTAAGTTTAATTTCTTTAAATTATGAATTCAATCGTTGTTATCTCTTTCTATCTTATGAGCAACTAAAACCCGCAACTAGGGTTGTGGGATCTATGACTATTCTTTCATTGATATAGTAGTTGGTTAGGGTTTGAGTTATTGTGGGAACATCTTGATAATTCCTTTGTAATGATTGATTTCTATTGGATTGCAAGCAATAGATCCCACCTTATGTTGGTTTGCTCGAACAGAGAAATGAACTAAAAGTCGCGAATTATAAACAAGGATTTGGGAAGGTTAATCTCCCATCTAATGATTAACGTTGTAACAATATTGATCAACTTGAGATAAAATCAGTATGAATAGGAGGGTTTCCTAAGTTCGAGAGAATTACGAAGACAAACATCTAGGTAGGTTGAGAAACACTTAGATGGAATATCGAAATTGATAATTTGGTGTTTGCCACAAGTCACAAGAATTCAACATTACAACTATTATTCAATAAGGGGTTAAAAATCATATTGATCACAACCCTAGTTTCTCTATATCATTGAGTTGAATCATTGAAATTCTAGTTTTGAGTTCTGAAGAAAGTTAAAACTTTAACAATTGTTTGATTGATACCAAACCCCCATTTTACTTTCTTTTTGTATCCTTTGTTTGAATTTAACTTGTAGCTATAGTTTCAAATTAGTTTAATCGCCACTCACATTGTTCCCTATGGATTCGACCCCGACTCTAAAGTTGGGTAAATCAGGGCCTGGCCATGATGGGTATCTCAAGTTCACTGAGGATCGGAGACCACCCCCTTAGCCTAGCCAAATGAAAACATAACACACCTAAAAGCGGCTTAGTTTTGAACATATAACAAGATAGATTAAATTAAAACTCAAAGACTATGAAATGTCAGCCAACAATAACCTGCCACATCAATATCCACAAAGCCTCTAACAAAACCAAAAACTAATCTAAGTCTAAACATGCCACTGACCCTGAAAATAATAATGATAATATGAACTTGTCAATTCTAGTTTAAGAAAGCAATCTAATGAAATGACCAAGTAATTCGGAGAATAGAAGCTCACCACTTCACCACCAATGACCGACGAACTAAGCCGATCTACCTAATATTGCACAGGAAAAGTAGAAGTATATTTAGTGCCTGCATCGCATAGGGACACAACGCCTTAAGATGGTTAGTAGGTTGAGCACTAGCATGTCAATCAGGGATAGGGGATAAAATAATGCCAAGGCAAATCCAATTCAAAACCATATGAACACCATCATATACATACATAATTAATATGCAGGGATAGGGAACAATGTTTAGCATGAATTAAAACATTATCCTGGACTATGTAGCTTAACCATCATAAAGGGAACCTATGACCATATGGGTTCAGCTCCTCCTGCTAAAAGGGCCCCAGTGCGTCTTAGCCACACAAATAGAAGAAAAATCTAGGAAAATCTACAGCCATCAATGAAACTAGACATCCCAAATATATATATATCAAGTATGACCCATGCACACAGTTATCAAGACCAAACCTCATGTCAGCAAACATGAGTTTCCAGTTCAAGTCATCCAAGACACATACCTTCATGGATTTGCTACATAACCCCTATTAAGTGTAATTTAAAGTAAGTTTCACACACCAATTTATCAACCAAGGAATCAACTATTAAGTCACACAATGGGTATCATCATACCCTAACACTTGCAAGCTTATCTCTATGCCATAATAATCACATTAGCTTAGGGGAATACCTCGACCCCCTCTGTTCATTTAAATAAATCATGCCCAATAAGACTTTCAAAATATATGTTTATAATTTAACCATTTATACAATGCAATAGCATAGGTTTGTAAGTCAAACCAAGTGACAATTTCACAATTCTAAAGTCATTTACAAAAGGGGGTTGAGGGAACACAATTTTTCAAAACCAATTAAAAATATCAAACACCAATTTGGGAAAAACCATGGCCCTTTAGTTTATTCACCATATCCATGCACCCCACAAGTTCAAAACCATTAATAAAGCTTAAACAATGCATAATAAAGCATAGGAAAATAATTTAAGAATCAACTATGTCAAAACCCTTAACCATAACAAAACCCACATTCAAATACATACAATTTAAACTATTTAGAACACAAGCTTTTCATTAATTAAGAATTGGGGAAGAGTAACATGTCTGAAATACCAAGATTTATGAAGAGAAATCAACCCTTGAGCCCTTGGATGAATAACTTTTTAAAAACACTAAGTATCTTGACCTTGGGGAGTTTGGAGAGTTTGAGAGTGTTTTTTATTGTGTTATGAATAATAAATAACCCCCTTGAGTAATTTATGGATGTGGGGACTAGGTAAAGAAAAAGGGGGAATTGACCAGAATGTCCTTAATAAAAAGACTAAAACTTGACCGCCCCATTGGTATGGGTGACCTTACGACTCATAGGGTCACCATTAGACTAAGGTCCCACTTATAGTTTGGACATTATCCATGATTTCCAATACTGACTTAACTATGTGTCATGCCATACGACTCGTACTCATATATTATGGCTCGTATGGTCTAATCATTATCAAAGCAGAAACAATTGGGCATCATTCTGGTTAGGCTACGGAAAACACCTATAACTAATTTTGAGTCTTTATGACTCAGAACCCCTAGTTGTATTCATAGAAGAAACACATTCTAAGAGAACCGTCTTTCTTACACATGAATAGAACTGTTGCGCCCCATGGGGAGATGCTAGGTCTGATGAATCCGTTATCTAGGAGATCTTTCAACTTTTCTTTTAACTTTATAAGTTCTGTTGAAGCCATTCTATATAGAGGAATAGATATGGGCTGAGTATTTGGTAGAAGGTCTATTCAGAAGTCAATTTCCCTAACGGGAGAAACTCCAGGAAGATCATCGGGAAAAATATCTGAGAATTCATTTACTACTGGAACTGACTCAAGAATGAGAGTTTCTGAGTTAGAGTCTTTGACTCGCAAAAGATGGTAGATGCATCCCTTGGATATTATTTTCTCGCTCTAAGGTAAGAAATCAACTGACCCTTAAGCGTTGTGGTATGACCCCTCTATTCAAGGAATGGTTCATTTGGAAACTGAAAATGAACTATTCTTTTTCTATAATCAACTGAGTCATATCATGAATAGAGCCAATCTATGTCGAGAATGACATCAAAATATGCTATCTCTAGCTCGACAAGTCTGCTGAAGTAACTATCTGAGATATCATAACCGAATAGTTCTTCTATATCCATCAGGCTATAATAGATTTACCCACTGGGGTAGAAACTAAGAAAGGCTCTGCTAGAATTTTGGACTGACTCCAAAGTTAATGGCTATATAAAGAGTTACAAAAGATAAAGAAACTCCTAGATCTAGCAAGGCATAAATATGTAAATGGAAGATATGTAATGTAATAGTGACCACATCAAGAGAATTTTCCTGATATTGTCTATACTAAAGTGCATAAAACTTGTTTGGGCACTACCCACTGATGGCACTGGAAGTGGCACCCTGCTGATTTGGGTGACCTGACTGAGCTAAAGAACGAGAATGCTAACCCTGAGAACCTGAATGAGGAAAATCTCTAACTCTGTGGCCTGGCTTGCCACACTCGAAATAAACATCACTACTAGCTCGATAAATACCCATGTGGTTTCTATCGCATGTCTAACAAAGAGGATTTGTATGAGCACTACTGACACTACCCTGAGATTTAGAGCCTAGCGCCCTATCGCTGTTACCATTTCTAAACTTAGGTACTGGAGGACTGGCTGGGGACGGAGCTGGAACTGAAGATTTTAGATAAAACTGGGAATGGTTACCACCCTCTGACTTAGGTTGATTAAAACTAAAGCTACCTATTCTAGCTCTCTTGTTTTACCTCTCTCTCTCTCTAGTCTTAGCCTCTTCTATCAACTGAGCATAGATCATAAGCCTGGATATGTCCATATCCTTAATCAACATTGCTTTTCTATACTCTTTAACCATACTATCTGGCACCTAGATACGAACTTGCTCATTCTGTACCTACTGTCTACTACTATATGAGGAGCATACCTGGCTAATTGAGTAAACTTAAGGGAATACTCTTTCACACTCATACTGCCTTACCTGAGGTTGATAAACTCTAACACCTTGGCTTCTCTTAGGTCTAAGAGAAAGAATCTCTCTAGAAAGGGAGTAGCAAACTCTTCCTACTCTATGGGCTCTGCATCTATGCCCCTGTCTACTTTACACTGGTTAAACCACGTATGAGCCATATCTTGTAGTTGATCAGTAACTAACTCAGCACTTTCACTGGAAGTCACTCCCATAATATCTGTGACTTTTTGAACCTGATCGAGGAACTCATTTGGATCCTCTTCTGGCTTAGATCTTGAGAATAGGGGAGGATTCATTCAGGTGAAGTCATGAATCTTGGCTGCAACAGTATTGGCCACTAGATTGGCTAAAAAAATAGTTGGCCATTCATTCTAAGATGCTACGGAATTGTCTAGAGTAGTGAATGCAACTCTAAATTCTACATAGGAGATATGCTCATCCAGGGGATCTGCCTGAATGGGCTGAGGTGCTGACTGATTTTCGGTTCTTCTTCCGTTTGTCTTTTTGGGAGGCATGTTCAGTAAACGAAAAGGAGGAAATAGATTAGACTGAGAGTTTAACTTGAGCTCATGCTCACCCACACGACATGAATACTTAAATAAGGAAAATAATTTTCTAAAACATCTCATAGCCTCTTGTCCATAGTGTAGTGGGCTACACACCCATGCATAAGACTCTACTAGAGTGGATTTCAGAATTTCTAGGAAACTGTTGAATCTTAGGCTCTAATACCAAGATTATAACGCCCCAAGTCTGTACCACAGATGCTACACAGTGTTTACGACCCTAAAGGACCACAAGCTAACCCATGACTGATATCTGCATTGAGCACTGAAACATGATACTAAAATTAATGTAGAATAATAAGTTGAAATGCCATAAGGTTCAAAAAATCTGAAATACTAATAAATTATATCATCTGAAATAACAATCTATAAATTGAACACTATCTGAAAACTAGTCGAAAAATCCTTTAACTAAAACTATCTAAAAGTAGAGTTGATGGGACAATCCCCCAACTAACTCCATCTACTAAAATACTGAGTCTACTAAAATAATGAAATAAAAGAATATCCTTGAACGATGAGGACTCACTGCTAATCTACTGCTGCTACTTGAATCTTAGTCTATCTTTATGCAGTCGGGAACCTGAGTATCCAAACCTATGATATGAGACATCATAGCGCAAAGAAAGAGTATGCATCAGTACATGGAATGTATTGATATGCTAGATTAGGTAAGGCTGAATGCAAGGGTTCATATGCATGACCAATAACTGATTGTATGATATAGAGTAATTAAACATGAGAGTACATGGATAACTGATACTGCTGTAAATACTGAGTATGCACTAATGTGCATATAAATAAATACTGTGACTAAGCTTGTCTGAAGTTTACTCCTGAATTTTGATATTGAGTAACTAATATCTGAAATTACTTATAACTGAGTTACTGATACTAATTGACTGTATCTGACAGTCCTAATTTTGTAAAACTGAACTGAGTTTTATTCTGAAGACAGACTAAGACTGTGGGAGGTAATCATCTAACCGATATTCCCTAAATAAGATAACTGGGTTGGGTTCCAACCTGTGTCCCCAGTTGGAAGGGTGTCAGTACCATGCCATGGGTAAAGACACTGAAGAGTTACCCTCATCTGACAGGTACTCTAATGAGAATGGTGAAACCCTCATCTGACAGGTTAAAACACCTCATCAACCCTAAACTGGCAGGTTTGATGTCTCAACCTATGCTAGCTATGTAGTACTGGAATGCAAGGATTTCTTCTAGCGATCACACCCTCTACTGGAAGGTGAGCCCCCATTCTTGGGTTCATTCGGTGCTGAATCCTACTCCCAATTGAAAGACACTGAACTGAGTATACTGAACTGGACTAGACTGATACTGAGCTTACTGAGTTTTCCTGAGTTTGGTAACTAACTGAGTTCTACTGAATTCTATAACTGACTAGAGTACTACTAATTGTGACATGACTGAGATTTTGTAACTGACACTGGCTTTAGGCACACGGCTAAATTATCGGGTATTAAATACCCCCAAGACTCGATATCATGAAAAATAAAGCATAATATACTCTTAAAAATCAGAACAATGTATACTTGTCCATAGTTCACTCATAGAGGCATTTAATCAAACACTTGTAATGCATCTACTTATACATGAATGGGGAATACATGCTATCATGTTATAATGGCACTATTTATTCCCATAGGCATTTTATCAAACACATGGGGAGCATGCTTAGGTTATACAATAATCATAACATATAGTTATCATGGCTTTATCAATCAACTTGCAAATTGAAGGGTTTATCATGATGATCATGTAATTCAACACATACAATGGTTAATTTTATAAAATCATGTAATTTAATCATGGACTAAAATCCAACAATAATATGAACATGAATTCAATTCAATTCAAGCATGGAAGTTCATAATTCAACAATCTTGTATTTTAAAAATGGATTCGCGGACTCTATGGGTAAAAGGAACCCATAGATGAATACCTAACTTACCATAATTTGTGAGTTTCTTGAATTTCTTGGTGAATCCTTTGAGATTGCTCTTGTTTTCTTGAAGCTAGGGTTTGTAGTTTTGAGAGAGAATGCTTTTAATTGGGGATAAATTGAGTGAATAATGACTTAAAATGTTTTTAGGTATTAAATGTCGTATATGGGCATGCAAAAATTATGGGAAAAAACTATTTTACCCCTGGATGAAATATTTAATTTTCGTTGAAATTTTCCGAAATAGGCACCTGGCGTGATGCGGAACTATCTTGCCGTGTATCTGGAAATTGCCAACTGAGAAAATGCATGGTGATGCGACATGGTGGTATCGCGTTGCCACTTTGGTTGGAACCTGGAAGTTTACCGCGATGCGGTGGAATTATGTTAGTACACTGGAAATGGACAAATATGAAAATAAGATGTGGCGCAATGCGTCGGTATCACGGTACTTCACTGGGAACTGACAATTGACATTTTGACATACTCCGCGATGCGCTACTGGCCTGAATGATGGTGTTTAACAACTAAGACTTAAAATAACCATAACTTCTTACCCGGTTATCGTATTTAGGCAAATTTTATATCGTTGGAAAGTTAATTCAATTTCCTACGCAATGACAGGCTCTAAATTAAAAATACTTAGTATTTCAAGAATTTTATATTGGATAACTCATGAACTAAGAGTTAAGTTAAACTTGAGAAATATGGGGCATTACTATCTATATCATCTAGTTCGAGTTAAGGATTCTGAATCTGAAAGTCCTTTTTTCTAATTTGTCCCTGTTGTTAATAAATTTCCTGAAGTGTTTCATGATGATCTTCCGAGAATTTCTCCCGAGTGGGAAATAGATTTTTTGATTGAACTTCTGTTAGATACTCGTCCTATTTCCATTCCTCCTTATCGAATGGCCCCGGCTGAACTAAAGGAACAATTAAAGGATCTTCTTGATAAGGGTTTCACGTGTCCTAGTGTCTCTCCATAGGGTGATCCTATTCTTTTTATGTGAAAAAAGGATGGATCTCTTTGGATGTGTATATATTATCGTAAGTTGAATAAGGTGATAGTGAAGAATAAGTACCCTCTTTCTAAAATTGATGACCTTCTTGATCAGCTTCAGGGTGCTAGATGTTTCACTAAGATTGATCTTTATTTAGGCTATCATTGGTTGAAAATTAGTGATGTTGATGTTTCCAAAACTGCTTTTCGAACATGATATGGTTACTATGAGTTTTTGATTATGTCATTTGGGTTGACTAATGCTGCAACTACATTCATGGATCTTATGAATCAGGTTTTCAGGCTATTTCTAGATTTTTTTCGTTATAGTATTCATTGATGACAGTGTATTGTAAGATAGGGGAGGATCATGCCAATCACCTCTGAATTGTGTTACAGACTCTTAAAGACATAAAATTATGTGAAAAATTTTCTAACTGTTAGTTTTGGATGAATGTTATGACTTTTTTGGGGCAGGTTATTTCTAGTGAGAGGATCAAGATGGATACATAAATAGTTATGAAAGTTAAGAAATGGCCTAGACCGATGACTCCAACCAAAATTAGGAGCTTCTTGGGCTTAGTTGGGTATTATAGGAGGTTTGCGGAGAGTTTCTCTTCTATTGCTACTCCACTAACAAGGTTGACTCAAAAAAAGGTTAAGTTCTTATGGTTTGATACTTGTGAGGGTAGTTTTGAGAGGTTGAAGGATAATTTTACTTATGCGCTAGTTCTGACCTAATCGAAGGTATTGATAGTTTTGTTATGTATTGTGATGCATCCAGTGTGGGGCTAGGTTGTGTCATAATGCAGCATGGTAAGGTTGTGGCCTATGCTTCTAAGCAGCTTAATGTTCATGAGAGGAACTATCTGACTCATAAAATAGAGTTAGCGGTTGTGGTTTTTTCTTTGAAAATTTGGCATCATTATCTGTACAGGATTTACGTGGAAATTTATTCAGATCATAAAATTTTGTAGTATGTTTTTACGCAGAAGAAATTAAACCTCAGGCAGAGGCGGTGGCTCAAATTTCTTTAAGATTATGACATGATTTAGTACTACTATCCAGGTAAAGCTAATGTTGTTGCTGATATTCTTAGCAGGTTATCTATAGGAGCTCATCCCATATTGATGAGAAGAAAAAAGGATTGGTGAAGGATACTCACAGAAATTTATCTTATGGACTCTGAAGATGGGAGAGTGATTGTTCAGGAAATGGTCACATTATCTCTTATTGTTGAGGTGAAAGAGAAGTAGGATTTAGATCCCATGCTTATGCAAAGTAAGGATGATGTGGTTCAGTAAAAGGTTATGGCATTTGAGATTGGAGGAGATGTCATTTTGAGGTATCAAGGTAAGTTGTGTGTTCCTGATGTTGATGGGCTACAGGAAAGAATTTTGACTAAGGCTCCAAAGTCTAGATATATAGTTCATCTGAGTTCAACTAAGATGTATCGTGACTTGAAGGAAATCTACTGATGGGATAATATAAAGAGAGATCTGGCAAATTTTATTTCCAAATGTATGGTTTGTTAATAAGTTAAGGTTGACCATTTGAGGCCCGGTGGCATGTCTCAAGAGATGGAGTTGCCTATATTAAAGTGGGAGATGATATATATGTATTTCATTATAAGTCTTATATGGTCTCACAATCAGTATGATTTTATTTGGGTTATTGTGGATAGGATGACTAAGTCATCTTATTTCTTGCCTATGGGACTAACTACTCTGGAAAAGATTATGCTAAGTTGCTCATTCAGGATATTATGAAGTTGCATGGGGCAGCACTGTCCATTATTTCAAACTGAGGTATGTAGTTTTCATCTCACTTTTGACGTTCGTTTTAGACAGGTTTGGGTACTCGGGTGAACCTTAGAATCTCTTTCCACCCTCAAATGGATGGACAAGTGGAACAGACTATTTAGACTTTGGAAGATATGCTAAGGTCCTACATGATCGACTTTAAGGGTAGCTGGGTTGACCATTTTCCTCTTATTGAGTTCACTTACAGTATTATCTCTAATAGGTAATTAATTAGTAATGCTATCGACTCTCAATTTTTAATTTTCTCTTCTCCTAGGGAGGCTAATTTCGACAATAAAACTCTAAAGGCGGCGCATGAAAAAAAATCTAAATTTTAAAAACTTTTCCCATCGCTATGGCATCTATGTCCGGTGGGAATAGCCCACCAGATGAATCTATGAAACAGATTACAGAAAGGGAAGGTAAACATAATGTTACTAGTCCAAAATATGCTGACTTATTGAAACCTAAATCTTACGTGCATGAGAATATTAGGGTTACTCCTATACCTTTGGTAATGATGCATAGTGAACCAAGTAACACATGGAAAGATTTGGAAGTACAACACATGATAATACAGGAGAATCTACAGTATGCAATAGTGGGTAAGTTTTCATATGGAAAGCCGGATGTTACTAATCTAAGAAAAGCAATTCCAAATCAATGTGGAATTAAAGGTAAATGCGCGATAGGATTACTTGATGCAAGGCACATATTGATATATTTGAATCAGATGGAAGACTATGTTAAGATGTTATCAATCATTGCATATTACATCAAGGCCAAGGACAGGTTCTGGCAGATGAAAACACTTAAGTAGGATCCGTGGTTTGAACCAGATATTGAAACCACTGTTGGAGTTGCATGGATCTCATTACCAGAATTACCACCAAATTTTTTTGTGAAAGAGGCTATTTTCTCTATTGCTTTAGCAGTAGGTAAACCCTTAACAGTGGATATGGCCACAAAGAATCATATGCGGCCAAGTTGTGCTAGAGTAAAGATTGAGGTGCACCTGGTAGCAAAATTATCACACAGGGTAAAGATAACGAGGAAGATGATATTACTGGAGAAATAAAGTCAAAATGGATACATATATAGTATGATCATAAGCCAAAATACTATAAGGAGTGCTGGCTACAAGGACATGATAAGGATACATGCTGGAATGTTCATCCAAAATTATTTGAGTAGGAACAAAAGCAAAGAGAAGACAAAGACAATGATAAGGAGGATGTAAAAATGAATGCAGGAATGGATAACAACAAACATCAATTGATACAAAGATGGAATAATTACAAAAATGAACAAATTTGGACATATAGTAGGGGAGGTGGACAAAAAAGATGAAGTTAAAACATAAAATGTCTTTGATGTTTTAGAACAAGAAGAAGTGGAAGGGCAACACACTACTAGCAAATCACAGATACAGGAGAGCATGAAGGATTGGATGAATAAGAGTTTTGGAAAGTCAACAATAGATCCAGCAGCAGAGAAATAACTCAATAAAGAGTGTACTGAGGATCAAAACCAGATGGACATTATTAGAAAAGAAAGGGAAATACATGGACATGAAGCATCAGAACATAACAAAGCACAACATAAAGAATAAGTACAACAAGTTAGACAAGATACAACAGAATAAGACAAAGAACCTAATGGTGATAGAAAAAAGAAAGAGGATAAGCAATAAGTAGTTTTGGAGGATATTGTACGTCTGGAAAATGAAGCAGGGAATATTATTGATAATGTCAACAACAAGAAAGAGGATATAGATGATGAAGATATGGGGGATAATACTGATAAGGTAGCAATTGAGGGAAACTTGTCCCGAAAGCACATTAATTCTATAAAGGCAAAGCATAACAAAAAAATAAGGAATACAATGGCTACTATAGTAGAAATTTCAATAAGGAAAAGGAGCAATTTTTCCAAATCTGTGTCCAAATGAATGTTTTAATATGGAACATTAGATTTGTCAATACACAAAAAGCTTTTATAAGATTGATAACAATGCACAGGAGATATCAATTTGGATTCATAAGTTTCATGGAGCCATTTTAGTAAAGTCAAAATATAGAAGAGTATAAAAGAAGACTTGGGATACAACACGCGATTTCAACAATATCAGGAAAAATTTGGGCTTTTATGGATTCCATATGAATTGTTGATGTGCTAGCATTTTGTTAGCACATTTAAGACTTTTAACTCGGAATAATTGTAAGTTCTTAAGTAACTATCGTTGTTTTTGATGATATTTCTTTGATATTACAGTGAAAGGCAAGATGCAAGAGAACCTAAGACAATAAGGATAAAAACAGGTGAATATGGAACAAATAGCCAAGAAATTACAGAAGAGCAGTTGATGAATTAATAATTCATCAACTTGGTGATAAGTTATCAGGTCCATCGTCAGCTGGAGGCAGTGTGATGAAGTTGGAGCAGAAGTGTGATGACATCCCCTGATATGTCATATCAAATTTGATAAGCTATCAAGAGCGTCGTCAGCCTTAGATAGAGAATGAACTTCAGCTGGAATACGTGACGATATTGGTGATAAGTCGTTAAAGTTCTGATAAGCCATCAGGTTTCGTCGTCAGCCTAAAACAGAGAATGTTACAATTGAAGAGAATCTGACGACATTCCTGATAAGTCGTCAGAACCCTGTTAAGGCATCACGCATGTCGTTGTCTATTCCGAGAAAAAGTTGTAACCTATGATTTTTTTTCCATAATTAGCCTAAGTATTTAAGGATAAGTCTAGGTTTTCCTTAAGAGTTTGAGTCATCTAAGGGAAAAATTTTGGAAATTTTAATTCCGAATTTCCTTTAAGTTACAGCTATAAATAACAGTTTTTAGGGTTTCATTCAAGAAGGGTGGAGAAATCTTAGACATCTTAAACTTCACGAACTTTAGTATTCCTCTCTCTAGTTTTGGATACACTGTCACCATTAACTTGTGAGAGATTACTATTGCTTTTTGTGAGGTTATCTAGTGATTGAATCGAAGAAACAATTATTGTTTTTCATTGCTCTATAAGTTTATCTTTAAAATCATGAATTCAATTAAGTGTTTCGTTCATTACATAATGAGTGGCTAAACTCCATTAACCTGAATTATGGGATCTAGTGTTAGGTTTTGATAAGGTGCTAAGTGTTCAAGATTCAAAAGGTGGTAGGATTTCTTGATAATTCTGAGGTTTTAATTAACGTTTGTTGGTTGCAAACAATAGATAACACCTACTTTGATTTTCTTGAGAAAGAAATCAAATATAGTAGGAAGTGAATTACCAACAGGGACTCAGAAATTCTTTGTTTAATAATCAGCGTTGTAACAAGGTTGGTTAACCTGAGGTAAAATCTGGACAGTAAATAGAAATTCCCTAGGTCCGAGAGTAGTATGCAATCAAACGCTTAAGTAGGTCGAGATACATTTAATCATAACATCGATAAAGATAGATTGTTATCCGACCCACCGTGAGAATCTTGAACAACTTTTAGCATCTGTCATGTATTGGAAGCCCTAGTGAACATAATTCTGGTTATTTCATAAACTCTTAATTTACAAACACTGAAACTCGAGTGACCAACAATTATTTGCTAATCATTAAAAAAAAACCATTTTATCTTTTCGTATCATCTGTTTGAATTCAACTTGTAGCTATAGTCTCAAATTAGTTTAATCACCACTCACATTATTTCCTGTGGATTCGACCCCGACTCCAAAAGTTGGGTAAATATATTGACGATGACCGCCTTGCACTAAATTGACATGTAAGTTGAGCGTTATCAATTGTAGTGTTATTACATATAAAGAACAATAACTTACTCTCAAGTTGGAGAATTAACAAGCTGGAGTAATAGTAATGGTGACTCTAGTGTATGCAAAGTGCAGTTAGAATGAGAGGTTAAGGTTATTGGAAGGTCTTGAAGAAATGACAATCACAAGTCAGGATCCTTGGATGGTGGGAGAAGACTTTAATGTCATAAGGAATAAAGAGGAGAAATTAAGAGGTTTTCCAGTTACATTAGAAGAGACAGATGATTTCAATTAATGCATTAACATCTGTAACTTAGAAGAGGCAGCATTCATGGGTAGGAAATACACATAGTGGAATAGAAGAATTGATGGTGAATGCATATTCAAAAGACTTGACAGGGTCTTTGTGAATGACAAGTTGTAGGGAATCTTTCCTATTATTGAGGTGGAAAACTTGGTAAGAAATGGCTCAACCATGCAGCAATGTTATTGTACTGTAGTACTTAATAGGAATATCTGATTAAACCATTTAGATTTCTTAACTTCTGGCAGAAAGAAAAATCTTGTTTGGAAGTAATTAGACAGAACTAGAGTGTTGATATAGAAGGGAGCCCCTTTATCATCTTCTATCAAAAGTTGGAGAAGTCTAAAGTTGTATTAACTTAGTGGAGTAAGCAAACTTTTGGAAATATTTTTCAAGAGATAGCTACTCTTGAAGAGGTGATTAAGGTAAGGGAACAACAGTTTGAAGAGGAGCCTACAAGACTAAACCTCAGGTCTAACTTATTCAAAGTACAAGCTAAATTAGCTATCCAAATGAAAAGAAAAGAGGATTTTTTGAGACAGAAGGCAGGCTTTGAATGGTTCAAGTATAGAGAAAGAAACACAAAATTAGTTCATGTTGTAATAAAAGAAAGACGATCAAGACTCAAGGTTCAGAGAATTTAGAATGATGAGGGTGAATGGCTTGACAATCAGGTTGAAATTGCATAGGCTACAACTATGTTTTATCAACAGCAGTTTAAAAAATAAGAGGATACTGAGGATTTTTCTATGTTGGAAATTCTGCCAAGTATAGTAATAGATGCTCAGAATATGGAATTAAAGTGAATCCCAACTATTGAAGAAGTGAAGAGGGCAGTCATGGGCTTGAATAGAAATAGTGCAGATGGTTCTGATGGTATGATAGGTGCTTTCTTTCAGGCTACTTGGAATATATTATCAAAATATCTACACCAGATGATAATAGCATTCTTTTGTGTGTATAAGTTTCCCAGGTTTATCACACATACTAATTTGGTGATTTTACCAAAGAAGTTGGAGGTAAATACTTTCTCAAATTTGAGACCTATTTCACTTAGCAATTTTATGAATAAAATATTCTCCAGAATCATTCATGAGAGGATCAAGAGTATCCTACCAGACATTGTTTCTGAAGAGCAAGAAGGTTTTTTTCAAGGGAGAAGTATTGCTAAGAATATATTAATTGTCTAAGAAATAGTGACTGAAATTAGAAAAAAAAAAAAAAAAAGCCCCCAAACTTGGTGATGAAGTTGGATATGATAAAGGCATATGATAGAGTTGAGTGGCTTTTTATCTAATAAAGTGCTAAGGAAGATAGGTTTTTGTGAAGAAATCATTGACATGATATTCAGATTACTGTCTAATAATTAGTACTCTATACTGATGAATGGACAACCTAAGGGTTTCCTTAAATCCTCAAGGGGTCTTAAGCAAGGAGATCCACTGTCACCTACATTATTCATCATTGCAGCTGAAATATTATCTAGAAGCTTGAAGGAGTTGATGTAGAGAAAAGAGTTCAAGCTATTTGGCATGCCTAGAGGAAGTTCAAAATTAAATCATCTTGCTTTTGAAAATGATATGATCATTATGTGTAAAGCTGAGTTAGTCACCTTGCAATTAGTGACAAATACATTGGAGAAATATGAGGAGGTATCTAGTCAGAAGATTAATAAGGAGAAGAGTGCTTTGTATTTGCATGGAAGTGCTTCTAATAGTGTAGTAGTTATGGCTGAAGTTGTTACAGGCATATTAAGGCATGATTTCCCATTCAACTACTTAGGATGTCCTATATTCTTTATGAGGAATAAGAAGGTGTACTACCAACAGCGAATAGAATCAACAACAAGTTGCAAGCTTGGAAAGGTAAACTCTTATCTTTTGAGGGAAGAGCTATTTTGATTAAACATATTTTACAAAGTATACCCATTAACTGTCTATCAGTGATGAATCCTCCAAATAATGTCTTATCTATAATTCAAAAAAGTTTTGTTAAATTTTTTTAGAGTAGTAATATAGTATAAAGGGGTAGACATTGGGTAGCTTGGTCCAAATTATGCCTACCAGAAGAAGAAGGGGGACTGGGTTTTAGGCTTTTACAAGATGTAACCACAACCTTATTTTGTAAGTTATGGTGGAATTTTAGGACCAAGAAATCTATATGGAGTGAGTACATAATGAATAAATAATGCAAGAAATACCATTCTAAGGAAGTTATGGGGAAGACGGAAGGGGGTTCCCAAGTATGGAAAAAGATGTTGCAAGTTAGAGATCTCTCAGATCATCTTATAACATGGAGGCTCAAAATAGGGGATGCTCATATTTGGTATGACAACTATATTGGTATAGGAAATCTCTACTCTATCATGCATGAAAGGAAAGAATGGGACGATATCCATAAGTAGGTCAAGGACTTAGTTCTAAATGGACAATTGAATGAAGATCTGTTAACAAAGTTGTTTATAGAAAATATAGTAGAACACATAAAGTAGAAGGTGACACCGCCTCAGCAGTCAACTCAAAGTGACACAACAATATGGAGTGCAAATTCAAAAGGGAAATTTAGTGTCAGAACAACTTGGCAGTATGTGAGGTACAGAGAAAATCCTGAAGAATTTTATAAGAAACTGTGGATAAAAGGTTTACCACTCAAGATAGTGTTTTTCATGTGGAGAATATGGAAAGGAAAAATTGCAGTAGATGATACTACCAGAAGAAGGGGAATAGAGAGATCTTCCAAATGTTGGTGCTGCCAAAACCCAACCCAAGAGACTATGTCTCATGTGCTGCTGAAATCTTATAATGCTAATAGGACTAGGTCCTACTTCTCTTCTTTTGCAAATATAAACATCCAAGGTATGAGCTTAAGGAATACTATTTATGCATGGTGGAAGGCACAAGTGAAGACAAGGAATAAAGTATATTTCAGAGCAATTTTAGGGATAATAATGTGGGGGTTGTGAAAGAGAAGAAATGCTCTGAAACTCAAAGGCAAAAGAGTAATAGTACAAAGACTAATTTTTAATGTAACTAGGCAACTAAGAATGCTGCTAAAACTTAGAAAGCTAGCAGTGGAATTTCCATTTGAATGGCCAAAAATATTGAAACAACTTAATTAGATGAAGCATAGAATAAGAGTTACACCAGTTCTATGGGAATTACTAGACATTGGTTGGGTTAAGAATAATACTAATGAGGTATCAAAAGGAAATCCGGGGAGCAGCTCTTGGGCTTTTTGTTTAAGGGACATATATAGAGACCTAATACATGTATAAAGAGTAGATAAAGAGGACACTAATTGCATGGAGGCAGAGGCTATGTCTATTCTACAGGAAGCAATACATTACAAAAAATTAAGGAAAGAGAAAGTGATCACTCAGATAGACTCATTATTTATGCAAAAATTGTTGAGAAGGGAATGGGAGATACCATGGCAAATAGCAGACAAAATTAGTCACATATGGAAGTTATTATCAACAAAACAGGTACAAATACAACACATATATAGAGAGGGAAACTATTTAGCAGATTATCTAGCCAATATAGCATTATAACAGAAATTCATATACACGTCTTACAATTATTTACCAAGTGCAGGCAAGAAGATTTAGAATAGTGATAAATAGCAATGTCCATATCTGAGGGTAGTATTAGCAAAGAGGTAGTTAGACTGGTAAGGCTAATGAAAGGTAGTTCACATACTACATATTTACAACCAGAAAAGGTACACAAAAAGGATAAAATGCTACTTGGCCTATCTACACTAGCCAACAAAAATGCTACTACACATACTATCATTGCATGCAATTGAAAAAATTGGTATCACCTAATTACTCGTGGGTCCAAGCATCTCACAATATTCATCCATTCCATAACTACAAAGCCAAAAAAACACAATTACTGATGAAATCAGGCTCCAATTTTAAACAAAAAAAGAGAGGTATGTTATCTGGTTGTAATATCAACTCTCAGTGGACGAGACCCAGCTTTTCAGCACCAAAAATTACTTTGTACACCCTTAATATAAAGAACTCACCTAGAAGAGATGTTGGAAAACCATCAAGTAGCGAAATATGATCTACTGTTAGATCACAAATGGATAATAAAGGAGGGAACTTACTCTTGCAAGATGGAAACAGACTTGATCTGTCCCAACCAAGGTACAGTGTTAATCATCCATAGAAGAAGTAGCTTAAAGTGAAGATTTTTGAAGGTAAACATGGTGAAGGCAGTGGAAGATAAATGGAAGTGAAGCTGAACTTAGCTCAAATTAGCAACCCTATTAGTTATATATTTGTTTCCTGTGTGGACCAGGTCAGATTTTTTTTGGTCCAATCTATTTGATATGTTGGATCATGATTGTATTTTTTTATTTGGATGGGTTGGTCCATTCTTGGTTGATTAATTTAAATTATTAATAAAATTACAAATTAAACCAAAAAGAGAGTTCAATTATAATAATAGTTATAACTCCAGCATTCAAATGGCTCCTTTTGAGGCTTTTTATGGTAGGGGATATAGGTATCCTATTAGAGTTTTGAGGTTAGTGAGACTAGGTTGTATGCTCTTGACATGGATCACCAAGTCCTATAGAAGGTTAAAGTTATTAGATAAATACTTAAGACTGCTCAAAGTCGCCAAAAGTCTAATGCAGATGTGAGGGAAAGAGAGTTGGGGTTTGAAGTAAATGATTAGGTATTCTTGAAGGTGTCTCATATGAAATAAAGTCATGACGTTTGGGAAAGGGGGGAAGGTCAGTCCCCATTATGTTGGTCCATATCAAATTTTGTGAATTATTAGGAATGTAGCATATGAGTTAGATTTTCCTGCAAGTTTAGCTTTGATTCATCCTATTTTTCATGTGTCCATGCTGAAAAAGTGTGTGGGTGA
Organism: Capsicum pubescens; assembly: GCA_030864215.1. Classification (NCBI taxonomy): domain Eukaryota; kingdom Viridiplantae; phylum Streptophyta; class Magnoliopsida; order Solanales; family Solanaceae; genus Capsicum; species Capsicum pubescens. The sequence goes on along the minus strand of CM061543.1, from coordinate 84,577,342 downwards.
TCCTTCCTTGATAGTGTCTATTGAGGATTTGGTGTTATAGATTCCTTATCTTATGAGGAAATCCCTATTAAAATATTGGATAGGCAAGTTCATAGGTTGATGACCAAGGATGTATCTTCGGTGAAGGTTCTTTGGGTAAATCAAAAGGTAGAAGAAACAACATGGGAAGCTGAGGAAGATATGAAGGCTAAGTATCCGTTCTTGTTCCCCTGTTGATGAAAGTTCTTAAGGTATGAGTTTCATTTTCCTCTTTTCACTTTCCGACTTTGCCATTTGATTCTAGTGTATTCTTGCTATTCTCATACAAAAAGTAACCTAGATCATTATTCGGGGATAAATGATCCTAATGGTGGATAATATGAGACCTACTAAAACTTTGATGATTTTATATTTGAACCTCCTATGTGAGTAATTCAATTTTAGACTTAAATTATATTTAGGGGGTATCAAAAGGGTGTTTGGGGAAAGTTTTGGATTTTTTGGATTGGGTTCGGGATCATTTTGGGACCCTGAGACAGTAAGAGTCCGGTATAAGGTTTTTTCACGGAGGTTAACTTCTGCAATATTGGTGTGGAATAGAGGCTAACCTTTGTGATATTGGCGTGCCACGCCAATGTTTTAATTTCATCCAATTTTTTAATTTTTCACTTGGGGTGAGGGGCTTTTGGTCTTCTTACCCCTTTTATGACCTTTAAAAATAAAATAACCCCATTCCCTTCAGTTTTCAAATATCAAATCATTTTGTTTCTCTGTCAAATTCAAAACCCAAGAATATTCAAGGGTTTTACAGTAAATTCATCATCCGAACTTCAAACTTTTAATTGTCTTCAGTTTCTTGTGTATTTCAGACATATTTTCTTTCCTAAACTTTAATTTTACATTGTGGAATTAATTGAATGGATTTTCATGTGATTTAAATTGTGGATTTTGAAATTGGGTAGAGGGGTTTTGGTTTTTACTGATTGAATTACTTGTCCCATGTTTTAAATTTACTATTCATGCTTTAAATTGATGATTTTGCAACTAAATTGATGCGTTGTTTAAATGAATGGAATGAGGGACATGGGTTTCCCAAAATTGGATGAATTTTATCTTGGAATTGGCAATAACCTAAACCCACTTTATATCTTGATTTCAGATATGGATAATTGCATAGTTTAACTTGTTTTGAACCCATTGCATTGTATTAAAGGATAAATAGATATGAATGTGTTTTTAGGTGGTCTTGGTGGCCTTGGTTTTGAATTTTAAATGTAACTTGGGAATCCACTTTGGTTGTGTGAATTAGTTTGGCATAATTAATTTAATTTGAAAGAATATTAATATGACGATACAAACTGGTAAAGGCCTTACTGAATGACTCTTGGATCAATGGATTGGTTTATGTGCAAATTATTTTAATTTGGTTAAAGGGAATTGTGTAGCTCTCCGTGAAGGTGTAAGTTCTTAGAGGACGAACACTGGAAACCACGTTTGTCGATGTTGGGGGTATATATAATCGTGTGCTTGATACATAATTTATATATATGTATATGTATATATATATTAGGATGACTATTGCCTTGGTGGCTTTAGTTTTCTCTTGGTTCGTATAGCTAACATGCACTGAGGCCCTTTTAGCAGGGGTCTTAACCTATATAGCCCATGGGTACTTTTATAGTTTAGGTTAATTCTTTAAACTCTTATGTTTATGATCCTTTACGCTATCCCAGCATCCTATATATGTATATATATGAATGTGTTCATGTGGTTTTGACTGATTTTGGACATGTCATTATTTTATCATCTTCCTTGAGTTACATACCAGTGCTTATCCCACTGACTGTCCTAGGATGCAACAATGTTTCATGATGTAGGGTTAAAAGAATTTTTTGTTGCTCCTGTTTAGTGTTAATGGGGTTGAGCACATCTGTTGAGTTGTTGTGAAGTAGTGAGCCTCCATTCTTCAGAAGGCCTTATTATTTCATTATTCTTTCCTCATTAACTCAGTACTTTTGGATTCTTTTGGGTCATAGTCAGGGACATGTCCTGACTTAGTTGTTATTCTGGTTTCAGAGGCTATTATGGACAAGTGTGGGTTGGTTGTTGTTTTGACTCTTAATCTTCTTTGAGTGTCATGATCATAGGTGGATTTATGCACCAAAGTGTCACTATCTATGCTTTTTTAGCATTGTTTTGACGACTTCTTATGTTCTTAAAGAGTGGTTGATCATATAATTGATCATTTAAGTATTAAACTACTTGATTATAATGTTTAAAGTGTGTTTCAAACAAGTTTGGAATCAATTTGGTCACTTAGAGTTTAGACGAGAAAACAAATGTTACTAGCTTGAGCTATGTGTTGTTCTAGTTGATATCGATGGATTCTAGTGTGCGTAATTGAGTTACTAAGGTATGATTGTGTAATTATGATAGGAATAACTGTTTATAGTTTTTAAGTTTCAATTGAAACAAGCCAAAAGACAAAACACTAATTTAAAGATCAAAAGGACAAAACTAGTATTCTTAGCTTAAGTTTCTAGTTCATCGTCTTGAATTGTGTATTGTTTTGAGCTCTAATATGTGGTGTTTAATTGTACAGTATTCTTGGTTAGTTTATAATGATGATATATGGATGATACAAAAGCTTTAAATAAAGTGTAAACAACACCACAAGTCTTGGAAAATATGGACAAACACATGGGATAAAATTTTACCAAAAATGGACGTTTTGGAGTCATTGGCGTGCCATTGGAACTTAGGCACTAGTTTAGGGATGTGACATTCTCTTGGGGACATCCTAACTGAAAAATCAAAGTATTTTACCATGATTAGGGTGTTCCACAGATCCTATGCACCGCAATATAGGCATGGTACGCTCCCCTATCAAAATCAGTAGTAAGTGTTCTCCTATAAATAGGACCCTTAAACATTATGTTTGACAACTTGGATGACCTTGAAACTTTGGTGGAGCCTGGGGAACTTTGATTACTTTGGGGTTTTATGTATTTTAACATGTATTCATTCATTGATTATGGTTATTTCTATAATCATCTAAAAGACTTTTTGGGGTTTGATAACGCTCAAACTACACCTCTCTAATGAGAATGTAAGCGATTGTTGTCACTATAAAACTCAACTAGGTTGGGGTCGAATCCCACAGAGAATATGGTGTGAACTTAAGTCGTTTGTGATTTAATAAACTGGTAGTTAGAGGTTTCCTGAAATGGGAGTTTTAAGTTAAGCAAGTAATTGTTGGTCACTTTAACTTAAGTATTCATAATCATGAGTTTATGAAAAACCAAGACTATGTTCACTAGGGGTTTTGGTACTTGACAGATGATAATAGTAGTTTAAGATTGTCACAGTAGATAGGACAACAAGTTATCTTTATCAAAGTTATGCCTAAATGTCTCTCGACCTACTTAAGCATTTAATTACCTAATCCTCTCGGACTTAGGGAATTTCTGTTCATGGCCATATTTTACCTCAGGTTAATCAACCTTGTTACAGAGTCAATTATTAAATGAAAGTTTTTGTTGCTTCCAAGTCCCTGTTAATAATTTACTTCCCACTATATTTGATTTATTTCTCAAGCAAATCAAAGAAGGTGTTATCTATTATTTGCAACAAACAGACAATAATTAAAACCTCAAAATTATCAAGAAGTCCTACTACCTTTTGAATCTTGAACACTTAGTATCTTATCAAGATTTAACCCTAGATCCCATAATTCAGGTTAAAGGAATTTAGCCACGCGTGATGTAATAATCGAAACAACTAGATGAATTCATGCTTTGAAAGATAAAATTACCACAAGATGAATAATGACTAGTGAATCGCAAATTAGATCACAATAGAAATCCCAAAATAATGACTAAAATCTCTTTAAAGTAATGGTTTTTTCAAGACAAGAAATTAGAGAGAGAAAATATCAAAATACGTGTCTCTCAACTCAATGTTCGTAACTCTCCAAAAAACCCTAAAACAAGACTTTAAATAGTTCAGCCTAAATAAGGAAATAAAATAATACAGTTCAGAAGTTTCTCGGATTAGGTGACGCCATTCTTGATAGCCTATCAAGAGGCTGGCGACTTATCACAAATATCATCAGCTTCCTCTTTGCTTTTGATACTTGCTGCCTTAGGCTGACGACAAACGGCGACGTCCTATTAACTCTTTGATGACTTATCACAAATGTCGTCAAGTTTCTACCTCATCCCTCATGTTCTGCCTTAGGCTGACGACAAATCTGACGACCCATCAGCTCCTTTACGGCTTATCACAAAATATCGTCACAATTCTCAACTCAGGTCCATTCTCTATCTGAGGCTGACGATGAACCTGATAGCTTATCACAGGGCTGATGACCTATCAGAAATGTCGTCAGCCACACTTCTCTTCAAATTTCTTCATCTTTCAACTTCTTTGCTTCCATTCTTGTTGGTTCTCTAACATATTATCTTCTACTGCAAAATCAAACATAAAACAATCAAAAATAAAAAAAGTTGCTTAAGACTTTGCAATTATTCTTAGTTAAAAGCCTCAAATATGTTAGCAATAGCTCACACATCAACACCCTCAACTTAAAATAATTGCTTGTCCTCAAGCAACTCAACACAACTAAGAGAATACAAAGTACATTTGGCAATCAATCATCCATATCATCTCAAAACACTTTCACCCTCTCCAAGGTCAGTCAATTCAACAACAATGAAGAACACCAATGCAACACAAAGAAATCAATATATGGCATTAATTCAGCTACATTAACCATGCATATACCAGTATTACACTCTCCAAACAAGTTAGAAACTAGCAACATATCTGGTGTTCCCTCACAGCAAAGACATCCCCCTCATATCATATCAGTAATCCTATACGTAACCATGGGTAAAATCAAAACACTCACTCTCAGAACGAAGTTCCAACCAATGTATGCCAAGTACCATAGGCTTGCCCTTATTTTCATTACCCATATCTTCAGATAGGTCAGCTAGTATCACTATAGGTCTTCTCTTTGGCTTGTAATGTAGGTTAAGGGCTGGTATGATACTCGATGGTATTTAAAGTGGCTAAGCCTCCTTGACACTACTCTAGCTTTTTGGGGTTTCACTCATTAGCCTTTTCCACACTTCTCTTTTCTTGATCACACTTAGTTATGATGGGTGTAGTCTTTCTCACAATCACTTATTCTTTTTCACTATTTTTTTTATTGCTCTTTTCCTCCGCACCCCATTTTTTATTCTTTTTTTTCTACCTTTATTCATACTCATTTTGTATCATGCACCCCTATGATAGCCAACCTCAACTTAGGCCATTTGCCTATGTCAATGTGCACGGTGTCCAAGGAGGACCAGGGCCAAAAAAAGTTCATTGTGATCTAAATGGGAAGGTGATAGGTGTCATACAAAGAAATAGGCTAATAAGGATCAAAATGGGGATCAAGAAATATTATACACATAGGGAAGGTCATTTAGGCTAAAGTGAGCTAATATCAAAATGGCCTATGATCCTTTCCTAACCCTTATCCTTCAACCTAGGTAAGACTAACTGGGTAAGTTCTGGCTTCAGCATACCGAGGGAACTAAGTAGTTGCTCACACACACTTGGCACACAGGTATATCGCAATCTACTACTCATTTAGTTCATGCAGTTGTTTAGCAATGATCATTGTGTCACTATAACTAATGTCATACAATGATATACAGTGGTCACACTTAAATGCAAATCATAAAGTTAAAGAAGTAGACCACTTGAAGAGGTGTACAAAAATCACAAAACAATTCAACTTCCTCAAGTACAAGTACTTCTCCTAGTCGACTACAAAATTTTACAACAACAATTGACCCTACACCCTCAACTTAAAATAAAAGAAAATATGAACTTAGGGTTAGAGTATACCTGTAATAGATAAATCCCAGGGATCATGGGATGCCTCCCATACAACACCTGATTTAACGTCGCAGCACGACCCAAGTATCTTGATTACTTTAGACTTCATCGAGATAGATAGTAGTGACACTTTTCATTGATTTCTTTAGACCAATATAAAGTTTGACTCATTGCCCATTTACCTTGAAGATACTGCCATCTTTATTTTCAAGTTCCACTACTCCAGATGAGTAGACTTGACTAACTCTAAAAGGGCCTGACCACTTAGATTTAAGCTTACCTGGGAATGGTTTGAGTCTGGAATTGAAAAGGAGCTCTAAGTCACCCTTTTGGAAGTCTCGTTTCTCTACCCTCCAATCATGGTATTTTTTTCATCTTTTCTTTATATAGGTCTACTCTACTCTGACGCCTTCTTCCAACTCAAATTCAGCCTTTTGAGTGCCCATAAGGCCTTGTGCTCCAGCTCTATTGGTAAGTGGAAAGCTTTTCCATGGACTAGATGAAATAGTGATATGCCAATGGGTGTTTTGATAGCAGTTCGATATGCCCACAAGGCATCATCGATCTTTCGATACCAATCTGACTAGCATTCATTATTTTGGCGAGAATGGCTTTAATCTCTCGATTTGACACCTCCACTTGCCCACTAGTTTGTGAGTGATATGGAGTGGCTACCCTGTGATGTTTAACCCTATATTTTGCTAAAGCTTCACATAATACTTTGTTGCAAAAATGAGATCCTCCATCGCTTATAATAGTGTGTGGTACTCCAAAGCGAGAGAAGATGTTCTTTTTGAGAAAAGCAACAACTCTCTTTCCTTCATTATCAGACAAGGCAACATCTTTGACCCATTTTGAGATAATAGTCAACAACAACTAAAATATACTTAATCCCATACGAGCTTACAAAATGACCCATGAAATCGATGCCCCAGACATCAAATAATTCCACTTCAAGCATCTTAGTCAAAGGGATCTCATGTCTTTTGGAGATTGCTACCTGTCTTTAACATTGGTCATATTTCAGCACAAACTCATGGGCATTCTTGAACAATGTTGGACAATAGTAACCGCTCTGCAATACCTTCCTAGCCGTTCGGTCACCTACATGGTGACCTCCAACTGGGGAAGCGTGACATGCTTCCAATATGCACAATATATCCACTTCCGGCATGCATCTCCTTAAAATATTGTCCGCACATCACCGAAAAAGATATGGCTCATCCCAAAAGTAATGTGTCACATCATGCAGGAATTTCTTTCTTTGATGGAAAGAAATATTTTATGGGATGACCTCACTCACAACATAATTTGCAAAATCAGCATACCAAGGCAATTTCTCCATAACAGCAGCTAAGATCTCCTCATCGGGGAAGGCATCATTTATCTCCATTTTATCACTAATTGCCTACTCACCTTCCATTCTAGACAGATGATCTGCAACCTGGTTTTCACACATTTTCCTATCTTTGAATTCAAAGTTAAATTCTTGTAGAAGCAACACCCATCTAATCAGCCTTGGTTTTGCATCTTTCTTAGCCATTAAAGACCTCAAAGCTGCATGGTCAGTGTGGAACACCACTTTGGTCCCAAGCAGATAAGCCCTGAACTTTTCAAAAGCATACACTACAGCTAGAAGTTCCTGTTCAATGATGGTGTAGTTCTTTTTCACTCCATTCAGTGCTTTGCTGGCATAATATATTGGATGAAACAGTTTTTCCTTCTTTTATCCCAATACAGCTCCAAGGGCAACACCGCTTGCATCACAAATGATCTCAAATGGTTTTGACCAGTCTGGTGCAACAATAATAGGGACCTCAACCAGCTTCTTTTTAAGGCATTCGAATGCCTTCAAACAATCATCATCGAAAGAAAACTTTACTTTTTTCTCCAAAAGTTTGCAAAGTGGATTTGCAACCTTTGAGAAGTCTTTTATAAACCACAGATAGAAGCCAGCATGTCCAAGAAAACTGGGCACTCCCTTCACTAAAATGGGAGGTGGTAGCTTCTCAATAAATTCCACCTTGGCTCGATCAACTTCTATCCCTTTTGCTAATATTTTATGATTGAGAACGATGCCCTTCTTTACCATAAAATGGAATTTTTTCCAGTAAAACACCAAATTGAATTCAACACATCGTTGCAAGGCTACACTCAGGTTTCCCAAGAACACCTCAAATGAGTTCCCCACCATATAGAAATCATCCATGAATACCTCTATGGTGTCCTCCACCATATCTGAGAAGATAGACATCATGCACCATTGAAAAGTGGCGGGTGCATTGCATAGCCCAAATGCCATTCTCTTAAATGCAAAGGTACCATATGGGCATGTGAATTTTGTTTTCTCCTATTCTTTAGGATAAATATAGATTTGGTTGTATTCGGAATAACCATCCAAAAAGCAATACCATCCCCTTCCGGCTAATCGATCAAGCATTTGGTCTATAAAGGGCATCGAAAAGTGTTCTTTTAGAGTTCATGAATTTAGCTTGTGGTAATCCATGCAAAATCTCCACCCAGTCATAGTCCTGAGTGGAATCAACTCATTCCTTTCATTTGCAACCATAGTCATGCCCCTTTTTTTGGGCACGCATTGAACTGGGCTCACTCATTTACTGTCAGAAATTGGGTAAACCACTCCTGCATCAAACTATTTAATAATCTCCTTATTAACCACCTCTTGCATTGGTGGGTTAAGATGGCACTGATGCTTTATGGTTGGAATGCAATCTTCCTCAAGTTGTATTTTATGCGTGCAAATGCCATAGAGAATGCCAATAATATCTGTGATGGTCCATCCTATAGCTCTCTTGTGCCTCTGAAGTACTGAAATAAGTGTTTTTACCTATTGCTCGCCCATATCAGCCGCAATAATAACAGGTAAAATGTTTTCGTTGCCCAAAAACACGTACCGTAAGTGCCCAGGCAGTTTTTTCAATTCCAACACCGGTGGCTCCTTACTGGATGGCTTGGCTGATGGTGTTGGCCGATTAGCAAGGTCAAGGTCTAGATTTTTAGGAGCATAAGGATATGAACCCATTCCTAAAATGGCACAAATATTTTCTTCATACTCCTCAATGCCTTCATAATCGAAGTTCATCAGAGCTGTGGCTAAAGGCTCGGCAACAAGTTGCTCCTCTCTTGATACCTCCTGTTCGTCCTCATAATACACATCAACTACTGAGAACACACTTATTTCTTCCTACTACTTCATTGATTTACACACATCAAACCATACCACTTCATCATTCATCCTGAATAAGAGCTCATTCACTCTTAAATCAATCAACACACTTCCGGTTGCAAGGAAAGATCGACCCAAGATTATAGGTACCTCAAAGTCCACCTCAAAATCTAGAATGACAAAATATGTAGGGAATATAAAGCTGTCTACCTTTACCAACACATCATATAAAATTCCAACAGGTCATTTTACTGACCTATCCGCCATCACGAGTCGCATATTGATGGGTGTGGGATTTCTTAGACCCAACTTTCTATATACAGCCAGCGGTATCAAATCAATGCTTGCTCCCAGATCACATAAAGCCTTGGTGAATTCTATAGTCCCAATTATATAGGGAATAGTGAATGCACCTGGGTCTGGCTTCTTCAGCACCAACGTCCTTGTTGAAATAGAGCTACAATGATGGAGATTATCCTCCAATTCGTAACTTACCGCTCTTTTCTTAGTCACAAGGTCCTTCATGAATTTAGCATCTCTATGAATTTGCTGAATTTTGCATCATCAGTTTTTTTCTTCAATCGTTGAGGAAACGGAGGTGGTGGTCTTGGGATAGTTTTCAACACTACCTCCTTCTCCTTCTTTTTTCATTTCTCCAGAACATCATCAGAATTATCCAGCTTCTCAGACTCCACTGGACTACTTTCTTCTGGTTCAACATTAACTACCTTATCAACTAAAGGTTTGCCCACAGAAGGGCCAAAAAATATCTTACCACTTCTAGTGGTAATCTCCATGCATGAGCCATCATTCTGTGGATTCTGGATTGTATCACTTGGTAACGTCCCTCTCTTCCTCTAGTTGAGCACTACAGAGAGTTGGCTCATCTGTTGCTCCAACTGTTTGATTGTGGTAGAGTGTGAGTGCACTAACTGACTGATGGATGTCAGATCGGTCTTCATGGTGGTCACACCAGAGTTGGTATCCTCCACTCCCTTCAACAACTTAGCCATTATGTCCTCCATGGACATCTTTTCAGAACTTGTTGAAGAAGCCTCACGATTTCCAGGAGAAACATACAACCCATTTCTGTCATTCTTATTTCTCAAATTTCCCTGCTCTCTATCCTTATAACCAGGCTTATCATAAAAGTTCCGACCTTGATTCCCTTGGATATTGCCTCAAAACCCCCCCTGATTATTAACATAGTTTGTCTCTTCTTCTGCATCAGCCTCAACCCTATCCTGAGATCCCATAACTTTCACCTTTTCAATCTTGCCTGATAGCAAGTGCTTGGTTAGAAAGTCCATCTGTGTTTTAAGGTGAGCCATGTCTTGGTCACGCTTCTCTTCTCTTCTACATTGTTCCGCAGTAATACCTACAGAAGCAGTGAGGCTGGCCACCTCCGAGTCTCTGGTATGCCATGCCCGACTCTGTTTGGTCATCCTCTCTAGCATCTCTGAAACCTCTAGGAAGGTAAAATCCATAAACGAACACCAGCAACATTGTCTACAATTGGCTTTGTAACATAGTATAGAGCCCTGTAAAAAGTCTCCATCAAGTGTATGTCCATCAGGTCATAGTTCGGACACTATGTCAGCTTCATCTTGAATCTCTCCCAGGTTTCATGCAAGGCTTCAGTCGGGAGCTGCCTAAAGTTGTTGATGTCATCCCTCAACTGTACCCTTCTAGAATGCAGAAAGAACCTTTCTAGGAAAACTTCTTTCAGCTGCCTCCAGTTGGTTATAGAATCGGGTGTCAGCTCATTTAGCCACAAAGTTGCCTCCCCAGATAGAGACAACGGAAACAATCTCAACCGGATAGCATTCTGGACCACTCCTGGGTTATCAAAACATTTAAAGATGTTGACAAAATTCACCAGATGCAAGTTCGGGTCATCCCCAGAAAGGCCACCAAACAACCCCTTCAGATTGAGGAGTTGAATCATAGTACTCATAATGTTGAATTTATCCCCAGGTGCCAACGGTGGAGGAATGATTGCACCCGTTTCACCTGCTCCCTCCATTCCATCATCATCATCATTAAGGTTTTATTGGACTGGCTGGTACTCTTGCTTTTCTCAGAATGGATAGTTCTTGTTAACATTACGTCATACTGGTGCAGCTACTTACTCTGCACGCCTTGGGTTACCAGGATTTAGCAACTCCTCGTCACCCAAATCTTAATCCTCAGGATTTTGATGTCGTTCTTGTTGATCGATATTTTGCACATTCACCTGAGATCTAGCTAAGGCTTCCAATCTTTCAGCCTCTTGTTGTTCTGCTATTCTTCCAATTCATTGCAATTCTGGATTAAGTGGTAATAATGGTTCTCCGGAACTTCTGGTGCTTGGCATACACTACAAAGATCCTACAATAAACAAAAACAACAAATAAAGATAAAACTAGGAAACTTGAATAACAGTCAATTAGCGCACCCAACTTCAATTTACAACTGTACTCCCTGGCAACGGTGCCATTTTTGATAATGCTCAAACTACACCTCTCTAATGAGAATGTAAGATATCGTTGTCAATATAAAACCCAACTAGGATGGGGTCAAATCCCACAGGGAATATGGTGTGAACTTAAGTTGTTTGCGATTTAATCAACTGGCAGTTTGAGGTTTCCTGAAATGGGGGTTTTAAGTTTAGCAAGTAATTGTTGGTCACTATAACGTAAGTATTCGTAATCAAGATTTTATGAAAAATCAGAATTAGGTTCACTAGGGGTTTTGGTACTTGACAGATGCTAATAGTAGTTCAAGATTATCATAGTAGATAGGAAAACAAGTTATCTTTATCAAAGTTATGCCTAAATGTCTCTCAACCTACTTAAGCATTTAATTACCTAATCCTCTCGGACTTAAGGAATTTATATTCATGACCAGCTTTTACATCAGGTTAATCAACCTTGTTACAGCGTCAATTATTAAATGGAATTTTTTGGTGCTTCCAAGTCCCTGTTAATAATTCATTTCCCACTATGTTTGATTTCTTTCTCAAGCAAATCAAAGCAGGTGTTATCTATTGTTTGCAACCAACAAACAATAATTACAACCTCAGAATTATCAAGAAGTCCTACTACCTTTTGAATCTTGAACACTTAGCATCTTATCAAGATTTAACCCTAGATCCGATAATTCAGGTTAAAGGAATGTAGCCATGCATGATGTAATAATCGAAACAACTAAATGAATTCTTTCTTTGAAAGATAAACTTACCACAAGATGAATAATGACTAGTGAATCGCAGATTAGATCCCAATAGAAATCCCAAAATAATGACTAAAATCTCTTTAAAGTAATTGTTTTTTCAAGACAAGAAATTAGAGAGAGAAAATATCAAAATACGTCTCTCTCAATTCAATGTTCGGAACTCTCCAGAAAACCCTAAAACAAGACTTTAAATAGTTCAACCTAAATAAGGAAACAAACTTACACAGTTCAGAAGTTTCTCGGATTAGGTGATGCCATTCTTGATAACCTATCAGGAGGCTAAGACTTGTCACAAATGTCGTCAGCTTCCTCTTTGCTTTTGATACTTGCTGCCTTAGGCTAACGACAAATGGTGACGTTCTATCAACGCCTTGATGACTTATCATAAATGTCGTCAAGTCTCTACCTCATCCCTCATGTTCTGCCTTAGGCTGACGACAAATCTGATGACCCATAAGCTCCTTGACGGCTTATCACAAAATGTCGTCACAATTCTCAACTCAGGTCCATTCTCTGTCTGAGACTGACGATGAACTTGATAGCTTATGACAGGGCTGACGACCTATCAGAAATGTCATCATCCACACTTCTCTTCGAATTTCTTCAGCTTTCAACTTCTTTGCTCCCATTCTTGTTGGTTCTCTAACATATTAGATTCTACTGCAAAATCAAAAATAAAACAATCAAAAATGACAAAAAATGCTTAAGACTTTGCAATTATTCTTAGTTAAAATCCTCAAATGTGTTAGTATTAGCTCACACATCAGGGTTAAGGAAAAAAACATGAGTATTATTGTTATGAATTAATTCAGTTTAGTTCTTTGTTTATCCTTGTTTTAACTATTTTAAGGATTGGCGACCCATAGAATACATACATAATCATCTTATAAACCCAAGAGGAGGTACAGGAGGATAAAACGTGGGATAGATAGAATAGGATTGTAATCTTCTAATTGAGTGAAGTTATAATTTCCATTTAGGGAAGAAATATAACTAAGTTCCATATTTGGTTTACTTAAGGGATGATATATGAATGAATTGAACTTAGTTCTCGATCTCGTATCCCCGCTCAACGATGTAGTTATGGGGCTAAGTTAGATAAGTAATTAGAGGATCGAATGACCATGATCATAGTTAGATAGGTGATTAGAGGATCGAAAGACCATGATCATAAAATCAACCCTGTGAATAAAAAACAAAGATAATTAACCTAACCAATGAAGTTGTATAGCATAGTATGATTGTTCATAGAGCCTTAACCCTGGGCTTTCCCCATTGATTGTCCAAGAACCTTCACTTTTTTGCATTTTTTATGGTTACATTTAGTTTTAACTTTGCAAACTCTTTGGTTACTTAAGCACTTGTTAATCTTTATAGTGAACTAGATTTAGATAGTTGTTAACACAAGTCCCCATTTGATCGATACTTGACTTTTTATAAGGACACTATATTACTTGGTGAGACCACGTACACTTGCGTGTGCGCTTGGGCGCAACATATCATAACCCAAACCAAGGCTTGGCCGTGACAGGTATGTCAAGCCTACCGTAGGCCGGAGAACACCCCCTACCTAACCACTTGAGCACGATAAAATAATAGCTTAAGAACCAAACAATAAGAATAATATATAAACCAATAGAAGGCTGTAAGAATCCAAAATAAATAACCAAGCCCCACCTAGTCCATAAAAGCCACTTAACCAGAATACCAAATTAGGTCAGGACATGCCACCGATCGTGATAATGAAACTCTTCAATTCCTAAAATATAAAAAGAAACCTAATGAAATGGTAAAGCATTCCGAATGATAAAGGCTCACCACTTCACATCAACTCAGCCATTATCCACTCAATCTAAGATACACATAAGTAAACAAAGAACCCTACAATCCTACATCATGAAATGATGCACCATCCAGGGATTATTAGTGGGATAAGCACTGGTATGTAACTCGAGGAGAGGGATAAAGTAATGACATATCTAAAATCAGTTAAAACCACATGCACACAATCATATATACATATATAAGATATTGGGTAGGGTACAAGGTCATGATCATGAGATTTTAAAACCATTAGCCTAGACTATGCAGCTTTATCCATCCTAAGGGTACCCACAGAAAATATAGATTTAGCTCCCGCTGAAAGGGACCCAGCGCATGTTAGCCGCACGACCCGAGGAAATCTGAGGGATGGATAGAGACACCAAGGATCCAACCATCCCAAAAATATATAATGTGTGAAATATGTACACAGTCATAAAGACCCCCATACTGGAAAATATGGATTCCAGTATTGGCCCCTTCAGGACCTCCACCTTCATGGAAAGCTACACAACACCTTTTAAGTCCAAATGAAAATATTTACACATAAAACCATCCATTACCCAAGAGTCATTTATTAAGGCATTTAGCGTTGGTATCGTCATAACCATTATGCATGTAAGCTAAGTCCAATTATGTCATTCCAATCCAATTAAACCAATTGACTCCCAAGTTCCATTTTAAAATCAAACCATGGCCACCAAGACCTTTCAAATCCATTTTAATTTATTTGTTTGTTTATATAATGAAATAGTTCCAAAAAATGATTAAACCATGTAATTGACACATTTAAAACCAAATTTCATGAAGGTGGGTTGAGGATATCACTATTCTCAAGCCAAAATCCAACGTTTGGGGAAACCCATGCTCCCCATTTCAATTTCCCATTACCATACACCCATTCAATTTAAAAAACATAATTTAAAGCATGAATATCATATTCAAAACACAGGGAAAGCATTTCCATTAGTAAACAATCAAAAATCCTCAACCCCAATACAAATACTCAATTAAATTCACATAAACAATGATTAAACATATGCATTTATATAAAAATAAAGTTAGGGAGGAGTGACGTGCCTGAACACCAAAGAAATTTGAAGAAACATCTAGACTTTGGAGCTTGGATGATTATTCCATTAAAAACCCTAATTTCTCTTGCTTGGGAGTTTAAGATGAGAGAATGATATTTATTATTTGACAATTGATGTTAAAAAAAACCCTTATACATTTTAAGGTCGAGAATAAAGTGTAAAGAAAAGAAAAGAACAAAATATACTTAATGAAAATGTGCAGGAAAATTGCACCTAGTCATTACGGGTCAGGTAATGACTCATGGTGACCGGTCATGAGTCATTGCCTGGACTCATGGACTGAGTAGAGACTTTGGGCCATTTTACTATTTTGGTCATGAATCCCTCACCGCGACTCATGACCTTACCTAATAACTCAAGAGGTTTAGTTGTGATCCAAAAAATCACTTTGGGAAAGTTCACTGATGAGACAACGAGTCTCACTTAATGACTCATGATGAGTTATAATGACTCATGATCACTTGAGTCATTTACTAGGAAGTGTTAGAATTACTTCAAAAATTTTAGAGTCCAAAACCTGGGGTATTACATTATCCCCCCTAGGATCATTCATCCCTAAATGAAAACTTTAGGGCACCCTAGCGCGAATACAAGATAGAATACAATTAGAACTAAGAACAAATTCAAAATATGGTAAGGATCAAAGAACGCATACCTTAAACATCTTCATCCAACTAGGGAAACAAGAACATATATTTAGCCTTCATATAATCTTTAGCTTTCTATGTAGCTTCTGCCACCTTTTGATTTCTCCAAAGCTCCTTTACTAAAGCCATATCCTTAGTTCTCAATTAATAGATTTACTTGTCAAATATTTTAATCGGGACTTCTTCATATAAAAATGAATCTGAAATACAAACATCCTCCACAAGAACAATCAAAAAAGGATCACCCACACACTTCTTCAACATCGATACATGGAACACAGGATGAATAGATATCATACTCGTGGGCAACACTAATTCATAAGCAACATTCTCAACTATCCTCACAATATGATATAGGCCAACATAATAGGGATTGAACTTCCCCTTATTTCCAAACCTCATCACTTTCTTCATATGAGAGACCTTCAAAAATATCAAATCATAAACCTCAAATCCTAACTCCCTTCACCTTACATTCTCATAAGACTTTTATTGACTTTGAGAAGTCTTAAACCTTTCCATAATCACCTTCACCTTCTCCATGTATTGGCGAACCAAGTCGGGTCCAAACAACCTAGTCTCATAATCCTAAACCTACCCAATAGGAGACCTACACCTCCTACAATACAGTGCCTCAAAAGGGGCCATCTAAATCCTTGAATGATAACTATTATTGTACACAAATTCAATGAAAGGCAAGTGATAAACCTAACATCCATGAAATCAATCACACGGGCTCTTAGCATATCCTCCAAAGTTTGAATAGTTTTCTCCGTTTGTCCATTCATTTGGGGGTGAAAAGCGGTGCTAAGGTCCACCTTTATCCCTAAACCTTTCTGATACAAATGCCAAAAGTAAGAATTAAGCTGCTTACCTTGGTCTGAAATAATGGACACATGTGATCCATGAAACTTAACAATCTCCTGAATAAAAAAATTGGCATAATCCTCGCCCAAGTAGTTAGTCCTCACAGGCAAGAAGGGAGTAGGCAGTTATTTTATTCCCAATGACCCAAACAGAACCATACTAATTGTAATACTGTGGAAGACCTGTAATGAAATCCATATTGGTCATCTCCCACTTCTACATGGAAAACTCTATATCTTGAGACATGTCACTAGGCCTCATGTGTTTTACCTTAATTTGTTGACAAACCATACAACTAGCCATAAAATTCACCATATCTATTTTTATATTATTCCATCAATAGATCTTCTTCAAGTCATGGTACATCTTATTTGAACCCATATGAATTGTATATCTAGACTCGTGAGCCTCGGTTAAAATCCTTTCTCGCAGCCCATCAACATTAGGAATGCAAAACTTACCTTAATACCTCAAGATGACATCTCTCCCAATCTCAAAAGCCATAACCTTTTGCTGACTTGTATCCTCCTTAATTTGCACAAGTATGGGATCCAAGGCCTTCTTCCCCTTCACCTCAACACTAAGAGATTATTTGATCACCTCTTGAATAATCACTCCCCCATCCTCGTAGTATAAAAATAAACTCCTAAGTTAGCCAGTCTATGAATATCTTTCACCAACCCTCTTTTTTCCTCATTAATATGGGATAATTTCCTCATATATAACCTTCTAAGAGCATCAACAACAACATTAGCTTTACCTGATTGGTAGTGAAGACTCTTTTTGTAATCCTTAAGTAGTTTGAGTTACTGCCTCTGCCAAAAGTTTAGTTCCTTTTGAGTGAACAAGTACTACAAACTCTTATGATTGAAATAAATGTTTGCATACACCCCATACAGATAATGGTGCCAAATTTTCAAAGAGAAGCCCACCATCCCCAACTCTAGATCAAGAGTTAGATAATTTCTCTCATGAGCCATAATCTTCCTAGAAGCATAAGCCATAACTTTACCATATTGTATCAAAACACAACCAAGTACCACACGGGATGTATCACAAAACACAATAAAACTATTAGTACCCTCGGGCAGGGTCAAAACTGATGTAGAAGTCAACATATCCTTTGACTTCTCAAAACTATCCTCACAAGAATTAAATCACAAGAACTTAACCTTTTTTGAGTCAACTTTGTCAATAAAGAAGCAATAAATGAGAAACTCTTTACAAACCTCCTATAGTACCCTGCCAAGCCCAAAAAGCTCCGAAAGTAGGTTAGAGTCATAGGTCTAGTCCACATCATAACCACCTCAACTTTTTGTAGATCTTTCTTGATCCCCTCAAAAGACACCACATGCCTAAAAAAGTCACAACATTCAACCAAAACTCACACATAGAAAATTTAGATATATCTAACATTCAAATGGCGCTTTTTAGGCCCTTTTTTGTAAATGGTGAAGGTCTATGATTAGATGGTATAAGGTAGGTGAGAAAAGTGTGTTTAGGACTAATCTTATACATCAATTGATAGAGAAAATCAAGGTTATTCGAGAAAGACTTAAGACTTCTCTAAGTTACCAAAAATCTTATGCGAATATGTGATAGAGAGCTAGAATTTGAGGTTTTTATTGGGTGTTCCTAAAAGTCTCTACTATGAAGGGAGTTATAAGGCTTTTGGATAAAGTCACCAAAAGTTTTATGTGGCTGTGTGATAGAGAGAGCTAGAATTTGAGGTTTATGATTAGGTGTTCCTAAAAGTCTCTCCTATGAAAGGAGTTATGAGGATTTTGGGAAAAAATGAAGGTCAGTCATTTCTATATTGGTCCATATAAAATTCTAAAAATAATTGGGATTGTTTCTTACGAATTAACTTACCAGCGAGCTTAGCATTAGTTCATCCTGTGTTTAATGTGTCCATGGTCAAGAAATGTATGGGTGACCCTTCTTGGTGGTGCCTGCAAAAGGTATTAGAGTGAAGGATTCTCTATCATAAAGAAGTTCCTATCAAAATTCTTGACAGATACATTTGGATGTTAAGGAACAAGGAGATAGCTTCAGTGAAGGTGCTATGGAGGAGCTAAAGAATGGAGGAAGCTACTTGGGAATTGGTGGAGGACATGAAAAATAGATATCCCTTCTTATTTCTACCTCTACATTAGGTTTCTTGAGGTATGAATCTATATTTAAATATATTTTATTTCATTAATTAGGTTTTTTAATGTTCTTTTCTACATCATGCTAAAAGCGTCCTAAGTTCTCATTTGGGGACGAATTGTAATGACCCTTTAGGTTATTTTTCATATTTCTGCTTATTTTTGTTATTAGGGATTTCCCATAGCCATCTAAAGTCATTATGATTTGTTGGGACTGAAAGTTCGATTATCGTGCAGTCTATTTGGTTTTTAGAGCCAATTTCTATATTTAGAAGTTTTTGTTGGTTCCAAATGGCCACAAAGAAAAAACATCAGTAAAACAATCTAGGATGCAAATTTTGACTGCACTAAAAGCTCTAGAATATTGATTTTAGGCTAGGTATACCTTTGTTTGGGTCTCAATGCACCCGATCTCATTTTGACCTATTGATCGGAAAGTTGGAAAATTAAAATTATAGGTATGGGACACTCATTTGATCAAAAAGACCTCAAATGGACAATCCAACTTTACCATCACGTATGGAATGCCCAATTTAATATGAATACATAATTCATTTGCATAAATTGGATTCTGAATAAATTTTGAGGCCTTACCATAAACTTGGAAAATTCTAAGTTTCAGCTAATATCTGGTGTCGAAGAGGATGTTGTGATTACAAAAGGGAGGATTACGATTGCCCTACCTTTTCCCACACTCAAGTAGTGCTATTACGACCCTTAGTTGTGCGGTAGCAACACTTGGATACCTGAAGGGACTATAAATAGGGCTCCTAGGTCACGAAATTGCAAATTTCCATGCACTCTCTTAAAAGCAAAAGCCCTAATTAGTATGATAACTCAAAATTAAGACTTGTGGGTGACTCAGGAGCTTGACTAACTTCTATTATAACAAAAATATTTGGAATTAAGGTAAAATTTCATCCCTTTCTTGATGAATTTCTTGGTTCTTGACTCAAAATCCCAAATAGCTTGAGGGCTTAATTTTAGCCCTAAATTAGCTTGGTTTTCATCCGTATCTTGAGGGTTATGATTCCTTGATCATGTTCGAACATTGATTTGACCTCAAAAACATAATTTCTATAGGAAAGAGCCACTTGGTGTTTTTTGGTGTCATTTTTGGACTCGAAGCATAATGGTACAATATAAGTATCGTTATTATCGTATTGATGTAGATTATGAAGTTGATAGTATAATGGAATTTTGGGATTGTGAAGTTAAGATACACATTTGGCAAATGATTTAAGGATTTGCGGCTCAGCTTTGGGGTAGGCTACTCTTCTTCGTAAGATGATGCTTGTTATTTATTACTTGAGAATATGAAGGTTAAGTTTGATTATGGGTAGAATGACTTAGTGTTGTAGAATGACTCAGTGTTGAATATTGAAGTTTGGGGATTAGATAAGGGTTTTGATCTGTAAGTAAGATGATTCATATAATAGATTTGATATGATGCTAGGTTTAGGATGTGGTTTAGGCATTGGAAGTATGGATAGTATATTTAACCTTATTTAGGCTATTGTGATGATCTTGAAACTATAATTTAGGTGGAGTTGACTTAAATGCCCATGTTTCCAGGCAAAGTTCTTATCTTAGGATTGATTATGTCTTACTTGACATCTAGAAGTTGAACAAGATACCTTTTCCTAGTTTGGGGTATCAATTTCCTAAATATGGAAATTGAGGATTAGGAGTGGGCTTGTCCAGCCACGTTAGGTTTAGATTGATGTTAGCCCTTGTGGATTTAGTTGTGGATGTTAGGGACAGTTGAGACTATTGAGCCTTTAGAACAAGTTTACTTCGTGTATAGGTAAATTATGATGAATTTCCCTAAATTATGATTAATGTCTTATGGGAAAGATATTCCTTATATATATAATATTGGGCCTTTAGAGATGTTATTTTCTCTTAGATATGATATTAGGACTTTAGAGATAATATTCCTCTTGGACATGATATTTGGCATATAGAGATGATATCTTCTCAGAGTTATGATATACATAACCTATAGATATGAGATTCCTTATAGATGTGATATGCCTCATGTTATAATGATATGATGATACCCGATAAGGCCGGAGGATATTATGATGATGCACTGATACTCGGCAAGACTAGAGTATGGTTTAGATAATGTGTTGATACTCGTCAAGGCTGGATAACAATTATATTGATGTTCCTATGTGTACATCTATTGGTTTGAGTCCATCTATCCCTATGTATGGTAGTTATATATGTATATACTCGACAAGGAAAGAAGATGATTATGATGGTGATTGTTATAGTAATAATGGTTATAAAGGTGATGGTTATGATGATGGTATCATGATATTAACTATACTCGTTGGTTATGGTATTGTAGATTCTATTGCATTCATCCTTGCATGTATATTGCCTATCACCAGTATGTGCCTATATATATTAGCTTTTATTGGGAGGTGCATAGGTATGTATGAGAACTATGCCTTGTGGTGTGTTGTATGATGATTGAAACTTCTAATCCTAGGGTAGTGGGAGTACGTGATAGGCTCAGTTAGGTATTTTGTTGTCCGGACTAGCTGGTTATTTGCATTGTTATTAACATTGTTATTATCATTGTTATGATCATTGTTATGGCTAGTTTATGATAGATTAGCCATTGATTTGGTATCGAGACTTGAGGTATGATTCAAACTTCTTTTATCTTACGATTACATTACTATGCATGACCGTCTGATGACTTGATATATGGATTAGAACCTTGAGTATTCTAGGACTTGCTCCTACGATGATTATAGGGTCTTAAATAGATAGTCTAATGGCTTAGTTTTTACTTCAAGTAAACCTTAGTTATGTACTTAGATATATATATGCATTCTTAGCTATATGTAGCTATGGTATTGTCATATATCCCTTCTTTCCTTCATATACTCTAATTATTTACTTATTCCTCAACCTTGTATACTCATATATATCTTCTTTCTACTCTTACTTGCATATTGACCAGTGATATATGGTATAGTATTGATATTCCTAAGTATGGCTGCAATAAGATAGTGTATTCTTACTACTTTATTAGCCTTAATATGATAGTCTCTTAGACATGAATAGGCTAGGTTATCCTTATTATCTCATTTATTATTTTATATAGTGGCAGGGAATTTAGGTGTAGTTCTCTATTCTATTTATATGTTATATATCTACTTTATCGTTGGAGCTTAGTCGGTAGTTTCCTACTGAGTACTATGTGTTAGGTACTCATACTATTCTTTTGTAGCCTGCAGATCATAGTATGGGTTATCATCGTTGATGTGTGCATCATGTGGAGTAGCCATGGTTCACAGACTTAGAGTGAGCTCTTTACATTCAGAGTATTACTTATCTCTCTTTTATGTACTAGACTAGTCTCTATGTTGTGTTCAGAGATAAGTTTTATCAGTGTATTCATTGTACTTCACCTTGTACTCTTGTTAAACTCTTGCAATGATACCACTAGGTTTTGGAATGATATTGTGTAATTGATAGTATATTTTAGATAATTCATATTCTTTCTTTTATCTCTTTGGGTAGTCCATTGATAGCCATTTTGGACTACAAGTTTGTCTACCTACTGGTGGTTTATAGTAGGTGCTATCATGACATGAGGAATTAGGTCGTGACAAATTGGGATCAAAGCCTAGGCTTCACTAGTGTGTTAGTACAACAACTAAGTGTTAATAGAGTCCTTCAAATTGATGTGAAGATGTCCATAACCTATCCTTTAAAGCCTATAGGGACATTCTTAGGAAAAAAATTCTTGACTCCTTGTCGTGTGTTTTCATTGCTATGAGCCTTAATCGCATTCTTTGACTCTACTTTATCCCAAATGGATGATATGAGATGGTTGATATATACAGATAAAACTTCGACATATGTTTTTAGAGCTTTAGTGCACCGTCAAACTAGAGAGTCAGATATGGATATCGAAGATCTTTAGAGTCAACCAAAGGATTTGAGGCCATCTTACACTCCAGTAAAGCTCATGACTACTTCAGCTCTTCAACGTTCAGCATTAGAGGTCCCGAGTATGATGTAGATCCCTCTTAACCATGGATTACATTCGATTAATCGAGCAATTCTCAGACCAGAGTTGGGTGTATTGGTGTTCATCAGGGTTCTTTGCCAGTTTTTAATTACGAGATTGAATTTTTCGAGCAGGCTAGGCATTTTACTATGTTATATCCTTTGAGTAGGGTAGGGTGCGTAGACCTATTTGATGATTGGTATTGCCACTCTATTTGGTGTCAAAGCACTTGATAGCAGCTGGTTCTTCCTTTTCTTAAGTTATTGGTCATTCGAGAGCCATAAAGAGAGTATGTATTTAGAATTATGGAGGTGGCACCAAGAGGCCATGAACTTGGTATTGTGCTATTGGTATTTTATTTGGGAGTGAGAATCCTTTCGGTAGAGTTCAACTTTACTTACAGAGTACTAACTCTATTCATGTATTATTTCAAACTATGAGTTATTCTTATATTAGTCGTGGTGATCATAGCAGGCAAAGTTCTCACTGAACCTTGCAGAGTTTTTGCTATGGGTCTTTAGGCCATGATAGCCATTTTAGATTATTAGGGATAATATCTCAAAGTATTCTAGGATCCTGTTTTAGTTGTGTCATGATGGGACACTAGTTCAGAGAGTGACCCAAATATTAGTTAGTTGATTAGACAGAGTTAGCTTGTATTCTACGCTAGCCTAGATTTCTTGAGGAAGACTATGATTGTGGGAAGGATGATCATTGATAGTAGAAAGTGCTCTCAGAATCCGTTGTCTAATTATTTAGGCTCAGTTTTTGTTCTCTCCATATTGGTTCTTCAGGAGTTTGCTACTGATGATAGGCGAATTTACACGCCTATATCAATATATTTTGCCCATATTTTAGCCTAGTTTTGAGAACAAAGTATATATTTCATGCACTTTTAGTCCTTTTTCCTGTAAATGAGCTAACGAACATGATTAGTAAAGTTTCAGGTATAAATGATGCATAATTCAGCATTTTATGGCTTACTTGACGCAAAAAAAAGCTCACGAAGGAAGGGAAGGGAGTTTACACGCCTAAGGACCAAAACTGTTGTATGGAAAATCTATCCCGGGCTAAAACAGCATTTCTAAAGACTTTGGGGATTTGCAGTAACTTAGTTGGATTTGGACAATGATACATTAACCTAGTACAATTGGGTTATGTATTTCATTAGTTTATTTGGATTATGATAATGTTACATTAACCTAGTACAATTGGGTTAAGTATTACATTAGCCTAGTAGGATTTGGTTAGATATTTTATTTATCTAGTAGGATTAGGATATGGGTATTATAAATACCCTATCATGCTAGAGATTTTTAATAAGGGGGGAGACCACAATACTTTCTTCCATCCCTCTCATCTTCCACTACAAACAATTCTACAACTCTTCTAATCTTTCCATTAATTCTATTTTTCTTCTTCTACTCTTTTATTCTTAAATTCCACAACAAGAGAATAGTTACTTTGCCTAGGAATTCACGCCTCATGCCTACCACCTAAGCTACACGAAATTACTCAATCTTGTGGTATAACAACAATGTCAATCGTGATCTCCTTCGCATTCATGGGTAACTAAACTTCTCTGTTGGGGTTATGGAAGCCGTATGAGATACTATCTATTGCTGTGAGGTTGTGAGTTCGCGACACGTATACTGCTTATATCATTATTCTCTTCATCTTAGTCTACATTCTTTGTGGTTGCAAACACAAGAATACGCCAGTATAACATTTAACTTGTTCGAAAGAAAGGTTATTTGTCTGGAAAAGAGATAATGTCAAGGTAGTAGGGTCACCCCCTAAAATTCCCTATTAAAAAGCTAGTGCCGTAACTGGACTAACCTCTTGGAGAATTCGTACCGTTAGACACGCTTTAAGCTCGAAAGAGTTAAAGTGAAATAATCCTCGAATAGGTTGAAAGACACCTGGATTTACCATAGAATACAATTCTCTATAAGCAGTTGCATGTCAGAATTCTACATACTCATAGCCAATAGAGACGTATACCTCAGAAGGTGGACATAACCCCAACGCCTCAATTCTCATTGTTTACAACTTACGTAACAATATTTCTCTTTTACTTTGCTATTTTCAGCTTTTATTTAATTGTTTTGGTGACACATTACAATCCCCCCTTTTTACGAGACTTGCACCAAAAGTTTAGTAATTTTGCTTACTTGTTGGCCAAGCTATTCCCTGTGGGATCGACACCCAACCCTGTTGGGTTCTATATTTGCTAACGACCGCTTTACACTCCTACGAGAGCTGTAGATTGAGCGTTATCAAAAATTGGCACCGTTGCCGGGGAATACAAGTGTCAATCAAGTTCGTGATAATTACTAGACCCTTTGGTCAAAGATTCTCGTACTATTACATTTAGTTTTTGTTTTTGTCTACTGCAGGTTTTTATTTTAGTGCATGCCCCATACTCGAAGTTCTGTTCAACCATTATTACCAATCAATCCTGAACCACAACGCATTGGTAGAATGGAAGCACAAGCTGAAATCGCAAGGATGGCTGCACAACAGGAACAAGCAAGATTGGTTGCCCTTGCCGCAGCCCAGGTTCAACAGCAGAACATTGATAACCCTGCACGAGCAACAAATCCTGACGATGAGGATTTAGGTGATGACGAGTTACTAAACCCTAGGCATGATGCTGAAATCACAACACCTGCCAACAGAAGAGGTCGACAAGCTCGGTATAGACATGATCGCCAACCTATACAGCCAGCTTTCGACGATGATGATGATGATATTGATGGTGCCGGAGCCACTGAAGCTATAATTCCACCACCATTAGCGCCCGGAGCCAAGTTCAACATCACAAGCACCATGATTCAGTTATTGCAACTCAAGGGATTGTTTAGTGGACTAGCAGGCGATGATCCGAATATGCATCTCATCAACTTTATTTCTACATGCAAGTCTTTTGACAATCCTGGTGTTGGTCAGAATGCAATTCGATTATGTCTATTTCCATTGTCTCTGTCTGGGGAGGCAACACTATGGTTGAATGGGCTGACTCCTGATTCAATTACAAATTGGAGGCAATTGAGAGACGCTTTCCTAGAAAGATTCTTTCCGCCTTCCAAAAGGGTACAATTGAGAGATGAAATCAGCAACTTTCGTCAGCATCCCACTGAAGCTCTTCATGAAACATGGGAGAGGTTCAAGACAAAGCTAGCGAGATGCCCAAACCATCACATGACTAATGTTCACCTCATGGAGATATTGTATAGAGCCTTGAATTCAATAACTAAGCCAGTGGTGGATAACGCAGCTGGAGGATCCTTTATGGATCTCACCTTTGGTCAAGCAAGCAATATGCTAGATCGCATGACGAAACAAAGTAGAGCTTGGCATACCAGGGATTCCGAGGTAGCAAGCCCCACTTTATCTATAGGCATAACTGCAGACCAAAGAAGAAGACAAGAAGAACGTGATCAAGATTTAGCGCACATGAAAACGCAAGTGGATCTTCTGACAAAGCATTTATTATCAGGGAAAACCGAAAAAGTGAAAGTTGTGGTGCTAAAAGGAAGAGACGAATCTGATTCGGAAGAGGAGGCCAACTACTTGAAAAATCAGGGGGGTTTCCGTGGGAATACCCAAGGAAACCAATGTCGGAACTATTATGATAAATCTGGAAGGAAAGACCAAGGTAGTTGGAAGAAAAAAAATGAAAAGAGTGGTTTGTACGTTCCCCCTGGTAGACGTGATACCACCACATCTAATTCTGGAAGTATGGAAGACATGATGGCTAAATTATTGAAAGGAGTGGAAGCAATGAGCGCGGGAGTTACTGAGGTAATTAATGATTTGTCCTCCATGAAACAACTAGTTGATTCTCATTCCACTTCAATCAAGCAAATAGAGCAGCAATTGAGCCAACTTTCAGCAGCACTCAATCAAAGAAAGGCTGGCACTTTACCTAGCGATACTGTGCAAAACCCAAGGAATGATGGGTCATGCATGGACATCACTACCAGAAGTGGTAAGGTGCTGGAACCTTCAGCAAAAGGCAAGCAAGTGGTTGACGAAGTTGCGGACATGGATGATAACACAAAAGGAGAAGATGCCGCAACAACCAGTCCTGACGTCAAGGACGTCACGCCCAGTGACGTGCAGCCTGAAAAAATGGAAAAACGGAAGCAAGAGGAGAAGAAAACCATGGAGAGAACACTTCCATACCCACCACCACCTTTTCCCCAAAGACTGAAAAAGGTGGCGGATGACACTAAGTTCAGCAAATTCATGACTATGTTAAAGCAGCTGACCATTAATGTTCCATTGGTGGAGGCACTTGAACAAATGCCTGGGTATGCGAAGTTGATGAAGGATATTTTGACAAAGAAGAGGGCATCAAGTTATGATGTGCATCATTGTAGTGCAATTGCTACCCGATCGATAGTTCAGAAGAAGGCCGACCCCGGAGCTTTCACTATTCCTTGCACCGTCGGATCATTGAACTTTGCCAAAGCATTATGTGACTTAGGAGCCAGCATCAATTTGATGCCATTATCGATCTACAAGAAGTTGGGGTTAGGAGATCCTACTCCAACCAATATGAGGCTCGTCATGGCAGATAGGTCGGTAAAACGACCTGTTGGTATTCTATGCAATGTCTTGGTAAAAGTTTCTTCATTTATCTTTCCAGCAGACTTTGTCATCTTGGATTGTGAAGCAGATTCTGAGGTTCCCATAATCTTGGGGCGCCCTTTCCTTGCTACAGGAAGTGTGCTCATTGATTTGAGAGCTAATGAACTTTCATTCCGAATAAATGACGAAGTGGTTCATTTTGATGTTTGCAAATCAATGAAGCAACCCAAAGATCTTAGTGTATTTTCGGTGGCTGATGTTTTCTTTGATGATGAGAAAGAACTACTTGAAGAAGAGCAAATTATTGATGATCCCTTGGAGGTTGTGCTCATGAATGGAGAGAGTGAAGATGCTGAAAATTCTGAAGAAGCCATTTGTGCTCTATCGGGATTAGGAACATATCGCTATACTCCCAAGAAGCTGGATCTTGATCTCAAGAATTGGCCTACACCACCAGCTAAGCCATCTATTGAAGAGCCACCCACGTTAGAATTGAAGAAGCTGCCAAGTCATTTTAAGTACGCATTCTTAGGAAGCGGAAACACTCTTCCAGTCATTATGGCAGCCGATTTGGGTGAGCGACAAGTTGCAGCTCTTATTGCTATTCTATGCAAGTATATTAGAGGTATTGGATGGACCATTGCGGATATTATTGGTATTCCACCTGGGATTTGTACACATAAAATTCAGCTTCAAGAAAATTGCACACCCACCATTGAGCATCAAAGGAGTCTAAACCCACCTATGCAAGAAGTGGTGAAGAAAGAGATCATCAAGTGGTTAGACGCAGGAGTTGTGTATCCTATTTCTGATAGTACATGGGTAAGCCCTGTACAATGTGTTCCCAAGAAAGGAGGTATGACGGTGGTCGCGAATGCAAAGAATGAACTTATTCCACTCAGGCCCGCCACTGGATGGAGAGTATGCATGGACTACCGCAAGCTGAATTCTTGGACACTCAAGGATCACTTCCCAATGCCATTTATGGACCAAATGCTAGATCGATTAGCGGGGAAAGGATGGTTTTGCTTCTTGGATGGTTATTCAGGCTATAATCAGATTTGTATTGCACCCTAAGACCAAGAGAAGACAACGTTTACATGCCCATATGGTATGTTTGCCTTCAAACATATGCCATTCGGGTTATGTAACGCACCAGCCACCTTTCAACGTTGTATGATGTCTATTTTCTCTCATATGGTTGAAGACACTTTGGAGGTATTTATGGACGACTTTTTAGTTATTGGTGAGTCTTTTGAAGCATGCCTGGCAAACTTGAGCATGGCATTACAAAGATGTGTAGAGTTCAACCTTGTGCTGAATTGGGAGAAGTGCCATTTCATGGTAAAAGAAGGAATCGTTCTAGGGCACAAGATCTCTGAAAGAGGAATAGAGGTTGACCGAGCAAAAATTGAGGTTATTGAGAAGCTACCGCCTCCAATGTCGGTGAAGGGAGTTCGTAGTTTTCTTGGCCATGCTGGTTTCTATCGTAGGTTCATCAAAGACTTCTCCAAAATTGCGAGTCCATTGTGCAAACTATTGGAGAAAAATGCAAAGTTTGACTTCAATGACGATTGCTTAAAGTCATTCGAATGCCTTAAAGGAAAACTCATTGAAGCCCCTATTATGGTAGAACCAGATTGGACTCTCCCGTTTGAAGTCATGTGTGATGCTAATGGTGTAGCCGTTGGTGCTGTTCTTGGTCAGAGAAAGGAGAAATTATTTCATCCTATCTACTATGCGAGTAAGGTCCTAAATGAAGCCCAAAGAAACTACATTGTTACTGAACAAGAGCTCCTAGCGGTTGTGTATGCATTTGAGAAGTTTCATGCCTATCTATTGGGTACTAAGGTGATCGTTCATACAGACCATGCAGCTCTTAGGTATCTAATGACAAAGAAGGATGCAAAACCAAGGTTGATTAGATGGGTATTGCTGCTGCAAGAGTTTGATTTCGGAGTCAAAGATAGATGAGGTTGCGAGAACCAAGTGGCTGATCACCTATCTCGACTTGAGAATGAGCATGTGGCGCAACCTGAAATTCAGATTGATGATGCATTCCCGGACGAAAAGATATTAGCGACAACAATGGAGAAATTACCATGGTATGCCGACTTTGCAAATTTCGTGGTGAGTAATGTGATACCTGCCAATTTATCTTACCACCAAAGGAAGAAGTTTATGCATGACGTACAGCACTACTATTGGGATGAGCCTTATTTGTTTCGACGATGTGCGGATGGTATCATTCGACGTGTATATCCCATGAAGAGGTGCCTACTATCTTGGAAGCATGCCACACTTCGCAAGTTGGAGGACATCACGCAGGCAATCGTACGGCCAGAAAAGTATTGCAAAGTGGTTATTATTGGCCTTCGGTATTCAGAGATGCCTACGACTATGTTAGAAGGTGTGACCAATGCCAGCGTCAAGGTGCAATTTCAAAACACCATGACATGCCCATGACCAAAATTCTTGAGGTAGAACTCTTTGATGTGTGGGGTATTGATTTCATGGGTCCATTCGTGAATTCGTTTGGAATGAAGTACATCTTGGTTGCTGTGGATTATGTTTCGAAATGGGTAGAAGCTGTAGCATTGGCCGACAATGAAGGAAAGCATGTTGTAGCGTTCTTAAAGAAGAATATCTTCTCTCGCTTTGGAGTACCACGTACTATCATAAGTGATGGAGGATCTCACTTCTGCAACAAGCTATTCAAATCAGTTTTGGCCAAGTATGGTGTCAAGCAACATAAGGTAGCTACGCCTTATCATCCCCAAACTAGTGGACAAGTAGAAGTTTCCAATCGCGAGATCAAGCAAATCCTTGCAAAGACGGTTAATGCAAATAGGAAGGATTGGTCTCAAAAGCTAGATGAGGCACTATGGGCGTATAGGACTGCATTCAAGACACCCATTGGCATGTCTCTTTATCAACTAGTCTATGGGAAGGCTTGTCATCTACCCATCGAGCTCGAGCACAAGGCATTGTGGGCATTGAAGCAATTAAATTTGAATTGGGATGATGTGAAGAATCTGAGGTTGGAGCAGCTGAACGAACTAGATGAATTCTATCTCCATGCATATGAAAGGTCAGACCTATACAAGGAGCGGATGAAAAAGTATCATGATCAGTGGATTGTTCGACAAAACTTCCAAAGGGGTGATATGGTACTTCTCTTCAACTCCAGATTGAAGCTCTTCCCAGGTAAGTTAAAGTCTAAGTGGTATGGTCCATACAAAGTTATCCAAGTCTACTCGTCTGGAGTAGTCGAATTGGAAGACAACCATGGTGTTGTCTTCAAGGTGAATGGCCAACGTGTTAAGCCTTATATCGGTCCTCTTGACTCGATGAATTCTATGGCCATCACTTATCTCGACGAAGTCTAAGTACTCGAGGTAACTATGTCGAGCCAAGACAATAAAAAAAGTGCTAGATGGGAGGCAACCCATCGTTTTATCGTTTTATCGTTCTTTTTTTACTTGTTTTGCTTTTGATAATGAAAATCCAAAAATAAGAGTCGTGCCACGACCAAAACTAAGGCGCTTGGTGGGAGGCAACCCATCGTACTAATCATTTTCATTTGGTTTTAAGCAAAAATAGGTGCAAGAGGTATTCAACGAGGAGATTGATTTCAATTGACGATTTGGATGCATTGTATGGTAAAGTTGGTAAGTTAGGAATAGTGATGCATAAGTCTATGAATGGTGCATTGCTCATGCCAAACTAGGCATCGAGGAAGGCTAGGCCTAGGTAAAACTAGGCCACAAACGATGCACAACCTATTCTATAACCTAAGGTCTCGGAATCTAGTGTGCTATACACTCTGCGCCGCCCATTCCTAAGTGTGTTTTTGACTATGCGCCACCTATGCTATAGCATTAGGTCTCAGGATCTCATATTCCATACACTGTGGCGCATATGTCCCTAAATGCCATAGACTATGCGCCGCTTATACCATGACTATGTCGAGCATTATGCGCCGCATATGTAGCATTTTTGTCTCCAAAACCGATTGTAAATGGGTCAAAACCCGACCCATTCTCTTCCTATATAAAGGGGACTTAGTCTTGAAACATAACCACACTAGAAATTAACCTAAAGGCGCCGCATTCCCTCTCCAAACCATCCTAAAAAAAATTTTTTTGCTCTTCCAATTCATAAAACCATCTCCAAAAGCTGCAAGCAAGTAAGTACTCTCTTATTCTTCATTTATTTCTCGTAAGTACTACATTGCTATGTCTATTATAAATTGCTACATCGTATAAGATTGATTGGTGATGTTCATGTGTTTTGATTGTTGATACAAAATCATGTGAGTAAACATATACGTAGGAAAATCTTGACTTGTTTCCGACTTGAATTTGGTTTTAATAGCATTGTTATACGATTTGTGGAATTGCTATGGTGATGAACATTGACTGTCATGTTATGATCTTGTTACTTGGATACTTACATGCTAGACTATCTCGTTCAACGGGATAAGCCTTATAGTTGCCTACCGACTTAGGAGGTTGCGATTGTTGAAAACATCCATACCATGTTACAACCCCTATGTAGTAGTGTTGTTATATCTAACATGAAAGTAGTGCAATGGCTGCAAGTAGTAATACATTACTAATTTTCTTGTCGGAATATAATCCTTAAACGTATGTGGACAAAATCTGAGTAATCGACCACTTTCACTTCACTGATTTGTGTCAACAAAACTAAGTGTGGGGTGTTACCCCTAATGCTTGTTTATAGATTGTATCAACTGAGATTGTGCTGCCATTAACACTATTTCTAGTCTTAGGTACAATGGCACCTAAAGCGAGGCAAGGCAAGGTGAAGGCTACCACTTCCCAAAAGGGCAAGAAGAGAGGTAGAAAGGACCAAGGAGAATCATCCTCAACACAACTACCCCGCAGAATGTTTGGAATAAAATGGGTTCTTGAGGAGGAAGCCAAAGAATGGTACAGGAACAACAAAGAAAGAAGATATGTTCACGTCGACCTGATCAACAAGGACACCTTAGCGAAGAAGGAGCCGCGTATGTTGGCGAAAATCATGGCATTGAAGCTGGATTTCATCTTCCGCGATATGGGAGAATGTAATCTTGATTTGACAAGAGAATTTTACGCCAACTGGTCGCCGAAAACAACAGGCAGCGAAGTCAAAATTCAGGGCCAAGTGTTACAGCTCAACGCGGACTGGATCAACTCTTTTCTTGGCTTACCTTCGGTCGACCCAGCACCATTCAAAGAGCTGTACAGCAGGCCTCCTTATAGAGCAATTAGACACACACTTTGTGGAAGTAGATCGATG
Source organism: Capsicum pubescens (assembly GCA_030864215.1). Taxonomy (NCBI): domain Eukaryota; kingdom Viridiplantae; phylum Streptophyta; class Magnoliopsida; order Solanales; family Solanaceae; genus Capsicum; species Capsicum pubescens. The sequence continues at coordinate 84,544,541 of CM061543.1, read as the reverse complement.
GCAAGGTGGGGCAGACATAAAGACACAGGACGACACAACACCTTCCCCTATGCTTCACTGAATAGGGAAGCAAGAATCAAGATGCGTATTGTCAAATCATGCCTTATTCCTAGGACTCAATACACCAAGATATCAAGAGATAGAGTGTGTTTGGTCTATGCTTTGATGACGAATGTCCCTATCAACTTTGGAGCAATCATTCGCTCTACCATGAGGAAGGCCAGACTCCACAAAAGGTCCCACTTCACGTTTGGAAATCTGTTGACAGCAATCTTGCGGAAGGAGGATATCGAAGAGGAACCAGCTGACTACAAACTCCCACATAACCCAAAGAAGGTTGACCTTACTAAGGTCAAAGATGCTGAAACAACTCATGGTGTCAACCTTACTACTGCAGAAAGACATGCTCATGATGAGAGTACCTTCCGTCATCTTTATGGCATGACACGATTTACTATGATGAGTGGTGGACATGTTCCAACTGCTGCAGAGCTCCAACAGCTGGACCACAACTATCTTATGAACATGCATACACGGGAGATGTGTGGAGTGGGCGTATACTTTGAGGAACCTCTAGATGATGATGTGCCGACTGATGACGATCGACGCTTGCCAGACTTTGATGAGGAGGAGAACTCTGACGACGACTCTTATGATGATTCCGATGAAGGGGGTATGACCCCCGACATTGAGGAAGAGTCCGACTAACCAGGTTCCTCGTATTTATTTTCCACTGAGGGCAGTGTCCCATTTAAGTGTGGGGTGGCGGTATCGTATGCTATACTTCTCTATCGCAACTATGCTTGTTTATTTTGTTGTTTTTTTTGTTATTTTTTTCGTGTTTTAGTTTTTTTGTTTTTGTTGGTTTTTCTAGCTTCGCATGAAATTATTTTGATAGGCAGCATGAGATTATAACAAGAGTATGTGCTACAATTATGACTATCGAGACGTTTAGGCTCTAGTTGTGACTCATTATGTGATATTGTGTGGTTCAATTCCTTCACTTGTTGGGTCGAGAGTCTATATTACTTCCAAGCAAGTCGACCATGTGCCTTATGTGTGTGAGATAATCGTATATTCTATGTGTGTGGCTGATGCTAGAACTTGTCTGGTATGTATGCAAAGCGAAAATAAGGAGTGTAAGTTTAGGATATGATTTAGGCATTTCTTTGGCAATCTATATTTGTTTACCTTCAGTTGTACTTACCCATGGACATCATCCTAGTTAAACCCTTTTGAGCCTTTAGCCTATTTTCTTTGACAACCTTGTATGTAAGCCTAATCCATTTTTTCAAGACCGTAATTTGATCCAAACTCCTAAGTTCTTTAAAGTGAAAAAGTCATGTGACAACATAAGAGGAAATTGGGTGAGTATGATGCTATAAATTGTAATGGTGCTTGAATGTGTTCTGAAAAAGAAAGTGCTATCATAAGAGGTATGTTATGAAAAGAAAAAGGAAAAGAAAGTTGAAAAGCGAGTTGTGCTTAAAATTGAAAAACAAAAGAGGAGAACAAGGGTGGTAGAATAAAAGAAAGAAAGGTTGAAAGAAAAAAAAAAGTGTCAATGATACAAAGTAATGTATTAAAGCGCTTAGGAACTTAGTCACTATTCCTGGCCAAAATAGTCCTACCCGTCCCTTAGCCTACATTACAACCATCAAAAGACCTACTTGATCCTAAGCTTAGCATTCTGACATTTAGTAGAGTATTACATTAAGGGCAAGCCTATGGTCATCAGTTGCTACATATGAATTCTTTGTGAGAGTGAGAGCAAGGACATTTTGATACCCATGTTTGAAAAATATGCTATACTTGTGAGTGATTATGGGTACTATAGTGTGAGACACACATGGTTGATGAGTTTTGGGTAGTTATATATGATTCCTTGTACCTTAAAGTTTGCATGCGAGTTGATCACCATCACGAGTCTATGCTAGAGGATAAATTGTTTCTACCTATAATCGAAAAGCTACTCTTTGTTGATAATTGTTGTGCTTGTCTTGACAAATGTTGTGTGTGTTGCTGTGAAACCCTAAGTTGATGTTTAGAAGGACATGGTATTTCGTTCGAGGACGAACAAAGCTTCAAGTGTGGGGTGTTGATGATAGGCGAATTTACACGCCTATATCAATATATTTTGCCCATATTTTAGCCTAGTTTTGAGAACAAAGTATATATTTCATGCACTTTTAGTCCTTTTTCCTGTAAATGAGCTAACGAACATGATTAGTAAAGTTTCAGGTATAAATGATGCAGAATTCAGCATTTTATGGCTTACTTGACGCAAAAGAAAGCTCACGAAGGAAGGGAAGGGAGTTTACACGCCTAAGGACCAAAACTGCTGCATGGAAAATCTGTCCCGGGCTAAAACAGCATTTCTGAAGACTTTGGGGATTTGCAGTAACTTAGTTGGATTTGGACAATGATACATTAACCTAGTACAATTGGGTTATGTATTTCATTTGTTTATTTGGATTATGATAATGTTACATTAACCTAGTACAATTGGGTTAAGTATTACATTAGCCTAGTAGGATTTGGTTAGATATTTTATTTATCTAGTAGGATTAGGATATGGGTATTATAAATGCCTTATCATGCTAGAGATTTTTAATAAGGGGGGAGACCACTATACTTTCTTCCATCCCTCTCATCTTCCACTACAAACAATTCTACAACTCTTCTAATCTTTCCATTAATTCTATTTTTCTTCTTCTACTCTTCTATTCTTAAATTCCACAACAAGAGAATCGTTTCTTTGCCTAGGAATTCACGCCTCATGCCTACCACCTAAGCTACACGAAATTACTCAATCTTGTGGTATAACAACAATGTCAATCATGATCTCCTTCGCATTCATGGGTAACTAAACTTCTCTGTTGGGGTTATGGAAGCCGTATGAGATACTATATATTGCTGTGAGGTTGTGAGTTCGCGACACGTATACTGCTTATATCATTATTCTCTTCATCTTAGTCTACATTCTTTGTGGTTGCAAACACAAGAATACGCCAGTATAACATTTAACTTGTTCGAAAGAAAGGTTATTTGTCTGGAAAAGAGATAATGTCAAGGTAGTAGGGTCACCCCCTAAAATTCCCTACTAAAAAGCTAGTGTCATAACTGGACTAACCTCTTGGAGAATTCGTACCGTTAGACACGTTTTAAGCTCGAAAGAGTTAAAGTGAAATAATTCTCGAATAGGTCGAAAGACGCCTGGATTTACCATCGAATACAATTCTCTATAAGCAGTTGCATGTCAGAATTCTACACACTCATAGCCAATAGAGACGTATACCTCAGAAGGTGGACATAACCCCAACGCCTCAATTCTCATTGTTTACAACTTACGTAACAATATTTCTCTTTTACTTTGCTATTTTCAGCTTTTATTTAATTGTTTTGGTGACACATTACAATCCCCCCTTTTTACGAGACTTGCACCAAAAGTTTAGTAATTTTGCTTACTTGTTGGCCAAGCTATTCCCTGTGGGATCGACACCCAACCCTGTTGGGTTCTATATTTGCTAACGACCGCTTTACACTCCTACGAGAGCTGTAGATTGAGTGTTATCAGCTACGACTATAGAGAGATCGTCTATTGGTCTAGAGAGTATCCCCGATGTGGGATTGCTAGTTTTTCAGCTCATTCAAATCGGCCTCATAATGAGTATGGCACCTTCAACTAGAGATATTGCGCTTAGCACCTCGGTTGGTGATTTAGTCAGTCGGTATAAGTTTGGACCATTCTATTTGTTCTCTTGTAGATCCATCAGGCATGTGGTTGTGGATGTCACTTTGATTGGTGTGCTTTTATTTTCTGCATTTACTTTTTTCATTGTGTGAATTAGGGTCTTTGTACCCATTGATGATTATATGCCTTGATGAGTTTATATTGATTATTGTGTGCGTTATTATTGAATTTATAATTATATGACTGCCTTTGTGGATTATTTTTGTAGTGGTGGATGGACAGATCTATATTGATATTTACTACCTGTTGGTGTAACTTTTGGGTTTGAGCCCATTTATCTTGGCATGTTGGCCTTATTGTGGCCACCTTGAGTGGTACATAATATTGATGTTTATTTTGGTACCAATTATTCATTATATTGATGTTTATATTACTGTTACTATTTCTATCACAGCTTGAGGTTATTGATATTATTAATTGATGTAATTGATCCTCACTAATTAGCTGTATAAACTAGTGTTATCTAGTTAGAATTTTATTTCCTTGCGATTCTTATTCGGTGGCTCAAGTAGATATAGCCCATTTTGATAATTTCTTTCCCATAGCGAGGCGTTGATTGTTTTCCCTCTTGGTTAGTAATGTTATATTAATTCAAGAATGAATCATGATATCGAAAGTAAGTTGACATTCTGTGGTTTTGTATGGTTCTAAAGTTTGCAATTTAGCTATATTGTCTGATCTTGAGTTGGAGATTCTTATATTTTCCCCTTGGGTTGCAAAGGTTTTCACTTTGGCTATTCCTTTTTATATAACCATTTATAAGATTGAATAGTTTGAGGTCCGTTCTTCTTATGGCTATTTCATTGTCCGAAAGTGGTTTTGCTATTGATATCGAGATGTATAAGGTACATATCTTACATTTGTTGGACTCATCTTCGTGAGATGACCTGCCCTTATTATTGATATGGAGATTGGATGTTTCGTTCTTATCGTGATATAATTTTTGTCTTTGGTGGAGTTAGGGAGATAGAGGCAGGTGGTCTTTCATGTGATCGCTTCTTAAGTTGGCAAATTGGAATTCTTTGTCTTGAGTTGATTGATTTTCTGGTGGTGGTCTTGACATTGACCTTGGGTTTGAGATTGGTATTTTCTTCTTCGATGATGTGGTTCATGGGTGAATCGAGTGATGATTGTCCTACTCTGGTGGATTCAGAAAATCCCTATTTTAGAGTTTGTTTGAACTAATGAGGCTTGGTGGAGTTTTCTCCTCGATGATATGTGCCTATTGCCAAAATAAAGTGTTGGATTGGTTAGTTTCTGGCTTGAGTTGCATTTCTTTGAGTTGCTAGGTTTTTATCATTATTAGTGTGGTTTATGGATTTTATGTGTTCTTGAGTATTCTTCGATAATTCACTCCCTCCAGTGTATATGGGTGGATTTCTAGTGTTTTTAGCCAATGATTTTTCCTTTATTGCAATTTTGTTCTTCAGTTATGTTTCGACTTTGGCTTGATATGTTTTGGTATAGATATGTCTGATTCAAAAAATATGGTCGATGTGAGTATTTGACCTTGTTTTGGATTTTTTGCTCAATTTTGGATTTGATGCCTTAGGATGTCTATTTGGAAGTTATGATATATTATGAGTATTAATGCCTACCTGTTTTCAGGTTTGGTTTGGGTAGTCGAGATCGAGCGATTCAGCCTTGGTGTTGAGATTTCTTCTTGGAGTGATAAAGCTTAAATGCAACCTTTATTTTACATTTGTCTCAATTTGGACTTCATTTATAGGCTGGTTTAGCCTACCCCATGGTTTCCTATTTGATCTTTTCAATTTTAGATGAATATAGTTGATGAGTGTTCAGAAGATAAGTTGTGGATCCGGTATTGGTTCTTTCAGTTTTGACCATGAGTCATCAATTTTCGAAGGAAATTTTGATGATATACTCAGTGAAAGAGTAAACTTGAGTTGGATTCAGTGTGGTTTCATTCTTGATTGATGGGACATCCTAGAGTGCATCATTCGGTGATGAGTAGTTCTTCCTTGATCCTTTGGATTCCAGTTTTTATTACCATCTGGACTAGTTGTAGCATTGACATAGATTGCATTCCTTGATTATCTCTATGTGTGTGCTCAGATAGAGCCTTATGAGCTTATTCTCACATTTGTCATATGGACTTTTAGTGGATTAACTTTATTTATTTAAGTTCTCTGTGATAAGAATGTGTGCATGGAACTCATGTGATTTCCTCATAGTTTGTAGCTGATAGCAAGTATGGATTGGTAAAGTAAGGTTATATTTGGATTTAGAGTCGGTTGTAAGCTCATACCTTAATTTTCTTTGGCTTAGATAAGCCTTGGATTAATTTGTGCGAGTGTCGAGATGGTATCAATGTGTTATGGTTTAGATTTGCATGCATCAGCCTTTTTCGGTTCAGTGGAAGGCCAGCTGGTGGTTGAGATTGAGTTTTAACTATTTGGACATTAAGTGAGAGACCTGGTTGAAAAAGGGATACCTATGGTAAAATCCCCTGAAAGTGTTCTCTCTTTGTTGAGGTTATTTGAGAAGTCATGCTTGGAGAATGCGGTCCTAGTACCTTATCCCTTCAAACTTTTGAGCTTTTTCTATCCAATGACTTTTGTGGATGAAAGTCCTTGTTGTAGTGGATATTGTAATGACCCTTTGGGTCATTTTTCATATTTCTACTTATTTTCACCGTTAGGGATTTCCCACAGCTTCCCCAAGTCATTTTTGACTTACTGGGACTGACAGTTCTGTTCCCGGGAAGTTCATTTGGTTTTTAGAGATAATTCCCTGTTTAGAAGTCTTCGCTAGTTCCAAATGCCCATGGGAAAAAACTTCAATAAAATAATCTTAGATGCAAATTCTGACTACGCCAGCTGCACCAAAATATAAATTTTAGGCTAGGTAGACCTTTGGTTTGGATCCTAATGCACCCGAGCTCATTTTGACCTATTGGTTGGAAAGTTGAAAAATTAGAATTATGGATGTGGGACCCACATTTGGTCGAAATGACCTCGAATGAAAAATCCAATTTTTCATCGCATCTGGAACATCAAATTTAGTGTGATTACATAGTTCATTTGCATAAATCGAATTTTGAATGAATCTCGAGGCCTTAGCGGAAACTTGGAAAGTTTCCAAGTTTCTACTGATATCTAGTGCCAGAGAGGATGTTGCGATCACACAAAGGAGAATGGCGATTGTCATACCTTCTCCCTACACTCAAGTAGTGCGATTGCAACCCTTAGGTGTGAGATAGCAACACCTGGATACCTAAAGGGGCTATAAATAGGGCCCCTAGTTCGCGAAATTGCCCATTTCCACCCACTCTCTTGAAAGAAAAAGCACTAATGAATATAATAACTCAAAATTGAGACTTGTGGGTGACTTGGGAGCTTGATTAACATCTATTATCGCGAATATCTTTGGATTTAAGGTAAAATATCTTCCCTTTCTTGATGAATTTCATTATTCTTAACTCAAAACCCCAAATTATATTGGTTTTCACCCTTTTATTAAGGGTTATAATTCCTTGATCATGTGTGAACGTTAGGTTGACCTCAAATGTAATTTCCATAAGTGGGACCCACTTAGGGTTTTTAATGTCATTTTTGAACTCGAAGCATAATAGTGCAATATCGGTATCACTATTTTCGTATTGATGAGTAGATTATTATTTTAATAGTAAGATGGCTTTTTGGGATTGTGAAATGAAGATAGACATTTGGTGAACAATTTAAGGATTTACGGTTCGGCTTTGAGGTAGGCTTCTGTATACTCTTCTTCGTAACATGAATTGTGTTATATATTACATGTGAATGTAAATTTTAAGTTTAATTATGGGTAGAACGACTTAGTATTGAATATTAAAGTTTGGAGAGAAGATGAGGGTTTTGATCCGTAGGTTGAAATGCTTAATACCCTTTTTAAGTCCTATTTCCTTCTCCCTAGAATGAGTTAATTCATAGAACGGATTTTATATGAGTCTAGGTTTGTAATGTGCTTTAGCATTGAAAGTATGCATAGTATATTTAACCTTATTTAGGCTACTGTGGTGGTCTTGAAACACTAATTTAGGTGGAGTTGACTTAAATGCCCATGTTTCAAGATGAAGTTCCTATCTTAGGATTGGTTATGGCTTACTTGACATCTAGAAGTTGAACTAGATACCTTATCCTAGTTTGGGGTATCAATTTCCAAAATACTAAAATTAAGGATTAGAAGTGGATTAGCCCAGCCCACTTCAGGCTAAGACTGGTGTTTTCCCTTGTGGACTTAGCTGTGGATGCTAGACATAGTTGAGACTATTGAGCCTTTAGAATATGTTTACTTCATGGGTTTATAAATTATGATGACTTTCCTCAGATTATGATTAATGACTTATGGCCATGATATTATTTATAGATATGATATTTGGCCTTTTGAGATTTTATTACCTCTCATTTATGATATTGGGTCGTTAGAGATGTCATTTCCTTTTATATATGTTATTGGGCCTTTAGAGATGATATTCCTCATAGACATGATATTTGGCATATAAAGATGATATCTCTTCATAGTTATATATAATGCCCCGAGTCTGTACCCCGGACACTACACAGTTCTCATAATCCCCAAGGACCATAAGTTAACCCATGACTGGTACCTGCTGCAATAAGTGAATAGTAATACTACAAATTAGTAGAAATTAGGCAAAAACTTGTCATAAGGTTCAATACTGAAATAAATCTAAATACGGTATAACAATACCAAAACTGAAACATCTATCTGAAAATACTCTAGTCTGAAAAGCCTCTACTGTCTGAATCATGGAGTTGATAGGACAAGCCCCCAACTAACTCCAAGTACTAAAAACTGTACTGATAAACCAAAATACTAAAGAAAATTATCATGTCCTCAAACTATAAGGACTCACCACTAACTCTGACTGCTGAAGATTTGAACTGCTAAGGGTGTTCGGGAGCCCGTGCGTCTGAACCTATAATATAAAATACTATAGCACAAGCGAAAAGTATGCATCACTACTTTGAATATACTGGTAAGCTAAGTGAGGTAGGCTGAAATGCATGGGTTCATATGCATAAACAATACTGACTAAATGACATGAATATAACTGAATGAGAGTACATGCATGAATACGTTTACTGTAACTGAGATCGTGATAACACTGAATACAGAGTTCTAAATTTCTGATTTACTGGTATCTAAGGTTACTAATATTGTATAACTGATAGCTAAATGATGGTATCTGATTGTCCTCATTCTGTGGAACTGAACTGAGTTCTATTCTGAGACTGGAACTAAAACTAAGACTATGGGAGGTAATCATCTAACTGACATGTTCCTTTATGAATAGATTGGTGTCCAACCTATAACCCCAGTTGGAAGGGTGTCAGTACCATGACATGGGAAAAGACAACTGTGAGTTAACCCTCTCTGACAAAAAGCTCTTTCGTTAACCCTGACTAGCAGGAAAACTCGAATGAGACGTATCAACCCTAGTCTAGCAGGAAGATATCTCAACCTACGCTGGCTTAGTTCTGTAACACAGGGATTGCTACTAAGGGTCAAACCATCTACTGGAAGGAATTCCCCCATCCTTGGGTTAATTCGGTGTTGAATCCTACTCCCAAATGAATAGACACTAAAATGATTTCCTAGATCCTACTAGGCTTGAATGAACTGTACTGATCTTATTGAGTTCTGCTGATTTATGGAATACTACTAAATTCTGTTAGCTGACTGATTTTACTGAGGTCTGAACTAAATACTGATCTAGACGGGACTAATATTGAATCTAATGAGTTCTCCTGAGTCCTATAAATGACTGAGAGTACTACTAATCGCAACGTGACTGAGATTATTCTATAACTGACACTGGCTCTAGGTTAATAGCTAAATTATCGAGTATAAATACCCCCAGGACTCGATAGCATGAAAAGTAAAGCATCACATTGCCTTGTATAGTATACAAATGCACACTTATTCATAATGCATCTATAGAGGGGTTTTATCGATCACTTGCATGGCATGAACTAGTCTACATACTAGCATGATATAATCTTATTATTACATTCACATGAGCAGTTCACCAAACACTTAGAAGGCATATTATATACACATAATACTAAATAACATGTGAGCATCATGATTCAATTCCAAATTCACCATTCCATGGGTTTCAACATGAATTCACATGATAAATCACACATATCAAATGACTCTACATCAATCTTGTAATAAATGATCAAATAGAAAACCAAATTAAATAATACTCATGAATACACTTTAATTCCAAATCATGGAAATCATGGAAATCATGAAATCAATATACTTGAAATTTAAAAGAGTTTCTTGGACTCCAAGGGTGGAAGGAACCCTTGGATGAACACTTCACATACCTTGGTTGCTAAATTCTTAAAGAACAATGGTGAAATATTGAGCCTTCGCTTTGAAATTAAATCACCTAGGGTTCTTTTTCTTGAGCAATTTGAGAGAAAGTGAGTGTATTTTTCTTAATAAGGGCTGAATCACGTGTTTTAGGACTGAAAAGGGGTGGGAAAAAGACCCAAATACCCCTAAGAAAGCGGCTTTTTAATGACTAAAAACTAAACTGACGATGCGAAGACCGATGCACCGCGTCATTGGCATCAAAGAGATGGCTAATGCGCCGCATCGAGTCTATGTTAGTTCACTAGAATTTGCACTGAGCTAAGGTAAAATTATCTGTCAATGTGATGGACGACGCAACATATCGATATCATGTCAACTCACTATTTGGGTCACTTGAACATGGTCTAAATGAGGTTCGAAAAATCTAAAACTTGTCCGGGGATACCTACTGATAGTCCTGATCATGAATTAATCTAAAGATCGATACTTTAAGGTCATAAGAGGAGTGAAATAGAGTTTCCAACGTACGAAGGCCAAAATAATACTAAGTCTAAATACTTAGCTAGAATTTTCTAAGTCTGGGACCCCTTAGCAAGCTTACAAGACTGAGTTGAGCTTAGGATTTTGCGGGGTCTTACAATACCTCCCCTTTGGAAATATTCATCCGCGAATGAGACTGATTAAACTATGAATACTGATCGATCGGACTTAGACACTGAACATGCACAACTGAAGCATGATTTAATGACTGAAATTATTGATATACTGAATTATCAAACTGAACATGCATATCTGATGCATGAGTATATAGTTGAACATGATTCATGAATGAATGACTAGGATTACTAATAAGTTGGGCTTATATACTAGACATGCACGTCTGATGCATGAGTACATGACTAAACTGATTCGTGAATGCATGACTGAGAGTATAATGTTAATTAATACCAAGTTGGTAGATATATCCGAACATAAGGTTGAGTAAATTCAAAGGAAAACTATTACCTTGGGCTGAGTCTGATCTTGTGGAGAAGAGGTGAGGATACTTTGTCCGGATGTGTTCTTCTGCTTCCCAAGTAGCTCCCTCCACGGACTGATATCGCCAAAGTACTTTGACTAGAGGGACTTCTTTGTTCCTCAGACTGCGAATCTAATAATCAAGGAATTCGATAGGAGTCTCTTCATAAGAGAGGTTGTTCTGAATACCTATGCCCTCTATAGGGACTACAACTGTTGGGTCACCTATGCATTTCTTAAGAAAGGAGACATGGAACACTGGATGCATTGAAGCAAAGTCTGAAGGCAACTCAAGATCGTAAACTGCCTTTCCAAAATAGCTGAGAATTCGGTAAGGATCGATATATCGGGGACTAAGTTTCCCCTTCTTTCTAAACCTCTTCACTCCTTTCATTGGACAGATATTCAAATACACAAAATCACCAATATCAAGAGATCTTTTTTACGTACATCTGCGTACGATTTCTGTCGGCTTTGAGTTGTCTTAAGCCTTTCCCTAATCAACTAAAATTTCTCTAAGGTATCAAATACCAAGTCAGGCCCTACCACTGCGTCCTTACCCACTTCAAACCAACCAATGGGAGATTTACACCTCCTCTCATAAAGCACCTTAAACGAAGCCATCTGAATGTTGAAATAATAGTTGTTGTTATATGCGAATTCAATCAAAGGCAAGTGGTTATCCCAACTACCTTTAAAGTCTATTGCACACACTCGCAGCATATCTTCTAAAGTCTAAATAGTCCTTTCTACTAGACCATTAGTCTGAGGATTAAAGGTTGTACTGAGGTGAACTCGAGTACCAAGACCCTTTTGGAATGCCTTCCAGAAATGAGAGGTAAACTGGGTACCTCAATCTGAGATAATGGACAACGGAACACTGTACAATATAACCAACTCCTTGATATAGAGTTTGGCATAATCCTCGGTTGAATATGAGGTATGGACTGGTATAAAATGAACTAATTTGGTCATCTTGTCTACAATAACCCAAATTGAATTATGTTGGTGACGAGTACAAGGCAAACCCATTACAAAGTCCATGTTCACTTCTTCCGATTTCTATATGGGAATACTGAACTCCTGCATGGACCCGCTTGGCTTCTGATGCTCGATCTTAACCTGCTGACATGTTGAGCACTTAGCCACAAACTCTGCAATATCTCTCTTCATCCCACTTCAGCAATAGATCTCCCGTAAATCACGGTACATCTTAGTGTCCCCTGGATGAATAGAGTAGCATGCACCATGCGCTTCTGCAAGAATTCCCTGCCTCAAGTCATCTACACCTAGCACAGATAGTCGACTCTGGCAGCGCAACACACCATCTCCCCCTTGGGAGAAAACCTTTAATTTTTTATCTTTGACTGATTTCTTCAATTTGACTAGACTGGGATCCCTATCCTTCTTTTCCTTTACCTCAAAAACCAAGGATGATTCTGAACTACTCTACACCCATACACTTTCTTCTACTGAATTGACTAAGAGAACACCTAGTCGGTCAAGCTGATGAACTTCCTGAGCTAACATCTTCTTACCAACCTCCACATGAGCAACACTAACCATAGACATCCTACTTAGAGAATCAGTCACTACATTGGCTTTACTCGATGATAAAGAATGATCATGTCGTAGTCCCTCAACAACTCCAACCACCTTCTCTGATGGAGTTTTAGGTTTTTTTGAGAGAACACATACTGAAGGCTCTTATGGTTAATGAACACATCAATGTGCACCCCATACAAATAGTGCCTCCAAATCTTTAAGGCAAATACTGCTGCTGCTAACTCAAGATCATGAGTAGGATAGTTCTTTTCATAGGGCTTAAGTTGTCTAGAGGAGTAGGCTATGACCTTACCTCTCTTCATCAAAACACACCTCAAACCGACTTTGAAAGTATCATGATACACAACAAAGCCGTTTGAACCATTTGGCAGGGTCAAAACTGATGTTGTAGTGAGTCGATTCTTCAGCTCTTAAAAATAATTCTCATAAGAATCTAACTGGAATTTGACTTTATTCTGAGTCAATATAGACATAGGGGATGCAATAGATGAAAATCCCTCAATAAATCAATTGTAATAGCTGGCCAAGCCCACAAAACTCCTGAATTCTGATGGAGAGAGGGGTCTAGGATAGTTTCTTACTGCTTTGGTGTTTTGGGGATCAACTCTAATGCCATCACTAAAAATGATATGGCCAAGAAAGGCTACAGACCTTAGCCAACATTCGCACTTACTGAATTTGGTGAATAGCTGGTGGTTTCTGAGAGTCATTAATACTATTCAAAGATGGTTTGCATGATCATGCTCACTGGGGAAGTATACAAGAATGTCATCTATGAAGACTATGATGAACATGTCCAAGTACTACTTGAACACATGGTTCACCAAGTCCATGAAAGCTGTTGGGGCATTGGTAAGACCAAATGACATGACTAAGAATTTGAAGTGATCAAATTGAGTTTTGAAAGTTGTTTTCGGGATGTCACGTTCTCTAACTCTGAGCTGATGATAGCCCGATCTGAGGTCTATCTTGGAGAATTAAGTGACACCCTGAAGTTGGTCAAATAAGTCATCGATTCTGGGAAGTGGATACTTGATCTTGACTGTGACTTTATTTAGTTGATGGTAATCAATACACATTCTGAGAGAACCATCTTTCTTATGCATGAATAAAACTGGGGCACCCCATGGGGACACACTAGGTCTGATGAATCCCTTATCTAGAAGATCTTTTAACTATTATTTTAATTCTCTAAGTTCTGCAAGTGCCATTTTGTATGGCAGGATAGATATGGTTTGAGTATCTAGAAGAAGGTCTATTCCAAAGTTGATTTCCCTTTCGGGAAGAACTCCGAGGAGATCTTCGGGAAACACATCTGGGAATTCACATGCTACTGATACTGATTCAAGTTTAGGGGGTTCTGAACTAAAGTCCTGGACTTGAATGAGATGGTAGACACATCCCTTAGATATCATTTTTCTTACCCTTAGGTAAGAAATAAGTTTACCCCTAAGTGTTGAAGTACTACCCCTCCACTCAAGGATGGGTTCATTTGGAAACTGAAACTGGACAATTCTATTTCTATATTCTACTGAGGCATAGTAGGAATGAAGCCAATCCATGCCAAGAATGACAAAAAAATTGGTCATCTCTAATTTGACTAAGTCTGCTGAAGTTGACTTTCTGAGATACCATAAATGAACAGTTCTTGTATACCTGCCGGGCTATGATAGATTTACCCTCTAGGGTAGAGACTGAGAAAGGCTCTGCTAGGATTTTGGGACTGACTCCAAAGTCAACAAGAATATAAGGAGTAACAAAGGACAAAGAAGCTCCTGGGTCTAGCAAAGCATAAACATATAAATGATAAACTTGTAATGTACCAGTGACCACATTAGGAGAACTCTCCTAATCCTATCGGGATTGAAGTGCATAGAGTCTGTTTAGGCACTGCCCACTGGTGGCACTGGATACGGCACCCTGCTGATTCAAGCAACTGCACTGAGGTGGGGGATGGTTATACTGACTCTGAGAACCCACCTAAGGACATTGTCTGAACCTGTGGCCTGGCTTGCCACATCCAAAACACAAATCACTGCCAGCTTTGCAGATACCCTAGTGGTTTTGGCCACACTTTTGACAAGGGGGATGGGTTCGGGCACTGCTAACACTACTCTGGGATTTAGGGCCTGACGCCCTATCTCTGTTGCCGTCTCTGAATTTTAGCATAGGAGAATTGGCTGAGGAGAGAGTTGGAACTGAGGATTTTGGGTGGAGCTGAGAACAATTCCCACCCTCTAACTTAGGCTGAGCGAAGTTGAAACTATCTGTTCTTGCTCTTTTATTCTCCCTCTCCTCTTTATTCTTAGCCTCCTCTATCTGCTGAGCATGGACCATAAGCCTAGATATGTCCATCTCCTTAATCAACAATTTGGTCCTACACTCCTTGACCACATATTAGACACGCCAGACACAAACTTACTCATCTTAGATCTACTATCTGCTACCACATGGGGAGCGTATCTGGATAATTGAGTAAACTTAAGAAAATACTCTTGCATCATTATATTTCCCTGATTTAGATTTATAAACTTCAAAACCTTCGTTTCTCTCAACTCTAGCGGAAAGAACCATTCTAGAAAAGGAACAGCAAACTCCTCGCATTCTATGGGACCTACATCTGTGGCCCTTTTTGCTTACCACTATTTAAACCATGAGTGTGCGACATTCTGTAACTGATATGCGGCTAACTCAGTACTCTCAATAGCAGTCACTCCCATAATATCTATAACTTTATGCACCTGATCAAGAAATTCCTGAGGGTCATCATCTGACTTAGAACCAGTAAAAGATAGAGGTTTTATTTGGGTGAAATCCCAAATCCTGGTAGCAGTAGTATTGGCCACTGGGTTGGACAGAACAGTAGATGGACGTTTATTTTGGGCTGCCACAGAATGAGCTAGCATGGTAAAATATGCTCTGAATTCATCTTGGGAGACATGTTCATCCAGAGGATCTGACTGGACGGGCTGGGGTTCTGACTGGTTTGCCATTCCTCTTCCCTTAGTCCTCTTTGGAGGCATATTATGTAAATAGAAGAAAAAACTTGGATTATATAGAGAGTTTAACTGGAGCTCATGCTCACTCACGTGATATGAGTACTGAAAGAAGGGAAACTTTTTCCTAAAACACCTAACAGCCTCCTTTCCACAAGTGTGGCGCGCTATACACCCATGAACAAGACTCCACTAGATTTTCCTTTTAGACTTCCTAGGATTTTGTTGAACCATAGGCTCTGATATCGAGTTTGTAATGCCCCAAGTCCGTACCCTAAATGCAACACAGTGCTCATAATCCTGAAGGACCATAAGCTAACCAATGACTGGTACCTACTGCAATAACTGAATAATAATATTGAAAATATATGGAAATTAGGTGAAAACTTGCTATAAGGTTCAATACTGAGACAAATCTTAATACAGTATAACAATACCAAAACTGAAACATCTATCTGAAAATACTCTAGTCTGAAAAGCCTCTACTGTCTGAATCTTGGAGTTGATGGGACAAGCCCCCAACTAACTCCAACTACTAAAACCTATACTGATAAAACAAAATACTAAAGAAAATAATCATGTCCTCGAACTATAAGGACTCACCACTAACTTTAACTGCTGCAGATCTAAACTGCTGAGGGTGCTTGGGAGCCCGTGCATCTGAACCTATGATATAAAATATCATAGCACAAGATAAAAGTATGCGGCAGTACTTTGAATGTATTGGTATGCTAAGTGAGGTAGGCTGAAATGCATGGGTTTATATGAATGAACAATACTAACTAAATGACATGAATATAACTGAATAAGAGTACATGTATGAATACATATATTGTAACTGAGATCGTGATAACACGGAATACTGAGTTCTAAATTTTGGATTTATTGATATTTAAGATTACTGATACTGTATAAATGATAGGGGAATGACTATATCTGACAGTCCTGATTCTGTGGAACTGAACTGAGTTCTATTCTAAGACTGGAACTGAAACTGAGACTGTGGGAGTTAATCATCTAATTGACATACCCCTTTCTAAATAGATTGGTGGCCAACATATAACCCCAGTTAGAAGGGTGTCAATACCATGCCATGGGTTAAGACAACTGTGAGTTAACCCTATGTGACAAGAAGCTCTTTTGTCAACCCTCACTGGCAGCAAAACTCAAATAAAATGTATCAACCCTAGTCTGGCAGAAAGATATCTCAACCTACGTTGGCTATGTAGTTCTGTAATTTAGGTATTGATACTAAGGTTCAAACCCTCTGTTGGTAGGAATGACCCCATCCCTGGGTTAATTTGGTGTTGAATCCTACTCTTAACTGAATAGACACTGAACTGATTTCCTAGTTCCTACTAGGCTTAACAGAACTGTACTGATTTTACTGAGTTTTGCTGACTGATAAAATACTACTGAATTATGTTAGCTAACTGAGTTTACTAAGGTCTAAACTAAATACTAAACTAGACGAGACTAATACTGAATCTACTGAGTTCTCCTGAGTCCTGTAACTGACTGAGAGTACTACTGATATCGATGTGACTGAGATTATTCTGTAACTAACACTGTCTCTAGGTAAATAGCTAAATTGTCGGGTATAAATACCCCCAGGACTCGATAGCATGAAAAGTAAAGCATCGCATGGCCTTGTATAACATACAAATGCACACTTGTTCATAATGCATCTATAGAGGCATTTTATCAATCACTTTCATGACATGAACTAGTCTACATACTAGCATGATATAATCTTATTATAACATTCACATGAGAAGTTCACCAAATACTTGGATGGCATAGTATATACACATAATACTAAACAACATATGAGCATCATGATTCATTTCCAAATTCACCATTCCATGAGTTTCAACATGAATTCACATGATAAATCACATATATCAAATGATTCTACATCAATCTTGTATTAAATGATGAAATAGAAAACCCAATTAAATAATACTCATGAATACACTTTAATTCCAAATCATGGAAATCATGAAATCAATCTACTTGAAGTTTAAAATAGTTTCTTGGACTCCAAGGGTAGAAGGAACCCTTGGATGAACACTTCACATACCTTGGTTGATAAATTCTTGAACAAGAATGGTGAAATTTTGAGCCTTGGCTTTGAAAATAAATTACCTAGGGTTCTTATTCTTGAGAAATTTGAGAGAAAGTGAAAGTATTTTACTTAATGAGGGCTTAATCTCGTGTTTTAAGTCTGAAAAGGGGTGAGAAAAAGACCCAAATACCCCTAAGAATGCAGCCTTTTAATGACTGAAAACCAAACTATCAACGTGCAAACCGACAAGTTGTGTCATCGGAATAAAAGTGATGGCCAATGTGCCACGTCGAGTCCGTGTTGCTTCACTGGAATTTGTACTGAGCTGAGGGAAAAATTATCGATCGACGTGATGGATGATGCAACGCTTCGAGATCACGTCGACTCACTATTTTGGTCACTTGAACATGGTCTAAATGAGGTCTGAAAAATTCAAAACTTGTCTGGGGACACCTACTGATATTCCTGATCATGAATCAATCTAAGGATCAATACTTTATGGTCATATGAGTCATGAAATAGAGTTTCCAACATTCAAAGGCCAAAATAATACTAAGTCTGAATACTTAGCTAGAATTTTCTAAGTCTGGGACCCCTTAGCAATCTTACAAGACTGAGTTGAGCTTAGGATTTTGTGGGGTCTTACAATATCTCCCTCTTGGAAACATTCATCCTCGAATGAGACTGATTAAACTGAGAATACTGATAGACTGGACTTAGACACTGAACATGCACAATTGAAGTATGATTTTCATGACCGAAATTATTGATATACTGAATTATCATAATGAACATGCATATTTGATGCATGAGTAAATAGATGAACATGATTCATGAATGCATGAATGGGATTACTAATAAGCTGGGATTATATACTGGACATGCATTTCAGATGCATGAGTACATGACTGAACTGATTTGTGAATGAATGACTGAGTATGCAACGTTAATTGATACCAAGTTGGTAGCTATATCTGAATATGAGGCTGAGTAAATTTAAAGAAAAACTATTACCTTGGGTTGAGTCTGAGCTTCTGGAGAAGAGGTGAGGATACTTGGTCCGTTTGTTTGCTTCTGCTTCCCAAGTAGCTCCCTCCACAAACTGATTTCGCCAAAGTACTTTGACTAGAGAGACTTCTTTGTTCCTCTGTCTGTGAATCAGTTAATCAAAGATTTCGATGGAAGTCTCTTCATAAGAGAGGCTGTTCTGAATACCTATGCCCTCTATATGGACTACAACTATTGGGTCACATATGCATTTCTTAAGCAGGGAGACATGGAATACTGGATGCACTGAAGCAAAGACTGAAGGTAACTCAAGCTCGTAAGCTACCTTTTCGAAACGACTGAGAATTCGGTAAGGACCGATATATCTAAGACTGAGTTTCCCCGTCTTGCCAAACCTCTTCACTCCTTTCATAGGAGATAATTTCAAATACAAAAAATCACCAATCTTGAACTCGAGATCTTTTCTATGTACATCTGCGTATAATTTCTGTCATCTCTGAGTTGTCTTAAGCCTTTTCCTGATCAACTGAACTTTCTGTAAGGTATCAAATACCAAGACAGTCCCTACTACTTTGGCCTCACCCACTTCAAACCAACCAAAATAAGATCTACACCTTCTCCCATAAAGTGCCTCAAACGGAGCCATCTGAATGATGGAATGACAGTTGTTATTATATGCGAATTTAATCAAAGGCAAGTGGTTATCCCAACGACCTTTAAAGTCTATCGCACACACTGGCAATATATATTATAAAGTCTGAATGGTCCTTTCATCTTCACCATCTGTCAGAGGATGAAAAGTTATACTAAGGTAAACTCAGGTACCAAGACCATTTTGGAATGCCTTCCAAAAATAAGAGGTGAACTGGGTACCTCTATCTGAGATAATGGACAACAGAACACTGGGAAATATGACCAACTCCCTGATATATATTTTGGCATAATCCTCGGCTGAACATGAGGTATGGAATGGTAGGAAATAAGTTGATTTGTTCATGTTGTCTACAATGACCCAAATTGAATTATGCTGGCGACGAGTATGAGGAAAACCCATCACAAAGTCCATGTTCACTTCTTCCCATTTCTATGTGGGAATACTGAACTCCTACATAGACCCACTTGGCTTTTGATGCTCGATCTTAACCTGCTGACATGTTGAGCACTTAGCCACAAACTCAGCAATATCTCTCTTCATCCCACTCCATTAATAGATCTCCCACAAATAATGGTACATCTTAGTGGCCGCTGGATGAATAGAGTAGCGTGCACTATACGCTTCTACAAGAATTCGCTACCTCAAGTCATCTACACCTAGAACACATAGTCAACCCTTGCAGCGCAATAAACCTTCTCCCTCTTGGGAGAAAAGCTCTACTTTTTGATCTCTTACTGATTTCTTCAACTTGACTAGATAGGGATCCCTATCCTACTTTTCCTTTACCTCAGAAACCAGGGATGATTCTGAACTACTCTACTCCCATACACTACCTTCTGCTAAATTGACTAAGCAAACACCTAGTCAGGTAAGCTAATGAACTTCCTGATCTAACTTCTTCTTACCAACCTCCACATGAGCAATACTACCCATAGACAACCTACTTAGAGCATCAGCCACTACATTGTCTTTACTCAGATAATACAGAATGCTCACGTTATAGTCTTTCAATAACTCTAACCACATTCTATGATGGAGGTTTAAATCTTTCTAATAGAAAACATATTGTATGCTCTTATGGTCAGTGAACACATCTATGTGCACCCTATACAAATAGTGCCTCCAAATATTTAAGGTAAAAACTATTCTTGCTAACTCAAGATCTTGAGTAGGATAGTTCTTTTCATGGGGCTTAAGCTATATAGAGGCGTAGGCTATGACCTTACTTCTCTACATCAAAAAACACCCCAAACTGACTCTGGAGGCATCACAATAAACCACAAACCTATCTGAACCATCTGGTAAAGTCAGGACTAGAGTTGTAGTAAGTCGAGTCTTCCACTCTTGAAAACTCTTCTCACAAGATTTTGACCACTAGAATTTGAATTTCTTCTGAGTCAATCTTGACATAGGGGATGTAATATATGAAAATCCCTCAACAAACCATCGGCAATTGCCAGCCAAGCCCAAGAAACTCCTGATATCTGATGGAGAGATGGGTCTAGGCCAGTTTCTCACTGCTTTGGTATTTTAGGGATTAACTCTAATGCCATCATCAGAAATGATATGGCCAAGTAAAGCTACTAACCTTAGCCAAAATTTGCACTTACTAAATTTGGCGAATAGATGATGGTTTCTGAGAGTATGCAATACAATTTTGAGGTGGTCTGCATGATCATGCTCACTACGGAAGTAGACAAGAATGTCATCTATAAAGAATATGATGAACATGTCTAATTACTTCTTGAACACACGGCCCATTAATTCTAGAAAGCTACAGAGGCATTGGTAAGACCAAAGGACATGACTTAGAACTCAACGTTACCATACCAAGTTTTAAAGGTTTTTTTTGGCATGTCATATTCTATGACTCTGAGATGATGATAGCCCGATCTGAGGTCTATCTTGGAGAAGTAACTGGCATCCTAAAGTTGGTCAATTAAGTCATCAATTTTGGGAAGTAGATACATATTCTTAACTGTGACATTATTTACCTGGCAAGAAGATATCTTAACCTACACTAGCTACGTAGTTCTGTAATGCAGGGATTGCTACTAGAGGTTAAACCCTCTACTGGTAGGAATGCCCCCATCCCTGGGTTAATTCGGTGTTGAATCCTACTCCCAACTGCATAGACACTGAACTGATTTCCTAGCTCCTACTAGGCTTGAATGAACTATACTAATTTTACTAAGTTCTACTGACTAACGAAATACTATTGAATTTTGTTAGATGACTGAGTTTACTGAGGTCTTAACTGAATACTGAACTAGACGAGACTAACACTAAATCTACTGAGTTCTCCTGAGTCCTGTAACTGACAGAGAGTACTACTGATCGTGATGTGACTGAGATTATTTAGTAACTAACACTGGATCTAGGTAAATAACTAAATTGTCGGGTATAAATACCCCCAGGACTCGATAGCATGAAAAGTAAAGCATCACATGGCCTTGCATAGCATACAAATGCACACTTGTTCATAATGTATCTATATAGGCATTTTATCAATCACTTGCATGGCATGAACTAGTCTATATACTAGCATGATATAATCTTATTATTATATTCACATGAGCAGTTCACCAAACACTTGGATGGCATAGTATATACACATAATACTAAAAAATATGTGAGCATCATGATTCAATTCCGAATTCACCATTCCATAGGTTTTAACATGAATTCACATGATAAATCACACATATCAAATAATTCTACAACAATCTTGTAATAAATTATGAAATAGAAAACCCAATTAAATAATACTCATGAATACACTTTAATTCCAAATCATGGAAATGATGCAATCAATCTACTTGAAGTTTAAAAGAGTTTCTTCGACTCCAAGGGTGGAAGGAACCTTTGGATGAACACTTCACATACTTTGGTTGCTAAATTCTTGAACAACAATGGTGAAATCTTGAGCCTTGGCTTTGAAATTAAAGAACCTAGGGTTCTTATTATTGAGCAATTTGAGAGAAAGTGAGTGTATTTTGCTTAATGAGGGATGAATCTTGAGTTTTAGGGATGAATGGGGGTGGGGAAAATACAAAAAATACCCCTAAGGATGTGTCTTTTTAATGATTGAAAACTGGATTATCGATGCGCAGACTGACGTGCTGCGTCATTGGCCTCAATGCGATGGCCAACGCGCCATGTTGAGTCTGCGTCGATTCACTGGAATTTGCACTGAGTTAAGGGAAAAATTATTTGTCGACACAATGGATGATGTGATGTGTCGAGATCGCGTCAACTCATAATTTTTGTCACTTAAACATGGCCTAAACGAGGTCCAAAAAATCTAAAACTTTTCTGGGGACACCTAATGACATTCTTGATCATGAATCAATCTAAATATCGATACTTTAAGGTCATAAGAATCATGAAATAGAGTCTCCAACTTACGAAGGCTAAAATAACACTAAGTCTGAATACTTAACTAGAATTTTCTAAGTCTGGGATCCCTTAGCAAGTTTACAAGACTGAGTTAAGCTTAGTATTTTGCGGGGTCTTACATTATGATATACATGACCTATAAATATAAGATGCCTTATACATGTGATATGCCTCATAGCTATGAAATAGGCTTTATTAATATATTATTCCTCCTAGATGTGAGATGCCTACTATATGTTAGATGATTATAGATATGCCCTATGGATTATGGAGATGTTATCCCTCATAAATACACTATGGATTATAAATATGAGATGAAGTATATATATGATTAGCGATATGGGTTTCAGATATGTATGTGGGCCAAATACCGTGATTATGATGTTATAATTATTTCAAACACATTATTGGGCCCAAGGTCATGTTATGATATGAATTGACTATCTGGGATGTGCTTATCCTTGTAAAGAATGTGAGTGTAGTTTACTTATATATTAATGCTTATGGTTCTATTATATGAATACTAGTGATGGCATTCATACATTCGATACATTCATGACCGTAGCATCAATGATTGATACGATTTCAATTAGATTACAATGTTATTATTATTTTTACTAACTAAGGGTTAAATCCCACTTTCTACCTTAGAATGGATTTTTTCATAATAATAAATGTTTGTTTTAATGAATAACTTATATGTAAAAAAGTTTAGTAATGATGTTTCAAAGACTTGATTGAGATATGTTTTGGTATATGATTTGATACTACTAATTACTTTTGTCATGAGAGATTCTAACCCTTTCTATACTTTTTTAATAATTTAGTCTCGAAGTTCACTCCAGGCAACAAACTTACATATTTACACATTTTTATCCACGGCTTAAGTCTGTGCACCTAGTATATATTTAAATACATATCTTTCCAATATGAGATAAAGGAATATGTTGTATTTATGATATAAATTCTAAGAAAACCCGATAATAGTTATAATATTCTTGTTATGTATATATATGTTTACTGATAATGTGATATTTTTTATGAATGATGAATTATGTTAATATACTCTACCTTGCTTCCCTTTTCATGATTATTTACTTTAGCCCTTGTAGGGGTTGTTCTTTACTTTAGCCTCATGGGGCTTGCTCTCTATTGTTAACATTGATTTGGATAATATGATGATGTGATGAGACCCGACAAAGCTGGAGAATATTATGATGATGTGATGATACCCGACAAGGCCGGAGGATATTATGATTATGTGATGATACCCAATAAGGCTGGAGGATATTATGATGATGCATTGATACCTGAAAAGGTTAGAGGATTGTTGTGATGATGTATTGATACCCGAAAAAGCTGGAGGATAATTATATTGATGTGCCTATGTGTATATCTACCAGTTCGAGTACGGCTAGCCCTAAGTATGGAAATTATAGATATATATACTTATATATATACCTTTCGAGGCCAAAGGATGATTATGATGATGATGGTTATAAAGGTGATGGTTACGATGATTATATCATGATGTTGATTATACTCACCTATTATGGTATTATGGATTCTGTTGCATTCATCCCCGCCTGCGCATTACCAATCACTAGTATGCGCCTATATCTATCAGCTGTGGATTCTATTGTATTCATCATTTCACTTTTTCTTGTATATTGGCCAGTGATACGGTATACTGTTGAGATACCAAAGTATGGCTGGAATAAGATAGTACATTCTTACTGCTTTCTTAGCCTTAATATGTTAATCTATTGGACATGAATAGGATAGGTTATCCTTATTATCTCATTGGTTGTTTTATATGGTGGCTGGATATTTGGGTGTAGTTTTTCATTTAATTTATATGTTATATTTATTTGTTTTATCTTTGGATCTCAGTCGGTAGTTTCCTACTGAGTACCATATATTTGGTACTCATACTACACTTCTGCAGCCTGTAGATCATAGTACGAGTTATTGTTGTTGATGTGTGCGACATGCGGAAAAGTCATGGTTCAGAGACTTAGAGTGAGCTCCTGATTTTTAGAGTATTACATATCTGTCTCTTATATACTAGACTAGTCTTTATGTTGTATTCGAAGATAAGTTGTATTAGTGTACTCATTGTACTTCACCTTGTACTCTTGTTATATTAGCAGCTCCTATACTGATTCCACCAGGTTTTGGGATGATATTATGTAATTGATCGTGTATTTCAAATATTCTACATTCTTTCCTTTATCTCTTTGGGTAGTCTGTTACTAGCCATTCCAGACTGATGTGCTATCCAAATATAGCACTTTCAATGCTTAAAATGATGAAAATCTACAAATTTCTTAGGTTGTTTTATTATATATGATGTGTTTTGGGTATGTTTTGCAGGAAACTAGGTTTTGGATTCAAATTTGAAGAAAAAAAAAGAAATTTGAAGTTTTTGGGTACATACAAAGGCATTTTTGGGCATATATGCTACTTACTTGACGTATGTGTGCAAAAAATGTTGAAGAAATGAAAGTCCAGCGGCTAAGATGCAGGAAAACGCAAACCCTCCCACTTATAAATACCACATACTGTCAGTATATGGCCAACGTATGTCCTGGGAGAAAAAGTCAAGAGTTACAAGTTTAGTTCCTAAGGCCTTGCACATACAAAGTGACATATACGGTCCGCATATGCTACATACAGTCCGTATGTGACCATTGTTTGTGAAAAAGTACAAAGTCTAGAGTGTTGCAGAATCCAAGATGGAAGGGTGGTCACATACGTAGGACCATATACTGTCCGTTTGTGCAATATATGATCTATATGTGACCTTTATAAGTGGCCACCGACTTCATTTTTCCTTTTTTAATTCAGGATTTGATTTTTTTAGGGTTTCCTTATATTTTATTAATACCCTATTGACATTTTCTATTGAGTCTATGCACTTTATATACTCACAAACAAATATTCAAATTTTGAGAACCGAATTTGATCTTGTAATTACTTTGTATTGGTTTTGGTTATTAATTCAGTTGAAGGTTTGGGTTTTTACTTGTTGATTATTGTATTATTATTGAATGCTTTCAAATATGAATTCCTTTAATCGTTGCACAACCATGAGCAGCTAATCTCCCTTAGCTAGGGTTGTGGGAACCCTGGATACATAATGAAGTAGGGGAAGTGTTCAATCCTTCTAGATTATTGTTTATGTATGTATTTGATTTTCCTTTGGGTTTATTGTTGACTTAATTATTGTAAATGTTAGGAAATCACTACCAACCTTTATTCACTACGAACCTAAGAGGGAGGTAGGATTGGGAAAAAAAAATCACAACAGTGATTTGGGGCTAACTACTGCAATAAGCTTACTTGTATTATCTTCTTAAGATGGTTAACTTCCATCAAATCAACTTGAGACCGAGTGGAGATAGTTAAAATTGGGGTCCAAGGTAAGGGTTAGTAAAGGCGACACTCTCAGACCAAGAGAAAATGAGTGAGATTCACTAATTTGTGCCAAGAGGCGGTTGGTTATACCTATCTTACCAGATTCTACATGAGCAACAGTTGTATAGCTTGATTAAGAATGAGAAGCTTACCGAGTTAGCGTCCAGGGTGAACACAATTCTAGTGTTTATTTATGACAGAATTACAACCAGAGTTGATATTTGTTACTTGTTCGAAATTGCCATTACAATCCCCTCATTTACTTTTCCAGATTTGCCCGTGATCAGAGTCGTTAAGAGCTATAATTCCATGTATTCTCGTGGGATTCTACTCCAACCTTTGTTGGGTTACCATATTTAACAGCGACCATATAATATTCAGATTGAAGGTGTAGCTTGGGAGTTATCAAATTTTGGCTCCATTATCGAGGTATACGGTTTTGAATTGTGAATTGAAGTGGTTGCAGTTTGCGGGTATTAGTGTTCTTTTTCTTAGTTAGATATACCCCAGTGTATGCCTAGCACGCGGAGTAGAGGTAATCCGTTATCCCCACTGAATCTGAATCCATATAGGATCCTACAAATTGCTTGTAGTTGATATTTCTGAATGGGTTCATGATGGTACACATAAGGTACACCCCTCCTCTTAAAGGAGTTTAGGATATTATTGACCAGTAGACTGAGGTTTTGTTAGAACAGTCTACTAATCATACGAGGGAAGAAGATTCTCAGCACATAGCTCGGGAGGCAGAGCTAGTTGTGCAAAGATAGGAAACAGACTGTCGAGAAGCACTCCATGGAAATCAGAATAGAGTTAGAGATGGTTGTGCTCAAGTGTTCCTAGCATACCGGTATTTGAAACTATATGAGGATGATGATGAGGATTCGGGGCATGTTGAGCCTGTAGAAACTAGAGTTATCATTCATCCTATTTTCCCCCCAGGTGTTAAGTTTGACATAACCAGTGCAATGATCCAGCTCTTAAACTTGAAAGGTGTATTTGTGGGCTTGCCTATTGATGACACAAATATGCACCTTACAAATTTCATTGGGATCTGCAATTCATATACAAATCCAAGGGTGAATCAGGAGATGCTTAGATTGAGGTTGTTCCGTTTCTCGCTAACAAGAGAAACATTTTAATGGATAGGGGAATGTAATACCACATATTTGTCTTAGCTCAATTCAGCCCATAGTGTATGTATAAGGGGCTTAGAACCTGAAAATTTAGCTAAGTATAGGAGACTTAGTTTTATTTTTTGGCCTCTTAACTTCGATAATTTTTAAAGTGACCTTCTTAACCTCGAGATGTAAGTTTTTGAGTTGATTCATGTTCAGGGGTGTAAGTAGCATGTCTCGGGTAAGTTGTGGATTTATTAGACGGGGTTTGGACCACGTTTGGATTTCCAAAACAATAAGTCACCGAGATTGTGGCGCATCATGGTGGAATAGCAATTGAGGCCTTGGCGTGTCGTGGTGAGGGATCAATCGGTGTTCCAGTTACAAATTTTAATTTCAGAGGGGCAGTTTGGTCTTTTCCCATGGCCCCAATCTATAAAAACACGAGACTTATCATCAGATAAGGCATTATATACCCTATTTCCACAATTGGTCTTCAAAATAAATCCTAGACATCACCCAAATTCATCAAGTTCAACCATTATTTCTTCAAGAAAATGCATAAATTCAAGATTCACCACCCAAGAACGATGAAGTCCGTCTATTCTCTTCCAAGATTAAAGCCTTAAGGTATGTTAAATGTTCATCCATGGGCCCTTTTAACCTATGGAGTCCAAGTACCTATTTTTGTTTTATAAATCATGAATTCACATGTTTAAAATGAGTTAATTTCATAAAACTTTAAGGAATTTTGATTATTGATACGCCCAAATTACAACTCTCTTACGAGAGAGTAAGCGGACATTGTTAAACATATAACCCAACTCGGTTGGTGTCGAATCCCACAGGGAATATGGTGCTAATTAAGTTGTATGCATATTAGTTGACTTTTAATCATTCGTTTCTGTAAAATAAATAGGGGGAATTTGATTCAGTTCACAACTCAATGGTTTCAGTTTAACAAGATGAAATATGTGTAGTAGTATTCAAATTTAGAGAAATAGCAAGCTAGGGTTATGTCCACCTTGTAGTTTTTAATACTTTCTAACTATGGGCTCTACGAATTCATACATGCATCGTGCTTACAGAGAAATGTATTGTATTTAATAACATAATCCTAGTGTTTCTCAACAATCAAGGACTAATTCACTTTAGTTCTCTCGAATCAAAAGCATTTACCAAAAACAATATGAAATCTCCAAGTAGTTAATCCCGTTAAGGCATTAACATATGAAATAGGGGTTGAAAATCCTATTTTCTTGTCACTGCTCTCTTTTCCGAACATCAACCTTTCTTTCAAACAAGTTGTGTTTTAAGTCATATCCTCTATGTTTGCAACCATGAGAATTCAAGATAAACGAAGAGAGTGTGATGTAAACACATCAATGCAAAATGAATTCAAAACCCAAAGGAATATATTGTATGCTACAAGGTTTCCATAACCCTAACTAATAAACTTAGCTACTCATGAATAAAATGAAAATCATCATAAGTATATTCATCATACCAAAAACTAGAAGAAGATCTTGGTGTGTGAATAGTGAAAACAATAGAAAAATATTTCTCTCTCTCCTCAAGCTAAGCCGTCTTTCTCTTCTCTCTAAATAATACAAAATAATCAATTCTGAATAAAAATTCAGCATTAAGCCTTTTAATAATCTTTTCTCTCATAATTGCCTTCTAAGTCCCTGAACTAATTATAAATGATAAACTCGTCTTGGACATAGTTTCTAGGCACCACATTTGGTCCAGACTGCCACTCTCTCTTGTGTCATATGCCATCCATATTCTTTAGTCCCATTATGTAGTCATCTACTTCATTAATACCTGAAATCATGCTAATCATATTGGTTAGCTCAATTACATAGAAGTAGAGTAAAAACATAAGAAACTAGGCACTTTGTACTCTAAACTTAGCTAAAATATGGATAAGTTATGGTGCTTAGGCGTATAAATAAACCCAAGATCAATTATGCATGATGTTTACAAGTGTTTTTAGTTGGAAAGTAGCCTTTACACGTTTAAAGCATGAAATTCCATGTTAAATCCCTCAAAGTATAGTTTTAGTGTTATGATCATGTTATTCCCACAAGTTTCAATCATTCCCATGCCTAAGTTCATGAATTTCAAGTGTTTGATGAAATGCCTAAGAGATGAATTTTGAGCAATGACTACTTATTATGCTTTTGAAGCTTTGGTATGCTTTTACTATTAATGTTATGAGTCCTGGGGGTTATGAATACTCAAAAATTAGTTGTTTACTTAGTATTAGTACTTTCAGAATGGTTTTCAGGCATATATGAGTATTATTAGTCCAGTCAGTTATCCTATACGTCAAGTTTAGATCTGTTCAGTATTTTGAGTTAGTTTAGTTGGGAGTAAGATTTAGCACCAAGCAAACCTAGGGATGGGGTTTTACCTACCAGTTAAGGATGTGACCGTTAGTAGCAGTCCCTGCATTCTAGAACTACGTAGCCAGCGTAGGTTAGAGAGATTAACTTGCCAGTTGAGGGTTGATATATATCTCACTAGAGCACCTGCCAGTAGACGGTGAATCTTTAGTCCTTTGGGACTACATTTAAGTGGATCCACACAGCCAGTGTTAGTACCCGTGGCACGATACTGACACCCTTTCAACTGGGGTGACAGGTTGGACCCTAATTAACTCTTATTGGGGAATGTCAATTCGATGATAGCTCCCACAGTCTCAGTCCAGTATTTATTTCAGAGTTCAGTTTCAGAGTTACTTGACCATGGCATACAGTTATCTGTTGTTCAGTATCAGTATTTTAGTGTTTCAGTTTACAGATAATTCCAATATCATATCATATACTTGGTCATGCATTCTCAGATTTTACAGCTTCCTCGCATACTATACATCAGTTATCTTATGTTATTTATTTAGTCAGTTATTATTCATGCATATGAGCCATGTATATCAGCCTAAACTCATTTAGCATACTAGTACATTAAAAGTACTGAAAGCATACTCGTTTCTTATGCTATGATGTCTCATATCATAGGTTCATACACTCAGGCTCCCGACCGCACCTAGACATCCTAGTGCACCAGCAGCAGCAGTAGTGGTGAGTCCTCATAATCCAAGGACCGTTTATATTTATTTTTGTGTTTTATTTCAGTGGTCATCTGGAGTTATTTGGGGACTTGTCCCATCAAGTCCACAATCAGACAGTTAGAGGCATCCAGACACTTACAGATAGTTAGTCAGTTATCAGTTGTTATTGGCAGTCTTTACAGTATTGTTTTCAGATATTTATTTTTCAAGCATATTAATTCAGAGATATTTTTAAATTTTTAAACCTTATGGTGTATCCAGCTTTGTTTTCCGCATATGTGTATCATTTATTATCATTCAATGCTCATAGTAGGTACTAGCTCATGGGTTAGTTGTGGTCACTTGTAACTGTAAGCACCGTGTGGCGTCTAGGGTGTACTCCCAGGGAGTTACAAACTTGGCATCATATCATAAGATTTTAAAGTGTCCTAGGGAGTCTGAAAGTTGCGTTGAGTGAAGTCTTGTGCATGGGTGTAAATCTCGCCACACTTATGGACAAGAGGCTACAAGATGTTTTAGGAAAAGTTTCCCTTCTTTTAGTATTCATGTCGTGCGAGTGAGCATGATCTCAATTTAAAACCTCTTTCTAATTCTATCTTTTTTTCATTTATAGAACATGCTTCCCAGAAAGAATAACGAAAGGAGAAATGAGAATCAGCTCGCGCCTCCGCTTGTTTAAGAAGATCCCCTGAATGAGCATATCTCTCATGCCGAATTCAGAGCTGCATTCACTACTTTAGCTCACTCAGTAGTAGACCAGAATAATCAGTCGGCGACCATCCCCACCGTTTTGGTGGCTAATACTGCCACATCTAGGATTCGAACTTCACCCGATGAACCCTCCTCTATTTTTGGGATCTATGTCTAATGAGGATTCTTTGGAGTTCCACGACATGGTTTAGAAGGTAACTGATATTATGGGTGTGAATTCTAGTGATAGTGCATATTTGGGTGTTTACTAGTTGCAGGATGTTGCTCACCCTTGGTATCAGCAGTAGAAGGGAGATAGCAGTGCAGATGTAGGGCGTATTGAATGAGAGAAATTTGCTACGGCCTTCATAGATAGGTTATTTCTTTTGGAGTTAAGGGACACTAAGTTGTGGGATTTTATTAATTTGAGGCATGGAAACATGAGTGTGAATGACTATTCTCTTAAATTTACGCAGCTAGCCAGGTATGCTCCTAATATGGTTTCTGATGACAGGTCTAGGATGAGTAAGTTTGTCTCTGGTGTAGCTGATAGCATGGTCAAGAAGTGTAGGACCACGATGTTGATTAAGGAGCTCGAATTGTCAAGGTTGATGGTCCATGCTTAATAGATTGAGGAGAAAAATTTAAGTAGAAGGAAAGGGAGAATAAGAGGGATAGAACAGGTTGCTTTAATTTTGCTTAACCGAGGTCGGAGGGTGGTAACCATCCTCAATTTCATAAGAAATCTTTATCCCTAGATCCATCTTCATCTAGTATGCCAGCGCTGAAGTTCAAAAATGATAATAGAGATAGGGAGCCAGGCCCTAATCCCCAGAGAAGGTTGAACAGTGGTCGCACAAATCCTCTTTGCCGAAAATGCGGTAAAAACCATCAGGGTGTGTAGAGAGATGGAAGTGATGTATGATTTGAGTGTGGGAAGACAAGACACATGGTAAGGGATTTCCCATAGAGTGATTAGTAGGTTCAGTCCAGTCGTCCCCCGGTTCTATCCGGTCGCCCGACTCAGCAGGGTGTCGCTTCCAGTGCTACCAATGGTCAGAGCCCAAATAGATTGTATGCACTTTAGTCTCGTCAAGATTAGGAAAATTCTCCTGATGTGGTTACTGGAGGAAGGACACACCAAATTCCTTAGTCACCCCCTAACAATCTATCTATTTCCAGGAAAACCATTCCCCTTATGCATGCATGAACAAAATACTTCACAGGGGAACATTAAGATTGATAAGACCTTCATTTAAGAGATCCCTTAATTTCTTCTTAAGATCTTTTAACTCCATCAAAACCATTCTATGAAGAAGGAATAGAAATTTGGACAAATGTCTGAAACAAGACCAACCCCAAACCAGCCTCTCTATTATAAAGACACCATAAGGGTCATCAGAAAGGACCCCAGGAAATTCATTCACCCCCAAAACCGAATTTAAAAAAAGACCTTCCAAGTTAGAATCTTTAACCCGAACCAAGTAATAAAGACAGTCATTGGAGGTCAACCTCCAAGTTCTAAGGTATAATATAAACTTTCCCTTATTAGCTAAGGAACTAAACCATTATCCCATTCAAAAACTGACTCACCAGAGAGCCTAACAAGTCTAGCAATCTAATAATCCATCCCTCAAATGGCATCAAAATCTACCACATCTGAGTCATGCAAATCCACCAAAACTCTTTTATTACGAATAGATTCCACCCACCCCCATAGACTCTTTTGGTAATCGCAGAGCCACCTACTAGGGTAGAAATAGAAAAAAAATAAGTTTAAAATAACCTTGGGAGCACATCTAGAATACACAACAATAAATGGGGCCACAAAAGATAGCGGACCTCGAACCAAGTAAACCATACACACCACAAATAAAGGATTTTCAACATACCAGCGTTGGTATCAAAAGATGCCTCGAACTCCCAAGGAGTAGCAAGAACATTGAGACAATCCCAACCACTATTGGAGCCAGAGGTAGTAGCCAATACTCTATTGCCCAAGTGGCAACCCTTATGGGGCATCCCCGTTACACCAGACCCAACCAACCACAACCAAAATACTAATTTTGTCCTCCCTCACAATAACAACGGTGCGACCAACCACAAAATTTATAAAGAAAATGGGATGATGAGGATTGGGCTCCACTGGAAAACCAGAAGTTGCTACCCCTGATCGGGTTTGGGCCCCATGAGTTAGACTAGACCCATCTATGTTGTTTTTTAATAGAACATGTAAGTTTCCACAATTTTAGATTGTTGATAAGACATGATCCAAAGAGTGAACCAAGAAAGATTCAGAGAAAAGTTTAAGACCTTAGACTCCATATCCCAAAAGTAGAATAACCAAGAAAGTAAAATATTCCTAAATGCCTCGTAGCCTCCTGATTATAAGTGTGGTGCACGACATACCCATAAGCAAGACTCTACTCGACACGAATTTGTGGACACCTCATCACACAAAAACCTTAAGATCTGATACCAACTTCGCATGACCGAACCAAGGCCTTATCGTAATGGGTAATCCCAAGCCCAACCAGGATCGAGAACCACCCCCGTTACCCAACCTAACCACCAAACGCATATCTTAAGTCATCTGAAGTTCGAACATATAATAAGGTAGTGTATCCAACCATGTGGTGACTCTGGGATAAGTTTATATCCGAGACCAACCCAACCAAGTCAACCACCCAATAACCTACCCAACCAATACAGAAATCATGAACCAATACCATGATAATAAGCTAATGTATGTATATATATGAAACATAAGCAATCCATACCATACCCAAGTCCAACTTTATCCATACAAAGCCTCTAGACCTACCAAAGAGTACCTAGTCGGGGACATACCCCGACTATAGACAAAACCAAAGTCTATGAAAGATGAGAAATACGTAAAGTAAACCATGACATGAAATAGATACCTTCCAAAATATGGAAGATCACCACTTCAATCAAACATCAACTGTCCCAAAATCTGATCACTAAGTAGGAGAAGTAGAATCGATAATTCCTACATAGCATGGGTATACAGTCGCTTAAAGACGGGTTAGTGGGTGAACACTATTATGCACTCAGGATAAGGATAAGATAATTCCATTTACAAAACCAAGTAAAAACTATCCATAATTCATACAACCATACATATATATAACTATGTCGGTTTTAGCATGCATTTAAAAATTTTACCTGGGTTGTTTAGCTTTGTTGTCCTAAACCACCCACGGGCTATATGGGTTTAACTTTCCCCCTGTTGAAAGGTCCCCAGTATGTATAGACGCACGACCAGGGAAGAAAACCTGGGATGACTAGTACATCCACTAAAATATAGTGTGACATCATGCACACAATTATCAAGACCAACCTCAATCGGTAAATATGAGTTTCCAGTTTTTGTCCCCTCGGGACATCCCCCTTT
Source organism: Capsicum pubescens (assembly GCA_030864215.1). Taxonomy (NCBI): domain Eukaryota; kingdom Viridiplantae; phylum Streptophyta; class Magnoliopsida; order Solanales; family Solanaceae; genus Capsicum; species Capsicum pubescens. The sequence continues at coordinate 84,509,999 of CM061543.1, read as the reverse complement.
CATGGCTTCGCTACATATCCCACCATAATTTCCCAATTAAAACCATTACTAAGCAACCAAACTATACATTTACCATTTATTAACCCAGGGCCATTTAGTGGTGGTATCGTCATACAGACCATACTTTTAAGTACTATCCATAGCCAATCACATATAGGTTTAAGGGAACTTCCAAGTGCCCTTCTATTTACCATATTAAACCACTTAGGAGATTCCATGTACCCCACAAGCATAACTATTTTCATAGCCACAAAGGCTTTACCATTTAATCCTTCCAAACCATGTACACCATTTATACCATTTAAAACCATTTCCAAACTATTTTAGATCATTCCAAACATTTAAAGAATTTATATCATTTAAACCAGGCAAACCCATCCAAATCAATTTAAGATTCCATTACCAAACCAAACCATGAAAGAGTTCCAATGAAAGTTCAATAATAGAGTGAAAAAAATTTTAAGGTATTTTATCAAACATGTTGAGGGCATACCTTTACCAAGACTAAAATCAATGCATAAACCACCATAATTAGGGTTTCTCAAGACCCATTTGTTAAACCATAACCAACCAATAACCACATATTCAAACCATTACCAAACACATGTAAAAATATAATTTAAACTAATACCAAATAATATGCATCAAGACCCTCAATGTATATTTTGAAAACCACCATTCATGATCCATAAATCAATGTTTAAAACATAATACTCATGAATTTAGATGGAAATAACAATAAGGGGGGGAGTACATGTATTATACATGAAGATTCATGGAAGAAATATCGACCTTTGAGCCCTCTAAAGAACACATGAAGGTATCCAGGCAACCCTTGTCGAAGGAGTTTCAAGCTCTAGTATCTCAGCTTTTACAATTTCCTATTTCAAAAAAGGTGGAGTGTTGTCTAGTATTTTTATAAAGTCAACATTCCCTAAAAAATCATGGTCAAACGGTTTGACGATGGAAAATTAAATGAACTCTGGAACAAGGTGGTGTCTGATGAGGCTTTAGGAGCCACACTTGCTAAGCAGATGACAGGCTGCTATGGGGCTACCGCTATAAGAGAGAAATTTCTGTTATACCATGAGTCAAAGCTAGTCTATCTCGCTATACCAGGAAAAATATGATATACCAATGCCGCTATAGTGGGGAAAATTGTTGTTTTATGCAGAAATTTCTTCAAAAATGGTTTATTATTTTTAAACTCATTTTGGGAATAGCTAGTGAAATTAGTTGAAATGTTAACCTATTTCCACTAGAATTCTTCATAAAGGTAAGTTATTATTCCCATTAACTTATTTTTCGATTCCTAAACCTTAGAATTGCTAGTTTACGAGTCTTGGAAAGGGTTTAACGTGATCTAGCTAATATTTTTTGTGTAAGAGGGTAAACTGAGTGTAAAGCTTTTGAGTTTTAGTTAAAATTTGATTATTTATTCTTGCATGACTATAATAATTAGTGTGACTATTAAATTGATAGTTTTAAGGTAATTTGTAGAGATGCACTAGAATGGGGGAATAATTATAAAATTGGGCTTGGGGTTAGGTATTATCTTGTAATACTTAATTTTGTAGGTTATTTGATTGATTATGTGTTATAGTCCTAGTTTAGGCCATAATCAAGCCAAGATTGCAAGAAAAAGGAAAGCTTAAGTTCACTAGAGCATTCAATCTTGGATTGAGATAGGTGATGGGTATAATGTAGTTGAAACCCAACTTTTTTATGTGTGTGAAAAAATTATTTCCTAATATTTCTTGTATAGTTCATGATAAAAAAATTAAATAACTATTTGATGTCCAAAGTGGTAATCGCATGTAATTAACTTATACATAAAACTTATTGGTTATTATAAGTGTTGTTTTTGTATTCATTATGGTTGTGATTTTTGTGATATCCATAATTATTGTGGGATATATTAGTCTTTGGACATCTTCATGGGATTGGTTGGTATAAGGTTCGCAGGAACTTAATATTTGAGATTTGGTACATAGACTAGAGCTCATTCATTGTAGGTCATGACTAGTGGGCGATAATAAGACCCTTAGTATGTATGTACAAGGTACAGGTGAGTATAACGATTTCTTAAGTTAATCATAAATTATGTGTTTTCTTGATTATATAGTTTCTTAAGTGAATCGGGTTTTATTATTGTCATTATTATGTTGGTTCCTTGAGTGAACTAGTTTATATTCTTAATTGCTAAGGATGGTTTCTTCATGTAAATAAAAATTCATGATATTTTCCATTGTTGTTGTCCTTGTGGATTTTAAGTGGTATGGGCTAATTGAAAGCTATGGTATAGCTCAATGTTGTCTCTTACTAGTGTAATTGGGACATAAATTATGTGATTGTTGACTTTGGAGTCTTGTTAGTGGCCATAGTTTGACTTAACTTGTTATCCTTGTTGACTCATATTGACTAAACCTTATGTTGTACTTGTTTACAAAGTTAAGTGTTGTGAATTTTAAATATGGTTGAATGATAGGGTTCATGGTGTTCTTATTGTACTACATTATGGTTATATGTTCACACTTCTCATTTTGGGTTGGCCGATGACCCTTTCAGTACATTGTTCTTTCTTGTGAGTAAATACCGAACATGCTCTCCATTTTGTTGAGTGAAAATCATATTTTGATAACTGTTTCGAGACCTCAACTGTGATTCAGACCGTACGCGAACTCAAGGGTGAGATGCATCTTCCTGGCTAGCATGAGTTCTTCTAATTTTATGGTCCATTGTTTCATACTTAGACATTTGATTAGATTTTGATTGGTCCCGTTATTGACTATGTAGTAGTTTTGGTACAATGACTTTTAGGTTCTAGAGGATTAATTAAGTTTCTTTATTTCTACATTTATTTTGTTTTTGGATAATTTCTCATTAATGATAAATAATTAGTTGTCTTATTTCTGGATACCACACGGTGCCTAGGACCCCCTGGGTGCCACACGGTGCCTAGGACCCCCTGGGTGCCACACGGTGCCTAGGACTACGAATAGCCCTAAGCTAACCCTTGACATCCATATAATTTGAAACTCTTAAGGAAAGTGAACTCTTACAAACATATTACTATAGGAGTAAACAACTTAAAGTCATGTTCTCAACTTGAAATTTGAAATCTCAAATAACCTTTTTAAACTGAAAGATACATAGTCTGACAAGCCTCAACTACTAACTAGAGAATCGCTGGGACAAACCCCAGCTAACCCACATGAAATCTGAAATCAAGTAAAGTAATATTCATAAATGATTAAGAGTTTAATAAGTTGTGTTCTCAAAAAATGAGGACTCATCAAATGTCAAGATGCAGGAAGTGATGCCCGTGATAAATGGTGCAACTAGAACCGAGCATCAAAACCTACATTATAAGACAATGTAGCACATAGACATATATGCGTGGGTCAGTACTTTGGAATGTATTGAGTATATGGGGGTGAATTCATAATTAAAACAAGAACTAGATGTATTTTCAAATCATGCCTGATAAGTGTAAAGGACTTACCTTGGACATAAATAAAACTGAAAATTGTATGATGATAAAACATGAATAATAAACCATAATGAACAAGCTTAGTGAGACATTACCCAAGTGAGAGATTCTTCTAACCGACATAAACCATGTGAGCTATCATGGAGTCTAATGTCTTACCCACGTTGGGAAGAGTTGTTCTAACCTTGCCATCAGAATAGAACCTTAACTTAAGTAATCACTATACTTCATCCATATTGGTAAATGTAGAGACTCATTGACGAGGACTCTTAAACCTACAGTGGTTTGTAGTTTATGAAAATTTAGGATACGCTCATTCACATTCCCTTCTCGGTTCTTAATACTACTCCCAAAAAAATATAGGCTCATACTTAAGAAATTCACATTAAAATAGCATAAGAGTTTACAACAACAACAACAAACCCAGTGTATTCCCACATAGTGAGGTCTGGAACAATAATAAACAAATTCAAAGTAAAGCATGGAACAAGATGACATAACATAAATACGACACCCACAAGTAAGAGTTTATAGACTAAAAAACCAATTATGCTTCTCTTTACTCAATTCATAATCAGAAGGAATATTTGTGAATTTCATGTCTTATCTTATATCAAAGATCAAACTAAACTTAAATCAAGATGTAATTGTAATACCCTGTATTAGTTTTAGCTCAGTTCAGCCCATAGTGCATAAATAAGAGGCTTAGAACCTGAAAATTTAGCTAGTATTGGGGAGTTAGTTTTATTTTTGCCTCTTGATTTCAGTGATTTTAATAGGGACCTCCCGGCCCTGAGACATAAGGTTTTGAGTTAATTCAAGTTCAGGGGTGTAAGGAGCATGTCTCAGGGAAATTTTGGATTTTTTGGTTAAGGATGGAGGCACATTTGGATTTTGATTCCAGCAGCTCAACGAGATTGCATGGCGTCATGCCATTTATAGAGATAAAGGGTTAATAGAGTTGAGGTAAAGCTCCAAACAGCGTCCCAATTATGAATTTAAATTCTAGAGAGGCAGCCTTGTCTTTTCCCACCACCCTAATTTGTGAAAACACGAGATTAAGTCATCATTTGGGGCATTATATGCCCAATTTCCTCAATTTCTCTCTAAAATAAACCCTAACCATCACACAAATTCATCAAGTTCAATCATTATCCCTTTAAGAAAACTCAAGAATTTAAGCTTCACCACCCAAGAACTTTCAAGAAAGTTAATTCTGTTTCAAGATTAAAGCTTTAACGTATGTTTGATGTTCATCCATGGGCCCTTTTTACCCATGGAGTTCAAGAACCTATTTTTATGTTTTAATTCATCAATTTACATGTTTATAATAAGTTATCTTCATGAAGTTTTTGTGAATTTAAATTATACATGATGTTTACAAATGATTTTCATTGAAAGTAGCCCTTACATATTTGAATGAAGAAAATTCCATGTGAAATCCCCAAATTTATGGTTTTAGTGTTATAATTATGTTATTCCCACATGTTTCAATCAAACTCAAGCTTAAGTCCATGAATTTCAAGTGTTTGATGAAATGCCTAAGAGACAAATTTTGAACTATGATCCCCTAATATGTTCTTCAAAGCTTTCATGTGTCCATATTGTTAATTCCATTCAGTGTTGGGGGTTATGAATACCCAAAACTTAGTTGTTTACATAGTTTATAGTATTTTTAAAATGGTTTTAGATATGTATGAGCATTATCCATCTATTCATTTATCATAATCTGTTAAACTTATATCAGCTCAGTAATCCGAGTCAGTTTAGTTAGGAGTAGGATTTAGAACCAATCGAAACCAGGGATGGGGGCTCACCTACCAATAGAGTATATGACTCTTAGTAGCAATCACTGTGTTCTAGAACTACGTAGCCAGCGTAGGTTTGAGATATTAACCTGCCAGTTAAAGGTTGACATATATCTCACCAGGGTACCTGCCAGTAGAGGGTGACTTTTTAGTTCTTTGAGACTTTACTTTAGTGGATCCATATATCCAGTGTTAGTACCCATGGTACATTACAGACACCCTTCCAACTGGGGTTATAGGTTGGACCCCAATTAGCTCAGATTGGAGCATGTCAGTTAGATGATTCCTCATATAGTCTCAGTTTGGTATTCAGTATAGAATTCAGTTTTAGGCTTGTTTGACCATAGCATATAGTTATCAATTATTCAATTATCAGTATTTCAATATTTTAATTTACCAATCATTTCAAAATCATATTATATGCTTGGTCATGCATTCGCAGATTTTATAGTTATCATGCATTTATATTCAACTACCTCATGCTATTCATTTAGTCAGTTATTATTCATGCACATGAACCCATGCATATTAGCCTAACCTCATCTCTCATACTAGTACATTCAAAGTACAGTTTGCATACTCTTTTCTTGCTCTATAATATTTAATATCATAGGTTCGGATGCTCAGGCTCCTGACTGTGTGTAGACAGTTCAGCCTATTAGTAGCAGTAGTAGTGGTGAGTCCTTATCTAATGAGGACATGGTATCTTATTTTACCTTGTCAATTGGAGTTAGTTGAGGCTTGTCCCATCAGCTCTTTTTAGTTAGTGTTAGAGGCTTTCAGATATTTCAGATAGTCAGTTTTATTTGTTAATTATTTCAGTTAGATTTTTAGTATGTCCGTTTATATTTCAGACTTGAGAACTTTGTTGTAATAATTTTAGTACTTAGAACCTTTGGAATTACTCAGTCATTTCTGCATATGTGTATCTTATCTTATTACCATATTATTCAGTTCTCATAGTAGGTACAAGTTTATGGGTTAGCTTGTGGTCTTTTGGGACCGTAAGCACCATTTTCCCGACTAAGGGGTAGCCTCGGGTCATGACAAAACTTGTTATCAGAGCCTATGGTTTTAAAGTGACCTACGTAGTCTGAAAGTTTCCTTGAGTAGAGTCTTGTGCACGGGTGTAAAGCGCACTATACTTATGGACAGAAGGCTATAAGACGTTTTAGGAAAAGTTTCCCTTCTTTTAGTATTCATGTCGGGGAAATGAGCATGAGCTATAGTTAAACTCTGTTTCTAATTTAATCTCCCTTTCATTTATAGAACATGCTTCTTATAAAGAATAACGGAAGAAGAAATGGGAATCAGCCCCCACCTCAGCCGTACAAGAAGATCCCTTGAATGAGCAAGTTTCTCATGCCGAGTTTCGAGATGCATTCACTACTTTAGCTCACTTAGTATCAACTCAAAGCAATCAGAAGGATACTATCCCATCCAATCCAGTGGCTAATACCACCGCATCTAGGATTTGGGATTTCACCTGAATAAACTGTTCCTTGTTTACGAGATCCAAGGATGAGGATCCGCAGGAGTTTATTGACATGGTCCAAAAGGTGACTAATATTATGAGTGTCATATCTAGTGAGAGTGCAGAGTTGGTTGCTTACCAGTTTCAAGATGTAGCTCACACTTGGTATAAGCAGTGGAAGGGATGTAGAGGCACAGATGCAGGGCCTGTAGAGTGGAAAGAGTTCACCATAGCCTTTTTAGATAGGTTCTTCCCTTTAGAGTTGAGGGAAGCTAAGGTCCAAGATTTCATAAATTTGAAATAAGGTAACATGAGTATGAGGGAGGATTTGCTTAAGTTTACCCAATTGGCCAGGTATGCTCCTTCGATGGTGGCTGATAACAGGTCTAGGATGAGTAAGTTTGTCTCTAGTGTAACTGATAGTTTGGTCAAGGAGTGTATGACCACAATGTTAAATATATGGACTTGTCTAGGTTTATGGTCCATGCTCAGAATATTGAGGAGAAGAAGGTTAAGGAGAAAGAAAGAGAGAATAAAAGGTCTAGGATAGGTAGCTTTAACTTTGCTCAGTTGAGGTTGGGGGTGGTAATTGTCCTCAATTCCATCAAAAATCTTTAGCCCCAGATTTGTCTTTAACTAGTGCTCCAGTGCCAAAAGTTAGAAATGATAATCGGGATAGAATGTCAGGCTCTACGTCTCAGGGCAGTATAAACAGTGGTCGCACTAATCCTTTTTGCCAAAAATATGGTAAAAATCATTCAGGTGTGTGTAGAGATGGCAATGATGTATGCTTTGGGAGTGGCAAGCCAGGACACAGAGTCAAGTATTGCCCAAAGGGTGGTCAGCAGGGTTAGTCCAGTCGTCCTCCAGTTCCATTTCGTCGCCCAACGCAGTAGGGTGTCATTTCCAGCACAACCAGTGGTCAGCGAACGAATAGACCGTATGCACTCCAGTCCCGGCAGGATCAAGAAAGTTCTCCTGATGTGTTAATAAGTACTTTACAGGTCTTCCTTTTACATGTTTATGATTTGTTAGATCCAGGAGCTTTACTTTTTTTTGTAACCCATTACATAGCTGTTAATTTCATTGTCAGTACCGAAACTTTAGTAGAGCCTTTCTTTGTGTCTACCTCTGTGGATAAATCTATTCTAGCCAGGCGGGTATCCAAAAACTGCCCGATTACAGTATCTGAGAAAGTCACTTTAGTAGACCTTGTGGAGTTAGAGATGACTGATTTTGATGTCATTATTGTCATGGATAGTATCAACTCATGCTATGCTTTAGTTGATTCTAGAAACAGAGTTGTTCATTTTTCGTTTCCAAATGAACCAGTCCTTGAATGGAGGGGTAGTACTTCAGCGTTTAGGGGCCAGTTTGCTTCGTACCTTAGAGCAAGAAAAATGATATCCAAGGGATGTGTTTACCATCTTGTTCAAGTCAAAGACTCAAATTTTAAGACTCCTAGTGTTGAGTCCATTTTAGTAGTAAGCGATTTCCAGATGTGTTCTTTGAAGATCTTCCTGGAATTTCTCTTAAAAGGGAAATTGACTTCGAAATAGACCTTCTTCCAAATAACCAGCCTATCTCTATTCTACCCAATATAATGGCTCCAGCTGAGCTTAGGAGTTGAAAGAACATTTGAAATACCTTTTAGATAAGGGATTCATCAGGCCCAGTGTTTCCACATGGGGTGCTCCAGTCCTTTTCGTGCAAAAATAAGACGGTTCTCTTAGAATGTGTATTGATTACCACCAGTTGAACAAAGTCACAGTCAAGAATAAGTACCTACTTCCCAGAATTGATGACTTGTTCGACCATCTTTAGGGTGCTAGTTATTTCTCTAAGATAGACCTCAGATCCAGCTATCACCAGCTCAGTGTCAGAGAATGTGACATTCCGAAAATAGCTTTTAGAACTCAGTATGGTCACTTGAAATTTCTAGTTATGTCTTTTGGACTAACAAATGCTCCAGCAACCTTCATCGACTTGATGAACCGAGTGTTCAACCAGTACTTGGACATGTTCATCATAGTCATCATTGATGATATTCTTATCTATTCCTGTACCAAAATGGATCATGTGGACCACCTCAGAATTATATTGCAAACTCTTAGAGCCCATCAGTTGGTTTCCAAATTAAGTGTGAATTTTTGCTAAGATCAGTAGATTTCCTTAACCATATTGTTTTCATTAATGGCATTAGAGTCGAACCTCAAAAGACCAAAGCAGTGAGAAACTGTCCCAGACCTATCTCTTCATCAGATATCAAGAGTTTCTTGGGTTTGGCTGGCTATTAACGATGGTTTGTTGAAGTTTTTTCATCTATTTCATTCCCCATGTGTAGATTGACAAAAAAATTACCCTACCCATGATCTTGAGTTAGCAGCTGTTGTGTTTCCTTAAAAATTTGGAGGCATTATTTTTATGGGGTTCATGTTGATGTGTTCAAGGATCAAAAAAAGTCTGTTGTATGTGTTTTTGCAAAAAGATTTAAATCTTCGTCAAAGAAGGTGGTTAGAATTATTGAAAGATTATAATATGAGTGTTTTGTATCATCCGGGCAAGGCCAGTGTAGTGGCAAATGCCCTTAGGAGATTGTCTATGGGCAGTGTTGCCTATGTAGAGAATGATAAGAAGCAGCTAGTTAGGGAGGTTCATCAGCTTGCTAGATTAGGTGTGCGGTTGGTGGATTTAGCTGAGGGTAGTACATGGATTCAGAATAGTTTGAAAGCTTCTTTGGTTTCCTAAGTGGAGGAGAAGCAAGATAGGGGGAGATGTGTGTTGCGATGTCAGGGTAGGCTATGTGTGTCGGGTATAGATGGTTTGAGACAGTGAATCCTTGAAGAAGTGCATGGTGTATGTTACTCTATTCATCCAAGAGCCACTAAGATGTACCAGGATTTGGGGGAAATCTATTGGTGGAGTGGCATGAAAAGGGATATTGCAAAGTTCATAGCTAAGTGTCCTAATTTTCATAGGTTATGGTTGGGCACCAGAGGACTAGTGGCATAATGTAAGAGTTCAGTATTCCCAGTTAGAAGTGGGAAGAGATAAACATAGATTTTGTGACAGGGTTTCCCCGTTCGCATCGCAGCATGATTCAATATGGGTTATTGTAGACAGGATGACCAAATCAGCCCATTTCTTGCCAGTTCATACTTCCTATACAGCCGAGGACTATGCAAATTTTTATATTAGAGAGTTGGTTAAATTGCATGGATTTTCATTATCTATCATTTTAAATAGAGGTACTCAGTTTACCTCTAACTTTTGGAAAGATTTTCAGAAGGGTCTTGGTACCCAAGCTTTTCTCAGTACAACCTTTTACCCTCAGATAGATGGTCAGGAAGAGAGGACCATTTATACCTTAGAGGATATATTGAGAGCATGTGTTATCAATTTTAAGGGTAGTTGGGATGATCACTTGCCTTTGACTGAGTTTGCCTACAATAACAGTTATCATTCCTATATCCAGATGGCTTCATTTAAGGATTTTTATGAGAGGAGATGTAGGTCTCCTATTGGCTGGTTTGAGGTAGGTGAAACTGCGTTGATAGGGCCAGATTCAGTAGGTGATGATATTGAGATGGTTCAGTTAATCAGAGAGGGGCTTAAGATATCCCAAAGCCGATAAAAATCCTATGCAGATGTGAGAAGAAAAGATCTTGAGTTTGAGGTTGGTGACTTAGTCTATTTGAAAATCTCTCCTATGAAGGGAGTGAAGAGATTTGGCAAGAAGGGGAAGCTCAGTCCCTGATATGATAGAACTTACAGGATCTTGAGCCGCTTTAGAAAAGTAGCTTATGAGCTTGAGTTGCTTGCAGATTTGGCATTAGTGTATCGAGTGTTCCATGTCTCATTTTTAAAGAAATGTATTGGCTGCCCAGTTGTAGTAGTCCTTTTAGAAAGTATGGGTATTCAGGATAGACTTTCTTACGAGGAAATCCCAGTTGAAATCCTTGATCGTCAAATTCGTAGACTGAGGAATAAAAAAGTTCCCTTGGTCAAAGTTCTTTGGCAAAATCAGTGCATTGAGGGATTCACTTAGGAAGCAGAAGCAGACATGCATACCAAGTACCCTCATATTTTCTCCGCAAACTCTAACTCAGTTTAAGGTAATAGTTTTCCTTAGATTATCTCTTTTCCATTCTCAATTCCAGTGATATAATCATTTTTCTGTCATTGCATGCATTCACGAATCAGTTCAGTCATGTATCATGTTTCAAACTCAGTCTTGTAACCATGTTTTCAGGTATGCATGTTCAGTATGTGATTTTAGTTTCCTCGGTATTCTCATCTTAATTAGCCTTATTCGAGGATGAATGTTCCCAAGGGGGAGATATTGTAACACCCTGTATTAGTCTTAGCTCAGTTCAGCCCGTAGTGCATGCATAAGAGGCTTAGAACCTGAAAATTTAACTAAATGTTAAGGACGTAGTTTTATTTTGGCCTTTTAACTATGATGATTTTTAAATTAACCGTCCCAACCTAGAGACATAAGTTTTTGAGTTAATTCGTGTTCAGTGGTGTAAGGTTCATGACTCGGGGAAGTTTTAAATTTTTTGGACGAGGATTGAGGCACGTTTGGATTTCGATTCCAGCAACTCAACACGATTGCATCGCGTCACACCGTGTATATCTATGAAGGGTTCATCGTATCGCGGTAAATCTCCAAACGGCATCTCAGTTATGAATTTAAATTCTAGAGGGGCAGTCTTGTCTTTTCCCACTACCCCAATTCGTGAAAATACGAGATTAAGTCATCATTTGGGGCATTATATGCCCAATTTTCTCAATTTCACTCTAAAATAAACCCTAACCACCACCAAAATTCATCATGTTCAATCATTATCTCTTAAAGAAAACTCAAGAATTCAAGCTTCACCACCCAAGAACTTTTAAGAAAGTTAATTCTCTTTCAAGATTAAAGCTTTAAGGTATGTTTGATGTTCATCCATGGGCCCTTTTCACCCATGGAGTCCAAGAACCTATTTTTACGTTTTAATTCATGAATTTACATGTTCACAATGAGTTATCTTCATGAATTTTTTGTGAATTTAAATTATACATGATGTTTACAAGTGATTTTCGTTGAAAGTAGCTCGTACACGTTTGAATGAAAAACTTCCATGTGAAATCTCTAAATTTATGGTTTTAGTGTTATAATTATGTTATTCCAAAATGTTTCAATCATTCCCATGCTTAAGTTCATAAATTTCAAGTGTTTGATGAAATGCCTAATAGATGAATTTTGAACTATGATCCCCTATTATGTTCTTCAAAGCTTTCATGTGGCCATGTTGTTAATTCCATTTAATGTTGAGGGTTATGACTGCCCAAAACTTAGTTGTTTACATAGTTTACAGTACTTTTAGAATAGTTTCATATATGTATGAGCATTATCCATCGAGTCAGCTATCATAATCAGTTAAACTTAGATCATCTCAGTTGGGAGTAGGATTTAGAACCGAGCGAACTGAGGGATAGGGGCTCACCTTCCAGTATAGGGTGTAACTCTTAGTAGTAATCACTGTGTTCTAGAACTATGTAGCCAGCATAGGTTTGAGATGTTATCCTGCCAGTTGAGGGTTGACACATAACTTACTAGGGCACCTGCCAGTAGAGGGTGACTCTTTAGTCCTTTGGGACTTGACTTTAGTGGAACCACACAGCCAGTGTTAGTACCCGTGGCATGGTACAGACACTCTTCCAACTGGGGTAACAGGTTGGACCCCAAAAACCTTAGAATAGGGCATGTCGGTTAGATGATACCTCCCACAGTTTTAGTTTGGTATTCAGTATAGAATTTATTTTCAGGCTTGTTTGACCATAGCATACAGTTATCATTATTTTAGTATACCGATATTTTCAGAATCATATTATATGCTTGGTCATGCATTCACAGATTTCACAGTTTTTATGCATTTATATTCAGCTACCTCATGTTATTCATTCAGTCAGTTATTATTCATGCACATGAACCTATGCATATTAGCCTAACCTAATCTCTCATACCAGTACATTCAAAGTACTGATCGCATACTCTTTTCTTGCACTATGATGTTTAATATCACAAGTTTGAATTCTCAGGCTCCTAACCGTGCATAGAAATTTTAGCCTATCAGCAGCAGCAGTAGTGGTGAGTCCTTATCTATCGAGGACATGGTAGCTTAGTTTAGTTTACTTCAGTACTTTCTTTCAATTTTTCAGTTGGAGTTAGTTGGGGCTTGTCCCATCAACTCTTTTTAGTCAGTGTTAGATGCTTTCAGACATTTCAGACAGTCAGTTGAATTGTTAATTATTTTAGTTCGATTATCAGTATGTCCGTTTATATTTCAGACTTGAGAACTTCAGTGAAATAATTTCAGTACGTAGAACCTTAGGCACTTTTCAGTTATTTTTGCACATGTGTATCTTATCTTATTACTATATTATTAAATGCTCACAGTAGGTACAATTTTATGGGTTATCTTGAGGTCTTTTAGGACTATAAGCACCGTTGTTGCAACTAGGGGGTAGCCTCGGGTTGTGACAGTAATGCATGCAACTGAAGCTTAAAACGTAGGTTCCTTATAACTCAGTGCTTATGCTTAAGCCTTGAAATTTATACTTTCTTTTGATAGAACTTATAGAAAAATATCATGCTCAATGCTTACATTGAAATCTTTCATAAAAATTAAAGATAAACTAATGAAATTCAAATCATAATAGCAACCTTGCAAGTTAGAAGATGAATACAGGAAAACTCTTATGCACTTAAACACTCCAATAAGATGGTAATGTTATACTTCAATAATATGAGAACTTGGGTATGAACCCTAATTAAAACATATAAATTCATTTTAAAGATAAAGTTTTTCAGGCACAAGGATGAAGAGTATCCTTTTTCAAAACCTCACCTAGCTCCATTTACCTGACTTGTGAAGAGAACCTAAACATAAAGACTTGAGAGATGTTTTTATGGGAGAAAACCCTAGTCTTGTTGTTCTTGAGAATGGGAGAAAAAGGATTTTTGTTAATCGATTGGAAGTAGAGGAAAATAATGCCTCTCTTAGGTTATAAATCGTGGGTTGGAAGTTTTAAGAGGGGAAAAGACCAAAAAGTCCCTCAACTAAACTTATAGAAACTTGTTCGTTGGTCATCATGAGTCATGTCACAACTCATAATATCTGGTTATGATTTGACTTAGTGACTCATAACCTTGGTAGAAATAAAGAAAGTATGCACTGGTCTAGATACGAGTCGTACACTACGACTCGTAACATGTCACTATGGCTTGTAGCAACCTCTCGTAACCTGGACAGAAACTTAGAAGACCTGCCTTGCTGATCTTATGACTCTTCTTATACAACTCGTAACATCAAGTGATGACTCCTAGGTTTGATTCATCGTATGACCAAAAATTGTAGCTATTTCCACTAAGCTAGTCACGACTGGACTATAAAATTCGTATAGTCTTCTTATGACTCAGGGTCGAACCGTACCCAAAGTAGAACTTCAATCATTTCATATTGTCTTGGTTACACCTACATCATAGAACTCAAGATGAGTCTTCACGACTTGAGAAATGAGTCGTAGGTCCTACAATGACCTTGAAAGCATGGGGTACAACAATATCTCCCCCTTGGAAATATTCATCCTCGAATTAGACTCATTTCGGATAGAAATATTAGAACAGAATTAACTCCCCTACACTAATCTTACAATCAAACTTATAATTTATCACTAGGATTCCAAGACCCATAAGTACATGATACGATTTAAGAATACTTGAACAAACTTAGAGAAATAATTAGCTGGAAATAACAGCTTACTTTCAGTAGGAAATGAATCGGAAGAAAAGAGATAACGGTACTTGGTCATCATGTCTACTTCAATTTCCCAAGTGGCCCCTTCGACTAACTATTTCCTCTAAATAACCTTTACTAATGCTACATCCTTATTACTTAGTCTTTGGACTTGCCTATCAAGTATCTCAACGGGAATATCTTCATACGACAAGCTATCATTGACCCTAATACTCTCTAGGGGAACTACAAAGGACGGATTTCCAATGCACTTCTTAAGCATCAAAACATGGAAAACTGGGTGAATAAAAACTAAATCTAGAGGAATGTCTAATTCGTAAGCGACCTCTCCTACATATTTTACTATTTTATATAAACCAATAAATTAGGGACTAAGCTTTTCTTTTTTTCAAAATCTCATTATCCTTTTCATGGGTGAGACCTTCAAGAATACCTAATCATCAACCTCAAACCTGAGCTCTCTTCTTCTAATATTTGCATACGATTTCTGATGACTCTGAGCAATCTTTAATCTTTCACAAATCAATCGAACCTTTTCCATTACTTCAAGAATAGAGTCTATCCCAATCAACGCTGCTTCACCAACCTCAAACCATCCTATAGATGATCTGTACCTACATCTGTACAATGCTTCAAATAGAGCAAGGTAGATGATCATCCCAACTTCCTTCAAAGTCTAAAAAACAAGCTCTCAGCATGTCTTCCAATTTTTGAATAGTGTGTTTAGCCTAACCATCGGTCTGTGGATGAAAAGTAGTACTAAGCTTAACCTTTGTACCAAGGCCTTTTCGAAATGATTGCCAAAACTGGGAAGTGAATTATGTGCCTTTGTCTGAAATAATGGACAATGGTATCCCATGAAGCCTTACTAACTCGCGAATGTACATTTTGGCATAATCTTTTGCCGTATCTAAAGTCTTAATAAGTAGTAAATGATTTGATTTAGTCATTCAATCGACGATGACCTAGATTAAATTATATTGACGTCTTGTACGAGGCAACCCTTTGATGAAATCCATATTCACTACTTCTCATTTCCAAGTAGGGATATTGATATCCTATAGTGTATCACTCGGTCTCTGGTATTCAACCTTAACTTACTAGAAATTGGGACACTTGGCTACAAACTCTGCTACGTCCCTTTTAATACCATTCCACCAATAAACTTCTCGCAAATCATAGTATATCTTAGTAGCACCAGGATGAATAGAATACTTTGAACCATAAGCCTTGGCTAGTATCCTCTCTCTCAACCCATCTACATTGGGAAAATAAAACCTACCTTGATAGCGAAGTACACCATCTTCCCCTTGGGAGAAAACCTCGACCCTCTACTACTGGACTGTTTCTAATACTTGGCTAAGTATGGGATCATTATGCTGCTTCTCCTTTACTTCCACTACTAGCTATGATTCTGAACCACTACTTACTCATCATCCGTGTCAAGAAAAGATACACGCAAGTGGGCTAACTATGCACTTCTTTGGACAAATCTTATTTTTCCTCTTTCATATGAGACACACTACCCATAAACAACCTACTCAGTGCGTCTGCCACCACGTTAGCCATACCCGAATGATAAAGCACATTTATGTCATAATATTTTAATAACTCCAACCACCTTCTTTGATGAAGATTTAGCTACCTTTGGGAAAATACATACTGAAAACTTTTGTGGTCAGTGAAAACATCAACATGCACATCATAAAGGTAGTGTCTCAAAATGTTCAAAGAAAACACCACAACAGCTAACTTCAAATCGTGAGTTGGGTAGTTCTTTTCATAATTCTTAAGTTGCCTGGAGTCATAAGCTATTAATCTCCCATTTTGCATCAACACACAACCTAACCCAAATCTAGAAGCATCACAATACACCACGAATCCATTTAACCCCTCTTGTAGAGCTAACACTGGTACTAAAGTCAATCTATCCTTCAATTCTTGGAAACTCTTCTCATATTCATCCGAACATATAAACTTTACCTTTTTTGTCAGCTTAGTCAATGGTGTGGCTATGGAGGAAAACCCTTCAAAATATCTTCTATAATACCCAGCCAAACTCAAAAAGCTCTTGATGTCAGATAGAGTGATGGGTCTAGGTCAGTGCTTCACTACATTAGTCTTCTGAGGATCCATATGAATACCAACCCCTGAAATGACGTGGCCCAAAAAGGTAACAAACTCCAATAAAAATTTACACTTACTAAACTTCTCATATAATTGACGGTCCTTGAGAGTTTGCAGCACTATCCTCAAATAATATGCATAATCCTCTTCACTCCGAGAATATACCAGTATGTTATCTATAAAAATAATGAAAAACATGTCCAAGTATAGCTTGAAGACCTTTTTCATCAAATCCATAAATGCCGCAGGGGCATTTTTTAGTCCAAACAACATAACCACGAACTCAAAATGACCGTACCTTGTTCGGGAAGCTATTTTTGGAATATCATGCTCCCCGACTTTCAACTAGTCGTACCCTAACCTAAGGTCTATCTTGGTAGTTCATTGGGCACCCTGAAGCTGATTGAACATATCATCGATTCTAGGAATGGGGTACTTGTTCTTGATGACAACCTTGTTAAGCTATCTATAGTCTATACACATTCTGAGACTGCCATCTTTCTTATGCAAAAATAGAACTGGAACGCCCCACGGGGAAAAACTAGGTCTGATGAAACCCTTGTCTAAGAGATTTTTAAGTTGCTCCTTTAACTCTTTAAGTTCGGATGGAGCCATGAAATATGGAGAGATAGAGAAGGGATGAGTATCGGGAAGAACATCAATACCAAACTCTATTTCTCTATCTGGAGGTACCCCTAGCAGATCTTCGGGAAAAACCTCTGAAAACTCCTTGACTACTCAGACTGATCGAAATACCGGGGCTTCAAAATTAATATCTTTGACTCGAACTAAATGATAAATACTACCTTTTGATATTAACTTCTTGGCCTTAAGAGAGGAGATGAAATGACCTTTGGTAGACACAGAATAACCCTCTCACTCAAAAGTTGTCTTATTAGAAAACTAAAACTTCACCACGTGGGTGCGATAATTTATTGATGCACAGTATGAATAGAGCCAATCCATGCCCAGAATAACGTCAACATCTACCATCTCTAACTCTATAAAATCTGCTAGTGTGACTTTATGAAGGACGATAATAGGACACTTTCAATAGACTCATCTAGTGATAATTGACACACCCACTAGGGTAGAGATTGAGAAAGGCTTAGAAAGATTTTCTGGGCTACCCCAAAATTTTCAGCAAAAAATGGGGTCATATAAAAGAGATTTGATCCTGGTTCAGACAACACAAATAGATCAAGGTGAAAGGGACGTAGCATACTAGTGACAATATCTGTGAAATCTCTTGTTCCTGATGGGATGGCAAAGCATAGAACCGATTCTAGTGCTGACCGCCACCGAGACTGGATGATACTCCTTGTAGAGGGACTGGGCGCCTAGCTAAGTTGCTGGATTTGTAACCTGAGTCTGAGAACGAATATCCCTACTTCCCTGATTAGTTTACGGACGCTCCTTGATCCTGTGGCCCACTTACCACAACCATAGCATACCTCTTTGCCAACTAAACACTCACTAGGATGGGTTCTACCACACTTTACATATGTTAGATAATTGGGCCTCCCGACCACACTATTCTGATACCTAGAATTCAAAGTCCTGCGTTACTGTTTTTTCCTGGTCCTAGGTGTAGGGGCACTGCCTGAGAATGGTGTAGGCAGTGATGAGTGACCCTAAAACTGTGAACGACTTCTCCCTCCAAACCTTTGTTGATTGTACTCAAACTGTCCAGTCTTAGATCTTTTGTTCCTCTTCTCTCTTTCCTTCAAATTTTCTACCTCAATCAGTTGTGCATGTATCATCAACCTAGAAATATCCATATCTTTAATCAGCATGACAGTTTGACACTCTTTGACCACCAAATCCAATACCCAGTAAACAAATTTACTCATACGAGCTCTAGAGTCAGATAACAACTCTGGGTCATACTTAGATAGTTGAGTAAACTTAATGCAGTATTCCTTCACTAACATAGAGCCCTGCCTCAGATTCATAAACTCTTCCACCTTGGCCTCCCTCATCTCACAAGGAAAGAACCTATCTAGAAAAGCACTCTAAAATACTTTCCAACTCATAAGAGTTGCATTCTCTCCCCTACCATCCTTCCACATGATAACCCAATCATAAGAAATATCCTTCAACTGATAAGATGCCAGTTCCACACTCTTCTCTTCAGTAACATGCATGATCTAAGTAATTTTTCTCACCTCGTTAATAAATATTTGAGAATCCTCATCCACCTTTGACCCGTGGAACTTAGGTAGATTTATCCTTATAAAGTCCTGAATCCTGGCCGCAGATAAGTTACCATTTTGCTGAAGTAGGAATGTTACCTGTTGGTTTCCCTGAACATTAGCATTCACAGCCTTAGGCCAACGCTTGAAAGGCAGCCTAAAATTCCATATGTCAGACATTTTCATTTAAAGGATCTGCGTGTAGTGGTGGTTGATCACCGTTTCTACAGGCATCAGCTCGGGGAGGAGGCATATTTTGTTATGTGAAAAAATGAATTAGGGAAAATAGATATAACTTCAAGCATGATAGATCATGAAAGAAAATATTATTTCCAACTCATTTTATAGCCTCAGGCTCATAAATGTGGCGTGCTTCATACTCATGATTAGGACTTTACGTAACACAGCTTATCTGAATCCTTAATACTGTTTAAACCTTAGGCTCTGATACCAAGTTTGTAATGCTTCAAAAGTACCCCTGGAAGAAACACGATGCCTAGGACTATGAATATCCCTAAGCTAACCCTTGACATCCATATAATTTAATACTCTTAGGAAAGTGAAGTTACACATACATATGACTACGGGAGTAAATAACTTACAGTCTTGTTCTCAAATTGAAATTTGAAATCTCAAATAACCTCTTTAACTAAAAGATACATAGTCTAACAAGACTCTACTACTAACTAGAGAGCCGCTAGGACTAACCCCAGCTGACCCAAAAGATATCTGAAATCAAGTAACTAAAGTAACATTCATAAATGATTAAGAGTTTGATAAGATGTGTCTTCAGACTATGAGGACTCACCAAATATTGGAATGTAGGAAGTGATACCAGTGATCAATTGTGCTACTGGAAACGAGAACCAGAATGTACATTATAAGACAATGTAGCACATAAACATATATGTATGGGTTAGTACTTTGGAATGTACTGACTATATAAGGGTGAATACATAAGTAAAACAAGAACGGGATGTATTTTCAAATCATGCATGATAAGTGTAAGGGACTCACCTTGGGCATGAATAAAACTGAAAACATGAACAATAAAGCATACTGAATAAGCTTAGGGAGCCATTAAACTTAGTTTCTAAAATCTTTCTTTTAGTCTTATTTTGCGGGAGATTCTTTTAACTCACATAAACCATGTGAGCTATCATGGAGTCAAACATCTTAACCACATTAGGGAGAGTTGTTCTAACCTTGGCATTGGAATAGAACTTTAACTTAAGTGATCACTATACTTCATCCATATTGGTAAAAGTAGACACTCACTGATAAAGTATCTTAAACCTACGGTGGCTTGTAGTTTTCAGGAATTTATGATATGGTCATCCACATTCCCTTCTCGGTACTAAATACTACTCACAAAAATATATGTATAGGCTCATACTTAAGAAATCCACCTTAAAATAGCATAAGGGTTTATAGACTGAAAAAATAATTATGCTTCTTTTACTCAAATCATAATCAGAAGTAATACTTATGGATTTCATGTCTTATCTTATATTAAAAGATCAAGATGAACTTAAATCATGTTGTAAAGCATGTTACTGAAACTTAAAACTTAGGTTCTTTATAACTTAGTGCTTATGCTTAAACCTTGAAATTTATACTTTCTTTCATAGAACTTATAACAAAATATCACAATCAATGCTTACATTAAAATCTTTCATAAAAATTCAAGTCAAACTAATAAAATTCAAATCATAATAGCAACCTTGCAAGTCCGAACATGAATAGATAAAAAATCTTATGCACTTAAATCCTCCAATCATATGGTAATGTTATATTTTAAGAATATGAGAGCTTGGGTATGAACCCTAATTAAAACATATACATTCACTTTAAAGATAAAGTTTTTCGGGCACAATGATGAAAGGATATCCTTGTTCAAAACCCCACATACCTGGATTTACTTGACTTGTTGAGAGAACATAAACTTAGAGACTAGAGAGATGTCTTTGTGGGAGAAAACCCTAGGCTTGTTGTTCTTAGGGATGGGAGGAGAAGAAGTGTTGTTAATCAATTAGAAGTAGAGGAAAATAACGTCTCTCTTAGGTTATAAGTCTTGGTTGGAAGTTTTAAGAGGGGAAAAGACTAAAAGGCTCCTCAACTGAACTTATAGAAACTTGTACGTCAGTCGTCATGAGTCATCTCATGACTCGTAATATCTGGTTATGAGTTGACCTAGTGACTTGTAACCTTTCTAGAAACAAAGAAAGTATGCACCGTTCTAGATACTAGTTGTACCCTACGACTCGTAACATTTCACAACAACTTATAGCAACCTCTCATAACTTGGACATAAAATTAAATAACCTAGTCTGTTGATCTTACGACTCTTCTTATACGACTTATAACATCTTGTGATGACCCCTAGGGTTGAGTCATCGTGTGACCAGAAACTATAGGCCTTTTCACTAAGCTAGTCACAATTGGACTATACGATTCGTATAGTCTCCTTACAACTCTTAGGGTCAAGTCGTACCCATAGTGGAACTTCAATCATTTTACATTGTATTGGTCACAACTACATCATATAACTCATAATGAGTCTTCACAACTTAAGGAATGAGTCATAGGTCCCACAATGACCTTGACAGCACAGGGTATAATAGATTAGTTGGTTCTCCCATCAGAAAGCTAGTGTGAGTGTAACTCACTTTGGGTTAGGATCATGACATATTGATGTAGGCTCAAATTCAAAGGATAGTAGACATACACATTAGGCTCTATTATCATTTTTAACTGTTATTTTGGTGATCTCCATCTCCCTTTGATGTCAATCTATGTCTAGTATTTTTTTTATATGTACAGATCTCCAGTTGGGTATGTCGAGGTCTGTATCGACTAGCTATTAGTAGTATAGTGTGTTAAACTCACAAAAGGCTTCATAGACATCATGCAGTATTGTATCGTATAATATATATTAATATAACTCCCTCGTGTATATTTACAATGCATCTTAAATATCTTGCTCATTATAATTCTATAATCTCGTACATATCATACATTACTTGTAAAGTAGGCGCATACGGTTCTTCTCCGTCTCCACCATTTTGGGGCATGCATAATTTTATTTAATTATGTGTTTATATATATATATATATATATACATACATACATATAGAGAGAGAAGCAAATTTTTAGTTCCTCCAAAAATAAAAGTGGAGCCAAAAAAAGAAAATAAAGGGCCTGAATGATCCAAATTGTGAAAGGGTTGTAATATGGAATTACTGTGACCAATTGACCATGTACTGTCCAATTGCCGAAATATGGGCCATTAATTAGACAAGGGCTATGTTGTGTCCTTGACAAGGTTCATGTTGTAAAGGAGTGCTTGATGCTCTGCTTTTTAAGGGAAGAACAACAAATCGGTGTTGTAAAGTTTTTCTACTCAGTTCTTCAAATTTTAGAATGGAATGATTTTGTAATGAGACCGATCATTGATGTAGAATAAAAATACTCTAGGTTTTTCATTTTCAA
Source organism: Capsicum pubescens (assembly GCA_030864215.1). Lineage (NCBI taxonomy): Eukaryota > Viridiplantae > Streptophyta > Magnoliopsida > Solanales > Solanaceae > Capsicum > Capsicum pubescens. Next base: position 84,487,602 of record CM061543.1, on the reverse strand, counting down.
AATTTTGAAAGAAATGTTTGGTGATAGGTTGAGTTCACAAGTTTTATGTGCATTTTGGTTTGATTTTGTGGAAGTACCGCGAAAAGATATTGTTGTGTCTTGTAAAAAGGTATTCACAGTTTATTTTAATTAAATATCAAACCAATAGATTAGATTTTCTTGCGCACACACATTTGTTACTTAATCATAATAAATGATATATACATTGTCACTTTTAAATTTTTGGTGCCAAATAAAGGAAGAGACAGAATAAGGCATACGACAAGGGCTTGCTAACTTGTGGGTCCCATGATGCTTTTCGTTCGGTGATGACTGATGGTAGTGTCGTTGGGTCACAACTAAGAAAAGCAACAACTTTGACAAATGCCCCCATCCACCTTTGTTTTCTAGGGAACCTAGTTTAATATAAAATTATTTTTCAGGATATGTATATACAAAAAAGTTTCGGTTAAAGGCTCCGATGACTATCCTATCATACATGCAAGTCCATCTCAATTGCTAAGGTTAAATTATTTTATTTGATGTAAATATTGGATACGAATTAATATTTACTCTCCAATAAATTAGTCTAAATATACTACAATGATACATACTCAAAATGATTAATAGTATAACATGTATCCAAGCTCGAGACAGGCAATTCAGAAGATAGTTTATAAAAATTAACAAGATGGATATAATACAAAAGTTGTAAATCTCTAATGTAAAGAATAGACCACCATCTTGATCGCTTTAGGAAGAGAAAACACCAAATATTATTATACTAATAAGAACATATACATGGCATCTGATTATCAGTTAAAGACAAAATAACTGAAGCATACAGAAATGCTACCAAACATATGAACATTCTGAAGATTGACCGAGCAAGTAGTCTTCAGTCTTCAAGGCAGCGTGTAAGCTGCAAAACATGACAAGATCAGACTTTGGTTAATACTGAGGAACAATTAGACATATGAAAAGAAATTATGGAAATTAAAAATGCATACTTTCTCCATCGAAGATGTTTGACTATATCCACGAAATTTAAGAAATAAATAATGACTTTTGAAACTTGTGATAAAAAATAAGTTATAGATAGATATTTGTGTGACTATTGAAATGAAAAAATTAAAGTTAAGATTGTGAGTACTAAAATAGAAAATATGTCATTTTGTTTTAATTGATCAAAACAGAGAAAGTGTCAAATAATACTAAAACAGGGAAACTCGTGTTATAAAAATGACAAATGTCCACACTTGTAGCCAATGGGACAATCCGCAAGGTTGCAACACTTGAGGATGGTTACAGCGACTTCAGTCTTGGCTCTGTTGGGTTTGAAATTAAAAGAGCGTCATGTGGAAGCTTAAAATTTACAAATCATAAAGACAATAATTCAGACAATAAAGAAAATATACTAAAAGCATAATTATTATAGGATTTGGCCAATTGATCTACATATGAAAACCTAATATAAAGAAAGCATAAAAACTATTAGACAGAAATCTCTCCCTGAACAAGACTCTTTAAATACTACATTATGAATACTATTGTGTTATGGCTTGAGACAAGAGATCTTCTATTTATAGAACTACAAAACCCTTCTTCTAAGAAAGAATAAAACTAATAAAAAAAAGATTCTTTCCAACAAGAAAACTTTTTTTCACCAGGAAAAATAATTCTAATTGTGGTAGAAATCAGATAAAGTAGGAAATTGAGCGCAAATCCTAACAAATCTCTCCTTGGCCTGAATTTTCTGGCAAATCAATCTTGATTTTCTTCTTCACATAATCTTCATATAGCACTATTGTTGGTCATGCTTAAAAATGGAGTTTTAGGGGTTAAAAATATATTAGAGTCATTTTGGGTTAAAACTATTGGAGTCTTTTGCAGTGTTAAAAGTGAGCTTTATTTTCAAAGATGTAATAGCAGGATTATTGAAAATATTATTGAAAATACAATTGACAATTATCTCCACATGTATTTTTTTAAACTTTTTTTTGACAAAATAAAATCTCATTATGTCAAGTTGATTGCAACTTTATTTGAAACTACTTTGAACATGTGTTTAATCTCGTTTCACCAAACCATTGGATCTTTGAACCGTAGACTCTAATACCATTGGTTGGGTTCGAAATTGATAGGGTGTCATACGGAAGCGTAAATTTGCAAATCATAAAGGTGATAATTCAGACAACAAAGAAAATATACTAAAAGAATAATTATTATAAAATTTGACCAATTTGCCTACATATGAAAACCTAATATAAAAAAAGCATAAAAACTACTAGAGAGAAATCTCTCCCGAAACAAAACTCTTTAAAAGACTATATTGTAAATACTATTGTGTTATGACTTGATAAATGAGATCTTTTATTTATAGAACTACCAAATCCTTCTTCTAAAAAGGAATAAACCTAATAAAAAAAAAGATTCTTTCCAACAAGGAAGCCTTTTTCCATCAAGAAAGTAATTCTAATTGTGGTAGAATATCAGGTAAAGTAGGAAATTCAGGTTAAATCCTAACAAATCTCCCCTTAACCTAAATTTTTTGAAAAATCAATCTTGATGTTCTTCTTCACATAATCTTCGTATATCATTGTTGTTTGGCATGCTTAAAAATTAAGCTTTTGGGTTTAAAAAATATATTGGAACCCTTTTGGGCTAAAAATATTGAAACCCTTTGCAGTATTAAAAGTGAGCTTTATTTTTAAATATGTAAAATTAGAATTGTTGAAAATACAATTGACAATCATCTCCACATGTAGTTTTTAGAAAAAAATTGACAAAAAAAAATTCATTATCGTCAAGTTGGTTGCAACTTTATTTGAAACCAGTTTGAACATGTGTTTAATCTCGTTTCAACAAACCATTGGATCTTTGAACTGTAGACTCTGATATCACTTATTCGGTTCAAAATAAAGAGGGCGTCATGCGGAAGTTTATAATTTGCAAACCATAAAAGTGATAATTCAAACGATAAAAAAATATATTAAAAATATAATTATTATAGGATTTGGTCAATTGGCCTACATATGAAAACCTAATTTTAAAAAAAAAACATAAAAAAAGATAAGAGAGAAATTTCCTCCTAAATAAGTTTTTATTTCTTTTAATGATTTATTCTTTTCGTAAGATGTATTCATTAATTTGTGTAGTTTATTATTTTTATCCTATTGAAATTTTAGCAATTTCTGTGTAGTATTTTATTCTAACTTTGCTATATTCAAATCGTAGGTTTATGTTCTTTATCTTACTAACTAGTATTTGTTGTTCATGTATAGGTAATTTTCCATCTGTATTAAATAATTTTTCATATGTATTAAATAAATTATTACTTGTATCTTCTTTTCCTAAGGTTAATTTTATTTTAAGTAATTTTTCTTCTAGTTGTCTTTATGTATTTATTATCTAATATGTATTTATTATCTACGATAATTTTCGCACCCAATCCGCACCACCCCCCTACAAATGGTATCAAAGTCCAGTTATTTAAAAAATATAGAAGTAGCATACATGTATGAATTTAGAATGAATTTAGATTGGATTTACTTGACATTAATTAATATTGATTAATTATGAGAAGACCATTTAAAAACAGAGAAGTTTTTAGAAAAATTAAAGAATCTTTAATTAGTAATTATTCAGAATATATAAGTCTAAATAAAATAAAAGAAAACCCACAAAGACTAGCCTACCTAATTACCTTAATATCTAGTATTGAAGCAAAATTAATAATCCATTTAAAATCTAGAAGAATGAGACACATACCACCTAATTATGATAAAATCAGATTTAGGTATCCACCAAAATACTATAAATACGGCTTAAATGAGTAAAATACAAAAATACAAAGAACTAAAACAAATTATTTCTGAAAAACGTAAAGAATTAAAAATAAGAATAGAAAGATTAAGTTATAATATATTTGCCGGAGTTAGTAAAAACTCAATAAATGCACAAAAAGATGAAATATCAAATTTAGAATCACAAATAGATAGTTTAGAATATATATATCAACATGAACTATTTACAATAAAATGAACAAAGAAGAATTTATAATAGATGAAAAAATATATGAAAATCACGAAGGATTAAAAATAAGAATAGCATTTTCTAATCTAGGAAGAAGATATAAGAAAATAGGTGAACATTTATATTTAATGTTAGAAAAAGAAGAATTAAAATTAGAAGATAAATTGACAGCTATGGTAAGAATAGAAAGGGAAAACGAAGAAATAGATAGAAAAAAGGAAATAGAAAAAATAAAACAACAAACTACAGAAGAAATACGAAAAATAGAAGAAACTAAAAATAGTAGGATTGCTGAATTAGAAAAAGAACTACAAATGTTAAAAGATCTGTATGAAAAAAGACAGAAAGAAAAAGAAGAAAAAAATAAAAAAGAAAAATTATTAAACGAGATAAATCAATTTAAAGAAAAATTAGAAATAGATAATAAAGAAATAAAAAATAAGGAATTAGAAATAAATAATATAGATGTTGAAGAGACAAATAATTATGATTCAGAAGATAGTGAAACATGTACAGAAATATTAACAAATACAAAAAATTTAGAAATCAATGAAAAACAAGAAGTAATTAATGAAGAAAACTTAGAAAATATCAACACAGAAATAAATACTCTTGATAAAAAAGAAGATCAAAATATAATACCTAGTACATCAGAAATAAGGAAATCTACATATTATAAGAATAAGTTTAAAAGATATAATCTAAAGAATGAATATGACAAATGGACACCAAAACAAATAGTTAATAAAAATTATAACTTTTTAGACTTAGATTGTGTAATAGATACAGAAAAAATAATACAATTATGGATAGGATATATGACAAAACAACTATTAGATAATAATATAAGTGTAATAGATGCACCAGAATATATAGAAAGAACACTAATAGGAACAGTAAAATTATGGTTTTTAAATCTAACTGAAAATAGTAAAAGAATATTAAGAACTGACAAACCCACAGAAGGAACATCATCAACAAAATTAACACCTATAGAATTATTAAAAAAATATGAAACAGCTATAAAAGACGAATTTAGTAGCATGACAACAACAGAAGAAGAACAAAATGAAGAGAAAGATACAAATAGGAATTTAATGTTAAAATTAGCAATATGTAATATGTGCTACATAGATGAATATACTTGTGCATTTAAAGAATATTATTATAAAGGAGCATATAATACAGAAGAAAGTAAAGAAATAAGAAAATTATATTTTAGTAAATTACCTGAACTATTTAGTTCAAAAATAATAAAAAGTTGGAATGAAACAAAAATAGTAGATACTCTAGGAACAAGAATAAAATTTTTACAACAATGGTATAGAAACCTATGTGAAAAATATAGAGAAGAAATAAAAATGGAAAAAACATTAATAAGAAATTTAGCATGTTGCAAAGATAAAAGAGCACCTCAATTTGGATGCGAAGAAAGATATTATAAGAAAAGAAAAAGACATAAGAAATACAAAAAATCAAAATATAAGTATAAGAAACCAAGAAAAAGATATTATGTAAAAAATTATAAACATAAAAGACCATATAGGAAAAAGAAATCTATAAAGGAATGTACTTGTTATAATTGCGGAAAAATAGGACATTTAGCTAGAGATTGTAAATTACCTAAAAACCCAAAAAATAAACAAATATTAGAAATAAAAATAGAAAATACAGAATATATGCAGATAGATTATATAGATTACGAATTAGAAAGTGAAGACAGTATATATGAAATTTCAGAGAATGAAACAGATAATGAAATAGATAGTGAATTAGACGAATTAAATGACTGAAGAAGATATAAAAATAATAACAAAAGAAGAATATTTAAATGACGAAGGAACAGATCAAAAAATAATATTTGATAACAATGTATTTGATGAAATAAAAGGAAAAGAGTTAGACTTAAGTGTAGAAAAAATATTTAAAATACCAACAATAAAAAATATATTTACTAGAAAAAAGGAAGAATATTATGTAGTAAGCCAAAAGGAACATGTAATAGACTGTAGATATGCAAAAGGTAAAGCTAGTATACCACTAGTAACAAAAAGAATAATTAATAAAGAGATAAACGATATAAAAAGTAGAGACCCAATAAAATATGTATACCTTGGAGGTACAGAAATATTAATAAAAGCATGTTTTAGAGAAGGAATAGATACACCAATAGAATTATATTTAGCAGATGATAGAATTATAAAACCTATAGAAAAAAGTATAATAACTGCCATAAAAGGAAATTTAATATACCAAAAATTTAAATTTATAATAAGTGTGAATTATTCAGTGGCAGTAACGGATAAAAATATAGACAAATCATTAGTATTATATTGGAAAATATCAGGAATAAAATTAACCCCATGAAGTAAAATATTTACGGCAAGATGTAAAAAAATCTATATGTATTAACAACAAAACATAAAATAACTGGAAAAAATAAAATTAATAAAATACAAATAGAAAGCCCTTTTGAACAATTTGTAAAAACAATTGATAATAATGATTATAGTTACAGAAATATAGACATAGAAGAAGATCTAGAAATAATAAATGATAGAATAAGTACAACAAAAAGAATAGCCTATGATAAACCGGAATCATCAAGCTCATAAAAAAGAACAAGTTATGAAACAAGTTCAATGGATAATTCAAACCAATATTACATAACAGGAAAGGTAAATGAAAAAGAATATTTAATACTCTTAAATACAGGACAAGAAGAAAATTATATAGCAAAATATCTAGTAAAAAATGAGAAAATAAAAACTGACAATAATATATGCCCAGATCTACCAAGAAGTTTAATAAATACTAAAAATATAGCAGAAAAAGAAATAATAATAGGAATAAGAAAAATAAAAATAGAATTTGAAGTAAAAGAAGAAATGCAAAAAACAGACATAATATTAGGAATAAAATGGTTAGAACAAGTAAAACCATATAATATAGAACATACACAATTAACCATAACATATAACAGAGAGAAATTATTCTTAAGAAGAGCTTTAACATAAAATGAAAATATATGTATTAATGAAGATAGTAGTAGAAGGATATTACAGTAGATATTATACGCCTATGATAGACACAGGAGCAGAAGCTAATTTATGTAGATATAATTGTTTACCAGAAAGTAAATGGGATAAATTAAAAATACCAATAATAGTTAAAAGATTTAATAACGAAGGAAGCTTAATTACTTATAAAGCTAAGAATGTAAAAACACAAGTATGGGATAAAATATTAACAATAGAAGAAATCTATAATTATGAGCTAACATCAAAAGATATGCTTTTAGGAATGCCGTTTTTAGATAAATTATACCCACATATAATAACTAGAACAGATTGGTGGTTTACAACACCATGTAAACAGAAAGTAAGAGCAAAAAGAGTTATTAATAAAATAAGAAAGAAAATTGATTGGATAAAAGGAAGTGAAAAAATTACACAAAAATTAAAAAATATAAAAAATACTGAAGATACAATAGAACTGGTCGTATTTTCAATAAATAAGAAGGAGATAACTATATTTTCAATAAATAAGATAGAAATAATTAAGAAAAAATTAGAACAATTATATAATGAAGATCCATTAAAAGGATGGGAAAAGCATAAAACCAATATAAAAATTGAATTAATAGATAAAAATAGCATAATAACCCAGAAACCATTAACATATAATTTTGATGATTTAAAAGAATTTAAAATACATATAGAAAAATTATTAGAAAAACAATATATTCAAAAAAGTAATAGTAAACATAATAGCCCAGCATTTATAGTAAATAAACATAGTGAACAAAAAAGAGAAAAAAGTAGAATGGTTATTGATTATAGAAATTTAAATGCAAAAACAATGACTTATAATTATCCAATACCAAATAAGATATTAAAAATAAGACAAATACAAGGGTATAACTATTTTAGTAAATTTGATTGTAAATTAGGATTTTACCATCTAAAGTTAGAAGAAGAATCTAAGGAATTAACCGCATTTACGGTACCACAAGGATTTTATGAATGGAATGTACTACCATTTGGATATAAAAATGCACCAGGTAGATATCAACATTTTATGGATAGTTATTTTAAACAACTATCTAATTGTATAGTATACATAGACGATATACTATTATATACAAAGACCAAAGAAGAACATTTAAAATTATTGGAACAATTTACGGATATAATAGAAAAATCGAGAATAAGTTTAAGTGAAAAGAAAGCTGAAATTATGAAAAATCAGATAGAATTTTTAGGAATACAAATAGATAAAAGTGGAGTAAAAATGCAACAACATATAGTACAAAAAATAATAAATTCAAAAGAAGAATTAGATACAAAAAAGAAATTACAATCATTTTTAGGATTAGTAAACCAAGTAAGAGAATATATACCAAAATTAGCAGAGAATCTAAAGCCCTTACAGAAAAAATTAAAAAAGGATGTAGAATATAATTATAACGAAGAAGATAAAAAACAAGTTCAGAAAATAAAAATACTTTGTAAAGAATTACCAAAATTACAATTTCTAGATGAAAATAGAAAATTTATATATATAATAGAAGCACATGCTAGTGAATATAGTTATGGAGGAGTACTTAAATATAGATATGAAAATGAAAAAATAGAACATCATTGTAGATATTATTCAGGAACGTTTAATGAAACAGAAATAAAATGGGAAATAAATAGAAAAAAATTATGTTCATTATATAAATGTTTATTAGCATTTGAGCCATATATTGTATATAACAAGTTTATTGTACGAACAGATAATACACAGGTACGTTGGTGGCTAACAAAGAAAATACAAAATTCAGTTACAACAAAAGAAATTCAGAGACTAGTACTGAATATATTAAATTTTACATTTACAATTGAAGTAATTAGTACTAACAAAAATGTTATTGCAGATTACATATCAAGACAAAGCTACACAGACTGATATAATAGAAGAGGATACTCTAGAAAAGATATTCAACACCCTAACTACGCTTTCAATAAAAGTGGACAGTATGGGTAATGAAATAGAAAAGCTAAAGACTAATGAAGTTAAACTGAAGTCCAAAGCTACAAATCAGCTAACTCAGCAGTGTGCAGAGCTATGTCAATCGGAAGACATTAAAATTCCAGAGCTAGAAGGAGACGTTAGGATACTCCATAAAACCCATAACGTTTATCAATCTACTTCTGCAGGTACACGCAAAGGAGTTAGGAAAAATACAAATATGAACCTAAACAAGCTATTTGATAAACCATTTATTCCAAATACACCAAAAGATCCTATGTTTATACCCCCACAAATTACCACATACCGAGAAAGTCTAAACCAAGACAAAAAGACCTACAACTATACAGCCCGAACATACATAGAAAATATTTACAAAATACAAACCTTCTTAAATACCAACCCCAGAGCTATAAACATCTAAGAACCACATACGAATTACATAACCCAGAAGCTAACCGGATACAATAAGCTAATTGTTTTGCCCAAAACCAAATCAGGTCTAGTTAAAACCTGTTACGAATATGGATTACTTAGTACCATATATACCCAAGACGGAAATGAAATATCCAATATACCAGAGATATATGATTCATTTAACATTTTTAAAAGAATAACCAAAGGTAACCTATTTTTTATAAAATTTTATACGGCACCAGCAGAGATATTGTATGATGAAGTTAAATCATCTATACAAGTTGTCAAAATAGGAATGATCCGAGATATGATTATACCAAAAGATATTACTCAACAACCAGAAATACCTAGAATTGAGATACCAAATTTTTATGCAAATAAGAGAATTATTGGACTATCTACGATTCTTCAAGAGTTAGCAAACACTTATCGCAATAGAAATCCTATATGGAGTTATTATTCAAGAGGTAATGTAATAGTATACTCAAATTCAAAGGAACTACGAGAAGCAGATATGGAAGACGTTAGGCAATGGATCTTAACTTTACTCAATCCAGAGAAAAAACCTATCGCCAGAGCCATTAGAGAAAAATTTATTCTAGAAGAATTATTAACCAGTTATTGCAAATTAATTGGACATAAATATCCAGACCATCAATGTTCAAAATGTAATGGAGAAGATAATATTGTCCCAGAAGTTCAACTGGAATAGAAGAAGATAAAGGCGACAGCTGGAAGATGTAAGATATGAAGCAATAATGGAGATACAGAGCAATAAAAATAAGATAACTACGGATAAAGAAAGAAAGTAATTCAAGAAAGAGATATGGAAGAATAGCTAGATTTACGTAAGAATCATGTAATTTTTTATTTTTGTTGACTTTTCTTAGTCCTTTTTGGCAAGTAGTGTCATTATTAGATTTTTGGCAAGTAGTGTCATTATTAGATTAGATATTTACTTTAAAGACTTTTGTAGAAACGTTTTTTTCATTTCTGTAAAATAGTTGACAGATGTAAAGAAAAACAGTGTACATTTTCATATTATAAATGAACGAGCACTTGCTCAGATGAAGGCAAGCCTTCATGTGTTTAAGCAAAAAACTCTCTCCTGCCCACTATAAATATTTTGCTTAGTTATTAAAAAACAGATTTATTTCAATGGAAAAATCTATGGAGGAACAAAGCTCAGAAATATCAAACCTACCCGAACAGGTATATTTATTTATGATTATAAATAGCTAAATTCATAATTTCCAACAATCATGGTATGATAAAATAAATTCATGTTAGTTACTTTATAGTAGAATTATTCGAAGAATAATATGTTAAGAAGTTTATTAGCAAAGTGGAAACGGAGAAAAATCCCTAAGAACTATGTCATCCTAAAGGTGAAACCAATGAGGCAAGAAGCCGTGGTGGGGAGTAACCAGAGTAGAGACGCTGTTTAAGGGAAAATATCCAGATTACCATGCTAATAGTGACCGAAGAACATGTTATTTAAGAATAATCTAGTATATAGTAATCTAAGATGATCATATTTTGTTATGTACATGATTGAAGGGAATATTTTGAAAATAACAATTTTATGAAAATGAATAATTACTTATCTGATATAATGGTAGATAAATTTAAAATACTTATTTGTATGCACTTAAGGATATAAAAGTAGTAGATATAAGAAAAATCATATTAGAAAAAGCATTTGGTAAATATTATATGACTAGAATAAATTACATACCATACCTATCTAACTACTCTTACAAATACTTACCATGATAAATTACATATATCTAGAATTTTTGGAAAAAGATATGAGAAACATACAGTTAATAGAAAAACAAATTGAAACAAATTTAGACAAATACATGGAAACTAAAGATATAAAATATATAGAATTTCTTAACGAAAATATGCAAGAATTACTTAGACTAAAACAAACAATTAGAAAATATTATGAAAAAGCATGATAGATGATATTAAAATACTTGTTTTATATATACTTAGAGATATAGAAATTAGAGACATAAAGAAAATAATATGGGAAAAATTAGAAGATTATGAAGAGGAAGAATTATTAAACAGTATAGAAAACTTATGCATATATTATGAACATCAATATTACTTAGATTCAGATGAATATTATTCAGAATAAATAAATGTTAGAATATATAAAAAAAAATTAGAGAAAGGCAAAATTGGATATATGAAGAAGTTAATTACAGAAATCAACTTGAAATAGAAAAAAGACAACTAGAAGAAAAATTACTTAAAATAAAATTAACCTTAGGAAAAGAAGATACAGGTAATAATTTATTTAATACATACGAAAAATTATTTAATACAGATGGAAAATTACCTATACATGAACAACAAATACTAGTTAGTCAGATAAAGAACATAAACCTACGAATTGAATGTAGCAAAGTTAGAATAAAATACTACACAGAAATTACTAAAATTTCAATAGGATAAAAATAATAAACTACACAAATTAATGAATACATCTTACGAAAAGAATAAATCATTAAAAGAAATAGAAACTCAACTATATAGTTTGTACCTAGAATACAAAAGGTTACATGATACTAACGAGGATCCTAAAACACTAGATACTTTAATTACGATAATATCTAATCTTGAATATGAATTAATAAAACATCTTAAGTCAAGAAGAAAAATGAAAATTATTCCAATCAATAATATTCATAAAATACATTATATAAAAATAAATATATAGTATTTATTATCTAATATGTATTTATTATCTACGATAATTATCGCACCTAATCCGCACCACCCCCTACAAATGGTATCAGAGCCCAGTTATTTAAAAAATACAGACGTAGCATACATGTATGAATTTAGAATGAGTTTTCTTTCTAACAAGATTTTTTTTTTTTTCCATTAAAAATAGTAATTCTAATAATAGTAGAAAATTCAGGACAAATCTACCAGCCTCCAATGCTCCAGTAGTATTTAAAAGCATAACAGCGCAAAGACATTTTGGACTCTGTCCCATTTTTTGAATCTCTGAACAACAACAGCTTCATGGCTTCCATATCCGGAGAGTTTCTTCCGCATTCACAGGCTCCATTAGTTCCAGTGATTCCCAGTAGCACAAGAAATCCAATCACACGCAAGTAGTACTTCATTATAATTGCAAGAGATTTTTGTTCCTACAATGCAAGTTGTCGATGTTACCCCTCCATGGTCTTTACACTGCACAAAACAATCGAAATATTTAGTGATATGCCAGTAAAATAAATATCAATACTCAATATAGTGATATTATTTGCTCTTCCCATTTCAAATAAGTGATATTTTTAGCTTAAATATACAAATCCCTTAAAAATATTTATTTATAAAAATAAAGAGCGTTTTTACTAATTTACCCGTAATAAATAACTCAAAAAGATAACTAAAAATAAGTAACCAATAGTTTCTTGGTTATATAAAACTCTTTTTATTTGAGAAAGGGTAAAATTGGAAGAAAATCAATTCATATTTCTTGTTTATCTAAAACATCAATTTTTAGTAAAAAATAAAAAATAAAAAAATACCAACGGAGAAGTAACATCTCATAAACCAAAGTTAGAAATATTTCTTTAGTGCCACAGACCATAAGTGATAGTGGACAGGTAACATAATTTCAATTTAATATGTCAAATGAAAGATGCTATTAAACTCTTGATCATTTTGACATATTAAATAAAAATTATGTTACAGATCCACCAATGAAAAAATATTCCTAACTTGGGTTTATGAGATTAAAAAAAATCATATTAATGTACTACAAGTGAGAAACAAGTGCGTTAATTCGTATATGCAAGTACTCGTAATCAAACGCTGAATTTACTATATATCCTGATTGACTAATCAAGTAATTAACATGTAATAATTCAAGGTAGGATATCGATTTGTATTAAGGTAAATCAATAGTCATAGTTTGTTCAACTTTAATTCATATATACTCATATAATTATGACTTCGACATTTTATTAAAAGTCTCAATTAAATAAACTTTCATTAAAAGTCTCAATCATATATACTTACACATTACACATGAAGAAATACATAAAAGAAAACCCAAGTATGTCATTTCCTTCATCCATCAGTTATAGAAAAATGATATTTCAATCAAGATGAAGTAGTCAAAGTTTCAAACTCTAAATAAATAAATTTATATTAGTACTTTATTGTATATTAGCTAATATTACAATAATTTATATGAATTGTATATGTAACCATATACTTTGGTATGATAGATATTTCGTAATTCTCTTTGTAAATAAAAATACTGTACCGAATATTGTTTACCAAAAATTGATGATACAGTTGAATTTGTATAGAATCAACATCATTAGCTTAACTCATTAGATTCTATTATTAGCAGTTGAATATAATGGTGATAATAAGTGAAAAAACTGATAAAGGTAATAAAATAGATAAAGTAGAGTCGTGTGAAGTAAGAGTTTCGATGGTGGATGAATGTGTTGTTTTGGTGTTGTTTGAGAATCTTAAGCCATTGATAATTCAAGAACGCTTTAGTGAGGGAATATTATAAATCAAGACAGCTTAATCAATACAGAAAGTTTGGAGCACGAGAAATTATAAACATGTCATCGTTGTATTATTTGGAATTTTACCACCAAAAATTTGTTGTCAATTAACATGTTTAGTCGTTTTAAGAGTTATTTTTTTGGATTTAGTATTAAAATTTAAAAATAACTAGATAATTTAAATGAGTATTGAGAGTGATTAGCATGATGGTTACTCATTAGTGTTTTGGAGTTTGATAAGGGCAAAAATGAAAAAACATGATTAATTTATGTCCTTTTTTTTTCTTAAGGGATGTCATATCACACCAATTCAATTATTTTAAAATTGAGGAAATATATTTATATCAAGTCAATAAACGCACAATATTCTTTCTTATGCATATTATATACTCCTTTCGTTCCGTTTTACTTCTTTTTTTTTTTTTACTAAACATAGTTTTTTCGATTTACTTGTTCAATTTACGAAATTAAGAAAAGTTTATCATGTTCTTCCAATACTACTCCGATCAATTATATAAAGTGAATAATACTTAGATTTTTATTTTCAAAGCGTAATTAATAAAGTTGGTTTAGTAAAATACTTCCTCCGTTTCAAAATAGTTGATGCTTGTTGACTTGATATTTCCCTTAAGAAAATAGTTATTTAAAATTTATTTTATCAAATTAATCTTATTAATTATACTTTGAAAATGTAAATTTGAGTATATACACTTTGGACGTGTTCGGTATGAAGAATAACATTTTCTATTTTCTTACGATTGTTTGGGTAAAAATTTTGAAAAATATTTTCCCCGCTAATACATGTTCCTTTAAAATAAGAAAAAACAAATTTCAATGTTCATACCTCACTCTCAAAATCGGGTGAATCTAAAAAATAAACCCAAATTGAGGTGGCTTTCAAATTTTAGCCCCAAATAAAAAAACTTTTTTAAAATAGCCTTTACCTATTAACTAATATTCTTTTGGACAAAATTGCCTTAATCAATGAAGTAAATTACATAAATGATCCTCGTAATGAATAACAACTCTATATTTATATCTTTCAACTCTTCTTTTTTTTCTCTTTTTAATTTTACTTTGATTTTTATTTTATTTTTCTCTTTTTATTTTTAATTTTCTCAACCCTTACTTTTTTCCTTTTTTCCTCTCAACTTATTTTTTTTTCTTTTTTGTTTTACATTATTTTTATTTTTTATTTTTTCTTTCCTCTTTTTTTTTTTTGTTCTTTTTTAGTTTTTCTCAACCTTTACTTTTTTTTTCTTTACACCTTTCAACGACTACTTTTATTAAAAAAAGAAAAGATTTTTTTCCATTGAATTTTTCTTTTTAAATTTTTCTCGACCTTTATTTTTATTTAATCTTTTTATATTTATTTTTATCAACCTTTATTTTTTTTTCTATTCTCTCTCAATTTCTACATTTTCATTGATTTTTTTCTAATATTTTTCTTATTTTTCCGCATTTTTTATTAGTTTTGTTCTTTTCTTCGATTTCTTCCATTCAAGTTACATCTCATGAGCAAGAGTTGACACTATCACAATATAAAGGCAAGACTTACGACTTTTGAACAATAAGCTACGTTTCATGGGCAAGAGTTGACACTACTACATTGTAGAGGCAAGACTTATGACTTTCAAACAACAAGTTATGTTTCATGGGCAAGAGTCGACACTACCACATTGTATTTTAATTTATGAGATGATTTATAACTCTTACCGTAGAGGAAAAACTTAGCTCAGGGACTTTCAAACAACAAATTACACCCCACAGGCAAAAGTTGACTCTACCACGTTATGTTTTCATTTATGAGATGTTCTACAACTATTGTCTTAGAGGCGAGACTTAGCTCAAGGACTTTTAAACAACAAGTTATTTTCATAGGCAAGAGTCGACACTATCACATTGTATTTTGATTTATGAGATGTTCTACAACTATTGTCTTAGAGGCAAGACTTAGCTCAGGAACTTTCAAACAATAAATTATGCTCCACGGGCAAGAGTTGAATCTACCACGTTATGTTTTCATTTATGAGATGTTCTGCAACTATTGCCTTCGAGGCAAGACTTAGTTCAAGGACTTTCAAACAACAAAGTTTGCCCCACGGGCAAGAGTCGACACTATCACATTATATTTTGATTTATGAGATGTTCTACAACTATTGTCTTAGAGGCAAGACTTAGCTCAGGGACTTTCAAACGACAAATTATGCCCCACGGGCAAGAGTTGACTCTACCACGTTATATTTTCATTTATGAGATATTCTACAACTATTGCCTTAGCTCAAAGACTTAGCTCAAAGACTTTCAAACAACAAATTATGCCCCACGGGCAAGAGTTGACTCTACCACGTTATATTTTTATTTATGAGATGTTCTACAACTATTGCCTTAGAGGAAAGAATTAGCTCAAAGACTTTCAAACAACAAATTATGCCTCACGGGCAAAAGTTGACTTTCCATATTATGTTTTCATTTATGAAATGTTCTACAACTCTTGCCTTAGAGGCAAGACTTGACTCAAGGACTTTCAAACTATAAATTATGTCCCACGGGTAAGAGTTAACTCTACCACGTTATGTTTTCATTTATGAGATGTTCTACAACTATTGCCTTAGAGACAAGACTTAGCTCAAGGACTTTCAAACTACAAATTATGCCCCACAAGCAAGAGTTGACTTTACCACATTATGTTTTCATTTATGAGATGTTCTACAACTATTGTCTTAGAGACAAGACTTAATTAGCTCAAGGATGTTCAAACTACAAATTATACTCCATGGGCAAGAGTTGACTCTACGACGTTATGTTTTCATTTATGAGATGTTCTACAACTATTGCCTTAAAGGCAAGACTTAGCTCAAGGACTTTCAAACTACAAATTATGCCCCACGGGAAAAAGTTGACACTACTACATTATGTTTTCATTTATGAGATGTTCTACAACTCTTGTCTTAGAGGCAAGGCTTAAATAGCTCAAGGACTTTCAAACTATAAATTATGCCCCACGGGCAAGAGTTGAGTCTACCACGTTATGTTTTCATTTATGAGATGTTCTACAACTATTGCCTTAGAGGCAAGACTTAGCTCAAGGACTTTCAAACTACAAATCATGCCCCACGGGCAAGAGTTAACACTACCATGTTATGTCTTCATTTTATGAGATGTTCTACAACTCTTGTCTTAGAGGTAAGACTTAGCTCAAAGACTTTCAAACAACAAATTATGCCCCACGGGCAAGAGTTGACACTACCACGTTATGTCTCCATTTATGGAATGTTTTACAACTCTTGTCGTAGAGGCAAGACTTAGCTCAAGGACTTTCAACTAATAAACTATGCCCCACAGGCAAGAGTTGACACTACCACATTATGCCTTTATTTATGAGATATTCTACAACTCTTACCTTAGAGACACGACTTATCTTAAGAATTTTCAAAGAACTTCGTAACAACAATTCATGCCCTTAAATTTGCTTTGATGTCAAAAAATGAAGATACATTTGCGGATTATCTAATTTTTTATTTATTAGCAAAATATAATAAAGTTGAGACAAAAAAAAACGATCAAACAAACTAGAGAAATAAAAAAAAAGATTGAGAAAAAAAGGAAAGAAAAAATAAAGATAAAGAAAAAAAGCAAAGAATTAAAAAATTTGAGAAAAATAAAAATGAGAGGAAAAATAAAAATAAAGTTTGAGAAAAATAAGGGAAAAAAAAGAACTGAAAAAAGAAAAAAAGCGATTAAACAAAATAGAAAAAAAAAAGAGTGAGAAAAAAAAGGCAAGAAAAAAATAAAGATTAAGAAATAAATGAAGAATTAAAAAAATTGAGAAAATAAAAAATGAGAGGAAAAAATAAATATAAAGTTTGAGAAAAATGAGGGGAAAAAAAGAGAACCGATAAAAATAAAAAAATAAAAAAAATAAAGATTAAAGACAAATGAATTTAAAAAAAGAAAAGAAATAGATAATGCTTGAGAAAAAAAAAGAGAAAAAAATAAAGGTTGAGACAAATGAATTAAAACATGAAAATAAAATTAAAGGAAAAAATAAAAGAGTGAAAATAATAAAAAATAGAATAATAAAATTAAAGGAAAAAATAAAAAGTAAAAATAATAAAAAATAAAATTTGAGAGACAAATAAGTATGAAAAGTTTAAAAATATATTTCAGGTGTACAGGGGCAAAATGATACTTGTACTATACTTAAAAAGTAAGAAAAAATATTTTTTAAAGACATTTCTTATTAGAGTCAAATATTTAAAGTCACATATATTTGGGTTTATGACATGCAATCTCATGCTCAAAATCACTGACCCCATCTTTAGCATTCCTGCTTCACCCCATCCACCCCAAAAATTATTTTTCCGTACCCCACCCCTCCCCTACAACCCAAAAGAAAATTTTAATTTATTAAATTTGTTTTCTAAAAGAATTTCAATTTTTTTTCTTACCCCACCCCACCTCACCACTTACCCCACCCCCACCCCATCATCTCTAAAAAAGTTAATATTTTAATTTGTTTCTTAAAAATTCAATTTCATTTTCTTACCCCCTCCCCCCTCCCCCAGCAAAAAAAAGTTGTTTTCTTAAAAGTTTTAAAACTTTTTTTGATTTTTTTTTATTCTTCCCTCACCCCCAACCCTCCAAGAAAAATGAGTAAAATTTTTCAATTTATTTTTAAAGAAATTTTGATTTTTCCTTACCTCCATCCTCAATCCCCCCCCCCCCCCACCCACCCCAAAAAAAGAAAAAAAGAAATCTGTTTTTGAAAGATTTTAATTTATTTTTTGATAAAAAATAATTTTTTACTTATCCTACCCTGACCCCTACCCTTGTACACCCCCTCCCCCCTCCCCCCCCAAAAAAAAAAATTATTTTGTAAATTTTTTAAATATATTTTTTAAAGAAATTAAGTTTCTTTCCTATTCGTTCTCATTATATTATATTGTGTTAGATAAATACAAATATAATTAAAAGAATATCTTTTTACTTGTGTAACGAACACAAGAAAATAAATAAGAAATAATTTATTTTCAAAGAAAATATTTTTTCATTTTTCTTGGATGAAAACTATTTTTCTCCATATCGAACACATTCTTGTTTAATCATTTAATGATAGGGGTGATACTGGAAAACATAATAAAATTCTGTTGATTTCATTAAAGAAACAATTAAATTAAACAAGCATCTTTAAAAAGAGAGTCAACTAAAATGAAACGGAGAAAATATACTTCCTCCGTTCTATTTTATTCTTTCCAAATTTCTGAATTTAATTTCTCAGTTTACTTATCATTTTCATTAATTAAGACAAGATAATTGATCTTTTTTCCTTTTTTACCCTTAGTATTGATTGTTTGTGCTTCAAACTAGTAAAATGTAAACATTATTTAATAGTGGTACTACAATAAAGTAGTCATATTATTAATTGTTTTTCTTAATAAATGTATAATATCAAATTGAGATGAGTAAAATAGGATGCAGGAAGTAAGTATTTCTTTAAAGTGAATGTTAAATTAACAAGAATCAAATAAAAAATAAATGAAGAAAGTATTTAATTAATCATAATTAAATGATACTTATATGTTGTCAATTTAAATTTTCAGTGCCAAACAAAGGCTGATAAAGAATTTAACACTACTAGCTTGTCGGGTACCACCAGACGCCAACGAAACTTTCGGTGAGGACTTGACGGTAGCATCTTCAGGTTGCAACTAAGTAAAGCAACAATTTCAGCTAGTGCCCCAACCACCTTTTGTTCTCGTAGGGTGCGTGTCTAATAGTGACGAGTTCAGAAACTTGATTAATAGTGTGTAAATTTTTATTTTTTTTCACAATTACATTAAGAATATATAAAATTAAATACACATTTATAATAGTTAATATTTAGTTTATATACACAATATATTTTTTTGATGAAAGATGTGCATCTGACTGACCTTTAATATAGGTGGCCCCGTCCATGATGTGTAATCTAATATATAATTATTATATAATTATTTTTAATTAAAGATATGTACGCATAAAAAAATTTCAAGGTTAACTGATTCGATAGCTATCCAATCATATATGTAGGTTCGCCTCTGCACGTAATTTTACATTATCTTATTTGATGTAAATATTAAATGCGGATAAATATTTATCCTCTAATGAGTTGGTCTAAGTATACTATAATGATACTCAAAATAATTAATAGTGTGTCATGTATATCCAAGCTCAAATTAGACGACTCAGAAGGCCTTCGGTATATGGAAATTATCTAGGAAATTACATTTCATAGACCCAAATATGGATGGGTGGCTTTAGATATTTGACCCCAATAAAAAATATCTTTAAAAAATAATTTTTCTTACTTTTTAAGTATAGTACAAGTACTATTTTGCCCCTCTACACCTCAAATATATTTTTAAAATTTTTCATACTTATTTGTCTCTCAAATTTTATTTTTTATTATTTTTTGCTTTAATTTTATTATTCTATTTTTTATTATTTTCACTTATTTATTTTTTCCTTTAATTTTATTTTCATGTTTAAATTCATTTGTCTCAACCTTTATTTTTTTTCTCTTTTTTATTTTTTCTCAAACATTATCTATTTCTTTTTTTTTTTTAATTCATTTGTCTTTAACCTTTATTTTCTTTTATTTTTTGTTTTTATCAGTTCTCTTTTTTCCCCTCAGTTTTTACAAACTTTATTTTTATTTTTTCCTCTCATTTTTTATTTTCTCAATTTTTTTAATTCTTCGCTTTTTTCTAAAAAAAAAATTCTTGCTTTTTTTTTCTCACTCATTTTTTTTTTCTATTTTGTTTGGTCGTTTTTTTCCTTTTTCAACTCTCTTTTTCTCCCTCATTTTTCTCAAACTTTATTTTTATTTTTCCTCTTATTTTTATTTTTCTCAATTTTTTTAATTCTTTGCTTTTTTCTTGATCTTTATTTTTTTCTTTTCTTTTTTCTTAATCTTTATTTTATTTCTCTATTTTGTTTGATCGTTTTTTTCTTTTTTCTCAACTTCTATTATATTTTGCTAATAAATAAAAAACTGGATAATCCGCAAAGGTATCTTCTTTTTTGACATCAAAGCAAATTTAAGGGCATGAATTGTTGTTACGAAGTTCTTTGAAAATTTTTGAGATAAGTTGTGTCTCTAAGGCGAGAGTTATAGAATATTTCATAAATAAAGGCATAATGTGGTAGTGTCAACTCTTGCCCGTGGGGCATAGTTTATTATTTGAAAGTTCTTGAGCTAAGTCTTGCATCTAAGACGAGTTGTAGAACATTCCTTAAATGAAGATATAACATGATAGTGTCAACTTTAGCCCGTGGGGCATAATTTGTAGTTTGAAAGTCTTTGAGCTAAGTCCTTGCCTCTAAGGCAAGAGTTGTAGAACATTTCATAAATGAAGACATAATGTGGTAGTGTCAACTCTTGCCCGTGGGGCACAATTTGTAGTTTGAAAGTCCTTGAGCTAAGTCTTACCTCTAAGGTAATAGTTGTAAAACATCTCATAAATGAAAATATAACGTGGTAGAGTCAACTCTTGTCCGTGGGATATAATTTGTAGTTTGAAAGTCCTTGAGCTAATTAAGTCATGCCTCTAAGACAAGAGTTGTAGAACATCTCATAAATGAAAACATAACATGGTTGTGTCAACTCTTGCCCGTGGGGCATAATTTGTAGTTTGAAAGTCCTTATTAAGTTAAGTCTTGCCTCTAAGGCAATAGTTGTAGAACATCTCATAAATGAAAACATAACGAGGTAGAGTCAACTCTTGTCCATGGGACATAATTTGTAGTTTGAAAGTCCTTGGGCTAATTAAGTCTTGCCTCTAAGGCAATAGTTGGAGAACATCTCATAAATAAAAACATAACATGGTAAAGTCAACTCTTGCCCATGGGGCATAATTTGTAGTTTGAAAGTCCTTGAGCCAAGCCTTGCCTCTAAGACAATAGTTGTAGAACATCTCATAAATGAAAATATAACATGGTAGAGTTAACTCTTGCCCGTGGGGCATAATTTGTAGTTTGAAAGTCCTTGAGTCAAGTCTTACCTCTAAGGCAAGAGTTGTAGAACATCTCATAAATGAAAACATAATGTGGTAGAGTCAACTCTTGCTCGTGGGGCATAATTTATTGTTTGAAAGTCCTTGAGCTAAGTTTTGCCTCTAAGACAATAGTGTAGAACATCTCATAAATGAAAATATAACATGGTAGAGTCAACTCTTGCCCGTGGGGCATAATTTATTGTTTGAAAGTCTTTGAGCTAAGTCTTGCCTTTAAGGCAATAGTTGTAGAACATCTCATAAATGAAAACATAATGTGGTAGAGTCAACTCTTGCCCGTGGGACATAATTTGTTGTTTGAAAGTCCTTGGGCTAAGTCTTGGCTCTAAGACAATAGTTATAGAACATCTCATAAATCAAAATACAATGTGGTAGTCGACTCTTGCCCATGAAACATAACTTGTTGTTTGAAAGTCCTTGAGCTAAGTCTTACCTCTAAGGCAATGGTTGTAGAACATCTCATAAATAGAAATATAACGTGGTAGAGTCAACTCTTGCCCGTTAGGTATAATTTGTTGTTTGAAAGTCCTAAGCTAAGTCTTTCCTCTAAGGTAAGAGTTATAAAACATCTGATAAATCAAAATACAGTGTGGTAGTGTCGACTCTTGCCCGTTAAACATAACTTGTTGTTTGAAAGTCATAAATTTTGCCTCTACAATGTTGTAGTGTCAACTCTTGCCCATGAAACGTAACTTATTGTTCGAAAATTATAAGTCTTGTCTTTATAATGTGATAGTGTCAACTCTTTCTTATTAGATGTAACTTGAATGGAAGAAATCGAACAAAAAGAATAAAAATTACGGAAAAAGAAAAAAATGGAGAAAAATATTAAAAACAACAAAAATCAAAGAAAATGTAGAAGTTGAGAGAAAATATGAAAAAATAAAGGTTGATAAAAATAAAAAAAATTAAATAAAAATAAAGGTCGAGAAAAATTTAAAAAGAAAAGAATCAAAGTTTTTTTTTTTTTTTTTTAATAAAAGTAGATGTTGAAAGGTGTAAAGAAAAAAAAGTAAGGGTTGAGAAAAACTAAAAAGAACAAAAAAAAAAGAGGAAAGAAAAAATAAAAATTAAAAAGAATATAAAATAAAAAAGAAAAAAAAGAAGTTGAGAGGAAAAAAGGAAAAAAGTAAGGGTTGAGAAAATTAAAAATAAAAAGAGAAAATAAAAAATAAAAAATCAAAGTAAAATTAAAAAGAGAAAAAAAAAGAAAAGTTGAAAGATATAAATATGGAGTTGTTATCCATTATGAGGATCATTTATATAATTACTCAATTGATCAGGGGTAATTTTGTCCAAAAAATATTAGTTAATAGATAAAGACTATTTTAAAAATACTTTTTTATTTGGAGCTAAAATTTAAAAGTTACCCCAATTTGGATCTATTTTTGAGATTCACCCGAAATTATCAAGATGGAGTATACTCCTTCCATTATAAGATAGCAAATAGTGCTAATGTTGGATGTTTCCAGAAGTAACACCAAGATAAATAATATTTAGCTGATTAATTAATTAAGATATTAAAAGAAAAATAAATAAATTTTCAAGCGAAATTTTAATTTGTATTTTTTTTTTATAAAAGTAAATGGAAATAAAAAGAAAATACAAAAATTGAATACAACATGCTATAAAAAAAAATCAAACTTATTATGAGAAAGAAAAATATGAGATCGGAGAAACTAATCCTCCATTATCTCAAGTTTAAAGATATATTAATAGCATATTGATTTACTTAAGGTCAACAAATCTTGTTCAGTTCTTTCTTTCTAACCGTTACTCGTTATGTATATTAACAAATCATTTGCCATTGTTACTTTTACTTTTAGTTGCTTTACAAGTATTAATTTGGAGATAATAACTGTGAAACTTTTTTAATTTAACACATATTTTATTAGAGTGAGAGAAAATTTGAAAGAAAGGAGACTATGAATATGATTAACTCATCAATAAAACTATACCCAAAATGATTACCTCGTTTGCTTTTGTCTCCATAGATAATGTCTCTTCGGGAATATATCCGATAACAAAAGTATATTCAGAATAAAATTATGAGCGACTAATTTAGTATGATAAATCTTTAATAAATATTTTATTCTGGGAGACTAGTAGTAAATTAAAAGAGAGTAATATCTTCCAAGATGACTCTTCGTGATCTTTCGCGCACCTTTTCCCGTTCCTTAACTTAATTCTCGAGCTCAACTAATGAGTAAGAAGCTCATGTTATGTTATCTTCTACTAATCAAATTACGTATCCCCAAATATTTATATGCTGACTTTAGATCCATTTGTGAAAGTATACTATTATTGCTTTCTAATGATATGGCAAGCAGAGTCTACTCTCTCATTGCTAGCTCGCCACTATCGTACTCTTCTCAGAACTTGCGCTCGATATTTAGCTTTGGACGTGGGTAAGAAGCTCCACGCTTCCATCGTCACCAAGGGTCTCGAAACTTCCCAAAATACATTTCTCCGTAATGCTATTCTTCACATGTATGCGGCGTGTGGTTATGTTTCCTCTGCACGCAAGATGTTCGATGAAATTCCAATTTCGTATAAAGACACTGTCGACTGGACAACGCTGATGGGGTGCTATGCACACGGGAGTTTTCCGCGTGATGCACTCAAATTG
Organism: Capsicum pubescens; assembly: GCA_030864215.1. Lineage (NCBI taxonomy): Eukaryota > Viridiplantae > Streptophyta > Magnoliopsida > Solanales > Solanaceae > Capsicum > Capsicum pubescens. The sequence goes on along the minus strand of CM061543.1, from coordinate 84,462,910 downwards.
TTTGTTGATATGAGGAAGAGTGATGTTTTGATTGATGAATTTACTATGGTTACTGTATTCCTTGCAAGCGCGAAATTGGGTTGTGAACAGTTTGGCTTTCAGGGACATGGTTGTATGGTTAAAATGGGATTTGGTTCGAGTGTTAAAGCGTGTAATGCTGCTATGGATATGTATGTGAAGTGTGGGTTAATTGATAGAACAAGAAGGATTTTTAACGAGATGGAAGAAAAGAGTCTTGTTTCTTGGACTGTGGTTTTGGCGGGAGTGTTGAAGTGGGAAGCTTTTGAAAATGCAAGGTTGTTTTTCCATCGGATGCCTGAGAGAAATGAAGTAGCTTGTACAATAATGATTGCAGCGTATATTGAGAATGGTTTAACGAAGGAAGCTTTTGGGCTTCTACGTGAAATGTTGTTTGAATCTGGATTTGAGTTGAATTTTGTGACACTTTGTTCATGGTTATCAGCTTGTGCACAGTCGGGGAATGTTTCGGTGGGTAAATGGGTACATGTGTATGCTTTGAAGATGATAGAACATGAAATGGATATAATGGTGGCAACAACCTTGATTAATATGTATGCAAAATGTGGTAAGATTGATGATGCTTTTCGAGTTTTTAATGTGATGCCTCGAAGGAACGTGATTACGTGGAATGCCATGCTAAGCGGACTGGCAATGCAGGGAAAGGGAAATCTCGTGTTGGATTTGTTTGGTCAGATGATTAGAGAGGTCAAACCAGATGATGTAACATTTACAGCTGTATTAAGTGCTTGTAGTCACTCAGGTTTGGTTGATCAAGGTCGACATTTTTTCTATAGCCTTGAATCGACATATGGAATAAAGCCTTCTATAGAAAATTACTCGTGTGTTGTGGATCTTTTGGGCCGGGCAGGGCATCTTCAAGAAGCAGAGTCCATAATCAGGGCAATGACGCTTCCCCCCAATGAAGTTGTATTGGGATCACTGTTAGGGTCCTGCAGTGTCCATAAGAACCTCGAGCTTGGGGAGTGCCTAATGAAGGAGCTGATCCTAATCTATCCTGATAATACCGAGTATCATGTCTTGCTTTCAAATATGTACTCTTTAGCTGGAAAAATTGACAAGGCAAATTCTATTCGAGCAGTTCTTAGAAGCAGAGGCGTCAGGAAATTACCTGGCATGAGTTCTATTTATGTTAGTGGTCAAATCCATTGCTTCAGTGCGGGGGATAAATTGCATCCACAAAGTCGAGACGTATATATGATGCTGGATGAGATGATTCGGAAAATAAGATTGGCTGGTTATGCACCAGACACAGCCTGCCAAATGGTTTCTGGATTTGATGGAGAGCATTATGGTTACGGCCAGGAGGAGAAGGAACAGGCTTTGTTCTCTCACAGTGAGAAGCTGGCTGTTTGTTTTGGACTCATAAGCACACAAGCTGGCATGCCTCTTTACATTTTCAAGAATTTAAGGATATGCCAAGATTGTCATTCAGCCATGAAGATTGTTTCCAAAGTTTACAATAGAGAAATTGTAATAAGAGATCGTAATCGCTTTCACCGTTTTAAGCTAGGTTTATGCTCTTGTTTTGACTATTGGTGACAAATGCAAAAGTCCTAAACGAAACTACCCTCCCCAGACCCCCACTTGTGGGATTACACTGGGTATGTTGTTGGATTGATGTTAATAATCAGAATGAAAATTCTAATTGTGGTTTATTGGGCCCTTATTGGGACTTTTGAGTGAGGTGTTGGAACGGGAACTATTCATAGAGGAATTATAGGATAGATAAGCATATTTCACCCTAGTACATATTTCACATTTTTCTCCTTTCTACTTCAGAGTTCCTGTGGGAATACAGAGATGTATGCTAGTCATAATAGCGCTGCGACTCGAAATGTTAATGAAATCAGCAAAAGGAAAGTGCAAACCTCAATTAAAAGAATATCAGTATTATTGATGCAAGAGATGAGTTTAGAATGTAATGCTGAGTCACAGCCACAGAGAGGAGAAATATTGAAGTCTCCACACCTTCATTTGATGATAACTTGTAGCAGATTGAAGAAAATATATGTGCTTCTGCACATTTATTGGGCATATTAGTCAAGAAGGAAGGCAGAGATGTTCTTGGCTTGCACAAATTCATGCACCAGAGAAAAGGTAATAGAATCTTAGTGCAGCAGATGCTTTTGTGGAAATCGACACCACATTCTTTACTGATGTTGCAGATGCTTGGGAATGAACTCATGGAAGAAGCTAAAGAAGTTCTTCACACAGTTTTTAATTTAGTTGAATTTTTACCCTGTGATTTCCATGTACTACTGATGCTGGACCTCTCTTCATTCTTCATTTCTTTCAAGTTCTGAGGATTGCATAAAGTGAAATTATGTTTATTATTAATAAAAAGATAGATCTTAGTGATAGTATTCAAGTCTGTAATTTGCATAGCATGCACAGAGTATCATACAGTGAGAAGTATCCTCTTCCTGTTTTGCTTGTCGAATCTTTACTACCATTAACCAAGGAAGGAGGAAAAAAAATCTGTCTAACATCAAGAGAAGGGAGGAAAATCTAGAACTTTTCTTTAGTGTTAAAAACATTCTCCGTTGCTAGTTTTATATTTTTCCATTTTGGCTAAAAGTTAAATTATATCTAAAAATTTCCATGTCCTATGAAGACGTAAAAAATTGCTTCCCTAATAAACTAGATGAAAGCAAACAAATGCTCTGGAAAAATGCCATCACTGCTGGTGTTCATGCCAAATAAAGCTTAGTATGTGTGCCTTTTTTTTTTCCCACGCGTTGTCCAGTACTTGCATTGGAGTCCGACTAATTCCGAATTCGCGCTGGGAAGTCCCATTGGGGGTAAAGATTCCCAAACAAAGGTGATTCTGTTCCCAGGGGCACTCAAACCTGAGACCTCTGGTGAAGTATGTGTGCCATATTTGCACATTCATTGGATCATTTTGGTTCGTGATTGCATTTATGACGTAAGATTAGCTCCAGACATGAATTTTCATTTTTTCTTTTTAAAAAAAGAAGAGGGAAAAGATAAAGAGGGAAAAAAAGGATAAGTTCCAGACAAGAGAGCGGTGCCATTTGATTCATGTCGCAAGGGGAATGTGAGCTGATACAACAAGTGTCCAACGGGGGATCTGCAAATATGAGTAATCACATTCGATTCACTCTTGGTTGATGGATTGGGATCTGAAGGAAAACAACAATTGAGAACAAAAGTTTTCTTTTGTATTTCACTGTGTCTGTACAAATCTGTACAGGGTAGTATATAAAGGTGAAAAACTCTAACCTACTCTAAAACTCTAATAGGCATAGGTTGTTGCCTTTGTAAATTTATTCTGTGTAATCTTTTTGTGCAAGGAAAAATATATATACAAGGAAAGAATATATACAAGGAATTCTTAAGAGGATTTTGTGGTAATTGCGTGAGTTAAGAAAATTATGCCTATTCTCTTGCAAAGCTCCAAATGTCCAGGGCAATTTAGTCTTTTGCTAAATCTTCTTCATTTCCTTTCATCCTCTTTCTTCTTTGCTCTTGTTTGTTGATGGTGATCGGAAAAGCAATCGGAAGAATTATTTTCACCAACACCCCCTCAAGTTGGAGGGAGCGGTACGGACTCCCAACTTGCCCACTGGTGTGAAGGCCCAGAGAGTGGCTTCGTGAATAAATCAGCAAGTTGAGATGAAGAAGGCACAAATGAGAGAGAAGTTAGACCGGCCATAAACTGTTGTCTAATGAAATGACAGTCCAAATCTACATGCTTTGTTCGCTCATGAAAGACCGAATTTTTTTCAATATGGATGGCAGCTTGGCTATCTGAATTTAATGGAATTGGAAGACATGGTGGAACCGATAGATCTTCACGAAGCCGAATGAGGCAGGTGATTTTGGAGACAACCCATCGCATAGATCTGTATTCATCCTCTGCAGAAGAAAGCGATACAGACGGCTGTTTCTTTGATTTCCATGAAAGTGGACTTCCACAAATGCTTATAAAAAATCTGCTGATGGAATGACGACTATCTGGGAAAGTTGCCCAGTCTGCATCGCAAAAAGCTACCAACTTTAGTGACGGAGATGAAGTCATAAAAATTCCTAATCTAGGGTTACCAATCAAATAACGAAGGACATGAATAGCTGCATCAAGATGTGGCTTTCGTGGATGTTGCATATATTGACTCAAATGCTGGATGGAAAAAGCTAGATCAGGCCGTGTGTGAGTCATATAGTTTAATTGTCCTATTAGTCTCCAATATAAATAGGATCTTCTTTCAATCTCAAAGATGGGTCTAAAGGCGATTTAACAGGTGCTAGATCAAAATAGTTATACTAACTAAGCGCCTCAAGTATGAATTTCCTCTGATTCAAGATCAATCCTTCTGCTTCCCGGATGACTTCCATCCCTAAGAAATAGTGTAAGTTCCCCAAGTCTTTAATTTGAAATTCTGAATATAAGAAATTTTTCAAAGCATGTATCTCTTGGATGTCATCACCCGTTAGGACTATATCATCAACGTATACTGCTAAAATAGAAATAGAAGTACCCCTGTGCTAATAAAATAAAGAGTAATCATTAAGAGAATGAACATAACCTTTAAATTCAAGGGCTACAGTGAGTCTAGAATACCACTGGCGTGAAGCCTGTTTTAAACCATAGAGACTTTTTCGCAAACGACATACATGTGAATGGCTGGGAGGCTGAACACCTTTTGGAAATTGCATATAAACTTCTTCATTTAACTCACCATGTAAAAACACATTGTTGACATCCAGTTGAAATAATCCCCATCCCCTTTTAATGGCTATAGCAAGTATGCATCTAATGGTAGTGATCTTAACCACTAGGCTGAACGTTTCAGTAAAATCGACTCCTTCTCTTTGTATAACCTCCCTCACAACAAGTCTAGCCTTTAATCTTTTGACTGAACCATCAGATTTAAGCTTAACTTTGTATACCAACTTACATGGCAGAGCTTTTCTCCCAGAAGGAAGCTGTACTACTTCCCAAGTATTGTTGGCAATCAAAACATCTAATTCTTTGGCCATAGCATCTTGCTAACCTAGATGTAAGACTTCCTGGGAATAACTATTAGGTTCTTGAATATGAGATAAAGAGTTAAGAAAATGCTTATTATGAGAAGAGATCATTAAAAGCAAAAGAAGGGGTATCAACGTGGGACATAAAACAGTGAGTAGAGACATCTGTGAAGTGAACTGTGCTGTAGATATAATCATCCAAGTAACCAGGGGTCTTTAAGGTTCGAGTAGACTTTCTTAAAACAGTAGGTTCTGCAATAGGAATAGTAGAATTTAGAGTAAGAGAAGAAACAAAAATTGGTGAGGAAACAGAGGAGAGAGAACTGGAAATGGTAGGGACCTGGGAAGAAGTAGTAGTAGAGCTAGGCAAATTGATGAAATCTGAAAAATCATCTAAAATAAAAACATTTGACAGAACAGGAAAAATAGAAACAGTAGTGTTGATTGATTTAAAAGGAAAAGTTTTCTCATGAAAACTACATTCCTGCTAACGATAAACTTTTGAGTTTTTAAATTGAGTAATTTGTAACCTTTTTTTCCAAAAGGATAACTAAGAAAAATGCAAGGATCTACTCTAGGTTCTAGTTTATGTCTCCCTCGAGTTAAAGGGAATGCAAAACATAAGCATCCAAAACTTCTTAGATGAGTATAAGAAGGAGTCGTCCCGAATAAAATCTGATAGGGTGTTTTAAACTTTAGAACCTTAGAAGGACATTTGTTGATAAGGTATGCTGCTGTCATGACACAGTCACCCCAAAATTTTGAGGGTAAATGTGACTGAAATAGTAAAGCTCTAGACATCTCAAGTAGATGTTTGTGTTTTCTTTCTACCACACTATTTTGTTGTGGTGTGTCTACACAAGATGTTTGGTGAATGATACCTTGAGAAGAAAGAAAAGAAGAAGTTTCTACACTAGATCCAAGTTTCAGGAATTGTCTGATCTTATTATTTTCAACCCTTTATTAAATTATCTTTCCACCATTGCCAAGAAACCTTTTAAAACTAAAAAAACATTGCTTTTAGTGGATAAAAGATATACCCAAGTCCCTCTGCTGAAATCATCCACTATTGTAAGAAAATACTTATAACCATCATATGTGGGAATGTGAAAAGTACCCCAAGTATCAATATGAATAAGATAAAAAATTTGCTTAGAAGTAATGTTACCCATAGAAAAAGGGAGATTGGATTATCTAGTGACAGCACCCAAGCGCACATGCAAGTGTACGTGGTCCCAGTGCGATGGTCAGTCCGACGGACCGTCTACCCAGCGATGGATCGTCGCACCCACCATCACATATTCCGTTAAGTTATTTTTAAGTCTTTTTAAAGGAGATTTTTGGTATTTTACCACCCATTTATATACCTAGTAATATCCGACCAAGGCTCCTAAAATTCATTATTCTTCTACAACATTAAAATTAGGGTTTTCTCTCTAAGATTAATCCTCAAGAACAAAATTCAAATCTTCTTCAAGAACTAAGAGATTTCAATCCTTCAAGTTCAAGAACTTCAAGAAACTCATCACCAGGTATGCATAGTGTTCATTCATGGACTCCTTTCGTCCATAAAGCCCAAGAATCTCTTTTCAAAGTTCAATTGTATGGATTTATTTATGAATTTCATGTTGGGTTGCTTTTTTTCATGTTGATAATGACCAATTGAATTTTAATCCATGTTGGGTGATAAATTTTATGTGGAATTGATTAGTATAAAGGTAGATTCATGTGGACCTATGATTAAACCCTTGGATGATGAAATTAGAGTTAGATCCTGATGTTTATTTGTTATATAATGTTGTCTACATATACTATGCCTACTATGTGTTTGATTAAATGCCTATGTGAAGGAAAAAATGCCTAACTAGTATGATCTTATGAAATCCCCATTTATGTACAAGCTTATGCATATCACATGTTTGGTGAATTGCCTCAATAAATGAATTATAGATTGCGATGTTGGTCATGTATTCAAGAAAGTCATGCTTTGTCAGTTTCTTTCCATCGAGTCCTGGGGGTACTTGTACCCGATAATTTAGCTGTATACCTAGAGATAGTGTCACGTTTTCACGATATCATCAGTCAAGCCATGATCCATAGAACTCAGTCAGTCATGTGACTCAGGAACGCTCAGTAATTCAGTAACCATAGTAATCTTACGAACTCAGTCAGTTATCAGATATCATTAGTATTCCATTAGTTAATGGAATTCAGTAAACTCAGTCCATGTTTAGATCAGTTAATCATGTTCAGTGTCTATTCAGATGGGAGTAGGATTCAGCACCGAGTGAACCCAAGGATGGGAACTCACCTGCTAGTTGAGGGTGTGATTCTTAGAAACAATCCTTGTGTTCTAGAACTACGTAGCCAGCGTAGGTTGAGACATCATACCTAGTAGTTAAGGGTAGATGAGGTGGCTTAACCTGCTAGTTGAAGGTTCCCACTGTTCTCATTAGAGTAACCTGCTATTTGAGGGTCACTCACATGTTGTCCTTTCCAGTGGCGCGGTATTGACACCCTTCCAATCAAGGCATAGATTGGACCCCAATTCAGCTATAATGCATCGTTTGGGGCATGTTGGTTAGATGACTACTTCCCACAGTTTTATTTTACAAAATCTGGACTATCAGATACAGTCAATTAGTCTCAGTAATAGAACTCAGATAGTTTTATAAAATTTAGGATTGTCAGATACATCCAACTCAGCTACAGTACAGAACTCAACTAGTTCTATCAAATTCAGTACTGTCAGATACAGTCACTCATGTTTTTAGGTATCAGAACTCAGTCATTAGTCATGTTAGTTATCAGTAAACTCATGTTATCACGATTTCAGATATAGTTACTATGTATGTATGCATGTATTCTCACATTCATATTAGTCAGTTAGCCAGTATTGTTCATGCATATAAACCCCATGCATTCAGTCTACCTCACATGCATACCAGTACATTCAAAATACTGATGTATTTGCGCTATAGTGTCTTATACCATAGGTTCAGAGACATAAGGTCCAGAGCATCAGTAGATTCTAGTCTCAGCAGTCAGAGCTAGAAGTGAGTCCTAATCTTTTGAGGACATGATTATTACTTTATTGTCTCATTAATTTATTTATTAGTTGGAGTTAGTTGGGGACATATCCCATCAACTCTTTATTCTGACCGTTCAGTCAGTTAAAGGCTTTCCAGACTATCATGTTCAGTTAGTTATTTTAGTAGTTTTGGGTATTTCATACCCCATCCATATGTTATAATATATTAGATTCTATGTTACAGTTTTGAATGTTATGGCCTTTCCATTTATGTTTCTGCATTATACAGTATATTATGCAGTATACATGTATATATATCAGTCATGGGTTAGCTTGTGGTCCTTTGGGGTTGTGAGCACCGTGTAGCATTCCGGGTACCAGATTCAGGGTGTTACAAACTTGGTATCAGAGCCAAAGGTTTAATAGAGTCCTAGAAAGTCTGAAAGCCGCATCTAGTAGAGTCTTGTGCATGGGTGTGTTGCGCATCACAATTATGTGTAGGAGGCTATAAGATGTTTTAGGAACAGTTTCCCTTTTTTCAGTATTCATGTCGTTCCAGTGAGCATAATCTTTCATCAATCTCTCAGTCTAATCTACTTCTTCTCTTTATTTTAGAACATGCCTCCCAAGAGAAGAACCCAACCTATCTAAGAAGATCCCTTGGAGGAACATATTTCTCATGTAGAGTTCAGAGCTGCATTCACTACTCTTTCTCAGTCAGTTGCTGCTCAGAATGAATGACTAGCTGGTATTCCGACCAACCCAGTGGCCAATTCAGCTGTAGCCAGGATTCGAGACTTCACTCGAATGAATCCTCTATCCTTTCTCGGGTCTAAGAAAGATGATGACCCTCAGGAATTCCTAGATCAGGTGCAGAAAGTTACTGACATAATGGAGGTTAATTCTAGTGAGAGTGCTGAGCTAGCTGCATATCAGTTGTAGGATGTTGCTCACACTTGGCTCAAGCAATGGAAGTCAGAGAGGACAGTTGATGCAGGGTCAGTTGAGTGGAAGGAGTTTGCTTCTGCTTTCCTTGATAGATTCTTTCCCCTAGATCTTAGAGAAGCTAAGGTGTTAGAATTTATCAACCTCAGGCAGGGAAACACGACGGTGAAAGAGTATTATCTTAAGTTTACTCAATTAGCTAGATATGCCCCTCATGTGGTTGCAGATAACAGGGCCAAGATGAGTAAGTTTGTTTCAGGGTTAAATGATAGCGTGGTTAATGTGTGCAGATCCGCCATGCTAAATAGTGGCATGACTTTAATCAGGTTTATGACTCATGCTCAGCAGATAGAAGATCAAAAGATTAAGATGAGGGAGAAGCAGAATAAGAGAGCAAGGACAGGTAGTTTTAACTTTGCTCAACCTAAATCAGAAGGAGGAAACTGTTCTCAGTTTCATCCTAAGTCCTCAGTTCTAGCTCTTTCTTTAGCTGGTGCTCCTGTGCCTAACTTCATAGATAGATCGCTAGGCTCTAAGTCTTAGGGTAGTGTTAGCAGTGCCCGCACCTATCCCCTTTGTCAGACTTGTGGCAAGAACCATCAGGGTACTTACAGAGCTAGCAATGATACTTATTTCAGGTGTGGCAAGCCAGGCCACAAAGTTAGATATTGTCCGCAGTCAGGTCTACAGGGTTAATAAAACCGTTCCTCAGCTCAGACCGGTCGCCCTTATCAGCAGGGTGCCACCTCCAGTACTACTAATGGGCAACGCCCAAATAGACTCTATGCTCTTCAGTCCCGACGAGATCAGGAAAATTCTCCTAATATGGTTACTGGTACGTTACAGATCTTTCATGTGCATATTTACGGTTTGCTAGATCCAGGTGCTTTTTTGTCTTTTGTTACTCCCTATATAGCAGTTGATTTTGGAGCCAGTCCTGAAATTCTAGCAAAGCCCTTTTCAGTTTCTTCCACAGTAGGTAAAACCATCATAGCTCGGTGGGTATACAGGAACTACCGAGTTATGATATCTCAAGAAGTCATTTCAGCAGACTTAGTCAAATTAGAGATGACTAATTTTGATGTCATTCTCGGCATGGATTGGCTTCATTCCTACTATGCCACAGTCGACTGCAGAAACAGAATAGTCCAGTTCCAGTTTCTAAATAAACTCGTCCTAGAGTGGAAGGGTAGTGTATCCACTTTCGGAGGTCATCTTGTTTCCTACCTTTAGGCACGAAAAATGATATCTAAGGGATGTGCCTATCATCTTGTTCGTGTTGAGGACACTAGTTCTAAAACTCCCAGTCTTGAATCAGTCCTATTCATGAACAAATATTTAGATGTCTTTCCTGAAGATCTTTCAGGAATTTCTCCCGAAAGAGAAATAGACTTCGGCATTGATCTTCTTCCAGATACTCATCCTATATCTATTCCGCCATACATAATAGCACCAGCAGAACTCAGAGAATTGAAAGAGCAGTTGAAGGATCTCTTAGATAAGGGATTCATTAGACCAGTGTGTCCCTGTGGGGCACTCCAGTATTATTCGTGCGCAAGAAATACGGTTCTCTTAGAATGTGTATAGACTACCGTCAACTTAATAAGGTCACGGTCAAGAACAAGTATCCTCTTCCCAGAATTGATAACTTGTTTGACCAACTTTAGGGTGATAGCTATTTCTCCAAGATAGACCTCAGATCCGGCTATCATCAGCTTAGAGTCAGAGAATATGACATTTCAAAAATAGCTTTCCATACTCGGTATGGTCACTTTGAATTCCTAGTCATATCCTTTGGTCTCACCAATGCCCCAACAACTTTCATGGACTTGATGAACCGTGTGTTCAAGCAGTACTTGGACATGTTCGTCATAATCTTCATAGATGATATTCTGGTCTATTCCAGCGGTGAGCGTGATTATGCAGACCATCTTAGAATCATCCTCAGACAGATGGTCAAGCAAAAAGGACCATTCAGACTTTAGAAGATATGCTGCGTACGTGTGCAATTGTTGTCAAGAGAAGTTGTGATGACCACTTGCCTTTGATTGAATTTGCATACAACAACTATCATTCCAGTATTCATATGGCTCCATTCGAAGCTCTCTACAGTAGGAGATATAGATCTCCAATTGGTTGGTTTGAAGTTAGTGAGGCCTCAGTTATAGGGCCTGACTTGGTATTCAATGCCTTAGAGAAAGTCCAGTTGATCAGAGAAAGTCTCTGGGCTGCTCAGAGTCGACAGAAGTCTTATACAGATGTTTGTAGAAAGGATCTCGAGTTTGAGATTGGTGATCATGTCTATCTAAAGATCTCTCCCGTGAAGGGAGTGAAGAGGTTCGACAAGAAGGGAAAGCTCAGTCCTCGATATATCGACCCCTTCAGGATTCTCAGTTGCTTTGGCAAGGTAGCTTATGAGCTCAAATTTCCTTCAGATCTAGCCTCAGTTCATCCAGTCTTCCATGTCTCCTTGCTCAAGAAGTGCATAGGTGACCCAACAGTTGTAGTCCCTATTCAGAGCATAGATGTTCAGAATAACCTCTCTTATGAAGAGATTCCGGTCAAAATCCTAGACTATCTGACTCGTAGATTGAGGAACAAAGAAGTCCCTGTAGTTAAGGTTCTTTGGTGAAATCAGTCCATCGAGGAAGATACTTGGGAAACAGAAGCAGACATGCATTCCAAGTATCCTCACCTCTTCTCCACCAACTCAGATCAAGTTTAAGGTAACAGTTCTTTTTAATCTTACTCAGTTTCATGTTCAGTGTTCATCAGAAATTTGGTACCAAGTACCATTGCATATTTAGACAAGCATTCTCATTGTGAGAAACTTAGTTTACCAGAACACCCAGTCATGCATTTATGAATCAGTTACACATGCTTCAAATATGCATGTTCAGTATGATAGATTCAGTTATCAGTCATGTCAGTCATGAAATTATGTTCCAGCCAGTCATGTTCAGTATGTATGTCAGTTTATATTCTTTCCTCCTCACTCAGTCTCATTTGAGGATGAATTTTCTCAAGGGGGAGATATTGTAATACCCCGTACTTTTTCCTAGCTTGAAATTGTCCTAAGAATGTTAGAAGCTTTATTTGAAAGATGAATTCACTTTTGTACATGTGGTATTTTTTAAGATTTTCACTTTTGTCATGTGGGAAATTGAATAAGCTTTCTATTGCTACCAATTTCATCAAATTCAACATCGGAAGAGAAAATTATGGATGAAATACAGAAGGCAGTAAAAATGCCCAGGTGTGAAGGTGAGGCCGACGGACCATTGGACTAGCGACGAACCGTCGTCCACTATTGTCACAGTGAGGCAGTATGACTACCTTCAGCCCTAGATCGACGGCCTAGGCCGACATACCATCGAACTAGCGATGGACCATTGCTCAGGCCCTCACAAGGGAAATAGTAAGGCCCTATTCTTCCTAGAAATGACGGTCAGGACCGATGGATCGTCGACCCAGCGACGGACCATCTCAACCCACCGTCACACCAAGGTAGTAAGTTCCAGTTCTGGTCCCAGTGTGAGGGCCAGTCAGACGGACCGTTGACCCTGCGATGGACCGTCGCACCCACCGTCGCATGTTCCGTTTAGTTATTTTTAAGTCTTTTTTTAAAGGGGATTTTTGGTATTTTATCACCCATTTATATACCTAGTAATATCTGACCAAGGCTCCTAAAATTCATTATTCTTCCACAACATTAAAATTAGGGTTTTCTCTCTAAGATTAATCCTCAAGAACAAAATTCAAATCTTTTTCAAGAACTAAGAGATTCCAATCCTTCAAGTTCAAGAACTTCAAGAAACTCATCACCAGGTATGCATAGTATTCATTCATGGACTCCTTTCGTCCATAAAGCCCAAGAATCTCTTTTCAAAGTTCAATTGTATGGATTTCTTTATGAATTTCATGTTGGGTTGCTTTTGTTCATGTTGATAATGACCAATTGAATTTTAATCTATATTGAGTGATAAATTTTATGTGGAATTGATTAGTATAAAGGTAGATTCATGTGGACCTATGATTAAACCCTTGGATGATGAAATTAGAGTTAGATCCTGATGTTTATTTGTTATATAATGTTGTCTACATATACTATGCCTACCATGTGTTTGATTAAATGCCTATGTGAAGGAAAAAATTTCCCAACTAGTATGATCTTATGAAATCCCCATTTATGTACAAGATTATGCATATCACATGTTTGATGAATTGCCTCAATAAATGAATTATGGATTGCGATGTTGGTCATGTATTCAAGAAAGTCATGCTTTGTCAGTTTTTTTCCATCGAGTCCTGGGGGTAATTGTACTCGACAATTTAGCTGTATGCCTAGAGCCAGTGTCATGTTTTCACGATATCCTCAATCAAGCCATGATCCATAGAAATCAGCCAGTCATGTGACTCAAGAAAGCTCAGTAATTCAGTAACCTCAGTAATCTCACGAACTCAGTCAGTTATCAGATATTATTAGTATTCCATTAGTTAACGAAATTCAGTAAAATCTGTCCATGTTTAGATCAGTTAATCATGTTCAGTATCTATTCAGATGGGAGTAGGATTCAGCACCGAGTGAACCCAAGGATGGGAACTCACCTACTAGTTGAGGGTGTAATTCTTAGAAACAATCCTTGTGTTCTAGAACTACGTAGCCAGCATAGGTTGAGACATCATACCTTATAGTAGAGGGTAGATGAGGTAGCTTAACCTTATAGTTGAGGGTTCCCACCGTTCTCATTAGAGTAACCTGTTATTTGAGGGTCACTCATATGTTGTCCTTTCCAGTGGCGCGGTGTTGAGACCCTTCCAATCAGGGCATAGATTGGACCCCAATTCAGCTATAATGCATCATTTGGGGCATGTTGGTTAGATGACTACTTCCCACAGTTTTATTTTACAAAATATGGACTATCAGATACAATCAATTAGTCTCAGTAATAGAACTCAGATAGTTCTATAGAATTTGGGACTGTTAGATACAACCAACTCAGATACAGTACAAAACTCAGCTAGTTCTATCAGATTTAGGACTGTCAGATATAGTCACTTATGTTATCAGTTATCAAAACTCAGTCATTAGTTATGTTAGTTATCAGTAAACTCATGTTATAATGATTTCAGATATAGTTACTATGTATGCATGCATGTATTCTCACATTCATAGTAGTAAGTTAGTCAGTATTGTTCATGCATATGAACCCCATGCATTCAGCGTACCTTAAATACATACCTGTACATTCAAAGTACTGATGTATTTGCGCTATGGTGTCTTATACCATAGATTCAGAGACACGAGGTCCAGAGCATCAGTAGATTCAAGTCTTTGCAGTCAGAGCTAGAAGTGAGTCCTTATCTTTCGAGGACATGATCATTACTTTATTATCTCATTAATTTATTTATTATTTGGAGTTAGTTGGGGACATGTCCCATCAAATCTTTATTATGACCATTCAGTCAGTTAGAGGCTTTCCAGACTATCATGTTCAGTTAGTTATTTCAGTTGTTTTGGGTATTTCATACCCTATCCATATGTTATGATTTATTAGATCCTATGTTACACTTTTGAATCTTATGGCCTTTTAGTTCATGTTTCTGTATTATACAGTATATTATGCAGTATACAGGTACATATATCAGTCATGGGTTAGCTTGTGGTCCTTCGGGATCTTGAGCACCGTGTAGCGTTCTGGGTACCAGATTTGGGACGTTACAGTTATACACAATTGAAAGCTCAAGAATCCTACTTCCAAAACATCCTAGCCTCAAGAATGGACTCCATATGTAGCAAACTCATGCATATCATTCAATCAAGGACAACATACAAACCACCCACATTCATCAAATATGTGTCCCTCACAACAAGAGAGTTACCCATATTACTCAAAATAATGTAATTCATAACGTAATGGGTACTAGAATTAAATTACGCTCACTCTCACAAAGAATTCACAAGTTACACACAATGAACCATAGGCTTTCCTTTAGTGTAATGCTCCACTAATAGTCGAATATAAAGCTTAGGATCAATTAGGACTTTTCGAGGTTGTAATGTAGGCTAAGGGACGGGTAGGAACTATTTGGGAATAGTGAATAACCTCTCTAAGTGATTTAATACACTACATTAAACATTTAAAGTCAATCTCCACCTTTTTTTATTTTGCCCCATTTCTTTTAAGCATTTTCACAAATACTTGGTGAACGCATAGTTTACTACCATATAAATCAATTTTTTCTCTTTTTTCACAATCATGGCAATATTTTTAGCATAAATTATAGCACAACTATCCACCTCACATCAATTATACATCAATCACAATTACCTTGGGGTATCAATTTCACCCTTTTCTTCTTTAATTTCTCAAACTCCTTACTAATTCTATTTTCATTAAAGCACTTAGGATCTTTTTGGATCAAATTATGGCCTATCAAAGAAGGGATTAGGCTACTTATGAGGTTGGCAAAGAAAAAGCTAAAGGTTCAATGAGGTTAAATAGGATAAAGCACAAAGGTAGGTAAAAAGAAGGTATAAAACAAGGTATCAAAGAAATGCCTATATCATCTCCTAAGCCCACATTCTTTATTTCACTTCACACACACACCGGCAAGTTCTAGACATTACATGCAATAAGGAATATACTATAAACTCACATCACACATTGAACATGCTCAACTCAATAGGATCATCATAGACTCCCAACCAAATAACAATAGCAACAACAACAAACCCAGTATATTCCCACATAGTGGGGTCTGGGGAGGGTAAGATGTACGCAGTCCATACCACTACTTTTGAAGAAGTAGCAAGGCTATTTTTGATAGACCCCCAACTCAAGACATGACATAATAACCAAATCCGTAATAAAGTATGGAACAAGATGAGAAGACATAAATACGACACCCACAATGAATAATAAACAAATAATAGTAAACAAATTCGTAATAAAGCATGCAACACAGTGGAATAACAAGAATAATAAACCCACCAAGTAAAGCCCTACCCCAACGACCCAAACTGGCACTAGCCTTCTAACCTAATTCGCGTCCTCCAGATCTTCCTATCTAGGGTCATGTCCTCAGTGAGATGCAACTACTCCATGTCCCGCCTAATTAACTCTCTCCAGTATTTCTTCAGCCTATCCCTACCCTACCTGAAGCTATCCAATGCTAGCCTTTCATACCTATGAACCGGAGCATCCGTGCCCCTCCTCATCACATGCTCTAACCATCTCAATCAAACTTCTCGCATCTTGTCCTCCACCGAAGCCACTCCAACTTTTTTCCCGAATGGTCTCATTCCAAACTCTATCACACCTAGTAAGCCCACACATCCAATACAACATCTGCATCTCTGCCACCTTTAATTTTTGAATGTGAGAGTTTTTGATTGGCCAACACTCCGCTCCATAAAGCATGGCCGAACGGACTGCCACCCTATAGAACTTTTCTTTTAGCTTGGGCGACACCTTTTTATCACACAACACCCCCGAGGTGAGCTTCTATTTCATCTATCCCACCCCAATACGGTGGGAGAATCCCAACGAAATGATAGCATAAATTCAAAATTAAGCCAACAAGTCCAAAATTCAAAAACTTGAGCCTAGGAGTCTCAAAAATAGCAATTCACTCATTCAACATGCTTTTATCGAACAAACCCTCTTGCATCATGTAATAAAAAATAGCACCAACAAGAATATCTCACTTATTCCTAATTGTTTTTTTTAATTGAGCCAAAATTTGGGAATTTCTCCCACCCCACTCTTAAAATCTACTTTGTCCTAAAAGTAAATTTAAAAGTAAAAGAAATACTCCCTGAGGCCTCAAGGCCTAACTAGTAGCATCTTCACATAAAAAAGATCCATGGGACCCCACACTTATTCTTTGCCATGCTTTAATCTCAAGTTTATGGTACTCAGACTTCCCATTAATCTATGACTCAACCAAAATAAAAAACTACGTGAAATAAAACCTACAAAATACTAAAAAGAAAACATACCTTAGCATGGGTTGCCTCCCAAGAAGCGCCTAATTTAGTGTCGCGGCAGGACCCATATAAACTTTTTCCTCCACCTTAAGGATATAAATTTCATCCCAACATCACATCTATCTTTTTGCCTCGCTCATAGGGAGGTGGTACAAAAATTAAGAAACCGAGTAATGGAATGTGCATGGTAAACTACTCGGTCTTCAAGTGAGGTGTGTTTTTATGTTTCTTAATCGTGCAAAATCAAGAATATAGGATTCTTGTTTCTCATCTTCACACTCTTCCACTATTTTAAATGATTCCACAGACAAGACACCATCTAAACATAATGTAGAAAAGTTCATCGAATATGGCCCAACTAGTCCTACATCAAAATTTACACAATCCATAACGCCTTCACTTTTATTCACCTTCTTATTTTCAGTCTCAAGATCAAGATAACAATCGAGTGGCTGCGTTTCTTGTGTTTACTCCACATATTGGCTAATATCCTCCACATATATTTCTTTGCTTAGCTACTGTAGACATGGTGGCAGTGGTGTCTCCTTAATAATTTCCACAATATCAGTTTTCGAGTACTCAAACTTCCTCGAATTATACGCATCATATTGTAAAGGTTCCGTCCACACACTTTCATAAAAATCTGGACAATAAGCCATAAGGTGGTGTCCTCTACAAAAATAATAAGAATTTCCATCACTTGAAAACCATCTATCCCAGACTGACATCTCGAGAAGAGTGTGAGAAAAATATAAATAAAGAAAAATAAAAAGAAACTAAACAAAAACTATTTACAACTCAATATAGAAAAAGTAAAAATAAGATAGTTACCTAATAACAAGTCCCCGACAATGGCGCTAAAATCTTGACAGTGCCCAAGTTCACACGCAAGTGTGCGTGGTCTTATCAAGTAGTAAAGTGGCTTCAAGGAATCTCAAGTATCGATCTCACAGGGACTTGCGTTCGCCGCCTCTCTAATTCTAGTCAAACTAATTGAGAAAAAATAAACAAGAAAAGAATTTGTAATTTTGTATATTAAAAATAAAATAAATAATATGTAAAAATAAAAGTCTTGGGACAATCAATGGATTAAAGACCAGGGTTAAAGCACTTTGAACAATCATACTATATTATTGAATTTCCTTCGTTAACTTGCTTAGCTTGGTTGTTGATTCATAGGGTTAATTGCATGATCATAGTTTTCCAATCTCTAATATTTTACCTAATATGGACATTACAACTACATCGATGAGTGGGGATGTAATAATCGAATTAAGTTAATTAAAGCTATCTTCTTACGTTTGAATCAAGTAAGGCATCTAAGTATATCCCTGTCCTAGATGCTAAGTTCAATTCTTTACTTTATAAAAGAATAAAAACCCAAACTTTCTTTATTCCCATGTTCTATCTCCCTATTACCTCTCCCGAGATCAAAAGGTCGACAATATATGTATTTCATGGGTGATAAATCCATAAAATAATTGAAACAAGAATAAACAAACAACCAATAATGATAACCCAATTAAACAAAATTAATCCAAACAAATAATAATCATGTTCTTGGCTTTAACCCCGAAAAGAGAGTTTAGCGTGTAATGGAAATATTCATCATTCAATCCCTTGAAATGATGATACAAACCATAAAAAAACTAAATTAAAGTATGATAAAACCTAAAAAGAAGTTGTGGTAGCCTCCAATGTTGTCCCAAGTGATCCAGGGTGTTCCAAGATTGCCCAAGTTGCTTAAAACGTTTTTTAGGACGTTACATTTATAGTAGACAAGTTATATACCGAGTTGGATTAGGTTTACACATTGTTTTCCTTCAGTTGGGCAAAATTTTCCCAATTTTGGTGCTCCCTGCGTCGCGCGATAGTTTCAGGTCACAATTGTAAAAAAATCTGTCAAATTCCAGTAGCTAGTCGCGATTTTAACGGGTCACGGGGCCTCCTTATACCCCATTATAAGATACACTCACCTATGGGTCAAAGAATTGGGACTCTTTGAATCCAGTGATGTTTTGAAATCATCCATTTTCCACCTTCATAGTCTACACGCGCCCCATAAATTCTAGGAGTCCAAATTGTATCCAACTTGCGTCTTGTGCTTTCGTTGAGCCATTTTGAGCCTTATTGAGTTTTTTTCACTTGATTTGAAGCTTGTATATACTTAATATATGATAATAATCCATTATAAAAGCATCCTATAGCATTAAAAATGATCTCAAAACAACACAACATCCTTAATGACAAACTAGAAACACTAGCTAAGCATAGGCTAAATTCACATTGAGTTTTAACTTATAGTTTTGACTCTTTTCTTGATCCAATTGACCCTTGAACATTATAACTAAGTTTTTTTTACATGTAAATACATTATAAAAACCTTAAGAACTCATTAAAACACATTATAACCCAACACAAGAGACTAGACAATCACCTAGCTCAAGCTAGTTACACTAGTTTTCTCGGTTGACTTCTAAATGATCAATTTGAATCAAAACTCATGTGAAACCACCATTAAACATCATAAACACATACTTAGACACATAAATGCTAATTTTTATGATTATAAACACTTATAGCATAAGAATCATCCTCAAAATAAGGCTAAAAAGGCTAGAATAGTAACTCTAGAATGCATAAATACACCCAATATCATCTAGCAAGGGTACAAATTTCTCAAGGCACATCAAACTTTGGATAAATATAAATAGGAATTCCATTGATATTTCTCAAATTGGATAAAGAAATATATCCTAGTCTAATATGCCATAACTTCTTGTTTACATCAGAGAAAGAAAGACTTGACAAAGCAATAGAACTGCTACTCTTTGATTGAAAAACTGAACTAGAAAAATTACTACTAGGTTTACTAGATTTGGAAACACAAGGTTGATTACTATGCAACATATAAAGTTCATTTTTGTATTCACGAAGCATCATTGGGATCTTCATTGAAGGTCCCTGCATAAAACAGTGAGAAGAAAAAAAGATTAATAAATGCTGAAATTGTTCACATAACTTTTGAATAGATAATAAATTGAAATGGAAACTTGGAAAAAAGAGAACATTGTTGATGATGAAATTTGGAAATATTCTCACAGAACCTGCATGTGTTACTCTGACCCTATAAGAGTTAGGAAGTTTGACAAAGGTCGCTCTAGGCAATAACTTAAGGGAAATAAATAAATAAATATTTGTGAAAAGTCATGTGTTGAATTGATCCTGAATCTATGATCCATAAATTAGGACAAATTTCTTTGTGAGATATTTTAGAATAAAAAGAAAAGGGTACGATACTTATACCAGTACAATTAGTATTAGCTATGACCTCAGTTTCAGTATTTTGATCACCAATTTTTCCTTGGTTAAGCATATGCTTGACTTGATTCAGCTGTTCTTGAGTGAATAGTTTCCCTATCTCTGTTGTGTTAAAATTATAGTAAAACTGATTCCCTACACCTTCTTCTAAAGAAACCACATTGCCTTGTGCTGTGTGATATTGTTCTTTGTCCTGGTAAACTTAAAATCGGCTGGAAAACCATGGATCCTATAACAATGATCAATGATATGTCCTGGGTTCCTGCAATATTTGCAAACAAGGTTAGACTTTTTATTATCATTGTGAAACTTTATTCCTTTGTTTGTCGGAGGAGGGAGTCTCCTGTTTAAATTATTTTGTCCAGTAGCTACAAAAGCAGATCCATCTACAGGATATTTGGTGGTTGTGAGCACTTCCCTTTGGTTTTGTTCTTGCATGAGTAGGCATAAGCATTAGAGATAGATGGCAAAGAAGAAATCATTAAGATATTCCTCTATCACTATAATAAGACTCATTCAAACCCATGAGGAATTATTCCAGCCTCAGATCCTGCTTTTCCTTGATATTCTTGTCTTTTGCTGTGTAGGTACAATCACAACTACACATGATGAAGGAATCCAAAGCACTAAGCTCATCCCATACTCTCTTGATCTTTCTGTAGTAAGTTGCAGTGTCACAAACACCTTGAGAAAGGTCACTCAGTTCCCTTTGAAGTTAAAAAAGCTTAAGCCCTACTGCTTTGGCCAAACCTTGCTTCTAAATCATTCCAAAACTCCTTAGCTATGGATGATTAGATGACACTATCCGAGATCTCTCGAGAAATAGAGTTTAAAATCCAGGAGATCACCATGTTGTTGGCCCTATTCCAATCCTTGTACAGATCTATTTTTTTAATCAGTACAATGGTTGATTTATCTATAAAACCTACCTTATTTTTAGTAGTCAAGGAAATTATCATGCTCATTTTCCATCAAAAGGAGTATTCACCAGCAAAGTACCCAGTGAATCAGATGGAGAGATAAAATAATGATGGGAAGATGAAGTAAAATAAGTAGCAGTAGCTATTGTAGCTGTTATGGTTGAATGATCACTCATGATTGAAAAGAAGTGAATCACAGTGTGGGAATTTGAAAAAAAAGGAGAAAGAATAAGGATTCAAAGCCCTTGCTTTGATACCATGAAGGAAAACAACAATTGAGAAGAAAAGTTTTCTTTCGTATTTCACAGTGTCTGTATAAATCTGTACAGGGTAGTATATATAGGTGAAAAACTCTAACCTACTCTAATAAAATTGTATACTTGGCCTAATTTTATTTGTTGTTGCCTATGCAAATTTATTCTGTGTAATCTTTTTGTGCAAGGAAAAACATATATACAAGGAAAGAATATATACAAGGAAAGAATATATACAAGGAATTCTTAAGAGGATTTGTAGTAATTATGTGAGTTGAGAAAATTATGCCTATTCTCTTGCAAAGCTCCAAATGTCCAGGGCAATTTAGTCTTTTTGCTAAATCTTCTTCATTTTCTTTCATCCTTTTTTTCTTTGCTCTTGTTTGTTGATGGTGATCGAAAAAGCAATCGGAAAAATTATTTTCACCAACACATTGGAAAAGGGATAGGTAATTGGTCTCCTTATATGGTCTTGGGCAATCGTCCCCTCATTAGATAGATGTTGGGTTGAGTTAGGACCAAGATCCATTCTTTACATGGTATCAGAGCCAGACCCATCCCAAATCTTTGTTCATCTATGTTGGGCTCCCATATTATATTGTCCACGCTCTAGTTAACAAAGGCTGGGAATGCGGGAGAGTGTTAAGTATACCATATAAAAAAAGGGATGGGTAATTGGTCTTCTTATATGGACTTAGGCAATCCTCCCCTCATGAGATAGATATTGGGATTGAGTTAGGCCCAAGATCCATTCCTTACAGGATCAGAGCTCACAATTTAAAAAATGCAATATGTGTAATTATATAACAAGTTTGGAATTACTGTACCTAAATAAAGATGATATAATCAAGATATCAAGAGGCTGCAGTGGAACTATGTTGTTGCTGGTATACATACAAAGTACTCTAGATCAGTGTCACAAAAAATTTGTGTCCATGCCTATCTGTATGATTTTGTTAATATGTTGCAAAAGCTTCCCAAACATGTGCCCTAATTTTGAATATATTTAGTTATGACTTTGTCCTCTTCTTGATTTAGATTGCCTTTACCTTAGGCCCCCCTCTAAGCATACTTTAAAATGCATTATTTTACTTAGTCAGTAGGATACAAAAATCTTTTGATCAATATGAATCTCAAATCTCAAGTTACAATTTAGTAAGTTCTAACGCTGAAGATGAATTTTTTATTAATCTAGGACTTGGGTTTGTTCAGACCTTCCATATTCAAGATACCAGTTGGGATGGCTAATAAACTATATGTGAAAAATCATTGACTTTTCCATTTAGTTTTTTTTCTCTGTTCATTTCAATTACTTCACAAAGAGATTTATGACCTTGCCTCACGTTGCAAATGCAGTGGTCTTCATGAGAGAGTTGATTTTGTTGCCTATTATCAAATATTCTCAAAGTGCACCCTGGACTTCTCACTCCCATTCAGTCTGTTTCTAAACTTGAATGTTAAGCTTTATTTCTTTATTATCGGGACTTTGAATTAAAAGGGATAAACAAGTTTCTCAATTAAGTGAGGGTCCTTAAAGTTTTAAAAATTAGGTAAAAGTGATAAATTTTCTTTTAGTTTTTTAACATTTTTGATCCAATAACTAAAGAAGTTGTCTAAAAAACTAGAGAAGTTGTCTCAAATTTTGCAAAGTTATTCGACAACTGTGCAAAGTTATTGGACAACTTTGATAGTTGTTGAGACAACTAATGCAATTGTCGAACAACTGTCCAAGTTGTTTAAGAGACTTTATTTCTTTTAACTTAATAATATTGTGTGACCCACTTATACCCTTTTTTTAATTAAAGACTTGAGAAGTTCTTTGAGCTCATTTTTGTATTTATTATCAATGAATATTCATCACTTACTTTTCTATCCTCCATCGTATAGTTTGAAGATTATAACTCAAAGAATGTGTCTCCTATATCTCTGAAGCAGAAAAGCAATGCCTGGAGGCTGGAAAGGTGTTTGATGCCTAAATGAAGTTGTAGTTGATTTTGTTCTTTCAAATGGGTTGATATTTAATTGTTTCCCTTTACCAATTGAGTTTATGCCTAGTGAGGCATAAGTTCTTTAAAAATTGAAGAAATGCTCATGAATTAAGACTCAAAAGCAGTAGTCTCTGTCAATATGTTTTTGAGTACATTGATGTATGTTATTTGTTATTCCGGGTCCAAAAATCTGTATGGTTCAATCTAAACTTCAATACTAAGTTTAATAACAACTTTCAAGAACTACAATAAAGTTACAACAACTTCATATACAAGTCCAAATGAATAATCAAATGAACTATCAAAATGAAGTGTTTATAAACTTTAAGAAAGAATATGAAGCAGAAAATTGTAGAATTAAGTCCACCGAATGCACGGTGTGTCCTTAAGAAATTTATTCCACTCAACTACCCAAGGTTATGGAATCTTTTCTCCCTGGATAAAATGATTCTCTTTCTGAAAATATCGGTACCTCAAATTTTTAGAAACTTCGAACATACTCAACGATTTGATGATCACACGAGAGTTTTTAGAAGAAGAAGAATAAGATTGTTTTTCTACTTAAAAAATTGTCTTTACTTGAGGAAAAATTTAGATATTTATAGCCATCAAGGTGTTGCTTCATGAAGAGAAGCAATGGTTCAGAAAGGTACACCCCTTCATAAGAGTGCAACTCTTCATAAAAGGTGCAACTCTTCGGAAAAGTTGCAACCCATTGGAAAGGTCATACCATTCAATATGAAAAGGTGCCTATTCGAGTTGCATCCTTTCTTTTTGTGTCTTTTTGAAAAGAACACCTATTCATTTTTTATTTACACCTAGTAAAAATCCAGCAATCCACCACATGAATGGGGAATGGCTATTTTAATAAAATATTTATGGACAAGTGTGTGGTCAACAAGCAAAGACTAATTGCATATGGATAAGTAGGTTCCCTTTGAACTTTCTGTTGTGAACATGGATCGGATGCATTCGGTCAATCGGTAGATTTGATATCTCTAAATTGTCAAACTTTAATGTACACCTAGACAACACAAGTCATACAACCAACCTTTTACCATTTATGGCTCTCATAATTTTTTTCGTTTAATCCATGAACACATCCTAGTTTCATGAGAGCATAAAAAATAGGCCTTTACTAACATTCTCCTTGAAACGGCTTACACTTCACCCTCACATAGGTTATTCCTAAATGTTTTATCCTAAAGATCAAACTATTTGGTCAAACCTGCTAAACATAGAAACTATTCAAAATCTTCAAACCATAAACCTTATCCTTGTTTCTTGAAATTGTTTTCATCATGAGAATGGATTGAGTATATTGACAATGTTGAACCGTCAGTCATAACTTTGTTTGATCTCCTTGAACCTAGCTCTTAGGATCTTCGGTCTTCTAGGTAGAGTTACCGCCATACTGACTTTTCTTAGGCCATAAACCCTTTCCCTTCATTGTTCTCTCAACTCCCTCTCTAGATAGTTCTTTTTTATGTAGATCCGACATATAATTCTTTGACTTCACATAGTCAACAGTGATAATTCCACTAGAAAATAGTTCTCTAATGGTATTATATCTCCGTCTTATATGACGTGATTTACTGTTGTACATCATGATCTCTGCTCTACCTATCACCGCTTGGATATCACAGTGTATACATACTTGTGCCAATGGTTTGGTCCAATAAGGAGTATCTTTCAAGAAATTTTGGAGCCATTCAACTTCTTCACCGGCTTTATCTAATGCGAAATTCAGATTCTATTGTAGAGTGGTCAACACATATATATTTGGATAATTTTCAAGAGACTTCTCCTTCACCTAAAGTAAATATATATCCACTCCTGGATTTTACTTCATTCAGTATGGTGATCCAATTTGCATCACTATATCCTTTAATGACCGCTGGATATTTATTATAATGTAACACATAGTTTTATGTGTATTTAAGATACCCCAAAACTCTTTTCATTGTAATCTAATGAGTTTTATTGGTATGACTCATGTACTGACTCAATTTACTAATAGAACATGATTTGTCTGGCCGTGTACAATTCATGATATACATTAAACATCCCAAAACTCTTGTGTAGTCCAACTGTGAGTCACTTTCACCTTCATTCTTTTAAAGTGCAAAGCTCACGTCTAATGGAGTCTTGAAAATACCAAAATCTAAATACTTGAACTTGTCAAGTACCTTTTCAATGTAATGAGTCTGTGACAATGCCAATCCATGTCGAGTTTTATGTATTCTTATCCCTACTATCACATCCACAACTCTAAGGTCTTTTATATCAAACTTGCTCTCAAGTATTTATTTCGTAGCATCTATGTCAGAAATATCTCTATTGATGATCAACATGTCATCCACATATAAACAAACAATGACTTTGTGATTTGGTGTGTCTTTAATGTAAACAAATTTATCACATTTGCTTATCTTAAAGTTGTTTGCCAACATGGTATGGTCAAACATTGTATGCCACTATTTGGGTGCTTGTTTTAGTCCATAAAGTGACTTAACAAGTTTTCACTCCTTCTTTTCTTTACCAGGAACCACAAAACCCTCGGATTGTTTCATGTAAATTTCCTCCTCCAATTCTTCATTTAGAATTGCTGTTTTCACATTCATTTGATGGATTTATAGATCATACACATCCACCAAGGCAACTAACATTTGAATTTTCGTTATCCTCGTTACAAGCAAGTATATATCAAAATAGTCCAGGCCTTCCTTTTGCTTAAAGTCTTTCAATGCAAGTCTTGCCTTGTATTTGTCAATAGTATCATCCACTTTCATTTTTATTGTGAAGATACATTTAGAATCTAAAGGTTTATTTCCTGGAGGAAGATCAACCAATTCCTAAGTATAGTTGCTCAAGATTGAATCAATTTCATGATTGGTTGCCTCTTTTCAAAAGGATGTGTCCAAAGATGACATCATTTTTTTAAATGTTTGAGGCTCATTTTCAAGAATAAATGTCACAAAATCTGATCCAAAGAAATTTGATATTCTTTTATGTGTACTACGTCTTAAATTCTCATCATTATGTACTTTCTCGCTTGGTTCATCTTGAGGTTGTTTAGACCTCCCACTAGACTACTTATGTCCAGTTTTATATGGATAAATATGTTCAAAAAACTCAACATTATCTAATTAATTTATCATATTTTCATTTATATCCGGATGTTCTGATTTATGAATAAAAAATCTACATGCTTTACTTCTTTTAGCATATCCAATGAACACGCAGTCCACAATATTAGGTCCTATTTTTACCTTTTAGGCATATAAACTTGGACCTTCGCTAGACACCCCCAAACTTTGAAATATTTCTAGTTGGATTTCCTTCCTTTCTATTTTTCATATGGAATTGAAAGTGTCTTACTATGGGGAACTCTATTGAGTATTCGATTAACTGTAGGGATAGATTTCCCCCATAAGTTTTGCGATAACCATGAACTTATAAGTAAGACATTCATCATTTTCTTTAATGTTTAATTTTTCCTTTCTGCAATCTCATTTGATTGAGGTGAATACGGGGTATTTTATTGATGGATAATTCTATTTTCTACATATATCTCTGCAAAAGGAGGTTCATATTCTCTACCTCTATCACTTCTTATTGTTTTGATTTTTTTTCTAGAAGATTTTCAACTTCTATTTTATATTGCTTAAATGCATCTATTTCTTTATCCTTACTATATAGAAAATAGACATAATAGTACCTAGTGCAATCGTCCATAAAAGTTATAAAATACATTTTTCCACCACGAGATAGTGTTGACTTCATATCGCAGATGTCTATGTAAATTATGTCTAAGGGATTGGAATTCCTTTCAACAGACTTATACGGATGCTTAACATACTTTGATTCCACACACATTGATACTTTGATTTTTTGCACTCAAAGTTTGACAAAACTTCAAAGTTAATCAGTTTTTGCAAAGTTTTGTAATTGACATGTCCTAATCATTCATGCCACAATTCATCAGACTCAAGAAAGTAAGAAGAAATATAACTTTTATTGATCTCAACAGTTATTATATTCATCTTAAATAGGCCCTCGGTGAGGTAGCCTTTTCCTACATACATTTACCCTTTGCTAATTACAACTTTATCAGAAAAAAATGTTTGAATTTATTTTTGGTCATAAGTGATATAGAAATCAAGTTCTTTCTCAATTACAGTATATAAAGTACGTTATTGAGAGTCAACACTTTGCCTAATGTTATTTTCAAACTGATTTTTACCATCCATTCAAACTTTTCTATTATGGAGTTTACCATTTAAATCTTCTCCTCATATTGAACCGTAGTGTATGAAGCAAACAACTCTTGTTGGCATAGACATGACGGGTGGCACCAGAATCTATCCACTAATCTCAAGGATTACCCACCAAGTTGCATTCTGAAAGCATGGTACATAAATCATCCACATTATTTTTGGATTCAAACATATTTTCTTGATCCTTCTTCTTGCCTTTCTTAGGGGCATGACAATCTACGGACTTATGGCTAGCCCTGCCACAATTAAAGCACCTCCCTTTGAATTTCTTCTTTGGGGGATTGCTTTGTTATTCAGAAGTTTTCTTCCATTTCTTTGAGTTATTATGGTCACTCCATAATGTTAGATCCACTAATTACAGAATTCTATTTTGACCACTTCTCAACAGCTTTGTTATCTTCTTTAATATGCAATCTCACATGAGGTCTTCAACCGATATCTCCTTTCTTTTATGCTTCAAGTAGTTTTTAAAGTCTTTCCACAAAGCTGACAACTTCTCTACTATGACTGCTACTTAGAAAACCTCTTCACAATCAAACCTACATCAAAGGTTATGTGATTATAAATAACACCCCTAACATGTTCAAATAAGGTATTTACTATATTCATACCTTCAGCAAGTAGATCATGGATGATTATTTGCAATTTTTGTACTTGAGAGATGATAGTTTTACTATCAATCATCTTGTAGTCAAAGAACTTTGTAACAAAGAACTTTTTAGTTCCTACATCCTCAGTTATATACTTTTGTTCCAAAGTATTCCACAACTCTTTCGAGGTCTTCATACTACCGTACACATTATACAGGTCGTCTTGGAGATCACTTAGGATATAATTATTACATAAGAAGTCTGAGTGTTTTCATGCCTCCATTATAACAAACTGCTCCTTGTCGATGTATCTTCGGGAAATTCTAGAGCATCTTCAGAGATGAACCCTTCAAGACATAAATTCGTCAAATAGAAAAATATCTTTTGCTGCCAGAGTTTGAAATCTATATCAAAAACTTTCTAGGTTTCTCCGCAGGTGCCATTGCGGGCGCAACACTTGTGCGACTTATCGTAGCAATAGTTTTTGCTGCTACACTTATCAATCCATCATTTACATGATTTTCAACAGTCATTTTTCTGTCACAAAAAACAACCAACTTAGCATGTCAGAATACTAATTATAAGTCTTAAAAACTTTAAGAACCAACTTATTTCTAGTTTAACGATGAGGTTTTTATGTTTTTCTAATTGTCAACTGAATGAACTTTAACTCTTGATGAAGTTTTTATATATTCAAATAACTATTAAGTTCCAATAGACTAGAAGGAAATAAGATTTAATCTCCAAAAACAAACAAAACAGATTATGAATGTACTTTATTTATAAATGGTAAATTTTTTTTCCAAAAAAGCACAAAATAATTTTTTTTTCCAATAAATTCCTTAAGATTGTTATTCAGGGTTCAAAAATCTGTATGTTTCAACCCAAACTTTAATACAAAGTTCAAGAATAACTTTCAAGAACTACAATGGATTTATAACAACTTCAAACACAGGTCCAAATGAATAATCAAATGAACTATCAAAATAAAGTGTATTAACTTTAAGAAAGAAGACGAAGCATAAAATTGTAAAATCAAGTCCACCGAATGCATGGTATGTCCTTAAGGAATTTATTTTCCTCAAGTACCCGAGGTTATGGAATCTTTCTTTCCAGGATAAAATATTTCACTTTCTTAAAATAGCGGTACCTCAAATTTTTAGAAACTTCAAACACACTAAATGATTTGATGATCATACGAGAGTTTTTAGAATAAGAAGATGATTGTTTTTCTACTCAAGAAAATTATCTTTACCTGAGGAAAAATTCAGGTATTTTATAGTCATCAAGGTGTTGCTTCATGAGGAGAAGAAATGGTCCAGAAAGGTGCACCCCTTCATAAAGGTGCACCTCTTTTAAAAAGGTGCAACTCTTCAAAAAGGTCATAACCCATTAGAAAGGTCATAACCATTCAATCCGAAAAGGTGCCTATTAAAATTGCATCCTTTCTGTTGGTATCTTTTCGGAAAAACACCTATTCATTTTCCATTCACACCTTTTAAAAATTCAACATTATTTACAGTAACCTCAATAGCCTTCATTTGAGTATTAGTCAGATTCTCGAGCCACACGATTTTTTTAAGACTCAAAATTTGAAGTCTCTGTAAATATATTTTTGTTGGTGTCCAAATAAAAGTCTCATATTTATAGTTGAAAAAGACTGAGAAACTACATATAAGGTGTATGATCTCTTAATGGTGTGAGGCTTTTTGGGGAAAACTGTACGATCTTGTTCAAAAGAAAATAATATCACACCATATAAGAGTATCATCGAGTGACTGAGCCCAACAATTAGTATTAGATTCCAAGTTTGATGGGTTGACTATGAGAATGTGGCATATTGATGAGGTGTAGGGTTCGATTTGCCACCTTTACGAGCTTAGAGATGCACACATAAGAAGAAGTTAGTTGTAGGTTTCAGCTGCCATAAAATACTCAAATGATGTGGGTAGCACACAATGAATCTCGATAATCCATGGATCGTGGGATGGGCCATGTAGAACTTAGTTCGAGGGAGAGATTGTTAGATGTGTAAACAAAAGTTACATATTGGTAGTTGAAAAGATTGAGAAACTACATATAAGGTGTAAGATTGTTGGAAAAAAGACATGGGCTGGCCTGTGTCAAGATAAATAGTCCACGTTTAAGCCATTGGACAAAAAGTGTCTTTTCGGTCATTTTATTTCCATTTTATAGTCATCAACTTTAATTAGCCCAAATCAAATCTAGTCCGTTTTTGCTAAAAAGAGTGAGCAACGAAAATGGACCCTCCATTTATTTAAGGAAAAATAACATAAATACACAACTTAACTTACCTTATTACATAAATCAATCTCCACTCATACAAAATAATTACAAAAATCCCTTAAACCACTTTTTCGCTCTAAAATTTCACTTCATAGAACAAATCCTTATTTTTAGCCTAAAAAAATCCATCACCCACCAAATTTGACACCATGGGTGCTGTTTTCTAAAAAATCAGCAGAAAAAGTGTCATGCAATGGCGGTTTCCCCAATTTGAATTAAAGTCATCTTCTTCTCCACATCAACTTTAGTTTACAAGATTCTACTCTTTTTTTAAAAGAGGTTAGTTTATTTTCAAAATTTTTCAACTTAAATACATCTTAAATTCATGTTCTTAAACATATTTTAATAATTTAATAGAATCAACGCCATCGTTTAGTCTTGGTATAACCTAATTAGATGAGCAAACTTCAATGGAGAATTTAGATGTAAAAAGTGCAATGCCTACTTTAGATGGTAATTATTCATCGATAAATTTTATTCTGGGGGTTTTTGATTACAAAGAAAAATATTTTTATGAAAATAGACTCAAGCATCGAAATGACCCTGCCATGATGAAGAAGTTACTAGAGAAATCTATTGGTAATCAAAAAAATCAGTAGCGTCATCTTGAAAAATAAAAGCTAAAGAGGATACATCATGATGGACTCCACCAAAGGTATGCCCAAACGTATCTTCAGTACTTTTTCTCTTCTAATACTTTAATTTATTATGTATACGCTGTTGATTTGTGCATTAAGATACATAATAATTATGTATCTTTTCACTTCAGAACCAACGGAGTGATTTGTGTGAGTAAAGGTATATTTTTTATTATGTATCAGATAAATAAACTTTATGTATCAAATAACATATATGACAGACATACACTTAAATATCTAACAGTTACATAATATTATGTACCTTATTTGTGAAGATACATATTTTATGTTATACTGTCCTTTTAAGAGATATCACATAATTTTTCATATACATATTCTATAATAATTGCAAATATATTTTTGTTAATAATGTTATGATTGTGTTTGTTTGTAGGGCATGAAATATATTTTCAAACATATTCCACCTCATCCTTTGAGGTTTGGCAGTTCATGCAATCAGAATTTTATAATTGATTTTGAGCAAGAGGATCATTGAATTATTTTGAGAAATATGTTTTGGTGTTTATTTGAATATACCTAATTGTAAGTTCATTGGTCAGATAACCAAATCCATTTTGATGTTCAAGTTAGAACAAGGCAATCCTGATGAAGTTCATGTATGGGTCAATGATAATGTGCTCATATTCTCCATATTTGAGTTTGCTCTTATTATCAATTTGGAATGCACCGATCACACAACAAATTTTAAGTAGAGAAAGTATTTTCATGAAAAATTTCTTGTGAGTAAGCTAGATTTGGTTGAATGTTTCAAGATTGGTAATTTCGATAATGATTAGGATGCACTATAGATGACTATTTTGTACTTCATTCATACCTTATCCTCTCTCAAATGAATGATGCACCTGTAAGCATTGAAGATTTTAAGATGGTTGAGGATGGCTGTTATGGATATAGCTTTTGAAAAATTATTGCACACACTTAGAAATGATGTGAATATTGTAAAAAACTTGTATAAATTAGGAGGCATGCGATACACACTAAATGTATGGATGTAAGAATGTTCTTCTGTAGTTGAGGCAAAAGTTGTTGTCCGTCAGGATAACATTATTCCAAGAATGCTTAATTGGAAAGTTGTTAGAGTCTGACCACAATATGAAATATTTTATGAGAGTAATATTAGCAACATATCTCATATTCAATTATGTTTTCTTATGATTTAAAGTGAATTTTATGTTACATTTATTAAATTACTCAAACTTTCAAGATACATTTTTGATAATACATTTTAATGCTTGTCAAAGTGTGCATACCAACATAATGCCTACGAAAAAAAAAATTGATAGAATGGACTTGACAACCCCTACTGCTATTCTAATGTTCGATCAAGCATCATTATGTATACCTACAAAACCACCTTCTGATTTGCCAAAGAAGGTAGTTTCTGGTTCAAATTGGCCTCACCGCCAAAGAGAAGAAAGACTGATAAAGTGGAACAAAAAAAGTCTGAACAACAGACTGGTAAGAAAACAACAACTTCTAAAAAAGAAAAATAGGATCTAGGTATTTTCAAAGTTCTTCATTTACACATTGCTAAATCTGATTTTGTCACACAACCGAGAGTGTAATACCCCATACTTTTCTTAGTTCAGTTCAGCTCCTAGATGCATGTATAAGAGGCTTAAATTATGAAAATTTAACTAAGTGTTGGGGACTTAGGTATATTTTTGGCCTCTTAACTTCGAGAATTTTTAAACTGGCCTTCCCGACCTCGAGACATAAGTTTTTAAGTTAATTTATGTTCAGGGGTGTAAGGAGCATGTCTCGATGAAGTTTCGGATGAGAATTGAGGCACGTTTGGATTTAGATTCCAGAACCTCACCGCGATAGTGCCATGACGTGTTGGGTATAACGATGAACACATCACAGTTCCTCTCTAAACAGCATTCCAGTTATGCATTCAATCCCTGAGGGGCAATTATATCTTTTTGCCACCGACCATATTTGTAAAAATACGAGATTAAACTTTAGTTAGGGAACTATTTTACCTAATTCTCCAAATTACTATCAAATACAAACCCTCTCCTTCCCCAAGTACATCAAATTCAATTACCTTACTTCCAGGAAAACCAAGAATTTGTGTTTCCCAATCCAAGAACATTTAATAAAGCTTTCAAGATCGTGTTTCCCTTTCAAGTTTAAGGGTCTAAGGTATGTGATATGTTCATCCATGGGACCTTTCCACCCATGGAGTCCAAGAATCCATCTTTATGTTTTAAATTATGAAATTACATATTTATGATGAATTATCTCCATGAAGTTTTATGAATTTTGGTTATACATTATGTTTGCAATTATTTTTCATGGGAATCAGCCCTTACACGTTGGAATGATGATATTTTTATGTTAAATCCTTGATTCATGGTTTTTAGTATTGAAGCTAGTTATTATTACATGTTTTAAACCATTCCCATGCTTTAATTCATGACCCTAATGTGTTTGATAAAATGCCTAAGTGTTGAATTTGGAACAATGATTCCCTTCTATGGTTTCAGAGCTTTCATGTGTTCCTATTATGATTCTATTGAGTCCTTGAGGGTTATAAACACCCGTTACTTAGCTGTTTACATAGTTTTCAGTATTTTCAAAATAGTTTCAGATAAGCCACGAGCCTTGTCATTTAGTTAGTATCATGTTTAGTTGTTATCTCAGTTAAGCTTAGTTTAGTCTAGCAATCAGTGTCATTCAGTTGGGAGTAGGATTTAGCACCGAGCGAACCCAAGGATAGAGGCATTCCTGCCAGTATAGGGTTTGACCCTTAGTAGAAATCCTTGAGTTATAGAACTACGTAGCTAGCATAGGTTGAGATGTCTTCCTGCCAGTTTAGGGTTGACACACATCTCATGAGTCTTTCTATTATTTTAGTGTTGAAAAGATATCTTCCTACCAGTTTAGGGTTGACACCACCATTGTTAGTACTCGTGGCACGGTACTGACACCTTTCTAACTGGGGTTATAGGTTGGACCCCGATTAGATCAGATTGGGGCATGTTGGTTAGATCATACCTCCTATAGTTTTAGTTCAGTATTTAGTACAAAATTCAGTTTAGGTTCCTTGACCAAAGCATACAGATTATCAGTTATTCAATTATTTGATTTCAGCATTTTAGTTTATAAATTATTTTAGAAATATTATATGCCTGGTCTTGCATTCTCAGTATTTTAGTTTTCATGCATGCATACTCAGTTATCTCATGCTATTCAGCCAGTCATGATTTTATGCACAGTTAACCCTTGCATTACAGCCTAACCTTATCTCATATACCAGTAGATTCAAAGTACTGACCACATATTTTTCTTTGAGCTATGATGTCTTATATCATAGGTTCGGATGCTTAGTTCCTGGACCACAGTTAGACATCCCAGCATTACTCAGCAGCAGTAGTGGTAAGTCCTTATCTATTCGGGGTGTGATGGTTTATTTCAGTTGTTCAGTAGTTCAATACATTCATTTAGTCGGAGTTAGTTGGGGACTTGTCCCATCAACTCCTTAGTTAGTTTAGAGGCTTTCAGACATTCAGAAAGTCAGTTAGTTTATTAGTCTTATCAGTCCTGTTTCAGTATATTTTGCAAGATGTTACAGACTTGTTAAATCAGTTGTGTTTTTAGTATTTAAAATCTTATGGTCTTATAACTTATTTTTTGCTATTATCATTATATTGTTTAGTGCTCACAGCAGGTACCAACTCATGGGTTAGCTGTGGTCACTTGTGACCATAAGCACCGTTGTCGCGACTAGGGGGTAGCCTCGGGTCATGACAGAGAGTTTTTCAAGATAAAGTATCCTTTGATAGTGAAGTCTCATCCCCTGATTTTCCAAGTGTTCATCAATAATTATCAGGACGTGGTTTGGAGCCAACTGTTCCAGAAAAGTCATAACAAACTACTCCCAACAGTCATGATCAATATCTGGTGAAATTCGTTGTAGATATATTGACGTCCTATGTAAATGTCTATTTTATTTTGTCATTTAAAATCAATTGAGAATCATATTTAAAATCAATCAAGTATGAATCATACTTAGTCCTTAATTTTTTTATGTTTTAAGGTTGTCTAAAATTCATCCTCTTGAGACATTAATGACTAAATAATACATTTATATCATGAAAGTTTTGAATAATAAGGAACAGATTGATGAGAAGGTAATTGTTTATCAAGTGTAATGTTTTTGTATGAGTTGCTATTTGATGGACATGAATTTTCTTGTTTTATAGGTTCACAATGAAATCGACAGTCCAAATAGAGATGAGCATATGGATGAAAAAGAAAACCTTGATCGATCTCAAAAATCTAAAACTCTTGAATATATGCCAAAATAAGTTGATGATCAGAATAATGGAAACCTTAGACATGTATTGACAAAGGTAGTTGCTGAAATTACTAAGCAACAGGTACTCATATGTAGCAATTAAAATTCTGAATACAAAAACTGTATTGATAAGTATTTTTTCATATTTAAAATATTATGTCTCTTTAGAATTTTCAGTACATTAATTATGCATCTTTTTAATTTTTTTTGTATCTTTATGACTTATTATGTATCAATATCATTCATTTTGCCAACCGTTTTATAATTATAGGAGGATGTCAATGTACCTTCCACTGTTGTAGAGGATACTATTACAGTTGATATTCTACCAACTGATGCCATAGTGGTAGAAAAAGTGAAGTCTGTCGGTCTGTATAGAATAACCTATAGATAATTTTACCTCACTTACAGTCAGTGGCCAATAGAATTTTCAATCCCCCAGGTATTTGTTGAAGATGACACCCAAAATATGCAAGTCTGATGCATATTTTACATAAATTATGTATCTTTTTCATAAATTTATGTATCTTTTCTATTTTATTTTGTATCTTTGTGATAATCATTGATAATTACATATATGTTTCAATTGGATGTCACAGTACCTGCTACTGTAGAACAAAAGAATATCACACTTGAAAATCAACCAACTGCTTTCAAAGATGATGAAAAAGTAAAGTCTGTCAATCAGTCCTCAATAATAGATACTCAATTCACCTCTTTGATAGTCAGTGTCCGACAAAATTATCAATAACTGAGGTAGTTGTTCAAGATAACGTAATGACTCTTGTTTCAAGGATTAGGCAAATTTACAAAATTTCTAAGTCTCCATATATTATGGTGTTTGGTTCATCTTTAAAAAATAATGAGGACGAAAGTTCAAATGTTCGTCAGAATTATCTATTGGATGGTTTCAACATCTTGACTGAGGCTCCAACACAGTTGATAATCATTTATTTAGAATGGGTTGTAGATGGGCTGTTAAAGTATCATGCCAACTGTGAGATTCCGTTCATGAATGACAATGAATTTATTGCATTTATTTATCTCTAATTAATTATGCAGATTAAAATGCAAAGTAAAAAGACATACATTGTTTAATAAGATGAAATGAAACACTTTTCTTAAATGAGATAATAACTGATCTCATTTATTTCTTCACCAAAAATGTTCATTTCCAAACCTATATAATTGTGTCTTCACTTGATGAATAAACACATCCAAAGAAAGAAATACCATTTGCCTATTCTTGGCATTCTCTCTCAATTGCTTTCTCATCATTGGTATTCTATTCCTTGTGAATTTATGGGCAATAATTTGTACAACTTCAAACTTTCAGCCATGAGTGCACATTTTTGGAAGTAGCTGTGGAATCTTGGGAAGCAACCGGCTAGAAGAATTTGCACCGGAGTCAGGCCGAAATCGCTTTCAAGGCAGTGGCTTGCCAAGACACATTGTTTTGTGACTATTCTCTTACTATTATTAATTCCTGTTTCATATCAATATTGCAGTAATTTTTCAATAATTTGAAAACGGTTTTCTTACATACAATATTGATAAATGGCTATTTCTCTGATTTTTTTTTCCTGATTTGTCAAAACTTGAGCCATTGGACGGAAATAATTTTAAACGCTGGTCACAAAAACTTTTGATTTTCTTCGAACAATTAGAAGTTGATTATGTTTTGTTTAATGAACCTTCTACTGATGGATCTAACACTGTTGTGATTGATGATATTGCTAAAAAGAAATTCAAAAAGGATAACAAAACAGTTAGAGGACATTTGTTGAACTATATGGTTAATCATTTGTTTGATTTATTTGTTACCTATAAATCTGCTAAAGAAATATGGGACAGTTTAGAAGAAAAATATGGTGCCGATGACGCAGGAAAGAAAAATATGTTGTTGGACAATGGATTAAATTCTAAATGATTGATAATAAATCAATCATGGAACAAGTCAACGAATATGAAAATTTAACTGCTGATGTTCTCAATGAGGGCATGAAGATGTGTGAGATTCTTTAGGCTAATGTTCTACTTGAAAAATTTCCACCATCTTGGAGTGATTACAGAAATCAATTGAAACATAAGAAAAAGAATTTAACTCTCCAAGAACTTATCAGTTACATAAGAATAGAGGAGGCAAACTGTCTCAAAGATAATATGGAAGATCTTTCTCTTAATTCTTTTAAAGCTAACCTTGTGGAATCTTTTAGTACTATTACAAAAGACAGGTACAAAGGAAAACAAAAGAATGCTCAGAATAAGGAACAAGTGAAAAAGAAAAATAATTTCAACAAGCCAGAGAGTCTAATTAAAAAATTAAAGGGGCCTTATTTTTTCTGTGGAAAACTTGGCCACAGGGCTATCCAGTGTTATCTAAGAAAAGGACAAAAGCCAAAACAGGGAGGACAAGGTGATGCCCAAGCTCATCTTACAGAGGGTTATGAAGTGATTACTGCAGTAATCGTCGAGGAAAATCTGGTAGCTAATAAGACTAATTGGGTGTTGGACATAGGTGCTTCAAGATATTTCTGCGCTAATAAAGAATTATTCCATGACTTTGGGAAATCCACCGATGGTGAGTGTGTCTACATGGGTAGCTCCACTACTGATGGAGTTATGGGTAAAGGAATTTTTTTACTTAAATTCACTTCTTGAAAAATATTATCCTTGAACAATGTTCTATATGTTCCCTCGCTCCGTAAAAACTTAGTTTCTGGAGTACTTCTCAACAAAGTAGGCCTTAAACTTGTTTTTAAAGCTGATAAAATAATTATTTCTTGTGGAGAAAACATTGTTGGGAAGGGATACCTTAGTGGGGGCTTATTTTCACTGAAAATTGATCAAGAGATTATCAATAATGCAAATATTTCTAATTCTGCTTATATTGCTGAGTCTATTAATTTATGGCATGGTAGGCTAGGTCATGTTAATATTGCTTCTATTAAAAGACTTAGAAAAATAGGATTAATTCCTACAATAAATATTGATGATATTTCTAAATGTCCTGTGTGTGTAGAAGCAAAGCATGCTAAGAAACCTTTTAAATATGTTACTAGTAGAAAGACCGAATTGCTTGAACTAGTACATTCAGACTTAGCAGATTTTAAGAATACTATTAGTAAAGGTGGAAAGAAGTATTACATTACTTTTGTTGATGACTTTTCTAGGTACACTAAGGTATACCTCCTTAAGTCTAAAGATGAGGCTGAACGCATGTTTTTAAAATTCAAAGCAGAAGTAGAAAATCAATTAGATAGGAAAATTAGGAGATTTAGATCTGACAGGGACGATGAATATAATACTAAAAATTTAGAAGATTTTTGTGAGAAAAATGGTATTATCCATGAGTTTAGTGCTTCTTGTACTCCCCAATAAAATGGTGTAGCTGAATGAAAAAATAGAAATCTTAAGGAAATGATGAATTCTATGCTTTTAAGTTCAAGTTTACCTTAATATATATGGGGGGAAGCTATCTTGTCTGCATGCTATATTTTTAATAGAGTCCCTCATAAAAAGTTAGACAAGACCTCATATGAGTTATGGAAAGGATTTGCCCCTATCTTGAAATTTCTGAAAGTGTGGGGGTGTTTGGCTAAGATTGGTCTACCTGATTTTAAATGAGTAAATGTAGGTTCTAAGACCTTTGATACTGTCTTTATTGGTTATTCTCAAAATAGTGCTGCATATAGATTTATGTCATTAAATGATTATTCTATTTGTGAATCTAGAGATGCAGAATTTTTAAGCATGTTTTTTCTTTGAAAAATGATGTGCCTAGTAATGTGCAAAATAATACTTCTATAACTATGTCTATTAACTCTCATGTTATGCCTGTATCTGATGTTATTGCTAATGATCATGAACATGAACTGAAAAGGAGTAAAAAACGTAGAACTGAGACTAGATTTGGTCCAGAATTTATCACCACCTTTTTAACTGAGGATTTTGATATTGATACTTTAAATGATGAATTAGTGTCTATCTACTTAATAGAAGAAGACCCTAAGACATATGATGAAGTAATGAGTTCAATAGATATGATATTTTGGAAAGAGGTTATTGAAAGTGAATTAGATTCAATAGTTTCTAATCACACATGGGACTTGTACGATTTGCCTAAAGGTTGTAAACCCATAACTAGCAAGTGGGTATTCAAGAAGAAATTGGGGCCTGATGGTACAATTGATAAATATAAGACTAAACTTGTGATTAGGGGCTTTAACCAAAAGAAAGCTGTTGATTATTTTGATACTTATTCTCCTGTGACTAAAATAGTGACCATTTGGATTCATATTACTCTAGCCGCTATTCATAGTTTAGTGGTACACTAAATCGATGTCAAAACAGCATTTTTAAATGATGATTTAGAGAAAGAGATCTATATGACTCAACCTGAGGGTTTTGTGGTCCCAGGACAAGAGGATAAAGTATGCGAATTAAGAAAGTCCTTATATGGACTTAAGTAGGCACCTAAGCAGTGGTATGAAAAAATTAATCATATTAATGGATAATGGCTTTGTTGTTAATTCACCTGATACCTGTGTTTATTCTAAAATGATAGGTTCAAACTGTGTGATTATATATTTATATGTGGATGCCTTGTTAATATTTGTCCCTAATGTGAATGTTGTAAATGAGACTAAGAAATTTTTATTTTCTAAATTTGAAATGAAAGACCTTGGAGAAGCTGATGTGATTTTAGGATTAAAAATAAAAAGAACTGTTAATGGTTTCTCTTTGTGTTAGTCTCATTATATTGAACAAATGTTGAAAAGGTTTGATTGTTTTGATGTAGTTTCAGTGAGAACTCCTTATTATCCTAGCATACACTTGAAAAAGAATAAAGATTCCAGTGTTTCTCAAACTGAATATGCTAAAATACTTGGGAGTGTAATGTTTCTCATGAACTATACTCGGCCTGATATAGCTTATACTGTTAGTAGATTGAGTAGATATACTAATAATCCCAGTAGTGAACATTGGCATGCTTTTCATCGCTTGTTAAGGTACTTGAGAGGTACTATGGATTTTTGTTTGCATTTTAATAAATTTCTTGTAGTTTTAGAAGGTTTTTGTGATGCAAACTGGATTACTGACAATGATGAAGTTAGCTCGACCAATGGCTATATGTTTACTTTGGGTGGAGGTGCTATTTCATGGAAGTCTTTAGAGTAGACTTGTATAGCATGTTCTACCATGGAATCTGAATTCATTGCTCTCGAGTTGGTAGGGCAAGAAGCTGAGTGACTAAGACATCTTTTGACAGATGTGCCTTTATGGGGAAAACAAATGTCACCAGTCTCTTTTCATTGTGACTCAAGGAGGAAAATAGGATTGCTAAAAGTAGTGTATACAATGGTAAAAAGAGACATATTTGCATCAGACATGGTGCAGTTAAATAATTATTGAAACATGGTGTTATTTCCTTGGAATATGTAAGATCTGAAAGAAATTTGATAGATCCTATGACCAAGGGTTTGACAAGGAAAATGGTCCTTGAATCATCGAGGGGGATGGGGCTAAATTCCTTGAATTGAGGTAATATGGTGAATACCCATTGGTGGTCAAATGAAGACATATAGGCCATCAATAAACACTACATATCCTATCCCTATGGCGTGAGGTAGTGTATTATAAGGTTAAGCTTATTTTTTCTCTTAATGATCCATAGCCTTAAGGTGGTCTATGAGATAGACTTGATGGATCACCTATGTGAGTGTAAAAGGTTGGTCACCTTTTTAAGAAAGACTTGGGTTGTCTTCTAGAGCACTCATGAGACCCAAGGTTTGTGTGCATGACCATAAAAGCACTTTATGAGTATCACGGAGTTTGCATAAAATTAAGGATATGGTATGTGTTGTGAGGGTCTCAGCTTATATCCATTTTTTCCAAGAGTACTTCACTTTGTGGATATTTGTTGTTGCCTTATTTCACTATGTATCAACTCAAATCGAAAGATATTGATACTTAAGTACATGTTCCTTTCTTTGCTCAGAAACTATTCCTATTTTTTTTTTTTGCATTTTGTGGGGGACAGTGAGATTTTCTGTTCATGAATGACAATGAATTCATTGCATTCATTTATCTCTAATTAATTATACAGATTAAAATGCAAAGTAAAAAGGCATACATTGTTTAATGAGATGAAATGAAACACTTTTCTTAAATGAGATAATAACTGATCTCATTTATTTCTTCACCAAAAACATTCATTACCAAACCTATATAATTGTGTCTTCACTTGGTGAATAAACACATCCAAATAAAGAAATACCATTTGCCTATTCTTGTCTTTCTCTCTTAATTGCTTTCTCATCATTGGTATTCTATTCCTTGTGAATTTCTGGGCAATAATTTGTGCAACTCCAAACTTCCAGCGATGAGTGCACGGTTTGGAAGTAGCTGTGGAACCTTGGGAAGCGACCGCGTAGAAGGATTTGCACCGGAGTTAGGCTAAAATTGCATTCAAGGTAGTGAATTGTCACGACACATTGTTTTGTGACTATTCTCTTACTATTATTAATTCCAGTTTCATATTAATATTGTAGTAATTTTTCCAACACCAACAGGTAACACAGATCATTTTTAAAAACTCCGATTTATAAACTTCTTCTTATACAAATAGGATAGTAACACACATGATATAATCAAAATGTTTATCGTGCAAAACACAAAAGTACGATCACTACAAATTAAAATAATCGAGTCTTAAATTTGATATGGTCGACTTTATTTATTGCACATTCCAAAATTAAAATTGATTCTATTTAATATCACAACCCAAATTTGCTGTAATAATGATGTTTAAATTCCATATTTGTATATATCAAAGAAAAGCTACTGTCTAGAATTTTCATCCACCCCAATCGTCACTTTCATCATTTGTAGCTCATGGAGTAGAATTGACTCAAGAATATTAGAGAAGTAGTGAATTCTATACCAATCTTACTATAAGAAGACCCTGAATCTGTATTAAAGCTGAGTTTTGATTGTTTTTATTAAGGGCATTTATATGTCTGACTAATGTCATAAAATCAATCAAATGAAGACTTCTTCAATTCGTAATACCACAAATCGGAGCTCTCACAAATGAGATCATCTTCTTCTTCAAACTAGTCAACTAAGGCTGTAGACTTCAATATATCTTCACTTTCTTGATGGGTTGAGCTCAAACATAGCACTAATACCACTATCTAAGCAAGATGAAGCTACAGATCTATCTCCCAACCTCACCGGGTAAGATAATTTTCCATATTAGAACCTTTTCCAAATTGTACATGCATGTGACATGATTCTAAAAAAATGGTGACATTCTCACTGTCCCTTTGATGATAGATTAATATCCGGAATGAAATTTTGAGAGACTATACACAAGTTATCTCTTCAAAATTCTCAGGTACAAAATTCCCATTGCTGTGTACTTTCCTTGATTTCCTTATTTTTGGTAACCTTTTTTTTGCAATCCTGCCTGCCTTGCTAGTTGTTTTGCTTCGTCCATACTCTTATGTGTTTTGTTGAGATCTTTTGAGTGTCTTGTATGTTTTTTGTTATGATTACCTATGCTATTATTAAAAGCTTCATTTTTAAACCTTTTAATTCTAAGGTTTGGAAGTTGATCTCTGTCAATGTTAAGAATGAATTTTACTTCTTTTTGAATTTCTTGCATCGTAGAGTAGGTTAATGTATTTGTACCTGCAAAAAATAAAACCTGGTTGGCAAAAAGGTCTGCCAGCTCTGCATTTACATCCTTTGTAAGTGCTTTAATCTTTGTAATCTCTATTGCAATACTCCATAGAATTTCCTAATTACCATCTAAAATGTTCTTGCTTGTCGAAAAATTAGTCTCCATTATCAGTGGGAGATAGTGCTGGTTAATGCAATATTCTATCTGCAACCTAAATGCTAAGACTTCAGCTACTAGATAAAATTTATCCCTAAATTTTCTTCCTTTAACATAAATAAGATTACCTGAATCATTCCTCATACATAAGGCTCCTGAATTGGGGCAAAGATTTTCTTAGCACCCCTATCAGAGTTGCACTTATAAGAACCCATCCTTGGTACCTTCCAATATACCACCTTGCAATCAATTATTATTCTACAAATTTCACTAATTTTTTCCATAAAGAAGGTAAATTAGATATCAAAGGGTAGATACTCTTAGCCATGAAGGCCATATTTCTCAATATTCTTATCCTCAAGCTAATATATGACATGCCTTCCTCATATTTCTAAGTGTTTCTTCTTTTTCATATTTGTAATAAAATGAATATAGGAGCTGTTTTAAAAATTAGTTTCAGTCTTGGTGCAACATCAAACCCTTTGCCATTCGAAAATATTTTCTCTAACCTATAGAAAATGCCCCTAAATTACTATACCAACTATAAAAAATGCCATAAAGAGTTTGAAACAGAACATGTATAGTCTTGTGAACTCCATCTAGGGGTGGGTGTCCGGTATTTACAAAAACTGAGTTCAGTAATTTGGTAATATGTATTTGAGAATAGATACTACATACCACAAATTTAAACATCGATTCAATAATTTGATAATCAGTAAATTAAATATTAAATCGGTACGATATTTGGTAATACTATATTAAAGTTGGAGATGTGCAAAGAGTATATTACTAGAATCCCTATTTAGTATTCTTTTTTGTGCATTATTGATTATACGAATGTATTATCAGAGTCCAAGAGATTCTTTGGGATGACTAATATTCTTGCCTATTAGGTTAGTTAGACATATTGTATTACATATATATATATATATATGTGTGTGTGTGTGTATGTGTGTGTGTGAATATCAAAAGACATTAATATCTTATACTAAACTCAACACCGAATACCAAAATATTAAAATTTTACTCCCAAATACCATATCAAGTACTGAATTACCAAATACCAATTACTAATTTTTTTTTGGTTTGGCTCGGTAATTTAGTTTTTGATATTTTTTTGCTCAACCCTCACTCCATCCCCACATAACAACAAATCTCATCATTATGCACTCTGTGTCTATTAAGAACTTCCCCAATAGGCAATCTTTTCTTCTAGAGCCTCCACAGAAAGAGATATACCTTAAAAGGAACACCCTTTAACCATAAATGCTTAAAATTTTACTATCACCCCT
The DNA here is from genome assembly GCA_030864215.1 of Capsicum pubescens. Classification (NCBI taxonomy): domain Eukaryota; kingdom Viridiplantae; phylum Streptophyta; class Magnoliopsida; order Solanales; family Solanaceae; genus Capsicum; species Capsicum pubescens. The sequence goes on along the minus strand of CM061543.1, from coordinate 84,418,144 downwards.
TTGTCTGAGATATTCTCAGGCAGAACCTACAATAAATATTCCAAAACTATTCAACATCCACCAAGGCTTATCCCATTTCTCTGAATCCTCCTCACATTCACAGAACTGATAATGTGATTGTATACCTCTTTAGAGAAAATTTGTTGCATCAACTCAAAATTCCACCTCCCATTTACTGACTTCCTCCCATGATTGTCAATGTAACTAATAATAGGCATATAGTAGTGAAGATCTCCCAATTGTGTCCAGTTTTCATACCATACACTAGAGTGCTTCTTTGTAAGTCCCCACCAGATCTCTCGATGAAATATGTCTCTAGCCTCCGATATATACTTTCAAGTCAGTTCCTCCTTCCATTCCACCATTTGAGGTCTTGCTTTTGACAATATTTATTCCAAATAAAGTTGGCCCACAATTACTTTTGGATTCTAAAAGGTGCCACATCTTAACAAATATTGCTTTTGAAATGTCAAACAAAGATCTAAGCCCAAACTCCTTTCCTCTTTAGGTTTACAAATATTAGTTCATGCAACCAGTGCTTGTTTTTTCCTACCTCTTTAAAATTCTATAGAAATTTTGTAAAGATTCTATGCAAGTCTTAAATGAAACACTTTAGAGGATTAATGGCAGATGACATATATATAGTAATACTGCTCAACACACTATTGATCAAAACTACCTTACCTCCAAATGAAAGAAATTTTTTCTTACAAGCTTGTATCTTATTATGGACCCTCTTCATCAAATCTAAAGAGTGCACCTTCCTATTTTTTGCATGATCAATGAGGTATCCCAAATAAATCAAGGAGAATTTACCTCTCTCAAAACTAGTGTGTTCCCCAACTTCTCTTCTATGATCTTGAGTTGTGTTATGATAAACTGGGAATCCACTCTTCTCCTTATTTACCATTTGCCTAGATTGTGCTTCATATTCCCAAGGTACATCCATAATCAGTTTCAAAGACTTCTTATTAGCATATACAAATAAAATAGTATCGTCAGCATACGCTAGGTGATTAATATTATCACTCCACTTAGGTGTAAATGCCTAATTTATTTTAATGAAGAGTTAATTGGTAATTTTAACTAATTATAATTGTAATAAAGAGAATTTAAAATGGGTGGGCCACACCCACTCCCTTGTTCAGTTTCTTACGACTTAGCAATCTAAGGAATATAATATTAGGGCTTTGGTTTTGATTCCATTAATTTTGTAAGAGAGAAACACGACTAAGAATTTTGCGGAGCTCAAAGGCAACAAAGAGGAATATTTTAAGCCATTGTTTCAGTTCATAATAAGCTTCAGGTATTAGTTTAAAAGTGACTTGTGGTGGCTGATATGTGACAGTATGTATGTTGCATGGAATTGGTAGTAGCAGCAATTTCTCTATACCTTTTCAGTAGTCCTAGAAGTGATGGAAACAATGATTACTAATTATAGATGCAATGATGATTTAAATCTCAATGATTTGGCAATAACTATTAAGCATCTTTAGAGAATTGAAAGGTTTATATAACTATGAAGCATCTTAAAGAATTGAAAGGTGTATGTCATTGTTCACATTAGACTTTCTGCATAATTAGGGCTTTCAACTTAATATGTTTATACGCAATATTAGGGGTACTTCACCTATTAAATCTCAACAATGAGATTAAGATATTTTCTTTACTTTTTATTCGTGGGTTAAGGTGTGAGGTATTAAGATTTAGCTCTAAGCTGAAAGGTTTGGGATATTAGGACTTGACCTTGAATAACATAATTGATACTGTTATTTAATATTCTTTTTATAGATTGAAGCCATTGGAGGTTGTTTTAGTGGTGTTCTATGTGCTATAGGGTTTAGGAACTTGTCATTAGCAAGGTAAGTGAGACTTTAAACTTTGGTTATTGCTTTTCAAATATGCTTTATAAGAATAATTTTTCCTGCCTAGTCCATGTGTTGGGATAAATGTGTACTTGGTAGAATTGGTGGTCTTTATTAGTCATATATATGTATTTTGTTAAGTATATTGAGAATTATTTAATGATAATATGTAAATTGATATTGGGGCTGTCGGGAGCGCTGCCACCTTACTGGGCCTTGCAACATGCGATCCGAATTATTCAGGGCTCCAATGCGGGTACTGGACACCAGATGGGAAACCAAAAAAAAATGTTGATGTTGGGGCATTGGATATCCATTTTCAATGTCATTATACAGTTTCTAGGGGCATAACTATCATAATATGTTAAGGGCATACTTATGCTACTGTAATATGTAAGGGCCTTGTAGATATTGTTATAGTATACTTTTGGGGGCATTATATATGATATCATGGACTTGTTGGGGTGCCATGCCGTTCATGACAAGTAATAAGAGTGGATTAAGTGGAGATACATAGTGACTCCTGGGATAAAGTGAGGTGATTTAAGGATGGAGTTGAGTTTTTTTATCATGATCTTGTGATATGAGATGTGCGACATTGATCTTATGATGAGGTAGTTGACACTGCTCTCCATTTTTAGTCTTATTTTCAGATAGAAGGGGTTGATCGATAAAAAAAAAGGTATAGAAATCAAGTGGGTTTAACGGTTTACTATATAGAAGCAAGAGTGGTTTCATCATAGGCAGTCCAGGCCTATGTAGTAAGAGTTAGTGAAACAATCTTCAAAGATTAGTTATCCAGCTAAATAGGTCCAGCAACAGTAGTAGAGGAAGGGTAGCAGTTTCTTTCAATTCGAACAACATCCAAAATGTTCTAATTATGGTAGGAATCAAAGTGGGCATTGTTTTGGAGTTGGTGGCCCTTGTTATACTTATGGTGAAAGAGGGCATACCACTAGGTTTTTTCCTAGGGGATGTTTTTGTTCTAGTCAAGCTACTTCACATATGCAGAGAAATATTTCAGGTAATCATTGTAAGACCCCATAAAATCCTAAGCTCAACTCAGTCTTTTAAGCTCGCTAAGGGGTCCCAGACTTAGAAAATTCTAGCTAAGTATTCAGACTTAGTATTATTTTGACCTTCGTAAGTTGGTAACTCCATTTCATGACTTTTATGACCTTAAAGTATCAATCTTTAGATTGATTCATGATCAAGAATGTCAGTAGGTGTCCCCGAACAAGTTTTGGATTTTTCGAACCTTGTTTAGACCATGTTCAAGTGACCAAAATAGTGAGTCGATGCGATCTCGACATGTTGCATTGTCCATCGCATCGATAGATAATTTTTCCCTCAGCTCCGTGCAAATTCCAGTGAACCAACGCGAACTCGATGCGGCGTACGTTGGCCATCGCGTTGATGCCAACAAAGCGGTGCGTCGATCTGCTCGTCGATAGTTCAGTTTTTAGTCATTAAAAAACCGCGTCCTTAGGGGTATTCGGGTTTATTCCCACGTCCTTCAGCCCCCAAAACACAAAATTTAGCCTTCTAGTTGCAACATATACTCATTATTTCACAAATTGCTCAAGAACAAAAACCCTAGGTGATTGAATTTCAAATTCAACGCTCAAGATTCCATGGTTAATCTTCAAGAATTTAGTAGCCAAGGTATGTCAGGTGTTTATCCAAGGGTTCCTTCCACCTTTGGAGTCCAAGAAGCTCTTTTAAACTTCAAGTAGCTTAATTTCATGCTTTCCATGATTTGGATTCAAGTGTATTCATGATTATAATGTTGATTGGATTTCAATTTCATGATTAAGTGCAAGATTTATGTAAAAACAACTATCATGTATGTAGTATCATGTGAATTCATGTTAAAGACTTAAAATCTTGATGCTCATGTGTTGATTAGTATTATGTGCATATAAAATGCCTTCCAAGTGTTTGATGAGTTGTTCATCAAAATTAAATAATAAATTTTTTATCATGATAACATGTATTCAAGTTCATGTCATGCAAGTGTTTGATAGAATGTCCCAATGAATGAATGATGATCAAGTAGTTATTTATCACGTTTTGAGATTGTGACATGTCTTATAATTTATGCTATCAAGTCCTGGGGGTATTTAATACCCGATAATTTAGCTGATTACCTAGAGCCATGGTCAGTCTCAGGATAGTATCATTCATTTCTTGATCAGTAGTACTCTCAGTTAGTTACAAAACTCAGGAAAAACTCAGTAGACTCAGTATTAGTCCAGTCCAGTACTCAGTTCAGGCCTCAGTAAATTTAGCCAATTAACAGAATTTAGTAGTATTCCATCAATTAACAGAACTCACTGAACTAAGTCCAGTTTAGTTAGAAAGTATAATCAGTAAAAGTTCAATCAAGCCTAGTATGAACTAGAAATCAGTTCAGTATCTATTCAGTTGGGAGTAGGATTCAACACCGAGTTAACCTAGGGATGGGGGCATTCCTGCCAACAGAGGGTTTGACCCTTGGTATCAATCCCTTCATTATAGAACTACATAGCTAGCGTAGGTTGAGATATATTTTTGACAGATATTATGAGGGTTGATACATCTCATTCGAGTTTTCTTGCCAGCGAGGGTTGACGAAAAAGCTTCATGTCAGAGAGGGTCAACTTACAGCTTGTCTTTACCCGTGGCATGATATTGACACCCTTCTAACTGGGGTTACAGGTTGGACCCCAATCTATTTAGAAAGGGGCATGTCGGTTATATGATTACCTCCCACATTATCAGTTCCAGATTCAGTCTCAGTATAAAACTCAGTTCAGTTCTACAGATTTAGGACTGTCAGACACAGTCACTCTATTTAGTATGGAACTCAGTATAGTTCTACAGAATCAAGACTTTCAGATACAATCATTCAGTTATCAGTAATTCAATATTAGTATATTCAAATATCAGTTAATCAGTATTCAGACTCAGTACATAGTGTTTCGCAAACTCAGTTATAGTTTACGTATTCATGCATGTACTCTCATCTAGTTATACTTATGTCATTTAGTCAGTATTGTTCATGTATATGAACCCATGCATTTCATCCTACCTCACTTGGCATACCAGTATATTCAAACTACTGATGCATACTTTCTCTTGCGCTATGATGTCTTATACCATAGGTTCAGACGCACGGGCTCCCTATTATCCCTAACAGTTACAGATTTCCAGCTGTCAGAGTTAGTGGTGAGTACTCATAGTTCAAGGACATAATTATTATTTTAGTATTTTATTTTTATTTTAGTAGTCGGAGTTAGTTGGGGACTTGTCCCATCAACTCCACATTTCAGACAGTTTAGATGCTTTTCAGACTAGAGTATTTTTAGACAGATATTTCAGTTTTGGTATTGTTATATCATATTTAATTTTATTTCAGAATTGAACATTATGTTATGTTTTCTACCTAATTTTTGCATATTACAGTATTATCATTTAGTTAATATAGCAGGTACCAATCATGGGTTAGCTTGTGGTCCGTCGGGATTATGAACATCGTGTAGCATCCAGGATACAGACTCGGGGAGTTAGAAATTTGGTATCAGAGTCAAGTTCAACATAGTCCTAGGAAGTCTGAAAACTGCATCTAGTAGAGTGTTATGTATGGGTGTGTAGCGTGCCACACTTATGGACTAGAAGCTATGCGACGTTTATGAAAAGTTTTCCTTCTTTCAATATTCATATTGTGCGGGTGAGCCTGAGCTCAAGTTAAACTCTAAGTCAAATTCATATCTTCCTTATGCTTCCAGAATATGCCTTCCAGAGAAGCTAACGAGAGAAGTAATGAAAATCAGCCAGCCTCTCAGCCCGTTCAGGCAGATCCCCTGAATGAGCATGTCTCCCATTATGAATTTAGAGCTGCTTTCACCGCCTTAACTTATTTAGTAGTTGCTCAGAACAATCATCTAGCTATTATCCTATCAAGTCTTATGGATCATGCTCCATAGAGTGAGGAGAAGAGGCATAGGAAAGAGGGAAGAAAGAATAAGAGGGCCAGAATGTTTAGGCCAAAAAGTAGTAGAACAAATTATCTTTGTCAAAAGTGTGGCAGAAACCACCAGGGTATCTGCAGAGCTAGAAGTTATGTGTATCTCGAATGTAGCAACCCAGGCCACAGGGTCAGACAGTATCCTCAGTTGGGTTCTCAGAGTCTTCATAACCGCCCCCAGCTCAGTTCGGTCACCCAAATCAGTAGGGTGCCGCATCCAGTGACACCAATAGGTAGAACCCAAATAGACTCTATGCTTTTCAGTCCCGACAAGATCAGGAAAATTGTCCTGATATAGTCACTGGTACGTTACAAGTTTATCATTTGCATGTTTATGCTTTGCAAGCTCCATGAGTTTCTTTGTCCTTTGTTACTCCTTATATAGATGTTGACTTCGGAGTCAGTCCCTAAATCCTAGTAGAGCCTTTCTCAGTCTCTACCCCAGTGGTAAATCTATCATAGCTCAATGGGTATACAGGAACTGTCCGGTTATGAAATCTCAAAAAGTCACTACAGCAGACTTAGTCAAATTAGAGATGACCGATTTTGATGTCATTCTCGACATGGATTGGCTTCATTCCTATTATGCCTCAGTCGACTGCAGAAACAAAATTATCCAGTTTCAGTTTCTGAATAAATCCATCCTTAAGTGGAGGGGTACTACTTCAGCACTTAGGGGTCAACTTATTTCTTACCTTCGGGCAAGAAAAATGATATCTAAGGGATGTGTCTACCATCTCGTTCGAGTCCGGGACTTTATTTCAAAAACCCCTAATCTTGAACCAGTGTCAGTAGCATGTGAATTCCCAAATGTGTTTCTCGAATATCTTTCCAGAGTTCCTCCCAAAAGGGAAATCGACTTCGAAATAGACCTTCTTCCAGACACTCAGCCCGTATCTATTCCGCCATACAGAATGGTACCTGCAAAACTTCAAGAATTAAAAGAATAGTTAAAGAATCTCCTAGATAAGGGATTCATCAGATCCAGTGTGTCCCCGTGGGGTGCCCCAGTTTTATTCATACATAAGAAAAACAGTTATCTTAGAATGTGTATTGATTACCGTCATCTAAATAAAGTCATGGTCAATAACAAGTATCCACTTCCCAGAATCGATGGCTTGTTTAACCAACTTTGGGGTGCCAGTTACTTCTCCAAGATAGACCTCAGATCGGTCTATCATCAACTGAGAGTCAGAGAATGTGACATCCCAAAAACATCTTTCAGAACTCGGTATGGTAACTTCTAATTCTTAGTCTATCCGTTGGTCCTACCAATGCCCCTACAACTTTTATGGACTTGATGAACCATATGTTCAAGAAGTACTTGGACATGTTCATCATAGTCTTTGGAAATGACATTCTTGTCTACTCTCACAGTGAGCATGATCATGCAGACCATCTCAGAATTGTATTGCAGACTCTCAGAAACCATCATCTATTCACCAAATTCAGTAAGTGCGAATTTTGGCTAAGGTCAGTAGCTTTCTTTATCCATATCATTTCCGATGATGGCATTAGAGTTGATCCCCAAAAGATCAAAGCAGTGAGAAATTAGCCTAGACCTATCTCTCTATTAGATATCAGGAGTTTCTTGGGCTTGGCTGGCTATTACCGATAGTTTATTGAGATATTTTCATGTATTGCATCCCCTATGTCCATATTAACTCAGAAGAAAGTCCAATTCCAGTGGTCATAATCTCATGAGAAGACTTTTCAGGAGTTGAAGACTCGACTTACTACAGCTTCATTCCTGACTTTACCATATGGTTCAGACGGGTTTGTGGTATATTGTGATGCCTCTAGAGTCGGTTTGGGGTGTGTTTTGATGCAGAGAGGTAAGGTCATAGACTATGCCTCTAGACAGCTTAATCCCCATGAAAAGCATTATCTTACTTATGATCTTGAGTTAGCAATAATAGTTTTTACCTTAAAGATTTGGAGGTACTATTTGTATGGAGTGCACGTAGATGTGTCCACTGACCATAAGAGCCTACAATATGTGTTCTCTCAGAAAGATTTAAACCTCCATCAGAGAATATGGTTGGAGTTATTGAAAGACTACAACATGAGCGTCCTATATTATATGGGTAAAGCTAATGTTGTGGATGATGCTCTTAGTAGGATGTCTATGGGTAGTGTTTCTCATATGGAGGATGGTAAGAAGAGGTTAGTTCAGGAAGTTCATCATCTTGCCCGATAAGGTGTTCGCTTAGTTGATTCAACAGAAGGCAATTTTTAGGTGCAAAGTAGTTTAGAATCATCCCTAGTTACCGAGGCAAAGGAAAAGTAGGAGAGGGATCCCAGTCTAGTCAAGTTGAAGGAATCAGTATGAGATCAGAAAGTAGTGGTCTTCTCCCAAGGAGGAGATTGTGTTTTGCATTGTCAGGGTCAGCTATGTATGCCAGGTGTAGATGACTTGAGACAGCGAGTTCTTGCAGAAGTGTATGGTGCGCGCTACTCTATTCATCTAGGGCCACTAAGTTGTACCATGATTTTTGGGAGATCTATTGGTGGAGTGAGATGAAGAGAGATATTGCAGAGTTTGTGGCTAAGTGCTCAATATGTCAGCAGGTTAAGATTAAGCATCAAAATCCTAGTAGGTCCATGGAGGAGTTCAACATTATCACCTAGAAATAGAAAGAAATGAACATGGACTTTGTGATGGATTTTTCTCATACTCATCGTTAGAATGATTCAGTTTGGGTCATTGTAGATAGGATAACTAAATTAGGTCATTTCCTACCAGTCTATACCTTTTATTCAGCTGAGGATTATGCCAAACTCTATATAAGGGGGTTGGTCATATTGTACGGTGTTTTATTGTCTATTATCTCAGATAGAGGTACCCAGTTCACCTCTCATTTTTGGAAGGCATTCCAAAAGGGTCTTGGTACCCGAGTTCACCTCAGTATAGCCTTTCATTCTTAGACAGATGGTCAAGCAGAAAGGACCATTTAGACTTTAGAAGATATGCTGCGAGAGTGTGTGATAAACTTTAAAGATAGTTGGGATGACCATTTGCCTTTGATTGAATTCACTTATAACAACAACTATCATCCAAAAATTTAGATGGATCTGTTTGATGCGCTTTATGGGAGGAGGTGTAGATCTCCTATTAGTTGGTTTGAAGTGGGTGAGACCGCAGTAGTAGGGCCTGACTTGGTATTTGATACCTTAGAGGAAGTTCAGTTGATCAGGAAAAGGCTTAAGACAGCTCAGAGCCGACAAAAATCGTATACAGATGTGCATATCACGGATCTTGAATTCGAGATTGGGGATTTTATGTATTTGAAAATCTCTCCTATGAAAGAAGTGAAGTGGTTTGGCAAGAAGAGAAAACTCAGTCCCTGATATGTCAGTCCTTATCAAATTCTCAGCCATTTTAGAAAGGTAGTTTACGAGCTTGAGTTGCCTTCAGACTTAGCTTTAGTGTACCCAGTGTTCAATGTCTCCTTGCTCAAGAAATTCATAGCTGACCCTGCCATCGTACTCCCTATAGAGGTCATAGATATTCAGAACAACCTCTCTTATGAAGAGATCCCAGTTGAAATTCTTGATTAGAAGATTCACAGACTGAGGAAAAAAGAAGTCCCTCTTGTCAAAGTTCAGACCGTTGAGGGAGCTACTTGGGAAGCAGAGGCAGACATGCGGACCAAGTATCCTCACCTCTTCCCCGCAAACTCAGACTCAGCCCAAGGTAATAGTTTTTCTCTGAATTACTCAGTCTCATGATCAGATATAACTACCAACTTGGTATTAATTACGTTGCATACTCAATCATGCATTCACGAATCAGTTCAGTCATGTACTCATGCATCAGATATGCATGTTCAGTATATAAACTCGGCTTATCAGTAATCCCAGTCATACATTCATGAATCATGTTCAACTACGTACTCATGCATCGGATATGCATGTTCAGTGTGATAATTCAGAATATCAGTAATTTCAGTCATGAAAACTTGCTTCAGTTGTGCATGTCAAGTGTCTAAATCCAGTCTATCAGTATTCTTAGTTTAATTAGTCTCATTCGAGGACAAATGTTACCAAGGGGGACATATTGTAACATCCTGCAAAATCCTAAGCTTAACTAAGTCTTTTAAGCTCTCTAAGGGGTCCCATACTTAGAAAATTCTAGCTAAGTATTCAGACGTAGTATTATTTTGGCCTTCGTAAATTGGAAACTCTATTTAACGACTCTTATGACCTTAAAATATCGATCTTTAGATTGATTCATGATCAGGAATGTCAGTAGGTGTCCCCACAAAAGTTTCGAATTTTTTGGACCTTAAAGCCTAGAAATTGTGATGATCATGTGTTGATTAGTACTATGTGCATATACAATGCCTTCCAAGTGTTTGATGAGTTTTTCAAGAGAATTAAATAATGAAATTTATATCATGATAGCATGTATTCAAGTTCATTTCATGTAAGTGTTTGCTAGAATGTTCCAATGAATGAATGATGATCGAGTAGTTATTTATCATGTTTTGAGATTGTGACATGTCTTATAATTTATGCTATCGAGTTCTGGGGGTATTTAATACCCAACAATTTAGCTGATTACCTATACCCATGGTCAGTTTAAGGATAGTATCAGTCATGTCATGATCAGTAGTACTCTCAGTCAGTTACAGAACTAAAAAAAAACTCAGTAGACTCAGTATCAGTCCAGTCTAGTTCAGTATTCAGTTCAGGCCTCAGTAAATTCAGTCAGTTAATAGAATTTAGTAGTATTCCGTCAGTCAATGGAACTCAATAAACTCAGTCCATTTTAGTTAGACAGTATAATTAGTAATAGTTTAGTCAAGCCTAGTATGAACTAGAAATCAGTTCAGTGTCTATTCAGTTAGAAGTAGGATTCAACATCGAGTTAACCCAAGGATGAGGGCATTCCTGACAACAGAGGGCTTGACCCCTAGTAGCAATCGCTACATTATAAAACTACGTAACCAGCATAGGTTGAGATATCTTCCTACCAGAATTATGAGGGTTGATACATCTCATTTGAGTTTTCCAGCCAGCGAGGGTTGACGAAAGAGCCGTTAGAGAGGGTTAACTCACAGCTTATCTTTACTCGTGGCATGGTATTAACACCCTTCCAATTAGGGTTATAGGTTGGACCCCAATCTATTTAGAAAGAGTCATATTGGTTAGTTTATTACCTCCCATAGTCTCAATTTTTGATTCAGTCTTAGTACATAATTCAGTTCAGTTCTATAGATTTAGGACTATCAGACACAATCACTCTGTTTAGTACAAAACTCAGTATAGTTCCACAGAATTAAGACTATTAGATACAGTCATTCAGTTATCTATAATTTATTATCAGTATACTCAGATATCAGTTAATCAGTATTTAGACTCAGTATACAGTGTTATCATGATCTCAGTTATAGTTTACATATTAATGCATGTACTCTCATCTAGTTATACTCATGTCATTCAGTCAACATTGTTCATGCATATAAACCCATGCATTTCAACCTACCTCACTTGGCATACCAATACATTCAAAGTACTGATGCATACATTTCTCTTGAGCTATGATGTCTTATATCATAGGTTAAAACGCATGGGCTCCCGATCATCTCTAGCAGTTATAGATTTCCAGCAGTCAGAGTTAGTGGTGAGTCCTCATAGTTTGAGGTCATGATTATCATTTCAGTAGTTCAGTTTTATTTTAGTATCTGAAGTTAGTTAGGGACTTATCCCATAAACTCTATATTTCAGACAGTTTAGAGGTGTAATACCCCGTACTTCTACCTAACTTGAAATCGTCCCAAGTATGTTAGAAACTTACTTTGAAAGATGAATCCAATTTTATATACATGGAATTTTTAAGATTTTCACTTTTTGTCATGTGGGAAATTGAATTAGCTTTCCAACGATACCGATTTCGTCCAAATCCAATATCGGGGTAGAAAGTTATGGCCATTTTTCAGAAAGTAGTCAAAACTGCCCAGGTGCAATGGTGAAAGACGACAGACCATCGAGCTAGAGATGGACCATCGCCCAAGCCATTGAAACGGAGATAGTAAGACCACATTCTGCCTAAGAGTGAAGGCTCAGGCCGATAGACCGTCGAGCTAGCGGCGGACCATCGTCCAAGCCATCGTAGGATAGGTAGTGAACCCCTATTCTCCCCAGGTGCGACAGTCAGGACCGACAGACCATCGAACCAGTGGTGGACCGTCACACCCACCATCGCACCCACCATCGCAGAGTTCTTTCAGTTATTTTGAAGCTATTTTTAAAATGGTAATTGGGTCTTTTCCATCCGTTTTAACACCTAATTATATTAGACCAAAGCTCATAAGTTCATTATCCATCTACAACATCAAAATAGGGTTTTCTCTCAAAGATAATCCCCAAGATCAAGATCAAAATCCTCCTTCAAGAAACTAAGAAATTCAAGTTCTTCAAGTCCAAGAACTTCAAGAAACTCACAACCCAGGTATGTTATGTGTTGATTCATGGGTCCCTTTCACCCATAAAGCTCAAGAATCTCTTTTAAAAATCCAAGAATTGCATATTTATGAATGTTCATAATTTAAATTGAATTGAAATTCATGTTCATGATATTGTGGGGTTTTGATTCATGTTTGAAATTACATATTACAATGATGGACCCTAGGATGTCGTGATTTGCATAATAATCATGAAAAATACTTAAATTTACACGTTGATTGATGTGTCCATGATTATTAGATGTGTTGATAATTGTATAACCAAAGCATGCTCCCCATGTGTTCGATTAAATACCTATGTGAAGGAAAAGTGCCATACTAGTATGATAATATGAAATCCCCATTTATGTACAAGTTTATGTATGTCCAATGTTTAATGAAATGTCTTAGTCAATGAATTTTGGATATATGTGTTTCCATTGTGGAGCTTTAGAATTTGTACTTCATGAAATCTCAAACCTATTATAAGATGGATTGTTGATGTTGGTCCTGTATTAAAAAATAGTCATGCTTTGTTAGTTTCTTCCCATCAAGTCCTATGGGTAATTGTACCCAAAAATTTAGCTGCGTACCTAGAATCAGTGTCATGTTTTCAAGATACTCTCAGCCAAGCCATGATCCATAGAATTCAGTCAGTCTCATTACTCAGGAAAACTCAGTAATCTCAGTAGTATTCCATCAGTCAACAGAACTCAGTTAACTTAGTCCAGTCAGTTCAGTTAATCATGTTCAGTGTCTATTTAGGTGGGAGTAGAAATTAGCACCGAGCGAACCCAAGGATGGAAACCCACCTGTTATATGAGGGTGTGATTCTTAGAAACAATCATTGCGTTCCATAACTATGTAGCCAGCATAGTTTGAGACATCATATCCTGTTATATGAGGGTAGATAAGGTGGCTTAACCCTTTATATGAGGGTTACCACCATTATCACTAGAGTTACCTATTATATAAGTGTTACCCACAAATTGTCCTTACCAGTGGCGTGGTATTGACACTCTTTCAATTGGGGTTACAGACTGGACCCCAACTTAACTATAATGCGCTATTTGGGGCATGTCGGTTAGATGACTAGTTCCTAAAGTTTCAGTTACAGATCAGGACTATCAGATACAGCCGTTCAGTCTTATTAATAGAACTCAGATTGTTCTAAAGAATTTAGGACTGTCAGCTACAGTCAACTCAGAACAGAATGGAACTCAGCTAGTTCCATAAAAAACTAGACTGTCAGATACAGTCGATCAGTATTTGTTATTTCAGTTATAGAGTTATCAATGTCTCATGTTATCAGTACTCAGACTCAGTAATCATGTTATCATGAACTTAGTTATAGTTACTATGTATTCATGCATGTATTCTCACGTTCATGTTATTCAGTCAGTTAGTATAGTTCATACATGTGAACCTTTTGCATTCAGCCTATCTCACATGTATAATAGTATATTCAAATGTGCTAACACATTTGTGCTATGGTGTTTTATACCATAGATTCAGAAGCACGAGCTCCAGAGCATCAGTAGCATTTCGATCTCCACAGTCAGAGTTAGTAGTGAGTCCTCATCCTTCGAGGACTTGACCATTACTTTATTATCTCATTAATTAATTTATTTCAGTAGTTGGGGTCAGTTGGGGACATGTCCCATCAACTCCTTATTTAGATAGTACAGTTAGTTAGAGGCTTTTCAGACTAAAATATGTTCAGACAATTTATTTTAGTTGTTTTGGGTACTTCATACCACATCCATATGTTATGTTTTATCAGTTATGTTACAATTTTGAACCTTATGGCCTTACAACCTTTATTTCCGCATTTATATAGTATATTATGCAGTATTCAGGTACAAATATCAGTCATGGGTTAGCTTGTGGTCCTTCAGGGTCATGAGCACCTTCTAGAATTCTTGGTACCAGATTTGGAGCATTACAAACTTGGTATTAAATCCGCTCCTATGTTGTCCCTATCGTTGTAGGCCAGAGTTCAAATGGAGTGTAGGCAAATCCTGATAAGGCGGGGCAAACCTCAGTCCTGAGTATAGGCAAATCCCATTCGGTGGGGCATACCTCAGTAAAGATGCTGAGTACACAAGTGGGGTGTATGTAACACCCCAACTTAGAAAGGAGTCCCACATCGGCAAAACATAAGAGGGATACTGGGTATATAAGTGAGAAAGCCTTACTCCCTAGTGACGCATTTTAAAGCCATACGAGCCTAGGCCCAGAGCAGATAATATCACTAGTGGGTTGGGCAAAGATAGGGGTCTCTCGGGCCTTGATGGTCCGGGATGCCCGTCGTGGCCAAGGCCCCGGCTCAAGTCGTAAAAAAAATAGTATCAGAGCCTAAGGTTTAATAGTGTCCTAGGAAGTATGAAAGCCGCATCTAGTAGAGTCTTGTACATGGGTTTGTTGTGTGCCACATTTATATAAAGGAGGTTATAAGATGTTTTAGGAAGAGTTTCCCTTCTTTCAGTATTCATGTCGTGCCAGTGAGCATAATCTCAAGTTAATCTCTCAGTCTAATCTATTTCTCCCTTTTTTCTATAGAACATGCCTCCTAAAAGAAGAAACATGAATTAGCTAACCCCTCAGCTCGAAGAACCTTTGGGTGAGCACATCTCTCATGCAGAGTTCAGAGCTACATTTACAACTCTTGCTCAGTCAGTTACTGCTCATAATGAATAACCAACTATCATTCCAGCCAACCCAGTGGCCAATTCAGCTGTATCTAGGATTCGAGACTTCACCCGAATGAATCCTACATTTTTTTTTGAGACTAAGTCAGATGAGGACCCTCAGGAATTCATCGATCAGGTTCAAAAGGTTACTTATATTATGGGGGTTACTCCTAGTGAGAGTGCTGAGATATCTGCATTTTAGTTGCAGGATGTTACTCACACTTGGTTCAAACTGTGGAAGTCAGAGAGGTCAATAGATGCAGGATCCATAGAGTGGGAGAAGTTTGTCATCGCCTTCTTAGAGAGGTTCTTTCCCCTAGAGTTGAGAGAAGCTAAGGTGTTAGATTTTATCAACCTCAGGTAAGGCAATATGACGGTGAAAGAGTATTCTCTTAAGTTTACTCAATTAGCCAGATATGCTCCTCATGTGGTTGCAGATAGCAGGGTTAAGATGAGTAAGTTTATCTTTGGGGTGAATGATAGTGTGGTTAATGAGTGCAGGTCCTCGATGTTGAATAATGACATAAACATAGCCATGCTTATGACCCAAGCTCAACAGATAGAAGAGCAAAAGATTAAGATGAGGGAGAAGCAGAATAAGAGAGCAAGGACAGGTAGTTTCAACTTTGCTCAACCCAAATTAGAAGGAGAAAACCGTTCTCAGTTTCATCCTAAGTCATCAGTTCTAGCTCCTTCTTCAGTTAGCCCTCCAACTCCTAGATTTAGAGACGATAATAGAAATAGAGCGCCACGCTCTAAGTCTCAGGGCAGTATTAGTAGTGCCCACACTTATCCTCTTTTCTAGACTTATGGCAAGCACCATCAGGGTATTTACAGAGATGGAAGTGGTATTTGTTTTGAATGTGGAAAGCCAGGCCATAGAGTCAAAGACTGTCCTCAACAAGGTACTCAGGGTCAGCGGAATCGTTCCTCAGCTCAGTCCGACCGCCAAAAATAGCAGGGTGCCGCCTCCAGTGCTATTAGTGGGACATTTCCAAATCGACATTATGCTCTCTGATCCTGGTAAGATCAGGAAAATTCTCCTGATGTGGTTACTGGTGCGTTACAGATCTTTTATGTGCATGTTTATGCTTTGATAGATCCAGGAGCATCTTTATCTTTTGTTACTCCCTATATAGCAGTTGATTTCGGACTCAGTCCTAAAATTATAGCAGAGCCCTTTTTAGTCTCTACCTCAGTGGGTAAAACCATCATAGCCTGGTGGGTATACAAGAACTGCCCAGTTATGATATCACAGAAAGTCACTCCAGCAGACTTAGTCAAATTAGAGATGACTAATTTTGATGTCATTCTCAGCATGGATTGGCTTCATTCCTGCTATACCATAGTTGACTATAGAAACAGAATAGTCTAGTTCCAGTTTCTGAATGAATCTATCCTAGAGTGGAGGGGTAGTACTTCAGCTTTCAGAGGTTATCTTATTTTCTACCTTCGTGCAAGGAAAATGATATCTAAAGAATGTGTCTATCATCCTGTTCGAGTTAAGGAAACTAGTTTTGAAACTCCCAATCTTGATTTAGTCCCAGTCGTGAATGAATATTCAGATATCTTTCCCGAAGATCTTCCAAGAATTTCTCCCGAAAGGGAAATAGACTTCGACATTGATCTTTTTCCAGATACTCAGCCTATATCTATTCCTCTCTATATAATAAAACTAGAAGAACTCAGAGAATCAAAAGAATAGTTGAAGGATCTCTTAGATAAGGGATTCATCAGACCCACCGTGTCCCTATGGGGCACTCCAGTCTTATTCATGTGCAAAAAAGATGGTTCTCTCAGAATGTGCATTTAATTACCATCAACTCAATAAAGTCACGATCAAGAACAAGTATCCTCTTCCCAGAATCGATGACTTGTTCGATCAAATTCAGGGTGCCAGTTATTTCTCTAAGATAGACCTCAGATCTAGTTACCATCAGCTTAGAGTCAGAGAATGTGACATTTCGAAAATAGCTTTTCGTACTCGATATGGTCACTTCGAATTCTTAGTTATGTCCTTTGGTCTTACCAATGCCTCAGAAGCTTTTATGAACTTGATGAACCATGTGTTCAAGCAGTACTTGGACATGTTCATCATAGTCTTCCTAGATGATATCCTGGTCTATTCACACAGTGAGCATGATCATGCAGACCATCTCAGAATAGTATTGCAGACTCTTAGAAATCATCAGTTGTTTGACAAATTTAGTAAGTGCAAATTTTGGCTAAGGTCAGTAGCATTGCTTGGTCATATCATTTCTGGTGATGACATTGGAGTAGATCCTCAAAAGACTGAAGTGGTAAGAAACTAGCCCAGACCTGTCTCTCCATCAGATATCTGGAGTTTCTTGGATTTGACGCTATTACAGATGGTTTGTTGAGATATTTTATTTTATTGCATCCCCTATGTCTAGATTGACTTAGAAAAAAGTCAAGTTTCAGTGGTCAGATCCTTATGAGAAGAGTTTTCAGGAGTTGAAGACTCGACTCACCTTAGCTCCAGTCTTAGCTCTTCCAGATGGTCCAGATGGGTTCATAGTGATTATGATGCATCCAGAGTAGGTCTAGGGTGTGTCCTCATAAAGCATGGTAAAGTCATAGACTACGCCTCCAGGCAGCTTAAACCCCATGAGAAGAATTATCCGACTCATGATCTTGAGTTAGCAGCCGTAGTATTTTCCTTAAAGATTTGGAGGCATTATCTATACGGTGTTCATATAGATGGGTTCGTAAATCATAAGAGCCTTTAGTATGTCTTTTCTCAGAAAGATATCAATCTTCATCAGAGAAGGTGGTTAGGACTCTTGAAAGATTATGACATGAGTGTCCTTTAACATCTGAGAAAGGCCAGCGTAGTGGCCGACGCTCTCAGTAGACTCTCTATAGGTAGTGTTGCTCATGTTGAGGATAGTAAGAAAAAGTTAGCTCAGGAAATCCATCATCTTTCCAGACTAGGTGTTCGCTTAATCGATATAAAGGAGGGTGACTTATAGGTTCAGAGTAGTTCAGAATCATCTCTAGTTTTCGAGGTGAACGAAAAATAATATAGAGATCCAAGTCTAGTCAAGTTGAAATAGTCAGTCAAGGATCAGAAAATAGAGGTTTTCTCCCAAGGGGGAGATGGTGTACTGGATTGTCAGGGTTGTCTGTGTGTTCCAGGTGTAGACGACTTAAGGCAGAGAATTCTTGTAGAAGTGCATAGTGCGTGATACTCTATTCATCCAGGGGCCACAAAGATGTACCGTGATTTGCGGGAAAAAGTGAACATCAACTTTGCGATGGGTTTGTCTCGAACTCGTCGCCAGCATGATTCAGCCTGGGTCATTATAGACAGGATAACCAAATCATCTCATTTTCTTCCAGTCCATACCTCTTATTCAGCCAAGGATTATGCCAAACTCTAAATCAGAGAGTTGGTCAGATTTCACGGTATTCCGTTTACTATTATATCAGACAGAGGTACCCAGTTCACCTCTTATTTTTGGAAAGCATTCCAAAAGGGACTTGGTACCCAAGTTCATCTCAGTACCACCTTACATCCTCAGATAGATGGTCAAGAAGAAAGGACCATTCAAATGTTAGAAGATATGCTAAGAGAGTGTGCAATTGATATCAAGGGTAACTGGGATGACCACTTGCCCTTGATTGAATTTGTATACAATAATAGCTATTATTCCAGTATTAAGATGGCTCCATTTGAAGCTCTATATGGTAGGAGGTGTAGATCTCCAATTGGTTGGTTCAAAGTTAGTGAGGCGTCAGTCATAGGTCCTGAATTAATATTCGATGCCTTAGAGAAAGTCCAGTTGATCAGAGAAAGACTTTGGGCTACTCAGAGCCGAAAGATGTCTTATGCAGATGTGTGTAGAAAGGATCTCGAGTTCGAGATTGGTGATTATGTCTATCTAAAGATCTCTCCCATGAAGGGAGTGAAGATATTCGGCTAGAGGGGAAAGCTCAGTCCCTAATATGTTGGTCTCTTCAATCTCAGTCGATTCGGCAAGGTAGCTTATGAGCTCGAATTGCCTTCAGATCTAGCCTCAGTTCATCCAGTCTTCCATGTCTCCTTGCTCAATAAGTGCATAGGTGACCCAGCAGTCGTAGTCCCTGTTCAGAGCATAGATGTTCAGAACAGCCTCTCTTATGAAGAGTTCCAGTCAAAATTCTAGACTACTAGACTCGCAGACTGAGGAATAAAGAAGTCCCTCTAGTCAAAGTTCTTTGGTGAAATCAGTTCGCTGAGGGAGATACTTAGGAAGAAGAAGCTACTTAGGAAGAAAAAGTAGACATGCATACCAAGTATCATCACCTCTTCTCCGCCAACTCAGATCAAGTTCAAGGTAATAGTTCTCTTTAAGTTATTTCAGTTTTATGTTCAGATTTCAGTTACAAACTTGGTATACAGTTCATGCTAAGAATTCCATTATAAACTGTGTATTAAGTACCATTGCATATTCAGTGAGTTAAAATCTGAGGTAAAATCTGGGTAGTGAGTTGCTATTCCCTAAGTCCGAGAGGATTAGGAAATTAGACGCTCGAATAGGTCGAGACATATTTGAGCATATCATCAATAAAGATAGCTTGTCATCCTAACCACCGTGAGAGTCTTGAGTAAATTTTGGAATCTGTCATGTACCATAAGCCCTAGTGAATATAATTCTGGTATTTCATAAACTCTTGATTGACAAACATTGAAATTAAAGTGACAAAAAAAATTATTTGCTAATCTCCAAAACCCCCATTTTATCTTTTTATATCGTTTGTTTGAATTTAACTTGTAGCTTTAGTTTTAAACTAGTTTAATCGCCACTCACATTGTTCCCTGTGGGATTCGACCCCAACCTAGTTGGGTTTCATATTGACAATGATCGCTTACACCCATTCAAGTGTGAAGTTTGAGCGTTATTAAAAATGGCGCCGTTGCCGGGGATCAAACTCGGGTCTCCCGCGTGACAAGCGGGAATACTTACCACTATTCTACCTTTCTTCATAATCATTTTACATCACGTACCCCTATGATAGCCATCCTCAACTTAGGCTATTTGCCTAAGTCAAAGTGCACACTTTCCAAGGAGGACCAGGGCCAAAACAGGTTCATTGTGATACAAATGGGAAGGTGACAGGTGTTATAAAAAGAATAGGCATTCAGGCTCAAAATCGGGATCAAGGGATATTATTCACATATGGAAGGTCATTTAGGATAAAAGTGGACTAATATCAAAGTAGCCTATGATCCTTTCCTAACTCCTATCCTTCAACCAAGGCAAGACTAATCGGGAAAGTTCTAGATTCAACATACAAAGGGAACTGAGCTAGACCTCACACACACATGGCACAAAGGTACATCACAAGATACTACCCATTCGGTTCAGGAAATTGTTAGCATGATTATCATGTCCCTAGTACTAATGCCATAAAAAGATTCACAACAGTCACATATTGATGTACATCACACAGTTACCAGATAGATAATTGGAGAGGTATTTATCATTCCAAGAAAAATCAACTAAACTATATCAACTGCTCTAGATACTTATTTTTCCCCCAATTAACCACAACACATCACAAAACAAACACAATACACCTAAATATACCTGTTCTACTAGGAACAATACTTCGGGGAAAAGAGGCACGGCGGCAAAAACCCCAGGAGGACATCAACACCCACAAGTAGCCCCAAAACCCTCAACTTAAAACCATGCAATGTCCCCAATGCATCAAACTAAAACAAGAGAGTTAGAAATATATCTGTGGCACCATGGGTGCGAAGATTTGATGTCAATCACATAATACAAATACAAACAACAAAATACCTTGGGTTGCCTCCCAAGAAGCGCCTAATTTAATGTCGCGGCACGATAACATCCAATCATCCTTTATCCCTCCACTTTGATGATTTAAATTGTCGGCCTATCTTTTGATCTTTACATCTTTTAGGTACGTTGGGAAAATGTGAGGGCATGATAAGGAATGTTCTATCACGCCACTTCGAAGACTTGAACCGCTTGCCCAATTTTACATCAAACTTTTGTGTGGGCTCATTGGGCAATAGTAAGGATCTTAAAAATCCACCAAATGGACATTGATCTTTTAGCTTCTTGGCCTTCAAGATTGGGGTTGTAGTATACCCTTTTGTAAAGATAAACTCTAAAATGTAAGAATTTTCTTCCTTATTTTCTAAATTCATCATTTTCTTGGGTGATTCGACTTTCATCACATCCACTAAGCATAATGTTGAAAAGTGGTTTGAATGAGGACCAACTCTCAATTCTGGAGTAACATCCATAATAGTATATTTACCTCGAAATGGACTAGAGTCTTCACAAGAATTGTGCTTGATTTCTTTCGACTCTAGTACCATTTCCTCATCTTTGGCATCTTTGTTCATGAATGGTTCGGTTGGTTGGGAAATCACCAAGGGTTGCTCAACATCAAGCTCAGCATCACTATAGGATTCTTTCTCCTCATCTTCACACTCTTCGATTAGTCTAAATGATTCCACATACAAGCTATCATCTAAACATAATGTAGAAGAGTTCTTTAGTTGATTGACCTCAATATCCATCTCCCCTATCCTTTCTCTTTCCTTATTAAATTCCCTAATGTCTTGACATATATCACATATGATATCATTCGTTGTTTCCATACGATCCAACATTAGTTGAAGCATAGCTTTAATGCCACTCTTTCTGGTGCTTCATTCTTCCCTTTCTTGACCGTAAGACCTGTCAAACTCAAAAGAAGAACTAGAATTTGGGTTAGCGCAATAGGGGGAGGGGGAATTTGGGCTATGCTTCAACTATTTTTGATTTTCTTTGGATTAGGTGACGACACCCATGACGTCTTATCACGATCTTGACGGCCTGTCACAAACGTCGTCATGACCTTCCAGCTGACCTTTTTTATTTTTCACCTGCTCTATACTAAATCCTAATTTAGAAATTAAAAACACCGGCTCAAACATAAAAATTTTAGGTTGCCTCCCAATAGCGCCTAATTTACTGTCACGACACGACTGGGCTATCTTGACTACTCAGAATTTGCCAAGACGACCTGTTGATCCCTCTTTTTCAGCCTCATAGAAGACGTCAATGATCAAGATGACATTCATATCATTTTGTTGTGACATGGATTGATGCATTTTGAATTTTGTCTCTTTTTTACCGATCCTAAACTTAAGCTCATTCAACTCCATGTCAACTATTACCCTTCCTGTTGCCAAGAACGGTCTTCCTAAAATAATGGGTACTTCAAAGTCCTCATCACAATCCAGCACCACAAAATTAGCAGGAAGAATAAAGTCTACCACTTTCATCAACACATCATGTAAAATTTCAACAGGCCGCTTTATCGACCTATTCGCCATCACCACTTGCATGTTAGTAGGTGTTGGATCTTCTAAACCCAGCTTCTTGCATAAAGCCAGTGGCATTAGATTCACGTTGGCACCTAAATCACACTATGCCTTTGCAACATCCTTAAACCCAACTTTGCACAGAATAGTGAATGCACCTAGGTCAGCCTTCTTTTGCACTAAGAATCGTGTGGACACCGCACTATAATGGTGAAGATTGTCCACCGGCTCACTGCTGACCTTTCTTTTCTTTGCTATAAGGTCTTTCATGAACTTGGCATATCCTGGCACTTTCTAAAGTTGCTCAACTAAAGGCACATTAATTTTTAATTTCTTTAGCATAGCCATGAACTTACCAAAGTTTGCATCATCGACCTTCTTCTTCAATCGTTGAGAAAAAGGAGGTGGTGGTCTAGGTATAGTCTTTAACACTAATTTATATTTCTTCTCGTCTTCTCTCTCCAAAATATCAACAAAACCATCCAATTTATCAGACTCCACTGGATTACTTTCTTTGGGTTGGTCAATACTTACCTTATTCTCCACAGATTTTCCTACAGAAAGGCCAAATAACATCTTACCACTCCTAGTGGTAATCGCCATACACGAGCCATCATTTTATGGGTTCTAAACTATATCACTAGGTAAAGTACCAGTTTTTCTCTGGTTCAATGTAGCAGAAAGTTGGCTCATCTGTTGCTCTAACTGCTTAATAGCAGCAGAGTGTGAGCTAACCAGCTGACTGAGGGTAGAAAATTCACTCTTCATAGTAGTTACCCCCGAGTTGGTAGCTTCAACTCCCTTGTGATGTACATTTGTGCCATGTGTGTGTGAGGTCTAGCTCAGTTCCCTTTGTATGTTGAATCTAGAACTTGCCCCGTTAGTCTTGCCTTGGTTGTAGGATAGGAGTTAGGAAAAGATCATAGGCCATTTTGATATTAGTCCACTTTTATCCTAAATGACCTTCCATGTGTGAATAATATCCCTTGATCCTAATTTTGAGCCTGAATGCCTATTCTTTTTATAACATCTGTCACCTTCCTATTTGTATCATAATGAACTTGTTTTGGCCCTGGTCCTCCTTGGACAGTGTGCACTTTGACTTAGGCAAATATCCTAAGTTGAGGATGGCTATCATAGGGGTGCGTGATGTAAAATGAGTATGAATAAAGGTAGAATAAAAGAAAAGAGTAAAAGTTGTGTACGGTGGAAAAAGAATTAAGTAAAGAAAAGTTGTGGAAAAAAAATGGCTATCGAACGCACCCATTCGGAGTATATGTGATCAAGAAAGGAGAAGATTAAGAAAAGGTTAATAAGTGAGACCTCAAAAGTTTGTGTAGTACCAATGAGGCTTAGTCACTTTAAATATCATTGAGTATCAAACCATCCCCTAGCCTACTTTACAAGCCAAAGAAAAAGACCTATAGTGATCCTAACTCAACTGTCTGAAAGCCTTGGTAATGAAAATAAGGGCAAGCATATGGTATTTGACATACATTGATTGGAATTTATTTCTGAGAGTGAGTGTCTCTTGACCGTCCCTTCATTGGCATGCTTGATTCTGTATATGAATGAGAAGGGACTTCTTTGTTGTAAGGGCACATTAGTGGAATTACTATCTGTCTACTTGTTTGGGTAGTGTAACTTGTATATATGCATGGTTTTTGTTGCTAACTTTATGCCAAATCTTGATTCCTTTGTGTCACATTATGGATCTTAATTTATATACATAGTTCGATTTATAAGTAATTGAACTTGGAGAGTGCCATGTGTTTTGAGCTAAAATTGAAAATCAACTATCATGGGTATGTTATGTATCTCTTGGTTAAGCATTATAGTGTTGTGTTTTGGTTGCTTGAGGACAAGAAATTATTTTAAGTTGAGGGTGTTGATGTGTGAGAAGATGCTAACACATTTGAGGCTTTTAACGAGGAATAATTGCAAAGTCTTAAGCAACTTTTGTTATTTTTTATTGTTTTTATTGTGTTAATGCAAATGTAAGTGATAGGGGAGGAAACAAAAGAAAAGAAGAACAAATCAGTTGAAATCTGGTGCAAATAAGCTAAAGTAAAGCTGGCGACATTTCTAAAGCGCCGTCATACATATGAAAGGCTGTCAAAGTTACCATCAAGCGTTGACAGAATCTGAAGAATTGAAGTGAAGTGTGACGACATTTTTGAAGCACCGTCACAACTGTGATAAGGTGTCAAAATTGCCATCAACTCGAAGCAGAACGTGATGATTTCCAATGTGGATTTGATGACATTTTTGACATGTCGTCACATATTTGACACGCCATCAAGAGTTGTCGTCAGGAGAAACAGAAGATGCTATTATACTGGAAGCTTTGACGACATTCTACAAAAGCCGTCAGGTGTCTGACAAGCCGTCAGAAATGGCATCGTCTATTCCGAGAAAAAGCTGAAACTTGAGATTTGCTTCCATATATAGCCCTTTCTATTTAAGGCATAGTTTTTAGGTTTTATTACATCCAGGAACTTATAAAAGGGGGTCTTTAATTCTCTAATTTTCTAGGCTTGAAAAAGCAAATACTTTGAAGAGATTATCATCATTGTATTGGAATTTCACTTTGTGATCTAATCTACGATTCACTAATTATTATTCATCTTTGTAAGTTTATCTTTTAAATCATGAATTCAATTATTTGTTTCGGTCGTTACATCATGAGTGGCTAAATTCCATAAACCTGGATTATGGGATCTAAGGTTAGGTCATGATAAGGTGTTAAATACTCAAGGTTTAATAAGTGTTAGGATTTCTTGATAATTTTGAGATTATAATTTATGTCTGTTGGTTTCAAACAATAGGTGTACCTACTTTGGTTTGCTTGAGAAAGAAATCATAGTAGGAAGTGAATTATCAACAGGGACTCGAAAAGGCTTCATTTAATAACCAGCGCTGTAACAAGGTTGATTAACTTGAGGTAAAATTGGGGTAGTCAGTAGCGATTCCCTAAGTCCGAGAGGATTAGGAAATTAGACGCTTGAATAGGTCGAGAGACATTTGAGCATATCATCGATAAAGATAACTTCTTATCCTAACCACCGTGAGAGTCTTGAGTAAATTTTGGCATCTATCATGTACCGTAAGCCCTAGTCAACATAATTCTGTTTATTTCATAAACTCTTGATTGACAAACATTGAAATTAAAGTGACAAAAAAATTATTTGCTAATCTCCAAAACCCCCATTTTATATTTGTATATCGTTTGTTTGAATTTAACTTGTAGCTTTAGTTTCAAACTAGTTTAATCTCCACTCACATTGTTCCCTATGGGATTCG